>JAWHQI010000200.1:3057500-4257500 GCA_033032865.1 Dactylorhiza incarnata | reverse complement strand
TGGCTCACTTACGTTGAGCCGGGGACAGGTACCCTCACCCTCCTGATGTCTCCTTTCACTTTTACCTATGGATTTTTAAATTTTATCTTGATTCTCATAAGTGATCGGGCTCTTCCACGACATCCTCCCTTCGCAAGGGGGAGCTCTTCATCCGCCCGTTGGTTTGTTAAAGAGGCGGCAGCTGCCTGCGCCTCCGCCCCGAAGGTCTTCGTGCTGAGGCAACGGAGAGAAAAAGAGCAAGTGGTGGAGGAGGGTAGGCCTTCCTCCCCGATAGGGGAACCGAAGATGCGGCGAGCAAAGGCTGTCCGCCGGGGGGCTCAGGGGCGCCACCGAGGGAGAGGGGGGAGCCGAGTGACCCCCGCGCGTTAGCCAACCATCCCAACTCTGAGATGGGGGGGGGGGGGTGGGAACGCCACCGACTCCTTTGGCGATCCCGTCCTTCACTGGGATGAGGCGCTGAACCGGGTCTCGATCACCTCCCAGCAACCTTCCTGGGTAGAGAGCGAATCCATCGGGAATGGCGCGTACAATCTTACCTTTGGCCTTTATGGCCGTCAGGATGCGTCTTCCTATAAGAAGATGTCCACCTGTGACCTTGCTTGCATGAGCTCGCAAGCCTTACTCCGTGCAGCCGAACTCTCACATATGACCGCCCGTCGAGGTCTTAGTCTCTCGAAGAAACTGAGGCAAGCCGATACGTTGAGTCAAGTTGCCGAGGAGAGGGTCGCTGCCCTTGACGCACGCCTGCCGCCTGGTCACAGCCGAGAGGCTCCTGGAGAAGTCATCCGGAGGCCTGGTTCGTACTTACCTTGATAACTTTTCCCTTTTACTTTACCTCTTTTTTTTTTTGCCTCATTGATTTTAACCCTTCCGCCTTAACTATCTGCAGGGACCGGATGCTGCTGACTCGCTCAGAAAGCAATGCGAGAAGTCAGAACGAGAGGTACTGGACCTGAGGGCTCAGTTTGCTGAAGCCCAAAGGCAGCTGCGGGAAGGAGGGAGAGGTCACCCTTGCGAGCGACGATGTTCGCCCCGTCCTCCCCTGCTGAGGCCGAGAGCTCTCGGGGGAGGCTTGTGACGAAGACGGCCGAGGCCTTGGTGAGCTCCCTTCACGAGGCGGACGCTCTTCGGGACGATTGGAGAGGGGTCTCTGCTAATGACATCCTTTTCGAGTTCTACCCCTCCCCTGCGCAATCCGGCTCGCCTCCCTCCAGTGGTGGTTACTCACCCTGAAGGCGAGAGTCACTAGGAACCTCTTCTTTTCGTTGCTTCTTGCAGGAACCATGTCTTTCTTGTATTTTTATTCCTGCATGAGCTACTAAGGGTGAAGCAATCGCCCATGTAACATATGTTTCTACTTAACTAGCAATTACTCTATAAACCTTCTAGCTTGTTTAACTTTTCACTACTTGAGCGAAACGATGGTTCGGTTTGAAGTCTCTTCCTGCGGTGGAGAGAGCTCACTATCTCGCCAGCTCTTAAATCTGCTTGTCAGATCAACCGGGGGTGGGGAACCAGTCCATGCTCTAGGTGCTTACCTCACCTGGAGGCAGAGGGACTCAATACCTTCCCAAACTAATTACCCCTCCTGAGGTCTTACTTGCAGCGAGTCGACCCGATGAGCCTCCCATCTGCTGGCATGACTGAGCCCGGTGAATGGTCTCTGGTCGGGGATCTTACCGATTGGAGGCGGAAGTACCCATCCGCGTCCTAGGGGCTTAACTTACCTGGAGGCAGAGGAACTCAACCCCCTCCCAATCCAGTTACCAAGTAGCGAGTCGACCCGATGAGCCTCCCATCTGCCGGCATGACTGAGCCCGGTGAATGGTCTCTGGTCGGGGATCTTACCGATTGGAGGCGGAAGTACCCGTCCGCGTCCTAGGTGCCTTGCTTACCTGGAGGCAGAGGAACTCAACACCTTCCCAATCCAATTGGAGGCGGAAGTACCCATCCGCGTCCTAGGGGCTTAGCTTACCTGGAGGCAGAGGAACTCAACACCCTCCCAATCCAGTTACCAAGTAGCGAGTCGACCCGATGAGGCTCCCATCTGCCGGTGTGACTGAGCCCGGTGATTGGCCTCTAGTCGGGGATCTTACCATAGGTGTTACCTGAAAACCCTTTGCATTCATAATTGAGGCGATACAAGTTCATTACAACCCGCTCCCCCCACGCTTACTTGGCCACATGCTCCCCGACCTTCTTGATCGTCTCCTCTACTTCTTCCGCCTCCTTCATCCACTCGATTGTGTTGACCGCCGTGACGTAGCACTGGCGCGCCTCCCGAGGATCTCCTCTGACCCGGATCTGGACCCCTCTGGTGTTGTACTTCAGGCACTGGTGGTAGGAGGACGGCACAGACTTGTACGCGCTGATGAGGGGACGCCCAAAGATAGCGTTGTAACTACTCGGTGCGTCCACGATAACGAACCGGCAGTTCTTTGACGTGCCCCCCAAAGTGACGAGGAGCTCGACCCCTCTTTCCACTTCCTTTCTTTCTCCGAAGAACCCGAAGAGTGGTCCATCTGATGCTAGCACCCGCTTTGCCTCGACTTTCATCTCGCCGAAGGCCTTCTTGAACACCACGTTCACCGAGCTCCCGTTGTCGACCAGGATTCGGGAGACCGTGAAATTCTCGATCGCTGCCTTGATGACGAGTGCATTGCAGAAGGGGTCCTCGTGGGCCGACATATCTTGGGCCGAGAAGGTCATCTTCTCGCCAGGGGGTGGGGATCGGGAGGTCGACGCGATGCTCCGACGGTATTTGGCATGGAGGCTCCCCTTCCGGGTGGCCTCTAGGCCTACTCCTCCGTGGATCACCCCGATCCCTCCCAGGGCCCCCAGGTCGACTCTTTCTTCGCACGGATCATCCTCCTCCTTCTTCTTCCCTTCTTCTCTTCCCCTTGGACCTTCTAGGCAGAGCTGCTTCCCCTCTGCTGGGGCTCTCCCTCCTCCCCTCATCTCGAGGAACTCCGGGCAGGCCGCGGTTGCGTGACCCTCCTGCTGGTGGAAGTCACAATACGGTAGCGTCAACCCATTTGCCTCCTTCTCCCAGCGACCCCTCTTCTTTCCTCCTTTTTTCCGGCCGATCGCCATGGCCTGCAGGGGTTGGGCTTGCAACGACCTTGGGTCCGGTTGCCAACCTGCCGGGTTGAACCGTCCCTGCCTCCCCTGGTAGTTTCCTCCTCCATGGAAATGGCCTCTTCCTTGGCCCTGAGAGGGTCCTCCAGGCTGGTCGGGCGGCTGGCGGTTGAGACCTCCAGCCTTGCTCCTGCCCAACGGGGGTCCCTGGTGTCCCTGACTCCTCATTTCCTCCTTCCTTCTTCCTCCATGCTCCTTCCTCTCCTCCTTCTCCTCTTCTCACCCTTGGCCAACCTCGCCACGAACTCCTGGTTTGTGGCCTCGCACTCGATTTCCCGAGCAACGCGCTCCATCAGCTCTTCGAAAGACAGGGGTGGGTCCCGAGTCAAGCTCATCCTGAACAACCCCTGCTGTAACCCGAGGGTGAAAGTCAGCTGCATGGTATGCCCGGACACCTCAATGACAAGGAGGACTTCCTCCTGGAATCTGCCCACGTAACTCCCCAACGTCTCTCCTGGCCTTTGCCGAACCAAGAACAGGGCTTCCTCCCCCTTCCTCCTCTTCTTTGAAGTGGAGAACCTTAGCAAGAAACTCCGACGTAGGTCCTCGAAGCCATAGATGGTGCCCACTGGGAGTTGATGGAACCAATCTCTCGCCTTTCCCCTGAACGTGACGGCGAAGAGTCTGCACTTGAAGGCATCCGACATCTGCCTGATCGAGGCCATGTCTTCGAACCACTGGAGATGCTGAATAGGGTCGTCCTTCCCTGCGTAGTAAGACATGTCAGGCTCGCTAAACCCATCTGTAACGGGAGCTGAGATGATCAGCTCGCAGAAGGGACTTCCCCATCCTCCCTGGCGAGTCGAAGGTGTTCTCTCTACCTCTCCACTGGGGTAGCCGATCCCAGGAGAGCTGTTGAAGAGCACTCTTGCCTGGAGACCCGAGCCTTCCCCTGTGGCTAGCTCCTTCCCTTGCCGATGTGCTTGCTCCGCCTCCATCGGAGATGGCGAGGCGAGCACGGGTGCGGGTGGTGTCAAGCACTCGCCGTGAGGGGGGAGTGCGACCCGCAAGAGTTCTAAGATTGACTTCCTGAACTCGTCAAAGTCACCCTTCTTCACGTACTCGTTGGTGGGAGGTGAGTCCCCCAGATCATCACCTCCAGCTATGAGACTTGCTCAGAGCTTTCCGAACTAGCTGCTTCCACGCTCACCACACCAGAATGTTGAAACCAGAGATCTGGTCTCGACGTTCGAAAGGGGGATGCAACTAACCCTTACTTGACCCGAGCTAGAACCCTTGACCAGTTGCTAAGAACCGAGAGACCTTGCCTTTGAAGAACACTTGAGTCCAGAAACGAGCCCCTTAAGCTGCAGCGTGGAGGTCCCACCACACACCCGGAAGTTCAAAGAGAGCTTCCCCTCCCAAGCCAATGCTGAGTCTGGGCACCTTGGAGGGCACTAAAGCTCACCTCACCGCCAACCTTCACTGACAAGGGGGGAGGGGGTAGTGCTTGCTCACAAGACACACGCGAGGGAGAGGGGGTAGACCAACCCTTCCCAAGGTGCCAATGGAGGTCTATTTATAGACTTCCCAAAATTGGGCTGCGGATAGCCAAAATTCTACTATCCGCAGCTCAAACTCAAACCCGAATGATCAACGCAAGAGGAGGGGGGGGGGGGTGGCGAGTGGAACACGAGGTGTCCATTCCTCCCCTTGCCGGGGGTCGGGAGAGTGTACCGAAGGTCCACCACCCGGACTGGACGAGTGGACCTTACGGTCCACTCAACTCTTCGGGCGAGTGGACCCAGCTGTTTGGGGCGAGTGGACCACGGGTCCACTTGCCCACACCCTTGGGCGAGTGGACCCAAGGTCCACTCGCCCCCCACTCGGGCGAGTGGACCAATGGTCCACTCGCCCGAGCCCTTGGGCGAGTGGACCCAAGGTCCACTCGTCCAAGGAAGTTTGCCCCCCCCGGGCTTTCTCTTTTCGATCTTGACGTTCTCCGACGGGTCGATCTTCTGCGTCACGGTCACCCTCTCTATCACGATCTCATCCGCATCGGGTCACACCGACTCGAAAAATATGAGGGTTGTACAAATGCAATATTATTGGTTTTTATTTATGAATCTCTTAGTGCAAGTAGGCTAGTTATGCGTTAATTAGGATTTTACGTTTTATTCAAGTTCTCACTTAATTTTATGTTGAGTAATTTGCAATGTCTTTTTTTGTGTCGACTTAAATGCAAAATAATGAGTGAGTTGTCGCATTTGGATTGGTAAGTTAGTCTCACCCGCCCTCTAGTTTCTCCTCAGTATACATAGGGTTTGACGCTTCCCTTGAGCTTTCGCCTCTGGCTGTCATGGTTATGTTTCCTGTTTCCATTATTCTGTTACGATTTAGTAGTAGTAACACCTTTAGTACAAGATCAGCTGTTTCTTGTCTCCACGCCCAAGAAGCAAGTTGGTTCTTATTAAGGATCTCTCATCGATCTTTCCAACAATACTTCATGATTCACACCGATCCTTCTTCCCCAATTTGATCCATCTCCCAGTCTATTGATAACCAATGATCGAACCCAATGACAAATTGATAGGAACGACGATCTAATTCTTCTGAATGTATCTTCTGTCTATGCAACTCAACTTATCTGATGCCACTTCTATCACAGACCTCGACAGTTGTATCGGTAAACTATTGCAAATACCTTCATAAACAACAGACACTCGCTTTGAAACCCATGGTTTCAACGTCTTCAGTTTAGTAGCAACGATGATTGATCCCTCATAACCACATTGACCGACCCCACGAAAACAACGTTGACCACATATATTCCATTGAAGCCCTAACCTTCTAATATCGTCCGTTGACACCATCCAGAAATCGGTTCCAGTTGTTTGTACTTTTCCTCAGCAGCCCTCCACAATTCTTCCCTTCTCCATCCTTCCATAATCGAGAGCAGCCCTTCTTCATCTTCTGATATCTAACGACTCTGTAACTCTTGGCTGACCTGTAAATGCGTGGTTTCGTAAATGTACTACCTACACTACATCCAGGTTCCTCGATGCTTCCTTTCTTCCACCATCGGATTATTCAAATCACCTTCACTTCTTTCTGTCTCAGTAGAAAACACCACTAAGTCTTCCCTTCCACCGCGAGAAACTCAAAGCATTTTGTCCATTCCATTGAGCTATTAACGAGGGAGGTAGAAAAGCTGGATAAACTCATGGCAGATGAAGCAGCCACCAAGGCACATCACCTAGAGGTTGAGACACAATAAATGATGATCGAACCGTATGAGCTTATTGATAGCTGATTGATCACTCCACTAGTTGTGTTTTTCATAGTCGTTTTGATAGTTATTGCACCACCATCGCTCTCAAGAGTGATGGCGCAACCATGTCTCTCAGTTTGTATCCCTTTTTCGTTTTTAGTGCAATCTTTATTTTGAGTTTGTATCAGATACCTCATTAGAAAGAGAAGAATAAAGTTGAATGTCTTATTCATCCCATCAAAGAGGTATATAAAAGAAGAGAGATACCTATATAAACAAGCTTGTAGATGTCGTCCGACATGTCATTTTTGAGGGGAAATCGCAACGTTTGCGACACAGATGAGAAAACTGGTGTTTTCCAGTATGCCGGCCGACATGTCGGCCCGACATGTCGGTTTATGGCGGCTTATGGCGGCGACATTAGCTATGAACTTTTATTTTTAATTATTACCCTATTAATGGCTAATAGCACCCAAAAAAAACTAAAACCCCATTTATTTTCTCCCGGTTCACTTCATTTCTCGAACCCGTAAAACCTAAAATCCAATTATATAATTAAAATAATATATACAACAACAACAACAACAGAACCCATATAGTCCCCAATCATTGGGGGTATGGGCGGGGGAAGATTGGAAGCAGACCTAACCTTTGGCACTATGCACAAAGTGGCTTCTCTCAGAGGAGAAAGACCTAACCTTTGACAATAAATGCACAAAGTGGCTGCTCACAGAGTACCACTGAAATAGTGGCCCCCTATACCGTCGCGTTTGCTGCGGAATCATGCCCTCAAATCAAAGCCAAAGACATCAGAGAGGGCAGACCCAAGAATCCATTTTGATTTATGTGCACATAACCATGCTTCCTTCATTCAGCATCGAGAGCATTGGTGAAGCACAATAATTAAAATAATATATAATTAGAAAAAATAATTACCATCTATTATTAAAATCCGACATCCGACATAATTAAAAACATATAAATATATATATTATTAGAAAAAATAATTAGAAAATAATTATCATCTAATTAAAAACATATATATATAATTAAAATCCGACATTTGAAATGTCCCCGATATATCCCCCGCAATCCGACATCCGACATAAAAAACTAAAACCGACATGAGTCCGACATCCGACATCTGCAAGCTTGTATATAAATAAATGCTTATAATATGGGGCTTTAGCACAGAAATCTGTTTAGCAGTTATTGGATGGTTTGTGAATGAATAAAGTTCTTTTGTTATGGATGTGATTCCTTTATAATTATCGCGCCACCATCGGTCTTAAGAGAGGTGGCGCAACCATGTCTCTTAGCCTCTATCCCTTTTTCGTTTATATTGCAATCTTTAGTTCGATTTTGCATCAGATACTTCATTAAAAAAAGAAGAATAAAGTTGAGTGTCTTATTCATCCCATCAAAGTAGTTTAGCAGTTATTGGATGGTTTATGAATGAAGAAAGTTCTTTTGCTATGGATGTGATTCCCTTGTTCAAGTGTTAAATTCTTTCACGATGCAATGGAACTGCAATTGATGTACTTTTGGGCTCTAAAAGCATACCCAAACTAGATAAATGTTATGTTCGAATGGCTGTGTATGCAATTTCCAGAGATTAGGCATTGATTGAATACTTTGTATTCATGGTTTGAACTTCCCATGACCTATGAGTCTTGCGAGGAACCATGGGTTTCATCATCCAAGGTACCCCTATTACTCAGGATGGAACCGTGGAAAGCATGTCAACGAGGCCAATTTCGTGATTGGCTCTACTAACAATGAGGTTTTTGGTTGACTGGATAAATCATGTGGCTCAAATGATTGGATACACAACTTATTAGGAAACATTTGAGCTTTCAGGATCATGATCTATATGGTTCATAGTCAACACATTGGTCTAGAGGTAACTACCATGTCCTTACTGTCCTATAGGCTATATTCATGCCCAGCCTGGTAGTACTGTTATGGCATAGGATCATTGGACTTTAATCTTTCTTGATGTTGGCACCCTTGGCCCTTTTTTTAATTTTTAGATTTTGTTGTTGGTAAAGTATTGGTTGCATATTAGGAGGTATATGATAGTTCTTTTTAATGTTGAATCATTTTTTTGACACTCCCTTCTGTTTGTCTTCTGTGCAGGGTTCTCCTGATTTAAAAGCAGCTAGAGAAGTTGCAAATTATCTTGGAACATTTCATCATGAGTTCCACTTCACAGTTCAGGTAGTCGGGGCCATCATTATACTATGGTGGTAAGAGAGATGATGAATTATATTTGAATCTATTTTACTTCCTCCTTATGACAGGAGGGTATTGATGCTCTTGAAGAAGTCATTTATCACGTCGAAACATATGATGTGACCACTATTAGAGCAAGCACCCCAATGTTTCTAATGTCTAGGAAAATAAAGTCTTTGGGTGTAAAGATGGTTCTTTCTGGGGAAGGCTCTGATGAAATTTTTGGGGGTTATCTATATTTTCATAAAGCACCTAACAAGGAGGAGCTCCACCTTGAAACATGCCGTAAGGTATGACAATTAATTATTCAATTTTGGTTTTCTATGACTGAGAAGCTATTGTTGCAGTTCAAAAAAATGAAATTTTTGCTCTTTGTTTTTTTATTGAGTCAAAGGTTAGGTCTTTCTCCTCTGAGAGAAGCCACTTTGTGCATAGTGCCAAAGGTTAGGTCTGTTTCCAATCTTCCCCCGCCCATACCCCCAATGATTGGGGACTATATGGGTTCTGTTGTTGTTTTTTTTTTTATTGAAGTTTTTTCTTAAAACAAATTGTGTATTTTCTGGCATCTTTCTCACAGTTCGCTTATGTTTTTTCAGAAACACTATAGGATGTTTCATTTTCATTAAAAAATGGAAAATATTCACTAGGACCGTTGGATTTTGTTGTTTCAAGTTCTGTCTTCATCTGCCGTAGTATGTGCAATTAGTATGTGAAGAATTTGTGGTCTAGCAAGAGTATCTGTGAGCAGTTTTATCATCTAGTTTTCAATTCCACCTTAACTTTCTCATTTGCTACAATATGTTGTTATTTACTCTTCCAAGAAATACCAAATTACCTTGAGGACACACATGTCAATTTCCTATTGAACAGGAACCAGCTGAATCTGCATCTGAAAATCTTCCCATCTTTGGTATTAATGAATTCTTCCAATTGTCGTTCCTTGCTAAATAAATTGTATAGATGCATAAATAGTGATGCATTTATTTGAGATCACTATTGTTGCATTCAGATGATTATTTGAGCATCCTAGAATCAGCAGAACGCCTATTTATTTTTCTTTGCTGTGAGGAATTAACAAGCTTTATATAAAATGAAAATTACATGATAGTTGACCAAAATATGAAATAGGAAGTTATTTGAATTGACAAGATGGCTTGCAAGTTTCAGCTAATCATTGTCGAGATCAATTTGTAAGGAAGTCAATCCCTAAACTACAAAAGGAGAAATCATATGGTTCTGCAGCTTTAAGTTTTTTTTCACTTCTTTGTTTGTTCAGATTTGACTTTTTTCAATGATGCTACATTGTATTTTTCTTGTCATTGGTAGTTTTCATTTTCATATTATGACCTTAATCATTTTTCTTTTATTCATTTTTACTGGGATAATTGTTTTTATCTAGACTTCCGTACTGAAATAGATTTTCTACATCTAACTGTAGATTAAAGCTCTTCATTTATATGATTGCTTGAGGGCCAACAAGTCAACGTCTGCGTGGGGTCTTGAGGCTCGGGTTCCTTTTCTAGACAAAAAATTTATCAGCATAGCAATGAATATTGATCCTGAATGGAAAATGGTAATTTCTGGTTTCCCAATAAATGTGATTTAAGCTCGTATAGAACAGTAAATTTTTTTTAAATATATTATTCCGTAAATGCATGTAAAATGTAATGAATTTTGGACTCTTAGAGGTAATTGTTTTCTCATCATTTTGCATATGCTTTAGCCATATAACTTTGAGACCTTTGCTCTTGCACAAAATTTTTCCCTCTAATTTCATTTTTCTATCATACTTTGTATTAGAGCTACTGAAATAAGAAGACACTTTCTCCATTAATTTTTTTTATTACTTATAATGTTTGGGCCACATATAAATCTCCTTATTTGGGAGCCTGCACCGGTTGAGGTGTTGTCGTGTGTCCTTGGGGTCACGGGTTCGAGTCCTGGAAGCAGCCTCTTACAAAAATGTATGGTAAGGTTTGCCTACATTTCACCCTTGTGGTGGGACCGTGGGACCCTTCCCTGGACTCTCGCTGCACGGGGATGTCTTTGTGCACCGGGCTGCCCTTTTATATAAATCTCCTTATTTCCTTTTTTATATCATTTTCTTTCCAATAATATCCATGATTCTTTACTTGTTCACTTCTATGCATCCACATATAAATTTGGATTCAACATTCTGAAAGATGTAATGAGCGTGGACTTTCCAGTTCATGTATAGAAAAAGACTATGATTGATGCTCCATGAAGTCATGATGCTTCCCAAATCATCTGTGGCGGGAGAGTTATTGTCGTGGACGATGCAACAAAGGAATACCCGTCTCATGACTTTCGTGAAAGTAGTCATATAACCTATTTTGTTGACTTGCACCCTCAGTATCCGCACCCCTTAAAGCTTCCTCACAAGAGATGTGTCAACCAATTATATGAGACACTGAATCCTACAACGAAGCTATCTTCAAATATATTTCATCAGTCGAGCTTGTAACTACCCAACCACTTGGACTTAGCTGATAATTCTTTTATTGGAGTCAAACACTATCGATCAGTTCTAGATAAAGAGCCTTTGACTTCTCCGTAGCATTCTAAGATTCTCAATGACCTAATGTTATTATTTATAAAGACCCCAAAATGGGAATTATTACGGAGGGGTCGTGAAACCAATATCACCTTGTGGGTACGACAATATCACAATTATAACAATGAATTTGCAAAAGGAAGATGAATTTCATGGTGTGACTCAAGAAGAGAGAACAAACAATGACAGAGCTCCTCACGTCACCTAACGCCTCACGCTTACAAAACGCCACTATGATCCAAGATAACATAATCTTTCCCTCACTTCTTATATAAGAGTTTACATGATGCGCAAAAGACCTCACTACCCTTCCCTTTTTAGGCCCTTCGCGACTCTACGAGAATAAATCCACACAATATGTTGTGGTCTCACGGGCACCTTACTAACCTTCTGAATGTCGAGGGATATAGTCATAAGAGCACGTCGAGGAAAATTGGCCTTGTCCTCAAGAGTGAGAAGGAAACTGTGTCAGCACATCATCACAACACATCCAAGTAGTATCAGACCGATTGAGACTCTTCCATTGGCACCGAATCCTCAAATGGGTGGACTCCGACCGCACTACGAAGCTAAGAAACGTGAAAAGTTGGGTGAATGTGGCTTTGTGGAGGAAGTTGAAGATGGTAAGCCACCTTGCCAATGCACTTCTGAATCTGGAAAGAACCATAAAACGGAAACCGAGCTTTTGGTGGATACGAAAGTTACTGAAGTTTACTGATGATGTCAATTTTTTAAAAGACTGAGTCACCCAGGGCCAGGGTGATATTACCTATATGCTTGTTGGATTTTTGGGTCATGTGTTGTTGGGTTCTTAGGAGGTTTTGTTTGAAATAGAGGAGAACCTCATCACGATATATGAGATTCGTCGCAAGGACAACCACTCAACATTTTGCTGACAAGAAGTGTGGTATAAGGGGTGGAGCTCGACCATACACAATCTAAAACGGAGAAATTTTCATTGTGGTCTGAAAAGAGGTTCTGTATGAATTTTTTCCCCTGGACACATCGCCCAATGTTGTGATTCCCCGCCACAAAACAAAATAAGTTTTTAACATGCAATTCAGGACCTCGGTATGACCATTTGTTTGTGGGCGGAGCTTAGTACCATGGAGATGGAACAACTCCTTCCAAAAGTATCCATGAAGATCGGGTCTCAGTCGTTCACGATTGTGCCCGGAAACCCTTGGATACGGACCACCTCTTATATGACGCCATGAACTATGGTCACCGTTGTGTACAAATGGCGCAAGGGAACAAAGTACCCCGTATTTGGACAAGCGATCAACAATCACTTGGATGCAATCAAACCCCTAGAATCTTGGTATGGGTAATGAAATTCATCTCAATATCCTCTTAGATGTTCAGAATGGGCAGTGGTTGGAGTAACCCGACTTGAGCCATAACCTGGTACTTTACCTCTGGCATGTTAAACAACTGGCCATGGAGTGGAACTCTCGAAGTAGTAGGGGAATCTGGTGTGTTGAATTGATCACCACCCAATGGTCGCGGTAGTGCAGTCAGTCCCCTAATAAGAGGAATCGTGGCCCGATGGACGAATAGTGACGAAGGTCAGAAAATGGCGGTGTAGTGACTGTCCCGTTAGAACTTCGTGGGAATGGTATAAGCATCTAACTAATGTCGGTGTGACATAGCACAAAGGGAGGCATCTTTCCAAGGTTGGGATAAGGAGTTTGCAATTTTGTTCGAAGCACAAGCCTTGCACTCGGAAGGAAAAATTGTAATTCAAAAGCTTGGCAAATCTACAACTACTAGTCTTGGGTGGTGATCTTCTTCTCAAGCAAGTACCACAAGCTCTGATGGTCGGTGCGGACGATGAAATGGTGGCCCAATAAGTATGGGTGTCAGTGATGAATTGTGTGGACAAGCGTTCGTAGCTTGGTCTCGTATGCAGGTGTGGTTGGCTCCTTCGTCGACTAGACTTTGTTTAAGTAAGCCAACTAACGCCCATGAATCATCATAAGCATGTTCCTTACCATCGACGCGTCACACTCCACAACAAAGGACTTTGTAAAGTCCGACATGGCAAACTGTGTAAACCAAGGCATGTTTTAGCGTCTGAAAGGTCCGTTGTACCTCTGTGGACGATTGGAAGGTGTTGTTGGAGTGTTTCCGAAGTAACATTGCAAGGGGTTGAGAGAATTCATCATAATGGTGAATAAATCACTCGTAGTATCCTGCAGGGTCTAAAAATCCTTGAACTGCCCAAGTGGATGTAGGTGCCGACCACTTTAAAATCACAAAAATCTTGGCAGGGTCCATAGCTTTGCCATCCACTAAAAAGCCTAGAACCTGGGTGTAGACCGGATTGCGGACCCTACAACTCCTTAAGGAGCAATGTCGGCGTCTGAGGTGCAGCTGGCGGTTGTCGAAGAATCGCCAACCGAGGATCGACATTGTTAGAGGCATAGGAGGGCGGCACGAACATGCACAACATTTTTTTGTCGGGCAAGCAAATCGTGTTGGTTGCTGTTCGGAGCTTCTATGCAAGAGGAGCTGGGTTGCGCGATAGGGCATAGGTGCACGAATGCCGGTTACGCGAGGGATGCTAGGTCATGATCTACTCTTGTTCGTTTGGAGGCTGAAACAAGATCTCGAACTTGACTAGATTGAATGCGGAGAAAGATCCCACGACCTAGGTTTGGGCGAAGGGTGAACAGTTGGTTGAACCAAGTTGACATGAGCTTGGCATGAACAAAATGAGTTTCATTCCATGATTCAAAAAGAGAGAACAAATAACAACGGAGCTCCTTACTTTGCTCATCGCCTCAAGCTTACAAAATACAACTGTGATCTAAATTACCTTTACTCTTCCCTCACTCCTTATATAGGTGTCTACAATTTAAATGCGCAAAAAGATCACACCACCCTTCCCCTTCTAGGCGCTTTGTGGCTCTGTGAGAATAAACCCACATGATCGGTTCTACTACATGCACCTCTTGCTAACCTCCTAAGTGTCGGGGGGATCTAGTCGTATCATATCGTTCTCTTAATGCCCTCTATATCTCTCGTAGTACTCTTCCGGTTGTTCATGGATTAATTGAGAATTCAATCACTATTCATAAGTTCTCCCTCTCTCTCTGTCAATAAGCACTTTCAACCTACTGGAAATTTCGTATGTATTATTCACATAATGCCATTATTTCGAATGATATTCAGATTAGACCTGATCTTGGCCGGATTGAGAAATGGGTATTGCGCAATGCATTTGATGATAATGAGAGACCATACCTACCGAAGGTTCGAAATTTCGTTCATATATTTGTTTTAATTGAACACAGTCAGTTCTATAGTTGAAAAGCTGTGATTGATATCCTTTAATTTTTCCTTGTAGCACATCCTTTACAGGCAGAAGGAACAGTTCAGTGATGGGGTTGGTTATAGCTGGATTGATGGTTTGAAGGCCCATGCAAACGAACATGTAACTTTCAGTTTATTCTGTAGTGTTGTGACTTCAAATATTTTGCACTTTTTCTTCTGACATTTTTCTTCTGTTTATGATATTTTCTTAGTTAAGTTCTTATTCTTTTCAAGTGTATATATATACAGCGGTGGAACTGATTGTTACTGCTCCAGGTTTCAGATGCTATGCTCAATAATGCAAGTTTTGTTTATCCTGAGAATGCCCCCTTGACAAAGGAGGCCTATTACTACCGCACCATATTTGAGAAGTTCTTTCCGAAGGTAGGTCACCAATTTCTCAATGTTTGTCGAGTTTCCCAGCATGAGAATATCTATATTCTCAACATGCCCCTCACATGTAGGGTCTTTAGCTAATCTGCAATGATTTCATATTCTAAGCATCGAACCCGAAGCCAATGGATTGCAGGTGAAGGTGGGCATAATTTATATCAATGGTCCGTTTGGCACGACAGAGGCGATCATGAACGAAGTGGTTACGAACCGTCGTTCGTGAACATCTGACCTCACCTAAAGGACCTCCATCCATTGTTGTGCTCAAACTTAGTTTTTTTATGGCGGTCATAACCGTCGTCATGTCAAGCACATTTTATAATGGTGGCATTTGTTTTCAAACTCACCGGAGCAAAACACCGCGCCAAATAGACCTGAAGTGCGCATGGTCACCAGAGTTTTCTGTTGTGAGAATATATTCTCAACATGTCTCTTCACCTATAGCGTCTTCGACATCTAGTACATACTTTTTTAATTGGATGACAGAGTAGACTATTGGGTCTTGCCTATTGTATTCGCGTTAGAACAACTCATGCATCACACCCAAAACTAATTGGTTGTTGTACCCTGCTCATGATCAATATTCATTGCAGAGGACTACATGATTTTCCTAACGTAGGACAATGTTCTAGACAGGAACGAAATATATGTATTTCTTTCATGTGGAAATCGGTGTATTAAGATTGACAATTTGCATGAACAGAATGCCGCAAGATCAACTGTTCCTGGCGGCCCAAGTGTCGCGTGCAGTTCGGCAAAAGCGGTGGAATGGGATGCAGCCTGGTCTAAGTATCTAGACCCGTCTGGCCGTGCGGCTGTCGGCGTTCATGCTGAGGCATACGAGTCATCTACGCGAGAAGTTTTGGCGCACGAGAATGTCTCTTCTTTTAATGGTTTTGCCGAAAATTCGCTAGGGAAAGAGGAAGCTGCCATAGCTGCTATTTGACCAATCAATGCTTTATATTGGCCCTGAATACGCAAAGCAGGTACTCATGAATTGATAATGTGATGATTCTTCATACTTCCTAGGGGGTGATTTTTTAGGGTTTCCTTTTTTTTTGGAAATTTGGAATCTTGTAACCAGTGGGAATGGGCTTTATCTATAAGATATTTAGGCATCTAGTACTTTTTTTTGCACTGTTGTATTTCCTTGGTAATTTAGTTTTTGTTAGAAGACACATTCATCAGTGATCTGCAAGCTTTTTAGTTTTGCAATCTTACAGTTGTATTGAATATCTTGGGAAGAGTATTTTCTTCCTTGGGTTTGGAATTTGACACCAAATTGTAACGATGACACGCCCACACGCACACACAGTAGCAGTTGGGCATAGGGCTATGCCCATACCCGCTGCTCTTGGTTGCGAACAGACGCATGAGCTTTACATTCTCACTTATTGTTGTTTCGTGTTGACCACCATCAAATTAACCACCAAATTGTAATGATGACACGCCCGCACGCACGCGCAGTAGCAGTTGGGTATAGAGCTATGCCCATACCCGCTGCTCTTGGTTGCGAACAGACGCATGAGCTTTACTTTCTCACATTCTCACTTATTGTTGTTTCGTGTTGACCACCACCAAATTGAAATGATGACACGCCCACACGCACGCGCAGTAGCAGTTGGGCATAGAGCTATGCCCATACCCGCTGCTCTTGGTTGCGAACAGACGCATGAGTTTACTTTCTCATATACTCACTTATTGTTGTTTGGTGTTGACCACCATCAAATTATGTGATTTCTTCCGGCCGCCGGCTTCTCAGTTTCCAGGGCATCAAGGCTTGGGACTCAAGTGTACTAGTTGAATCCACCAAATCAAAAGGATTCAATTTGAAACCAAATAATACTAGAAAGATGCGGTGAGAACGCTGGCCGAAGCTGGAGCGGCAGAATGCCAGCAAGAAGATTGACTACGAAGTTTCGTGTGGGTCGTCTTCTTGGCATGCATCGCCGATGTTGTAACTGATTCCCTCAATCTCTCGCCCGGGGCTTACTTGGACACTTGGACCAGACGAGCTTTCACATTGACGGTAGCATCAAATGATAAGCTGACCTCCTTTGTGGAAGCCTTGTTTCTTTGGCCCTGATGACTTCGCCATTTTTGCCGCCGCGTGGGAAACATCCCTCGCGGTTCGATTGTCCTGCGCTCTCGTTCTCAGATCCCCATTTGTCATCACAGAGAGCTTGCCCAAGCCGCCACATGGGAAACATCTCTTAAGGTTTGATTGCCTTGCTCCTCGGATTGCCCTGCCAAGGTTAAGGCGGGGCTTCCTAGAGCGGAGATCTTGCGGTCGTCTGCGAGTGGAATTGGCGGTGGTGATGTAGGAATTAACGGTACAAACCGCCAGTCCTCGCCACTCCTGGAACAGTCTCCACTCTTTCTCCTCCCAGGAGGTCTTTCCCTGCGCCGCTGCCTTTCAGGAAGCTTGGGGGTGCGAGTATAGAAAACCTCACTATTATGAGTTCTTTTTTCGTTTTTGTGTCTGCGGATAGCCAAATTTAAAATGCCGTTAACAATCTTCTATTTGAAATGGGCATTCACCACATGCATAATGTCTGGAGGCAAAATTACGCCAACTGGTGGCGACAAATTTTGCTCGTTTACAATTTTTATTATTGCAAGTAATGTTTTTCTATTTCAATAAAATTAATATGGCAGACCAAATAAAAGTTTACCATCGTAGGAATTTATGTATAATAGAATAGTAGATCATAATTCACAATGTTAATTTACTAATAAAATGTGACACCTCTATATTATAGAGAAAAAATATTTGATCTCGTGTAAGTTTCAAGAGGACGGGTGTAACCGCTAATTTTTCATAACTGAGATATTTGACCCCTTACTAATGCTTTCGACGGGAGGTCAAATGTCTCGGTTATGAAAATTAAGGAGTTACAGCAGTCCTTTTCAAATTTACAATGGGTCAAATATCTTTCTACTATAATATAGAGGTGTCATCAATACTTTAACCTATATATATATATAACGAATTTTAAATGGGGAATTTTTTGTGTAGAGAGAAATCCAGAATCAATTATGACGCGTCATGTATACACGGATTTTAAATGGATGCTTTGGATTTATCGGACGATAATTCCGCTAAAATTGAATGGCCCTCATATTCCCCTGTTACAACCGGGCTCGGACAAAAAAAATCACCCCCTTCAATGGGGACACAAACGTATCAATGTTCTCGATCTTACGAAAGCCTTTCAAGTAGAATTCTGATCAGGATTACGGCAATAAAATCTCATGCAAAGAAATTTAAGGCCGTTACACCGCGTCCTTGGAGAAATATGAGGCAGACTCGAAAAAAGTGACATCAATAGAGACATTGACTTTTGGATATAGAGTCAAAACAACGATAACTCTTTTGCTTAGGAGAATATCCTACGTAAATGCACTTGGTAGCGTGGAGATTGGAGAGTGAAGGGTAGGTCGGACCAAGTTAATTCGCCAAATATTTTTCCAGAAAAAATGCAGTTTGAAAATTGAAAGAGGAAGCTTCACATATAGATCTATCTTTGTGGGATAAACCAAAGCGGATATATTATGATATTATAAGGGTTGAGTCGTTACAAATGGTATCATAGTCAAACCTCATGCAGTATGCATTAGGACTTCATATTGAACAACAACTAAGGCTCCGTTTGGCACGGCGGTAGCAATTGTGAACGTGATGCGTCTTTCGCGAACGCTCGATCGCTTCTAATGAACTTCTATGACGGTGGCATTTTTGACTCACATGCATACCTTCTATGACAGTGACATTTTTGTCCAGAATTTTTTTTTATTTAAGCGTATCGCTGCTTCTTGTAGCTACGCTAATAAATACCGCGACCTTAGACCGCGCCCACCTCTTTCTTTCCCCCCTTCGCCCCGAATTCATTCCGACCTCCTTCCCCGTTCCCGACCTACTTCTCCGGCGAATTCATCAATAGGGGGTAGCTAGCAGCCGGGCAGCCGGGGAGCGCTTCACCTTCTCCGTCGACGAAGGACGGACCTCTTACTCAGTGCACATCGGTAAGTAACCTTCTTCTAGGATTTGTATTTGGTTCTGTTTTTAGGATCGCATCTCCATTCTGCGTAGGTTTTGTTATTCTAAACATATCGCGTTTGGTCGCTCCTCGGATCTTCCTAGGCTTGTTTATTGTTTATGAGATGTCATTGGAGAAGGGGAGTAATGAAGTTGAGATCGGCGAAATGTTGAAAATTAAGCAGGTCAGAATGAATTCGGGGCGAAGGGGGGAAAGAAAGAGGTGGGCCCGGTCTAAGGTCGCGATATTTATTCGCGCAGCTACAGGAAGCAGCGATACGCTTATAATTTTTTTCCTTTTTGTCCAAACTCATTGGAGCAAAAACATCACGCCAAACGGAGCCTAAGGTTTGCAAAGAGAGGATTTGGTTAGAAGAAGAAAAAAACTAATAACATTAATCCGATTCTTTATTTATCTGCATATAGTCATCTGTGATTTGTCTATAATAATCTTTTCATTGTTGTGAGAAATATGTAGGTGCGGATAACACATCCTAATATTTAGGTGTAGGTGTAAATCTAGCCGTATATTTGCAATCCAACACTGTAAAACCTGTACCATTCTTCCGGCAGCCCCTCTGTGTTCCAGCAGAACTCCGTCGACCCCCATCTTCTGGGTGCCACAGAACTCCGTGGATACACTAACAAGGCGCTTGTTAACAAAGTGAGGAGGTCGGAGAATCTACCGCCGACGAGAGCTAGAGGCCATCGATGGCACTCCACGCAGCCGCTCCCTGCAATAGAGGGCTGCGTTCCGGACATTCTTCTTCCTTTCCGATGGCTTGCAATGGACGGAGGAGACTCCAAGTGGCCGCCTCACATTCTCATCTCTCCTCGTGTTCTCCTCTGCGGGCTCCAAGATCCCGCGGTTTGGATCTGTAGACTGTAGACACCCTTTTTTGGCTTATTTATTGAGTAATTTTGTGTTTATAAGCTTTAGTTTCACTACAATTCATCGTGTAGTAGATTAATTTTTAATCTGGGAGTGTTTGTGGCACGGTGATAAGTAAGATTGAGAATACCTCCTCACCACTTTTCATCTGTATTTAAGATATCATAGTTTTTATCCACTAAACATTACAATATTTTAGGATCAAATAAGCATTTGAACATTTGCATGAGGATATCTAATTTGAATGTTTGAGTTTATGTCTGACTGAAGATTTAAATGCAAATGAGAAGATTGTCAAAATGGTATCCCTCTACTCTTTTAGTGTTCTTTTATTTGACAGTCATCCATGTTTCCTCCTTTTAGTTGAGAGTCCCATAACTTTCTGTTTTCATGCCGTATTTGGTGCTTGAACTAGCTATTGTCTGTAGATGTGGAGGCATTTTATAAATATTGGAGCTTTTGTGAGCTTCTTAGGCTCCGTTTGTTCAGTAACTATGTCAGTTTGTCAAGCAAATAAGCCTTCACTCGTATAAAGTTGCTACTTGCTGTTATTGCCTTTTTATCTATAGGGAAAAATTCAGAGTCATTTGTGGTTTCTAGTTTTTCTTCCTTACATGAGGAAGAACAACTATGAAATTGTTTATCACTATGGTTTGCTGGCAGCGGGTGCACAATATCCCAATGTATGAATATTGCATCTCAAATATGATGCAATCTGGTGGTTATGATGAGTATGATGGTGTTACACCAGAATTGTGTTTTAACTTTTATATAGTACAGTATGGGAGTGATTAGTTGGATATACTTAAGGATGCTATGATGGCTCAAAGATCACCCGAAAATCATCTGAGTTTTCGACACACACACATCTATGTATATATATTTGATATATATACACACACATCTATGTATATATATATGATATATCTACACACACAAATATATATATATAGCTGCATATATGTGTATATATATAGCTACATATCTATATCTATCTATATATATATATACGAGCAGCTCCGCACGGGCTTCGCCCGTGCTCGCTGACTCTTAGCGGGCTACGCCCGCATTCGACAGTACCCAGCCGACGACGGCGGGCTTCGCCCGCAACATATACATATGAGTACTCAAAATGACCGTAAAAAAATATAAATCAATATTTTATAATTATTTTTTCCAAAAAGATTTATATTTTAACAAAAAATCATTTTAAAGTAAGTCATTATATTTCGAAATTAGTTTTTGTAGGTCTAATGATAACCTACATAGTAGTTCTACTAAAAACTTTTGGATTTTATGAATTTCCATTAATATTTTTATTATAGGGATATGATGTAATTACACAAATAGTCATTATATTTTATGAATTTTCATTTTTTTTATAATATATGTTAAGTCATTGGAGTAAATGAATGAGGATATATTTGGCAATTTTGAATGTTGCACCAAAGGCAACTTCTTCTATTTAGTAGTTAAAGATATAGCTACATATATGTATATAGCTACATATATGTATATAGCTACATATATGTATATAGCTACATATATGTACATATAGCTACATATATGTATATATATAATGTTGGTTATCATTTGACTAGCGTTTAGCAACCCCTAATTGTATTTATTGCTCTATGCAACAGTGTCATTGGTCCTTCATGTGATCAAAGTCGTTCCTAAATTGATCTTAAATTAATTTTAGGATTTTGATGGTCTCTCGCCTCCACTCTATGGCCTACAGTAGCCTCTATTGATAGTAGATTGTCGCTCATCTTTTTTCCCTCAACACTCTATCTTCCGTTCGTGCAAAATTTTCTCACTCCTGACATCTCAAGTTTGTATACAATAAATAAGATTCATCCAAAATAAAGATATAGAAAGCTTCAAATTCTTAAAATGTGTGAAGCTAGAATTAATCCTCAATCCTGATCATTATCATCACAAATAAAACAATTTCATCAATGCCTCTTCATCCCTTTGCGATAATTCTCCACATTCCTCATATAATTTCTTCTTTCAAATAAGTAAATATCCATTAATTACTTACATTTATTTTGTTAGTTTTATTAAGTCTCCCTATTTATATAAATATGGTTTATGGCTTATATTGTTTGAATGAAAAATATGATTTCCTACAAGCATGATGTTGTTACGAACCTCCACGCCATTACCAACTACCGAAGTCGACTGCCCATTCCCAACACCAGTCCACTGCCCCTACCAATGGAGAACTGCCACCACCCGAAGCATCACTGCCTTTATGGCTTACCTTTCCAATGTTGTTATTTACTATTGTCATTTATTACTGCATTTAGTATTGTTCTGTTTTGAGGCTATAAAATAACTCCCGTGAAATGTAATGACATCCAAGTTTAAAACCAAATATTCCTCCCCTGCTCTTCTCTATTTTCTTTGTTAATTTACAGCCACGTCGGTCCTCTTCCAATCGGAAGACATCGTCCACCCTGCTCCGAGCGTCGCTTCTCTACTCGACCTCCAGCAGATATTTCAATCCCTATCACTGGTATCAGAGCCACGAGCCTCTCGCCTGATGGACACTCGAGCCGCTGAACTCCGTCGCGACCTTGACCAACTAAAGACCACGGTCGAGCTGTTCTCCGAACGCAGTCAAGCCAGTCTTGATAGTCAAGCGGTTGCCATGGACAAGATCTGGGTGGCCCTCCAAACCATCACCACCAACCTTCCGGGGCTCCGCACTCCAACCTCCGCTGCCCCAACCAACCACCCGGACGAAGACATTCCATCGGCCTTCGCTCGGAACCCGCACACACCCCGCCTACCCCGCATCGACTTCCACGGCGAACACCTCTCCAATTGGATCTACTGCTGCGACCGCTACTTTGAGGTTGAAGAGACCCCCAAGAATATGAAGGTTCGACTCGCCTCCATCCACCTCGACGGTAAATCTCTCCAATGGCACCATGTTTTAAAAAAAAACCCGCCTTACCTGTCAACCCCCCGCCTGGGAAGAATATCTCCAGGCTCTCCACACTCGGTTTGGTGGCCACATCAACGACGAACCCATGGCCGAAATCAAACGCCTTCGCCAACAGGGCTCGGTCCAACATTACGTGGAGCAAATCGAGGAGCTTAACAACCGCCTCGCGGTGGCTGATGAGTATGCCGTCAGCTTGTTCATAACCGGCCTCCAACATCGCATCGAGAAAGTCGTTCGCATGTTTAACCCCCAAGATCTCCCTAATGCAATCTGGTTGGCCAAACTTCAGAAGCAGCTTCTTTCCGGCCTTACACCACCACAACAACAACCAGCCATCCTCCCACCACCCAATCACGCGGTCATGCCACTCCCCCCACAGTCGCAGGTCATTCTCACCGACGGAACTGGCCGACAAAAAAGCCCGAGGGTTGTGCATGTGGTGCGATGAAATTTTTTTCCCGACCATCTTTGTCTCCATCGACGCCAAATCTACATTCTGGAAGACGAGGATGTCGAAACTAAAGCCTTGTTTGTTCACCCCATTCTTCCTGAGGAGCTGCAAGTGGCCGATGTGGATTCTGCAGGGTCCCATCCCCTTGTCTCCATGCATGCCATGACCGGGACGCACACCTTTAATACCATGCAAGTAATTGACACTCACCGCGGCAAGGCTCTGCACATTCTGATCGACACGGGCAGCACACACAACTTCCTTGACGAACGCACAGCTCGCCGACTGGGTTGGCCTTTCCACCATTTTCGGTTGCGGACGGCAAACGCCTTACAAGTGCATACTCATGCAACTGATTTCCTTGGAAAATGCAAGGGCGTGACTTTCAGGCGGACATGCTCACACTCAACTTAGGTGGCCGCGACATGGTCTTGGTATCCAATGGCTCGTAACACTCGGGCCAATCGTTTGGGATTTCAACAAACTTTGCATGGAGTTCACCATGGCCGGCAGTAAAATCTCTCTCTGGGGTGGTTCTCGTCCTGCAACCGACGTCATTACTCGACGTCAATTTGAAAAATTGGTTCAACAACTGGCCGATCTCTCTATGCTTGGCGTATGTCTCCTACAAAACCTGCCCGACGAACCACCTCCTGCCCCTATCCAACATCTGCCAGAGCTCCACAACCTTCTCACTGAATTCGGCGACCTCTTCAGGACACCCACTGACCTCCCTCCACATCGCTCCCATGACCACCATATCCCACTGCAACCCAATACCCAACCTATCTCCACCCGCCCTTACCGTTACCCGACCTTACAAAAGAACGAGATAGAGCACTTACTCGACAAGATGCTTCGCGGCGGCATCATCCGACACAGTATCAGCCCATATTCATCCCCTATCGTTTTGGTAAAAAAGGGATGGTTCATGGCGCCTATGTGTCGATTATCGGGAGCTTAACAAACATACAATCAAAGATAATTTCTTCATTCCTCTTGTGGAAGAGCTACTCGAAGAGCTTCATGGTGCCCACTTTTTCTCTAAATTCGATCTTCGTTCTGGCTAGCACCAAGTCTGTATGGCGCCCGCCGACATCCACAAAACAGCGTTCCGCTCGCATCATGGCCATTATGAATTTTTGGTCATGTCATTCGGCCTCACCAATGCCCCCATCAACTTTACTAAGTCTCATGAATCGCATCTTTGCCCCTCATTTACGACAGTTTATTCTTGTTTTTTTATGATATTATGATATACAACTCATCATGAGACGACCATCTCCGCCATCTCCGTGTCACCTTTCAGCTGCTCTGTCAACAACAACTTTTTTCTAAAACCATCCAAATGCTCCTTTGGCACTACTTCTGTTGATTATCTTGGCCACGTGATCTCCCACCACGGCGTGACGGTGGATCATGGCAAAGTCCAGGATGTCCAGTCTTGGCCCCGTCCTCACTCTCTGAAGACCTTACGCGGCTTCCTTGGCCTTACCGGATTTTACCGCCGCTTTATTCAAGGGTACGACTCTCTCGCCAAACCTCTTACCGAACTACTCGAGCATACCGCCTTCCAATGGTCGGCCCAGGCGGAAACGGCTTTTCTTTCTCTCAAACATGCTTTAAGTCACTCCCTCGTCCTCGCATTACCCAATTTTTCCAAGGAGTTTATTGAGACAGATGCTTCTAACGTCGGCGTTGGTGTTGTCCTCAACCAGGATTCACATCTGATCGCTTACTTTAGAAAGGCTTTGGGTCCCCGCAACCTCACATTATCGGCTTATGAAAAGGAAATGCTCGTTATCGTTTGAGCCGTCTCCAAATGGCGCACGTATCTTCTTGGCCGCCACTTCGTCATTAAAACTGATCACCATAGTTTAAAACTTCTCCTGGAGCACAACATTACCTTGCTAAACTCATGGGCTTCGACTACACATCACCTACAAAAGTGGAAAGGACAACATAGTTGCGGACGCTCTCTTGCGCATTCCGGAGTCTCCCAACAGTTCTCTTCATACCATTGTGATATTCTCGTAATATAGTTAAAAAAATGTAACACCTCTCCGATTGGATCTACTGCTGCAACCACTACTTTGAGTTTGAAGAGACACCCAAGAATATGAAGGTTCGACTCACCTCCATCCACCTCGACGGTAAAGCTCTCCAATGGCACCCACCGCGGCAGGGTCCCAACGCCTCGTCTCCATGCATGACATGACCGGGACGCCCACCTTTAATACCATGCGAGTAATTGGCACTCACTGCGGCAAGGCTATGCACATTCTGATCGACACGGGCAGCACACACAACTTCCTTGACGAACTCACAGCTCGCCGACTGGGTTGACCGCTCAAGGCCATTCCACCATTTTCGGTTGCGGTTGCGGACGACAAACACCTTACAAGTGCCTACTCATGCAACAGATTTCCTTGGAAAATGCAAGGGTGTGACTTTCAGGCGGACATGCTCACATTCGACTTGGGTGGCTGCGACATGGTCCTTGGTATCCAATGGCTCGTAACACTCGGGCCAATCGTTTGGGATTTCAGCAAACTTTGCATGGAGTTCACCATGGCCGGCAGTAAATCTATCTCCGGGGCGGTTCTCGTCCGCCAACCGACGTCATTACTCGACGTCAACTTGAAAAATTGGTTCAACAACCGGATGAGCTCTCCATACTTAGCGTATGTCTCCTACAAAACCTGCCCGACGAACCACCTCCTGCCCCTATCCAACATCCGCCAGAGCTCCACAACCTTCTCACTGAATTCGGCGACCTCTTCGGGAGACCCACCTCCCTCCCTCCACACCGCTCCCATGACCACCATATCCCACTGCAGCCCAATACCCCGCCTATCTCCACCCGCCCTTACCGTTACCCGGCCTTACAAAAGAACGAGATAGAGTGCTTACTCAACGAGATGCTTCGCGACAACATCATCCGACACAGTGTCAGCCCATATTCATCCCCTATCGTTTTAGTAAAAAAAAGGATGGTTCATGTCGTCAATGTGTCGATTATCGGGAGCTTAACAAACATACAATCAAAGGTAAGTTCCTCATTCCTCTTGTGGAAGAGCTACTCGACGAGCTTCATGGCGCCCACTTTTTCTCTAAACTCGATCTTCGTTCTGGCTACCACCAAGTCCGCATGGCGCCCGCTGACATCCACAAAACAGCGTTCCGCTCGCATCACAGCCATTATGAATTTTTGGTCATGTCATTCGACCTCACCAACACCCCCATCAACTTTCCTAAGTCTCATGAACCACATCTGTGCCCCTCATTTACGACAGTTTATTCTTGTATTTTATGATATTATGATATACAGCTCATCATGAGACAACCATCTCCGCCATCTCCGTGTCACCTTTCAGCTGCTTTGTCAACATCAACTTTTTCTAAAACCATCCAAATGCTCCTTTGGCACTACTTCTGTTGATTATCTTGGCCACGTAATCTCCCACCATGGCGTGACGGTGGATCATGGCAAAGTCCAGGATGTCCAGTCTTGGCCCTGTCCTCACTCTCTGAAGACCTTACTCGGCTTCCTTGGCCTCACCGGATACTACCGCCGCTTTATTCAAGGGTACGACTCTCTCGCCAACCTCTTACCGAACTACTCAAGCATACCACCTTCCAATGGTCGGCCCAGGAGGAAACGACTTTTCTCTCTCTCAAACATGCTTTAAGTCGCGCCCCCGTCCTCGCATTACCCGATTTTTCCAAGGAGTCTATTATTGAGACAGATGCTTCTAACGTCGGTGTTGGTGCCGTCCTCACCCAAGATTCACATCCGATCGCTTACTTTAGCAAGGCTTTGGGTCCCCACAACCTCACATTATCGGCTTATGAAAAGGAAATGCTCACTATCGTTTGGGCCGTCTCCAAATGGTGCATGTATCTTCTTGGCCGTCACTTCGTCATTAAAACTGATCACCAGAGTTTAAAACATCTCCTGGACCAACGAGTGTCAACTCCTGCTTTGAGGACCCTGACCACAGCCTGGCGCACCAGCGCTGATTTTGTCCCAGACCCTCATCAAGGACTGCAGTCCATGCCACTCCAACCCCTCTCCGCACCTATTCGGACACGGTGGGTTGTTGGAGACCGCAACCTCTTTTTGATGAGAAGTGATCCAGTTAAGCGCCCCTACGGGGACTTCCCAGGAGGTCACCATCGCCAATTGAGAAGTGAAAGAACTCTATAGTTAAGCGTGCTCGGATGGGAGTAGTTCCGGGATGGGTGACCTCCTGGCTCCTGGGAAGTCCTGGTAGGGGCGCTTAACTGGATCAGTTCTCATCAAAGGGAGGTTGCGGCCTCCAACAACCCCAACCCACCGTGGACGAATAGGCGCGGAGAGGGGTTGGGGTGGCATGAACTGCAGTCCTTGATGAGGGCCTGGGACGAAATCAGCGTTGGTGCGCCAGACTGTGGTCAGGGTCCTCACACCCGCACAACAACGTTATCTTGCTAAACTCATGAGCTTCGACTACACCATCACCTACAAAAGTGGGAAGGACAACATAGTCGTGGACGCTCTCTCGCGCATTCCGGAGTTTCCCAACAGTTCTCTTCATACCATCGTGACATTCTCGTCCGATCTCCTCCAACAAATTCGGCATTCTTGGGACACCGACCCTGCCATTCAGCAGCTCATCCGCTAGCTTGAAGTGGACCCGGGCACACCCCCATTATTCGTGGACCAACAATCACCTATGCCGCGAGGGGAGACTTGTCATTGGGTCTGATCCCGCCACTCGCAACACCATCATCAAGTTATACCATGACAGCCCCGCCGGCGGCCACTCCGACATTCGACCAACGGTCCATCGCCTCCGCTAATTATTCTACTGGAAAAACCTCAAGACCTCGGTCCATGAATATATTCGGCGCTGCGCCATTTGCCAACAATGCAAAAATGTTTGTTCGCCATCCGCCGGGCTACTCCAACCCTTACCGATTCCGGAACGCGTATGGCAAGACATTTCCATGGATTTTATTGAAGGCCGCCCTCTCCCATGGCAAGGACGTCATCTTGGTCGTGGTCGACCGTCTCAGCAAATATGCACATTTCATCGCTCTTCGCCACCCTTATATGGCACTCGCGGTAGCGCAAGCCTTCATGGATTCTATCTTCCGCCTTCATGGCATGCCTTCTTCCATCGTCAATGACCGTAACCCCGTGTTTTGGAGCTCACGTTGGCAATAATTCATCAGGTTAACTGCATGACTTCTGACAATCCGGCGCACTGGGCGAAGTGGCTTCCTCTTGCCGAATGGTGGTATAATACAACATTTCATAGTGCTATCAATACCACACCCTACAGAGTTCTCTACGGCCAACCGCTACTGATACATCTACCCTATTTAGAGCACTCCTCCATTGTCGACACCGTGGATCGCTCCCTCCTGGACCGCTAACGCACTCTTACCTCCCTCAAGAACCACCTCTAGCAAGCCCAAAACCGGATGAAGCAGCAAGACGACCGACACCGTTCGGAATGTGAATACTGTACTGGCTCATGGGTCTATGTCCGCCTTCAAACCTACCGCCAAACTAGTCTCCGCCCTCATGCCAACCAGAAGTTGGTGCCACGCTACTTTGGTCCTCTTCCAATCGGAAGACACCGTTCAGCCTGCTCCGAGCGTCGCTTCTCTACTCGACCTCCAGTAGATATTTCGATCCCTATCAGATGTGTTGCTCAACTTAATTAGTTCCACCTGTTGTTTGCTTGACACTTTAGGGTTCTACTTCAGAATTCACATTGAATTTCCAAGTCTGCACTGCTTGGTATTACTTTGTTTCTGAACCCAATGTTCTCAGCTCTAGTTTTAGGTAGTCAACTCTTTAGCGGTGTTGTATTCATGTTGATCTCTAGATCAGTTTGATTTCATGACATCAAATTATAAGAAAAATAAACTAATGTTTAAATGAATTGAATACAAAATGTTTAAATGGACAGATTAAATAAAATAGAAGTGTGCATGACTCTATTATTTACTATGTTACAGATTGCATAACAGCATTTGCTGTCACTGACAACCTTCCAATGGATAACTCCTCTCTTGTTGTTTGCTTTGGAGAAATGCTGATCGATTTTGTCCCAACCACGAGTGGCCTATCATTGGTTGAAGCCGCTGCATTCAAGAAAGCCCCCGGTGGTGCGCCTGCTAATGTTGCTGTTGGCATAGCTCGCCTTGGTGGTCAATCAGCTTTTATTGGGAAGGTAGGTATCATCCATTTTTAAACTTACCACTTTATTAATGATAAATTTCATAATATAAATAACTTTTGTTTCTTAGATATAAGTTTCTACATGTAGTAAGAAGCAGCTCCTTTCATGAATGAATCCTCTTGCTTAATTTAGATGGTTTACATGTTAATATTTTGTTGAGAATTTTGCCCCCACAACAAAAACTCGTTTATCATTATTCTTTTTATGCATCACCTAAACAATTATCTTGCAATTTCCCAGATTGGATTAGTTTATTTCAGGTATGAAACTTCAAGTCCTCTTTTTCAAGGGAAATGTTGTAGTCAATTTTGTTTATTCAGTTGAAACGTATCAATATTAGTGGGAGTTGAAACCATCACCTCACACTATGTGTGGTGAAACTCTGTGAAGTGAGTATACCGCCCGAGCTAAATAAGATTCATCGATCTTACAATCAAATTTACTACCATACCTTTAAAAAAAATAGTTCCATTTCATTTGATTCATCAATATATGGTATGTACAATTGATTTGCCAAGAAGATAAAAATGAAATACATTTCTCCCCCAAAAATGCATATTTTAATGGTGCATTGGCTTAAAGTGGTTAATTTGTTTTTTCATCTAAGGGTTAATAAATAATTCTTATGATATGCTTCCGATTACTAGTGGGTGCGCGGTCGTGGGAATGGGAAGTCTCGAAGAGGATCCTTTCAATCCTTCCTTGACCTAATCTTCCTAATGGTGGAGGCTACAACGGGAGCCGAGCTCAACCAAGAGAGGAAGAGTGAAGTCTTGCTCAACCCTAGCCTTAACTTGAGAGAATGAGAAAGAGAGGAGACTAAGAAATTAAGATATAATTTCATTCATACCCTTTAATGCCCTCCTTGCTCACCTATATATAGTGAGAGGATAAAATTCCCAAATTCCCAAATTCATTTCCCCTCACCCGAGATACAAGATGTAACGGCCCGCAGATAGCCACAATTTATAGTAGACATCATATATCAAAATTTCAAATTTCATTGATATGTGAGAAAATATAATAGTGCGAGAAATAATAGAAAAGACTATACAAGGAATAAAGATGCAGACTTCCATGGCCACGCATCGTCACCACCTTCGCGGGCTTATACCATCACCTTCCCCGTGCGGATCAAGTTTGTCCTCAAGCTTGAGTGGGCAAGGGTATGTGGCTCTATCATCATGGCATCTCGTCGTCGTACGAGGGATCGTCAATTTCTAGTCGAAAGAGACGCTTGTACATGTGTCATGTTGTATATGACTCCTCAGTTGAAACAAAGCCCTTGTGCACGTTGTTATGTTGTTTCTACTCGTGATAGGCACTTGTTATCCGAGGTGTCGCTGTAATCCTTAACCTTTGGCTCGGTTGAAAAGCTACTAGGGTGAGAAGAAGAGGTGCCCTCCCGGAGAGTGCCCTTATTCCCGTTGTGGCAGTTGCCATATGTGCTGACCATGAAGAGATGTTTCTCACATATATGAGTGAGGCTCGTGGTTGTGCTAAGGTCCCCCGGTGCTTGGAATTCTTCATCGAGACACAGTCGATCATGCATGCAGGCTGTCAATATAGGCACTTGATGTTTCAGCGGTATAAAAGGGACACAAATAAGTAACATCTGCAAATTTTCCATGTGATCATCTACGGTTCCCGATTGCTTGAGGGAGACGAGATAGCCCAATGGATTGTTGTGGAGAGGAGGTTTGAAGCACAGATTGCAGTAGTATTTGAAGGTCGCTCGATGATAATTGGGTATCTCCTGCGCAAGTTGGACGTACTACAACTGCACCGAGATGATGAGATGGAGAGAATCCAATCCTCCAACGACGTGAGCTAAGTGGAGAAGAAGTGTTCACAACATGTGAGCCAGACCAGGGAGTCGCTCTTGCCATCAAATAAGGGAAAATTCATCTTCACGTAGCACGAAACAGTGCCTCCGGCGGACTGATTTCCATAGGAATTAAAGTGCATGACTTATTGTTGCTCGCCTTGAGTGGAACTCGTCGCGGGATGGTGTACCGAATTGCATGGAAGATGCATGCCATCAAGGCGAGAGGACGAGGCAGAAAATGCGGCTTGTTGTCGAGCTTGGTCAACCATCAACTTTTCATTGTCTCCATATTCTAAGTGAGGGTAAGACCGCCTTCGTTCATGGGCGTCAGAGTCCCTTGAGTGTTTCAAGGAGGTGGTCGGTGGAGATCATGGGCTGGGCAGCTCAATTCAGAGTGCACGTGGGAGGCAAGGAAAGGAATGGGAACAATGTATGAGGCTTGGGAAGCTCACTGTAGGTACGCGCGGGCCATGTGTATTGCTGGAATAGAATTTTTGACAATACATGGATGGCTGGAGGAAGTGTTGAGAGATAGAAGGGTTGTTGGCGGCATGCGTGGAACATATTGGTCACTGGCAGGTCGTGCGGAATGGGCGGATGGAGTAGGGAAAGAAGTGTAATCGATGACTGGAGCAGGTGCGTAATCAACGACTCGAACTGGATTGGGCATTGGTGGGTTCACAGGATCGGGCGCTGGGTGATGGGAGTCGTGACGCTAACGTAAAGAGAGGGAAATTACGTAGTATCGGTGCTTCATTTCGCGACTAAGTCATCAAGCAGTCTGTCAGACGGGATTGATGGAGCCTGTGGGCTTTGCGGAAGGAATTGGTGCGTGAAAGAGGCCCGATTGGCGTCGGCCGGAGGAAATGGGTCTTTTACCAAGATGATATGTGTTTCTGATTGCAAGTAGGTGCGCAGTCGTGAAACGAAGAAATCTCGGAGAGAATCCTCTCGACCCTTCCTTGATCTAGCCTTCCTATTGGTGGAGGATACAACAGAAACCGGGCTCGACCGAGAGAAGAAGAGAAAGAGGGGAGCCTTGCTCAACCCTAGCCCTAATTTGAGAAGATGAGAAGGACTAAGAGACTAAGATATAGTTTCATTCATATCCAACAATACCCCCTTGCTCACATATATGCAGTGAGAGGAGAAGGTTCCCAAAATATTATATTTATGCCTCTCACCCAAGCTACAAGATACGTTGAGAAAATATAATAGTGCGAGAAATAATAGAAAAGACTGCGAGAAATAAAGAGATAGGCGTCTGTGGCCACACATCGTCACCCCCTTTCATGGCCCATAGCATCTTAGTGGGTCAAATTGGTTCAGTAGTGCTTTAATGATAACTACATGGGTCAAAAAGCTCTCTCTTCAAGTAGAGAACATTTAGAAAACCATCAGAAGCTTTTAATCCGAATCTTATGAAAATATCTCTAGCACATAATATAATTACTGAAATCTATATGGTAATGCTTTCTTTTTGTATTTCCTATTTTGTCTGCATCTCTGACTTGTTCAGTGACACATGCAGGTTGGTAAAGATGAGTTTGGATACTTATTAGCAGATGTTTTGAAGAAAAACAACGTCAACGATCAGGGACTGCGTTTTGATTCTGGTGCTAGAACGGCCTTGGCTTTTGTCACATTGAGAAGTGATGGAGAGCGAGAATTCATGTTTTATCGCAATCCAAGTGCTGATATGCTTCTAGAAGAAAGGGAGCTTGACTTCGATCTTATTCGGAAGGTATGATGGGAAAGAATGCAAGTAGAAACACATTCATGCTTTCATACTTAATAAAGTAGTTTCATCTTCAAAATTCTTGCGATTTTTTAGTATGTACTGATTTCCATATTCACCATATTCTATCAAATGTTAGGCAAAGATCTTCCACTATGGATCTATAAGTCTTATCGCAGAACCATGCATGTCTGCACATTTAGCAGCAGCTAAAGCTGCTAAGGATGCGGGAGTGCTTCTTTCCTATGACCCTAACTTGAGACTCCCATTATGGCCTTCTGCAGAGAGTGCTAGAGATGGAATTCTTAGTATATGGGATGCCGCTGATATCATAAAGGTACACATGTACGGTGATGTTCAATCGTAAGGAAATTTGTTGGCTATTTTTTTCCTAGATATACCACATTTTAGTCTCTAGAGTTTGTCTCTGTTTTTCACTTTGATTCCTACAATTTCATTTATTCCAAGCAATTCCCTATGGTCAAAGATAAAATTATTGCAATGGTATCCAAAATTCAATTTATATAATAGAAGAAGCCATATGTTCTCAATCCAACTGCTGATTTGCCATGTGGTATCCACCATTGCGAAAAATATTTAATAAGCCCTTTTTTCACATGTTTGTCTTAGTTGAATATTTTTCTCTTAGAAAACGATCAATTAAGTTGAACCAAGGAAGAAGTCCTTTGGTTGGTGGATTCCACATGAAAAGGCAATCATTCTGTTTGGAAAGAAATAGACTTCAATTCTGAATGCAATGATAAAGCTATAGGAACTTGATTAGGGCAATTAAATTGGGACAAATGTGGAATCTGAGCCAAATTATAGGGACTAAAATGTGCTTACCCTTTTTTCCTATTGTGGAGCAGTTTGAATTGTAGAAACATCGCACTTACACCGGTTAAATTAGTGAGACAGATAAGTGAAGAGGAGATATCTTTCTTGACGGGAGGAGAAAATCCTTATGATGACAATGCCGTGCATAAACTTTTCCATCCAAATCTGAAACTGCTACTTGTTACTGAAGGCCCAAATGGTTGCAGATACTACACCAAGGTATAATTTTTATTCCTTTGAGATGCGTGAGAATACTAACTTTGATGATTACTATTGCATGTTTCATACCTTTTCTGCGGGAAGGTAGCACCTGCTATTGATAGGTAATGGAGAAGATGAACTACAATATTGATTGATGGATCTATTACCGGCTCTAGCATAGGCTTGTGTTACAGGGCGACATAGCGGAGCCGGTGCCAAAGGGGACGTGATTGCTTCCTAGGGAACCTCGTGCTCAACTTATGGTGAGAGAAGATGGAGCACAATCAACATCGTCCTAAGCGAGACATTCGAGAGGGAATGCGGAAGGGTGGCACTCGGTAGGAGAACCACAAATTGTGTCGGCAGAGAATTTGCAGTAAAAAAATTCTACTTTTTGACTTTGACCTTAACCAGCCTATCTTTTTAATACACATGTTTAGCTATAAGGGGCCATTGCGCCCAATTGGGTTCAATCCAACTTGAATCGGAAAACAACAATAAATCTTGAAATTAAAATATACTTGAAGCATAATAATGTAAATCTACTGCTAATAAAAGATAAAGATCGCCTCTACCTAATTGGAGCCAAGTAGGCAATTCTTGCGCATGTAGGTCCTTCCATCAAAAATATCCGTAACATCACTCTTCTCCTATAGAACGAGTTTGGCGGCTAATATATTGTTGTTGCGGGGAGGTAGTAATCTTTCACTCCAAAAGCACTTCAAGCTGAAGTAATCTATCTAGATATTGAACTTGTGCCCCCACAAGTATAATCTCCAATGTTGAACAGCCTTGACAAGTCCAATCAACTCCCGCTCGTAAGCAGGGAATCTCATGTAATGAGCTGCAAGCTTCTCGCTAAAGAAGGTTACTGGGTCTCTGTTGAAGAATTCTTATCCCCTTGCCTGAGGCATCACACTCCGCAACAAAGTCCTGAGTGAAGTTTGGTAATTGAAGTACATGAGCAGCGGTCAAAGGTCCGGTGAGTATGATAAAGGCCTTATCCTCCTCTATAGAGCAATAGAATGCATTTTTCTTCAAGAGATTTTTAAGTTGAGCTGCAATGACCCCATAATTTGTAATGAACCGGTGGTTGTATCTCAATAAGCCTAAGAATTCTCGCATGGCCTTCATGGATTGCTGTTAGGACAATCCACAATAACTTCATGTTTGCTCCAGTCGACCCAAACCGTGCACGATGTGGCCTAAGTACGCCATATGCGACTCCCAAACGAGCACTTATACTGCTTCAAAAATAATCGATGTTTCCTCAAATAACAGGTGAGCATAGTGGAAATGCTCGACATGCATGATGTTCATATCTTGAATCCGCTTTTGTAAAATAATGTCTTGAACCCACTTTTGTATATGTTCATATCGGTTATGTTTACTCATATGTCTGGTCTGATGTACGGCAATCAAGATCTGTTATATCTGTTATTTGTTTGATCACACCTGCCTTTGAATTCGTGTGAAGAGAAGATAAAAAGATCTAGTTCTTTTTCTGGATCTTCGAGCAGCGACCAAAGCACTCCACGATTCTCAACCTCTAAACTATGGATCATTGAGCAACTGCCTAGGAGCACGGCAATCAACGATCCGTGGTCTCGAAACTCTGATCGTCGAGTGGTGACCAATGTGCTTGACGATAGTCAGCCTCTGTTCGCTGAATCAAGAAAGTTGTTTTCTGAACGTTGACCTATGAGCTCTGAATGCTGAGTCATCAAGCGGCGACACAGCGTTCGACGATCATTAACATTTGTTCCCTGATCAACACTCTTCTACTAAACCATTGAGCGGCAGAAGAATATGTGGGATATGGAAGTCACGGGTAAAAAGGTCTTGTGCAAGAATTGGTAATTGCAGTTGTGCCCGGAAATGCTCAACTATTAGATCATTGTGACTCGACTATATGCGAGTACTAGAGGACGACTTCACATGGGATCCGTTAGACCATTAACGAGCAAGGTATGTGAGAAATAAAGAGGGAAGGAAATAGTGATGAACTTTATTTTAAGAGAAGCAAAATTAGTGTCGAGACTCTCTTTCCAGTCCACTGCCCTATACAAGACAAATTTCAAACGCAAAGATGCCTTAAGGCCCTTAACACATGATTATTGATTCCTTTCACTTATATATTGTGATACACGTGAGTTAAAATAATATTAATAAAAGTAGACCTAACCTCCCTGAATACTTCCAAAGTTGGACCAGCCCTTACTAGTTTAGAATAAGCTCATAGGATTTGGGGTCCTACTCTTGATGGTGCCACACTGACTGCGGTAATCAGCTTGGTTGCATCTTTAGTTCCAATAATAGATCTTGTATTTGCAACATGATCATTCCTCATGCTCTATGATCAAGTTGAGGAAAGTATCTGGAGAGACTTTGTAGGGGAGACGAAGGTTCCAACCATTGCTTTTTCAGCTACTTGCTTACTTATTAAGCCCTAATATTAAAAGTCATATATACCCCCCTTGAACGGGATATCGTAACTAAAGGAATCTGAACTAGGCTAACTTAACAGTTTTTTTCAATTTTCTATAAGCTGTCAAGGTTCCCCAGTGCCGCGGCGCGACAGTAACCTGTCTGTACAACCCCGATGTTCGCCAGGAATAGTCAGATGGTTCACATCCAAGAAGGCGAGCCAAGATGGGCGAACCCCGGTGAGGCGAGCCAGGACGGGCGAGCCCGCCTAGAGTGAGTGTGGATAGCAATTATGGGGCTCGCCGAGGCAAGACAGGCGAGCCCGCCTAGAGTGAGTGCGGATAGCAATTCTGGGGCTCGCCGAGGCAAGACAGGCGAGCCCGCCTAGAGTGAGTGGATAGCAATTCTAGGGCTCGCCGAGGCAAGACATGCGAGCCCGCCTAGAGTGAGTGCGGATAGCAATTTTGGGGCTCGCCGAGGCAAGACAGGCGAGCCCGCCTAGAGTAAGCGCGGATAGCAATTCTGGGGCTCGCCAACCCAGAGGCTCGCGAGCTCCACTCGCAAGGGAGGTCCCAGCCAAGGTATTGTAGGCGAGCGAGCCAGGTAATGTGCCAATAGCAATTCTGGGGCTCGCCAACCCAGAGGCTCGCGAGCTCCACTCGCAAGGGAGGTCGCGAAGCGGGCTGGCTCGCCCAGTAAAAGTCCAGGAATGGATTTTTACCAGGAGGCCCCCGGCGGTCTGCGGTTAGCCTCTCCAAACAGCGGAGTTTGGCTGTTAGCAGACCAATTCGGTGTGCGGATAGTAAGAATAAACAGCGGGATTTGGCTATTGACATACCACAAAACTAAAATCTATAAATAGACCTCAAAGGGCACCTTGGAAGAGGACCGGTTCAGAATCTTTGAGCCTTCTTCTCTCCTTAGGTCGCTTTGGTTCGGGCTCTCTAGCTCTCCAGGGTGCCCAAGTCTTAGCTTTGGCTTGGGAGGGGAAGCGCTCAACGATCTTCCGGGTTAGTGGAGGGACCTCCTCGCTAAGACTAGGGTCTTTGTTCTTTGTCCGAGTTATTTGCCTACCTCTTCCGAGGGACCAGTAAGGGCTAGCTGCCCCTCGATTCGTTGAGGGCCCCGAGCTCCACAAGAGACCGAGAAATCGGTTTCAACATTCTGGTGCGGTGAGCGTGGAGTGTGGCTGGTTCAAGAAAGTTCCAGATAAGGGTTATGACGGGAGATGAAGAGCAAGGCGAGGAGTTCGGTGAGACACCTCAGGAGGCGATGGCCAGAATGCTCGCAGATTTCAGAAAGGAGGTGCTCGACACCTTGGGGTTCACGGTCACAGCTCTGCGAAGAGAGTTTGCGACCCCAACACCTCGGGCGACCCCTCCCCCTACAACGGTCGGCGAGAATGCTCCAGGGGGAAGGGCTGGAAAGGAAGTTGCCGTGGGGTTAGGTCAGGACTGGGAAGGGCGAGTGTTGTTCGCCAGTCCGGCGAGCTCCGTGCCGGCGAGCTCAGTGCCAACGAGCTCCGTCCCAGCGAGTGCGCGCCAAGAGGATGCGGCGACGGTCGGGGTGGTTCAGGCGAGCACCGCCCTCGCGAGTGCAGTCCCGGCGAGCTCAAGTTTGGCGAGAGAGCTTGGGGGGCGAGTGGAGCCAGAAAAAGTGACAGGAGGGGGAAGCCCCTTTTGCGAGCTGGTGCTTTCCGCACCCGTCCCAGGGGGGTTTGGAGAGTGGGATCGGGTGTACTACAACGGTAGGGATGACCCTGTCCAGCACCTGCAGAGTTTCGAAGACTCGGTCTCCATCAGGCCGATGTCAGATGCCTTCAAGTGTCGGCTCTTTGCCGTCACCCTCAAGGAGAAGGCCAGGGACTGGTTCCATCAGCTCCCTGCAGGATCAATCTACGCGTTCGAGGATTTGCGCCGAAGTTTTTTGCTGAGGTTCTCGACCTCAAAAAAGAGGAAGAAGGACGTTGATTCCCTCTTCAAAGTGAAGCAGGAACCCAGGGAGTCGTTGGCTTAATATGCCGATCGGTTCCAGGAGGAAGTGCAGCTCACTCAGGAGATGCCCGTGTTTGCACTCCAACTCGCCTTCACGGTCGGGTTGAAAGAGAGTTTCTTCAAGATGGCATTGAAGAGAAAGGCCCCCGTCTCCTATGAGGAGCTGATGGAGAGGGTGTCGGAGGAAGTCGCGAGTGAAGAAGCCAACCCAGAGCTCACCAAGAGGCTAGCAAAGCTCAGTGAGCCGGAGGTGAGGCAGCAGGAGGTCAGGAGAAGGGAAGAGCCCCGGGCCCCGGAGGGGGGATGGAGGCCGCAAGGCGGAGGAATGCAAGGGCAGGGAAGGGGTTACGGCCCAGGAAGGGGTAACCATTTCGGAGGTCAATGGAGACCCCCCCCCCCCCCCCCCCAGTTAGGGTGGAGGCAGGGTCCGATGCAGATGCCTCCCCCACCTCAACAGGCCATGGCAATTGGCCGGGGAAGAGGAAGAGGAAGGAGAGGCGAGGTGGAAACAGCAGCCGTTAGGAGGAGAAGGAATAGGGTGGCGGAGGCCGATGCAGGGGAGGTGACGTTGCCATATTGTATCTTCCATGATGAGGAAGGTCACTCAACGGACACCTGCCCAGAGTTCCTGGAAGTGAAGAGGGGCAGAGCGCCCGCGCCACAGCAGCTGCAGCCAGTGAGGATCGTGGAAGTCGAGCCTCGAGAGGAGGATGAGGAAAGGTGTGAGGATAGAAACGATGTGGGGAATAGGGGAGGGATCGGGGTGATCCATGGGGGGGTAGGGGTGGAGGCGACCCGCAAGGCTAGCCTCCATACCATCTACCGCCGGAGCGTAGCTTCAACATCCACCGCTCCGCCCCCGGCCGAAAAAATCATTTTCACCCAGAAGGACATGCCGGGCTATGAGGACCCGTTCTGCGACGCGCTGGTCATTCAGACGGCGATCGAGAACTTCACCGTCTCCAGAATCCTAGTGGACAACGGGAGTTCGGTCAACGTCATCTTCAAGAAGGCGTTTGACAGGATGGAGGTGGAGCCCAGAAGGGTGTTGGCCTCGGATGGCCCTCTGTTTGGATTCTCGGGGGAGAGGAAAGAAGTAGAAGGGGGGGTAGGACTTCATGTGACCCTGGGTGGGCAGTCCAGGAACTGTCGTTTTGTCATAGTGGACGCTCCAAGCAGCTACAGCGCCATCTTCGGACGGCCACTCATCAGCGCGTTCCGCTGTGTCCCCTCCACCTTTCATCAATGCCTTAAGTTCAACGACGGAGGGGTTCAGGTGCGGATCAGGGGGGATCCCAAGGTGGCAAGGCAGTGCTACGTGACGGCTGTCAACACCATCTCCTGGATGGGAGAAGCGGAGGAGTGAGATAAGATGATGGAGGAGGCGGCCGAAGCCGGAGGTAAGGAGGTAGCCGAGGAGAAGTTGGAGGGAGATGAAGTCCATGCCCAGGAAGGGGTAGCTGAGGGACCCCGGGCGGAAAGAGAGGAAGAAGAAGAGAAGGCCCAGGAGAGAGGGGCGGAGGAGCTGATGGTGGTAGAGAAGGAGGTCGAGGAAGGAACCCAGGCTCTCGCTTGTGCCGAGGAGGAGAGGGCTTGGGGAGAGCAGTCCCGGTTGGAGGCTATGGACGAGGTCGTGGAGCTCGAGGTCACCACCCGACTAGGGGTGGTAGAGAAGCTCCGGGTCAGCGGAGGACTCAACCCGGAAGATCAAGCGGAGATCCTGGCGTGCGTGCAGAAGAACATAGACGTCTTCGCTTGGAGCGCCGCGGAAATGCCTGGGATCGATGCGGATGTGGCTTGCCATCGCCTCAACCTCGACCCCGGCACCCGCCCTATCCGTCAGAAGAAAAGGGCCACCGCCGACAAGCTGGAAGGGCCCATCCGCGAGGAGGTGAGCAAGCTTCTACAGGCAGGCTTTGTAACGGAGATCCAGTATCCAGGCTGGGTCTCCAACGTCGTCATGATGAAGAAGGGAGGAGGTAAATGGAGGATGTGTATCGACTTTTCTTTACTTAATAAATCATGCCCTAAGGATTGTTACTCCCTGCCTAGGATCGACGCGCTGGTTGACTCAGCCGTCGGTTTTCCTGTGATGTCTTTCTTAGATGTTTTTTCAGGTTACCATCAAATCCGCATGCACCCCCCGGACATCAAGGATGTCTCCTTCATCACGGGGGATGGATGCTATTGTTATAAGATGATTTCGTTCGGGCTCAAGAATGCAGGTGCCACATACCAAAGGATGATGGACAGAGTCTTCCGCGAGCAGAAGGGAAGAAACTTGGAGGTTTATGTTGACGACCTCATGGTAAAGAGCTGAGACCTTGGGTCTCACCTCCGAGACCTCACGTTCGGGACCCTGCGGCGCTACAAGATGAAACTCAATCCCTTGAAATGTGTCTTCGGGGCAAGCCGAGGAAAGTTCCTAGGCCACTTACTCACCCCCGCAGGAGTGGAGCCTAACCCGGACAAGGTTAAGGCGGTGATGGAGTTGGGGTCACCAAGGAATCCGAAGGAAGTTCAGAGCCTTACAGGGAAGTTGGCTGGGCTCAGCAGGTTCCTCTCCAAGGCAGGGGAAAAGTGTGCGTCTTTCTTCAAGGTGCTACGGGGCAACAAGAAGTTTGAGTGGACCCGGGAGTGCGAGGAGGCCTTCCAGGCTCTGAAGGAACAGCTCACCCGAACCCCTCTGCTCCAGGGGCCGAGGCCAGGAGAAGACCTATCCCTGTACCTGGGGGTAGGGTCCGAAGCAGTAAGTTCCGTGTTGATCCGGGAGGAGAGGAAGAAACAGTTCCCAATCTACTACGTCAGCCGAGTGCTGAAGAAGGCAGAGCTCCGGTACCCGATCCTGGAAAAGTTAGCCTTCGCATTGGTGGTGTCGGCCCGGAGACTCCGACCTTACTTCCAAGCCCATTCAATCAAGGTAGTGACGGACCACCCGCTCCGTAAAATCATGGAAGGGGTGGAGCACTCAGGATGGTTGGCAAAGTGGTCTGTTGGGTTAAGTGAATTCAATATCGCGTTCGTGCCCAGGACGTCCATCAGGGCTCAGGCGGTGGCAGACTTCATGGTCGACTATGCGGCCGAGGTGGGGGAGCACGAGTCACCTCCCCCAGAGGCATGGAAGATGTTGGTGGACGGAGCGTCGGGAAAGTACTCCTATGGAGGGGGGATAGTCCTGGTAAGTCCTCAGGGGACTCGGATTGAGCAAGCCTTAAACATCCATTTCCCAATTACCAACAACCAGGTTGAGTACGAGACAGTGATAGCGGGCCTTCGGCTGGCCCGGGAACTAGGGGTGCAGGACGTGGAGGTCTCCACAGACTCCATGGTGGTAGCATGCCAAATCAAGGGAGAGTTTGAAGCGAAGGACCCGATCCTCCTGCTATACCTGGAGAAGGTTAAGGGGGTCATCGGGCAATTCCACACCTTCTCCATCAAGCACGTGCCGAGGGAGGAGAGCACCCAGGCGGACCTCTTAGCCAAGTTCGGTCCCCGAGCGGGAGGGACGGCTTCGGAACTCTTCCGGCCCTCTATCGAGGAAGGATAGTTGATGGAGGTGGATCGACGAGCCTCGTGGATGGATCCGTTCATCACCTTCCTATCCTCCGGGCAGTTCCCTGGAGAGGACGTGGACAAGAGACGCTTCAGGTATAAGTCCGCTTATTACTCCTTGCATGCAGGAGGGCTATATAGGAAGACTCTCTCGGGACTCCTGGCCCGTTGTGTTTCCGAGGAGGAGGTTCCGAGAGTCCTGGAAGAAATCCACTCCGGGGAGTGCGGCAGCCACTCCGGGAGTCGGACCCTGGAAGGGAGGGTGTTGAGGCAAGGCTACTTCTGGCCCACTCTCAGCAAGGATGCGGCAGAGTTCGCGAGGAAGTGTCCGAAATGCCAGCTCTATGCTCCACTCCAACTCCTCTCAGCCCAAAGGCTCTGGACCATCACTGCTCCCTGGCCCTTCGCCATATGGGGGTTGCACCTGGTCGGTCCCTTCCCCCAAGCCAGCGTCCAGAGGAAGTTCCTGCTGGTCATGATCGACTACTTCTCCAAGTGGGTAGAAGTGAAAGCACTCGCTAAGGTAACCTCTCAGGTGGTAAGGAATTTTGTGTGGGGAGAGATAATTTGTCGGCACGGGCTACCCCTAGCTATAGTGACGGACAATGGGCCGCAGTTTGCTAGTGAAGAGTTTGTTGGCTTCTGCACTCAGCTCGGCATTGACCTCAGGTTCGCGTCGGTCCACCACCCGAGGAGCAATGGGCAAGTGGAGGCGGCGAACAAAATAATCGTTAACCTATTAAAAAAGAAAGTGGAGAACCTTCGGGGAAACTGGGTAGAACAGCTACCCTCCGTCCTCTGGGCCATGAGAACTACTCCGAATACCGCCACCGGGGAGACTCTGTTCAAGCTCTCTCACGGGTCCGAGGCCGTTCTCCCCACAGAGTTTGAGGTAAAGACCCCCCGGGTGATCGCTGCGAGCGAGGGGGGTGAAGAGTGGCTAGAAGATAACAACGCAGAGCAGAGGCTATCTTTGGACCTGGTGGAAGAACTCCGGGACTTGGCCACCATCAGGCAGGAAGAGGTCAAACGGCGGATGGCTCGATATTTTGACAAACATATCCGGATAAAGCACTTTCAGAAAGGAGACCTAGTCCTGAAGAAGGTCGATGCGGCCGGCAGAGGGGCCACGGTGGGTAAGCTTAACCCCAACTGGGAAGGTCCATATATTGTAAGCGAGGCGCTCAAGTCGGGGGGGTATCATCTCCAGGATGTGGAGGGGGTGCCTCTCGACCGAGCCCGGAGTGGGGATGATTTGAAACGATTTTACCCTTGAAAGATTTATTCTATTTACTAAATGTCTTACTCCTTTTTGTGATGCTTATAATTACTGTCATGCCGTGGTGACGAAGGTTGGATGTGTTGGTGCTGGAATGCCCCAGATCGATTCCGCTCCCGGGCTCTCACATAGACGGGGGGTTCAGGTTGATCTCTGGAGAGGCTGGCAAGGTTGGATATGTTGGTGCTGGAATGCCCCAGATCGATTCCGCTCCCGGGCTCTCACCTAGACGGGGGGTTCAGGTTGATCTCTGGAGAGGCTGACAAGGTTGGATATGTTGGTGCTGGAATGCCCCAGATCGATTCCGCTCCCGGGCTCTCACCTAGACGGGGGGTTCAGGTTGATCTCTGGAGAGGCTGGCAAGGTTGGATATGTTGGTGCTGGAATGCCCCAGATCGATTCCGCTCCCGGGCTCTCACCTAGACGGGGGGTTTAGGTTGATCTCTGGAGAGGCTGGCAAGGTTGGATATGTTGGTGCTGGAATGTCCCAGATCGATTCCGCTCCCGGGCTCTCACCTAGACGGGGGGTTCAGGTTGATCTCTGGAGAGGCTGGCAAGGTTGGGTATGTTGGTGCTGGAATGCCCCAGATCGATTCCGCTCCCGGGCTCTCACCTAGACGTGGGGTTCAGGTTGATCTCTGGAGAGACTGGCAAGGTTGGATATGTCGGTGCTGGAATGCCCCAGATCGATTCCACTCCCGGGCTCTCACCTAGACGGGGGGTTCAGGTTGATCTCTGGAGAGGCTGACAAGGTTGGATGTGTTGGAGCTGGAATGCCCCAGATCGATTCCGCTCCCGGGCTCTCACCTAGGCGGGGGGTGCAGGTTGATCTCTGGAGGGGCTGGCAATAGGGGTCACGGTTTGAAGGTAACAGGTTGAGGTGTTAGAGCCAGAGGGGCTTGATTCGCAAAATTGAAAGGGTTGAGGCTGGTAAGGCCTAAGGTAACAAGTTGAGATGTTAGAGCCAGAGGGGCTTGGCTCGCAAAATTGAAAGGGGTGAGGCTGGTAAGGCCTCAGATAGCGGGTTGAGGTGCTAAAGCCAGGGAGGTTTAGTTCGCAGGATGCCAATGTCTGAGTTCGCCAAGGTCGGGTTCGCCGGGCAGTATCCGCGGGTGGCGACAGCCCGGGTTCGCGAAATCCATAAAAGGAGAATCTTGGCGAGGCGAGCCCAGACACACGCATTCGCGTGCCCTCCGGAAGCACTATCGCGTAACTACTAGTCATGAGAGGAGTTCAAAAGAAAGATCAAATGCGAGAGAAAAATAAAAACGCGAGCATGCTAATAAATACTAGCAAAAAATCATAACTATCATCCCCCAAGATTCTTCTATGTTCGGCGGCGATCTCGCCAGCTCAAAAAGAATAAATATACATTCGAAGGAAAGAGAGAGAAGGGAGGCTAAGGGGGTTCATTCTGGGGGGCCCTCGCCAATCTTGCGAGCCCCCAACCATGGCGCCAAGTCGAAGAGATCCGGGCAGACGTCTTCGGCTGTAAACTCCATCGCGTCTTCGGCTAGTAGACTCGCGTTCTTAAGGGTCGTAAAGACGAGGTTAGCGACCTCCTGTGCATCTCGCCGCCTCTGTTCCTCGCTTTCGGCAACCCTCTGTTGAGACCCGGCTCGCCCAGGAGAGGGGGGTAGCACGCTGCGAATCAGCTCGTCCACCCGAGCCTTCAGCATGGTATTCTCCAACTTCAGCTCGCCGTTGCGAGCGAGAAGTTTGGTTGCTACGTCGGCATCCTGAGTTAACATCAAATGAGTTAGACAAAGATCGGGGGTCGCGAACAGCAAAGAAAGGAGGCCCAGGGCCGCTTACCATCTTGCCCTGCATCCCGGCGAGAAGGCTTTCCGACGCCTCCTCTCTCTCCTTAAGACCTTTGATCTCTTCGCGAGCTCTCTTAAGCTCCTCCCTGTATGCGCGGATATCCCTATCCGCCTGCAGATAACGGCGCCCCGCCATGTGTGCGAGCTCCGTCGAGCGGAACTGGGCTCGCATTTCTTCGTAGACCAGTTGCCTTGACCCCATTTCTTTATAGGCGGCGGCGTCCTCGCGGCCGTATAAGCCGAAGGCGATAGAGAACGCCTCCTCCCCCGCCTTACCAAGCTCCACCCAGGAGGGATGAAGGGTAGAGCAAGAAATCCGGTTGGCATCAGGATCCCAAGCGAGCAGGGGCTCGCCGAGGGAATCGGAAACCTTCTCACCTAGACCGAAGTTCTTGTGGCCCTTGGGTTGGGGGGTTGCGGAAGAGCTCCCAGCGCCCTGGCTCGCCAAGGGGTCCAGCTGTTTCGCAGGGGAAGGGGGCGAGCCGTCGGTCTCGCTCAGATCAACGACCGCGCTCTTGTCTTTAACAACGAGGGTTTTCCCCTTTGACTTCTTGGAAGAGGATTGCGAACCGAGCTGACTCGCAGACGGAGGTCGTTTCTTGCCGGACCCAGTGGTAGGAAGATCGCGGCAAGCCTCTGCCGCCTCGGTCGCGAGCGTGTCCGCCGTAAGTGTGGTGCCTTGCGCGTGCGGAGGATTAACGGGAACCTCACGCTCGCCTGTAGAATAAGAGCGTTACACAGCGAAGAAAAGAAAAGGGAGGTAGGGCGAAAGCGAGCCATACCTTCCCCTTGACGAACCGCGAGTAGCGAGTCGACGTTGCTCCTCAGATGGGCAACCTCGAAGTTTTTCCCAGAAAGGTAGTTGAGGAGTTTGGCGTCGGCGCCGCTCAGCGAGCTCGGAGGGCGGTAGGTGGCGTCATCCCGTTGAAGAGGAGTGAAGTGGAGGTTACCGAAAGGACCCTTCACCAAAATGAATTTCTGAGTCCAGTAGTGACTCTTGTTCACCGTCTCGCAGACGGTGACGTGCTGACTCGTGAAATAAGTAGTCCCGTCCCGGAAGGCGCGGAAAGAGAACACTTTGCGGAAGACGAGGAGGCTGAACTCGATCCTCTCCTCCCGCAGATAACTAACGAATGCGACAATATCCGCGATCGCATTCGGGGTCAGCTGGCTCGGCAGCACCCCATAGTACCGTAGCACCTGCAAGGAATAGAGGATGAAAAAGTTGCGATAGCGAGCAGGGAGCGGCGAGAGGGGTAAGCAAAGTACCTGGCGAATCTCAGGCCATAAGGGGAGTCGCAACCCATTCGCGAAGTGAGCAATGGGGATCGCGAGCTCGCCGGCCTCGGTCTCGTTCAGCGTAGCTCTCTCGCTTGGACAGCGAGCCGAATAACCCTCCGGGAGATAGCGATCCACGGCATATTTGTATTCCTCGGCCGTGATGTTCGCGCAGTAGAATTCGTGAGCTTGAAACGCTGAGGCGCATCTTGACCGCCCCTCGCTCTCGCCATCTGCTCCCATTGAAGGATTTGTTCGCAGCGATCCAGGAAGAAGCGACCTGCAAATAGTGTACGCGAGTGCAAGCTTGCGAGAACGGAAAGGAGCGTAGAGGCAAGAGGATTGGGGAAATAAATGCGGCGGATGGAAATGTGAATCCGAACTATTTATAGGAAAATAGGATGGGCACGGGAATCGAAGCGTCGGGAGTGCGGATAGTGAAAATAAAGCAGATTTCTACTCGAATAAGACTACAGCCTTGCGAGCCCGGGCTCGCCACTGCGCGGTAACTGAGCCCCGCCTGAGGCCGGCCCGTGAGGGAAGGGGGTCTGGGCGCAACGTCGCCCAGAAGTTCGCGAGCGCTCCACAAAGACAATCATATCAAACACGGCGAACAAGCGGAATAAGTCACAGGCGCACCACAGATAAATAAAGGGCAAGATAAAAAATGATAAGAGGCGAGTCACGATGGACTCACAAATATTATCACACCACATGCATCGTTCAACAGAAACATCATAGGAGAAATGAGAACAAGGGGACAGTAGAAATAAACCCGCGGCAGGCTCAGGGGTAAGGAAGCCATTTACAGCGACCCCGGCCTCGCTTCCCCGCGCGCGGCGGCACTCTCGGATAGTGGTATTCACGAAGTACTTTGAGCTCGCGCAGGATCAGGTGTGCTTGGTCCTCGCCTCGCGAGATGTGCACGTCGGGCGAGGTAGCGTCTGCGTGAGTCACCGGCCCCGCCTCGGCGAGTAAGCGCGCATTCGCGTCCTCCATCGCGGCGAATCTCTCGTTGAAGGAAGCTCGGTCCGCGTCATACCGCTCCTCCAGCTCGCGCAGCATCATACCATGCTTCTGAAGCACCTCTGACACCCGTCTCTTCATCCGCGCGGGGTCGCCGGGTCGCCCAAGAAGTCTTCCATCTGGCTTGGCGAGGGCGGCGGTGACATCTCCACCCTCCCATGCTCTGACTCAGGCGTGGCTTCTGAAATTTCTGCGAAGGGAGTTAGTAGGATCAGAGGACGAGCGAGAAAGTGAGCCCGCACAAATGTACTAACCTTGGGAGAAGGGGGACTCGTGATGTTGCTTGCGAGAGGACTCCAGTCGACCCTGGAAGTTTTCGCGGAACCCTCGGACGTGGGGTTTCCCCAGACCAGGGGGATACACCACCCTCTCCGCGACCTGGGCGCCGTCGAGAAGCGAGTCGCCTGGGCTTCGCCTGCCCACAATACCGAAGCCCGGGATCTCCACGTTAACCTTAGGCGGAATCGGCGAGCGCACCGGTGTGGAACCTCTCTTCTCGGGGCTCGGCGGTGGGGTATCTGCATAGACCATAAACACATGGATATCGCACAGAGACTTAAGCGGAGATAAATGAAGGTACTTGTGACGTACGGGGTTGCGAGAGAGGTGCCTGTTGGGTTGAGGTCCCAACCCCAGCAATTAGCGATCCCAACCTCGCTGGGGACGGGGGGCGAGAAGAGGTCAGCGTAAGGCCCGCCATGCGTTCCTCAGGGGGAGGATTCTGCGAGGGGAGTAGGAATGAGTAGGGAGTCGATATAAAAAATTTTTAGACGAAGAATACCTGTTGCGCGAGCCCGGTATTCGGCGGCGGGGGCGAGGCAGGAGGTGCCGACACGTCCTCCCCCTGCGACCTCCAAACCGTCTTGGCTTTCTTAGTCTGGGGGGAAGGGGATGTGGCGGGGTTGAACATCCAGGCGTTGCGCTCGGCGGCCTGGGCCTTCGCCATCTCTCTGGAAGCCTTCAGTCGGTCCCGCGGGCTCGGCTTGGAAGACATTCTGGAAAAAGATTGTTTTCAGCGAGGAAGAAGGGGAAGGAAAAGCTTGATCACTAGCCACGGTGGACGGTATTTATAGTTTTGGGCATGGGACCCACCAAAAGATTCCCGCCACGTCAGCCGAATCGGCGAACACCAGGGGTTGGATGTTTCTTCGCGAGCTTAAGACAACCTCGCGAAGAGCGGGGATTGTGTACAACCCCGATGTTCGCCAGGAATAGTCAGATGGTTCACATCCAAGAAGGCGAGCCAAGATGGGCGAACCCCGGTGAGGCGAGCCAGGACGGGCGAGCCCGCCTAGAGTGAGTGCGGATAGCAATTCTGGGGCTCGCCGAGGAAAGACAGGCGAGCCCGCCTAGAGTGAGTGCGGATAGCAATTCTGGGGCTCGCGAGGCAAGACAGGCGAGCCCGCCTAGAGTGAGTGTGGATAGCAATTTTGGGGCTCGCCGAGGCAAGACAGGCGAGCCCGCCTAGAGTGAGTGCGGATAGCAATTCTGGGGCTCGCCGAGGCAAGACAGGCGAGCCCGCCTAGAGTAAGCGCGGATAACAATTCTGGGGCTCGCCAATCCAGAGGCTCGCGAGCTCCACTCGCAAGGGAGGTCCCAGCCAAGGTATTGTAGGCGAGCGAGCCAGGTAATGTGCCAATAGCAATTCTGGGGCTCGCCAACCCAGAGGCTCGCGAGCTCCACTCGCAAGGGAGGTCGCGAAGCGGGCTGGCTCGCCCAGTAAAAGTCCAGGAATGGATTTTTACCAGGAGGCCCCCGGCGGTCTGCGGTTAGCCTCTCCAAACAGAGGAGTTTGGCTGTTAGCAGACAAATTCGGTGTGCGGATAGTAAGAATAAACAGCGGGATTTGGCTATTGACATACCACAAAACTAAAATCTATAAATAGACCTCAAAGGGCACCTTGGAAGAGGACCGGTTCAGAATCTTTGAGCCTTCTTCTCTCCTTAGGTCGCTTTGGTTCGGGCTCTCTAGCTCTCCAGGGTGCCCAAGTCTTAGCTTTGGCTTGGGAGGGGAAGCGCTCAACGATCTTCCGGGTTAGTGGAGGGACCTCCTCGCTAAGACTAGGGTCTTTTTTTTTTGTCCGAGTTATTTGCCTACCTCTTCCGAGGGACCAGTAAGGGCTAGCTGCCCCTCGATTCGTTGAGGGTCCCAAGCTCCACATGAGACCGAGAAATCGGTTTCAACACTGTCATTCGTCGTTCCTTTAAAATTTTGTCTTGCAAAATACAAAATTTAATAAAAAGTGAAGGGATAAGAGCATATTTTTTGATATAAAATAAAACACACTAATTAAATCCAATTATAAAAGTTGTAATAAGGAAGAGTGAAATTGGAAAGATAAATATTTCATCTAGGGTGTGCAAAAAGAACCGTAAAACCGACCCGGAACCGACCAGATCATTTCGAGACGGTTCTAATGGTTCTTGGTTCGGGTATGGTCTTAGAAAAGGCAAGAACCGACCTTTTGGGTCGGTTCTCGGTTCTTGCGGTCGGGTACCTACGAACCGAATGTCTAATACTTAAGGCATAAATATTAAATTAAAGTAAGATACTATTATTGATTTTTGCAATATAATGTAACCAAAGTTTTGTTTATAGCAAAATTCCGTAGATTTATTGTTAAACATAAAGAACATATAAGAAAATAAGATTTGTGTAAAAACCATGTAGGAAGATAAGATTTTTTTAATAAATTTTATAAGCATTTTGAGTTATATTTATGCAGCTAGGTAGAACCGAGAACCGATCCGGAACCGAATTGAACTTTTTGGTTCAGGTATAGTTCTATACTTCGAATATATGGGTCAATTCTGGGTCTGAAAAGGTAGAATTTAGCCTATATGGATCGGTTCTTAGTTTTTGGTTGAACCGATCCGAACTGACCTGAGTTGTACCCCTAGTTTCACCAAAGGGTGTTTTCCCCTTATATATAGTATAGATGAAAAGATAGATTTTTATGTTAAAGTTTGTCCACTTATAAATTGTAGTTTCTTTAAAACGCCATTGATAATTATTTTAACATGCCATGAATATGTACACAAATAGATTACATGAAGATTCTTTAAAAATCACGTCTTAAAATTTTCCAGTCACACATTCTGAAATGTTTCTAATGAATGCTGAAATATTATCTTGCTCTACAACCAATGAAGCTTTTGGTTGGTTTCTGATTGTTCTGCCTGGACTAATTTTTACTTATGGTCTAGTTACTTCTATTTGATTTTTTAAAATAATAAGAAATCAAATAAATGTCATATATTCTTTTGTTCTTTATAACCTCCACATTAAATAAATTTAACATTGTAGGAATTTAGTGGAAGAGTGGCTGGATTGAAGGTAGAACAAGTTGATACTACTGGGGCTGGGGATGCTTTTGTTGCTGGAATATTGTCTCAGTTAGCCATCGATGTTTCCTTGTTCGAGGTATAGCTACCTTATGACATTTAATTGTATAATGATTAATAGTTACTGATGTATTTGTTTCTTATGTTGGTATAGGTGATATCATGATGGGAAAGTATTTCATATTTACTATGCATTATATATGTTTTTTTCATTGTATCTTAGGCAATGTACTTTGTTTACTGTAAAATTACATCGCCCGCTCAATCTTACCGTGCTTGAGACACAACAAGCTCACCTCGTGCCCAATCTATTCATGTGCTTGACTGAGCTAGCTTCTCTCAACAGCTAGCCTCACTTACCTGCACACTCAACTGCCCTATCTTTAAAAAACCTTATCGTGTGGCCCTCTCTCATCCCATTGCTCCCTCCTGCTTCTGAACTGGTGGCCAAACATTTTGCCGTGAAATGACTTGGCTCTCGCACTTGAACCATTCTCAACATAACTTCTCCAATGAATTGCATCCCAGTCAACCATGAGTGAACCTCCTCATGCCCCCCACATTACTCACCCATATCCATGTCACTACTACTTTCTCTTTTGTTCTTGACCCTTCCTTCAAAACCCTTTGCGATAGAAGACTAAGATGATGCATATTGAAACAGAGAATGGGAGGAAAACAAGAAGAAGAAAAATTTATGCTTGAGAAAAAATTTAGGAGAAAAGAGAGGAAATGAAAGAAGAGTTGACGTTATGTTATATAGTATTATCAAGTCTCGGTTTTATATCGTGTAATACCCGATAAGGGTAATTTAGTCATATAGGTTCTTTTCCTCAGCCCATGCATATATATGAGTAGGAGTCTTTGTTATTCACAAGCTAATAATGTGTTTTTCATATTCCACTTGGTATTAGAGCTCTCCTGTGCCTTAACCCAAGCGCTTGAATCCTCCGCATCCCCACTTCGCGCCGTCGACCGATCTCCGGTGTTTTTTGTTCGATCATTGGAAGGGTGCCCCTCGCCCCTCTCTCACGAACAATCTATGGTGTTTTGTGGGTTCGGGATGATGCAGATGTGACGGCCTGCAGAACACCACAATTATTTCTTTACGGGTGTTAAAGCCGAGCGAATACCATATGCAAGTGAATCTCGCCGCCGATCTCAGGCGCTTTGATCTATCATTCCACTCCAATCCTTCTTTTCCATTTCTTCCCCAACCTCACCGTTCGCCACTGTTGTTAAGAAATCTGTTGGTTCACCCTTCCAATTGATAATCAGAGCTCATCACTGCTGACAACACGATTGCATGGGTTTTTAGACGCCTACTCGTCCTTCCAGTTGATCCTATTCGATTGATCAGTGCTTCAGATGATCCATTCCACACAGAAGAATCTCAGTCTCACGAATGTCCATTTCTGAAAGTAGCATGATGTCCATGATCCAGTGATTATTCTTTCGTTCAGGTTGTTTGGTTTAGGGATTCCGCTTTTGTTCCCATCAAGCTTTGCCAACATGGGTGATTCTTTCGCCTCTTCGCTAAGTATCTTGATCCAACAAATGAGTGACCCTCAGAGGACTATGGTCACACTGACTCGTTGAAGATCACCACTGTGTCACTTGATGGGACAAATTACCTCCAGTGATCTTGTGCAGCACAACTGTAATTCGTAGCCACCATATGTTTGATACATAGATGGAACTGTTGTGGAACCGCTCGGCGGGGACTGATCCATCCTGGAAGTGTTGGGACTTAGAAATTCCTTAGTTTCTCGCTGCTCCTTCATTACATGTCCCCGAAGGTGTATTGGAGTTATATGCTTATGGGCTCAGCCTATGGATCTAGATTCTGACCCGTGAAACCTACTCACAGATTGACAGCTGCACCCAGAGATACAAGCTTACTCGTCGGACTTTGGAACTACAAAAGAGATTTATGAATGTCTCCTTATATTTTTCTGAGTTCGAGAGACTCTATTAGGAGCCGGACTATTTTGAGTACTTCACCTTTGCATGTACTACCGATGAGGTTCATTTGTAGAAAAAAGAGGAACGCTGCCATGTTCATGTCTTTTTGATAGCTTTGAACATGGATTGAGATACGATTCAGACTCACATCCTCCATCGCTCACCTCTTCCTTCCCTTTGGGAAGCATTCAGTATGATTCAAGGGGACGAAGGCCATCAAAAGTCTCTCAGCATGAGTATACCAACTGATTGGTCTGCCTTGGCTAGCTTTGGTCGTGGCAACATCATCACTTTTATACCTACATGTGCTTACTGTGGATGCAGAGGCCATGCTAGGGAGGTGTGCTTCAAACTTCATTCTCATCTTGCTCCTCCTAACTGTGGTCGTGGATGTGGTCATGCCCCGGGCCGAGGGGGTTCTTGCCCAGTTGGTTCGAGACCTCATGATGCTGCTTATTCCACAAAAGTTTATGAAGAGACTCCTATGTATGCCTCTCTGTAGAAACCCCTACATGCTCCCTCCTCCGATATCTTCATAGCGGATGAATTTGATGTTCTTAAATGACTGCTCTGCTCTCAGGCTGACATCACTTTTAGTCACTACCTCCTTTTCCACGACAACTATACCCAGGGCGCATGATGTTATTACCACGTTGTCTGATTGGATCATCGACTCAGGGGACACCGATCTTATGATCGGGTCTTCCTCAGGTATTGTTTCATACACTCCATTGTCTGGTAAGGACAATGTCATCTTTGTTAATGACACCTTGTCTTCTATTACCGGCAAAGGCCACATATCTCATGATCTTCGTCCATTTCCCTCACCTTTGTTCTTCATGCTCCTTATCCTCATAATATACTTTCTATCAGCAATATCACTAGATTTCTTAATTGCTCTATAACATTTTTCCTGACTCTTGTGTTTCTCAGGAACTGGGTACGAGGTGGAATATTGGCAGTGGTAGGAATCGTGGTGGCTTGTACTTCCTGGACTAACATCTATTGCCTTAGCCTCTATCTTTTACCACTCATTACGGTTGAGGATGTTCGAAGATGACATCGACATCTCAGACATCCTTCCCTTTTTTTTACTTTTTCCCTCGTTTGTGCCTCTTAAAAGCTTATCTTGTGACGTATGTGAGTTGTCTAAACATGTTAGACATAACTTTTCACATTTATCTTCTCCTAGTTCTAGTCTCTTTGATGTAGTACATTCTGATGTTTAGGGGCCATCCTCACTTTTATCTTTGACTGGTTATTGATGGTTTGTTACCTTTATAGATTGCTTTTCTTCGTTTGTGCCTCTTAAAAGCTTATTTTGTGATGTATGTGATTTGTCTAAACATGTTAGACATAACTTTTCACATTTATCTTCTCCTAGTTCTAGTCTCTTTGATGTAGTACATTCTGATGTTTGGGGGTCATCCCCTCTTTTATCTTTGACTGGTTATTGATGGTTTGTTACCTTTATAGATTGTTTTTCTCGTACTACTTAAGTTTATCTTCTAAAGAAAAAAAAGTGAAGTTTGTTTTCTTATGTTTTCAAGTCTTTCACTGGATGGTGATAACCCAGTTCATGGGCACTATTTGTGTCCTTCGTACTGATAATGGGGGGGATACGATGATCGTGGCTTATTTTGTTCGTATCTAGCTAATCGTGGTACTATACATCAAACCACCTGTGCTTCACACCTCCACTCAAAATGGGGTTGTTGGACGCAAAAAAAGACACCCCCCTTGAGGTTGCACGATGTCTTCTCATCACTATGCATCTTCCCAAATATTATTGGTTCGATGTCGTTCTAACCACCACCCATCTCATCAATCGACTCTCATCCAGAGTCTTGGACCATACTACATATATCGCTCGACCAAATGTGTTGTTCATGCATCTCATATGCCATCCCGTATATTTGGATGCGTTTGTTTTGTTCATGTTCATCATCCGACTCATTCCATTTGTCAGGGGGAGATTGGTGACAATGATAGTGATATTTTTGTTCCTCTTCTTCTCGTTCCTCCCACTCATAGTCTACCTTCCATCAAAGGAAAACCTCAGGCCCAGGTTGCTCCTTCTCGATCTTTGATGTCTCCACTTCCAATTGTCTACCATCGCAGATAAACATGTACACGGGCCACTGCCATTCCTCCTGTACCAGTTTCTGTATTGGACTCTTTTGGAGATGATCTTCACTTCCTCTTGCTTTGCTGAAAAGTAATGTGATCTGCACGCAACACTCTATCTATAACTGTGTTTCTTATTATCATCTTACTCATGCACATCATAAATTTGTTACATCATTACCCTTGATTACTATTCTAGACGTGGCAGGAAGCCCTGTGTATCCTTAAATGTGCACATGCAATGGAGGAGGAAATGTCTGCCCATGCAAGGAAATGTCTACACGAGATATTTCTCCTTTTCCCCAGGGAAAAAAGCAATTGGTTCGAGGTGGGTGTTCTTTGTTAAACAAAATCGGGATGACAAGGTAGAGCGCTACAAGACAAGGTTAATGGCTCAAGAATATACCCAGATTCAAGAAGTGGACCACCAGGCTACCTTTGCTCTGATAGTGAAGATGGATTCCATACGGGTTCTCTTATCATGTGTCATATGTCTACGTTGGGATCTTCATCAACTTAACTTGAATAATGTCTTCCTCCACAGTGAGCTGGATGAAGAAGTATACATGAAATTCTTTCCGAAGTTTATGAGAGAGACAAGAAGAGCTAATCTGCCACTTGAACAAGTCCTTATATGGCCTGAAACAGTCACACAGAGCATGGTTTAGTAGGCATCACAAGGTCATGCTCAAGTTTGTCTAGAAGTAGGGACAATCTGACCACGCTATGTTCATTAAAAGAAGTGATCGGAAGATCGTGGTTCTCATTCTGTATGGACGACATGGCCATCACAGAGGATGATTTTGAGGAGATCGCCAACCTTAAGGCACGGTTATCCACAGAGTTCGAAGTGAAGGATTTAGGAAGACCACGATACTTCTTTGGAATTGAAGTTGTTATATCAAATCAAGACATCTTCATATCTCAGCCTGAGTATGTCTTGGGCCTATTAAAGGAAATCAAAATGCTCGATTGTGCCCCAACATACACTCCCATGGAAGAAAATCATATGATTTATGAAGACAGTGACGGTAATCAGACAGATATATCGAGCTATCAGAGATTGGTCGAAAGACTCGTATACCTATCTCACACGTCCTAACATTACAAATGTGGTCATATTGTTAGTAGATATGTGCATGCTCCCAGAATCAAACATCAAGTGGTTGTACATCGAGTGCTGAGATACCTGAAAAAGGCACCTGGTCGAGGACTCCTGTTCTCTAAGAACAATCACTTAAGGTTGAAGTCTTCACGGATGGAGATTGGACTGGAAGTCATACTGACAGGAAGTCCCAAAGAGAGCCTTGATTTTTGTAAGACTCATTGATGCGTCCCCTCGGACAAAGAAGAGGTATCCCAAGCTTTGTGATAGGAAACAACTATTGGCTTCCCAATTTTCCTCATGTTGAGCTCTTTGGCCACCAAAAACTGCATTTCAAACCAGGAATGCATGATGTAGCGGCCTCCTGGCACCAAGGTGCCTAGGAGGATCAGATGTAAAGAAAACACTCATATCTATGTCAAGCATCCAAATTTCTCCCTACGGCACAAGAAAACACTCTTTGTTGATTTTTGGAGGAATAACCCAATGGCTTATATAAAGAAATGTTTTTGGGAAAATTCTCATCAACCTACCTCAAGGGCATACTAAATAAAAGGGATCTCCTCCCATACATAAAAAGTCTTCAGAGTTCTTAAGGATTAACAGAAAAGGAGTTTAATGGTTGATTCTTCCTCAACTCCCACAAGCAAAACCAAAGGTAAAATATTCTAATAGTTACAACATGAGCAATATCTCGAATTAGCTCTCTGTGCCAAGATGTTGTAAAGCATTACACGCTTTCATAGGGAAATCAATAACAAGAAGTTGTTGATGATGAACTTCGTGGTATTACATGTACCGGCATAATTCCTGGAGATCTCTGTCCCAAAATTTTGATTAGAGGCCAAGGACTTGCATATCAAAGTCACATGGTGAGCACCAGACCATGATATGGGTTTGACTCCTATAGATCTGCAACTGCAAGGTCCCTACAGACATGGATTCCAAAGGAGTCAACTCCATACCCATGTTAAGCTCCACAATGGTAAGCACTGTAAATGGGATCCCAAAGTCTCAACCTAAGACGTCCTCTTGTATAAAACCCTGGAGTGAGCAGACCCTAGTATCGGTTGATTAGGTGGTACGTACTTTAGAGTTAAAAATGTGCTTCCCCATTGTCAAGGGACCTTGACAAGCGAGATGGATGAGATCTTTCCCCTTTAGATGATGGCTAATGTACTGATGACATAATATTAGATTCGTCTGCATGGTTGAACATATTCCCGATCCCACTTTCCTGAGAGTATACACTCGGTCAAGGACACCCTTGGTTTCTAAAACCCTCAAGGTGCTCAAGAGAATCAACTGGAAGCTGAAGAACTCCCACCACAACATGAGCATCAAGAAAACACATACAAAAAATACACTCTTAAATTATACTGAGGTTGCAACAACAAATCCAGCTTCAACTCTAGGTTAGGATCAGGAGTTACCGAACTTCATGTCTTAAGGAATGAAACTAGCTGGATGATGAAAGAGCTCTTCAGCCAGCTCAACTTGATACAATCTGGCAACAACTGTCGGCCCCTCACCCAAAATGGGAAATGGATCAGGATCCTCGCAAGGGACCGCTCCCATAGAAGTGGAGTTGGTTACCAAAAGGCTGATTGAAGACCTACCAAAAGGTCAAGGTTATTTTTATAAGAGATTTTTTTATTGATTAAGAAAAGAAGGTGACAACATAACGTGCTTATGATATAGCCGCTAACAGCAGGTACAAAGCCACTGAAACTAGAACTCGTCTGAGTTAACTCTTGAAGAATTCAACGATTTTACCATCTTTGAGTTATGTCTGTTGGGTCTGGGAGAGCTTTTTATTCTTTTTTTCCTTGGTTGACTCTTCCAATCTCTAACATACCCATCATATTCTCCACCATCATGCTCAGTCATATCAGTGTAATCATCACGATCAGATATAATATTCCCTGCATCTTGAGCACTTGGGTTGGAAATAACCCTAACCTCTTCCTCATGTTCAGCAAAATCCGACGTACGCTTAGGCAGCAAAATCCGACCAGGAGAATTATCCGCATGTGCATAATGGGATCTGATTAGTGACATGTTCTGATTTCTAGTAGCCTCATATATACTGTCCTCCACAACCTTGTCAATACCATCGGTGTGGTTGTCATTCAGCGGGACTTCACATGCATACCCCTAGTAGGAGAAGAAATGGCCAGATCAGCGGCCTCCACAATAGCGCCAACTAAACTATCCGAATAGGGGACCAAATCACCTCACCAAGATAAGGGCGCAACATATTTGACTCCACGGGAGGAGGGAAAGAAATTACATTACGATTAACCTGCGGTGCCACTTGAGTTGATGTACACCATTGTTATGAAGATTGATGGCCAGTGTTTTCTCACAATCAATCACTGCATGTCCCTATTTGAAGCAATCTGAGCAGCAGAGAAAATTCTTCTCAAAAGTGACTGGGAAGGTGCGGATCACCTATTGCGCTTCTTCGTATTGAAGTTTATCATAAGCCTTTTAGCTATACAATTTCACATCAATGATACCACCCCTAGCTTTCACCATCCTATGCCAAAAGAACATTAGCACCAGTTTTTCTCCTTTTTTTGACAGAAGTACTCTGGGAAGCCCTGTGCACAAAGCATCCCCGCGCAGCGAGGGTCCGGGGAAGGGTCCCACCACAAGGGTGAAATGTAGGCAAACCTTACCTTGCATTTTTGCAAGAGGCTGCTTCCATGACTCGAACCCATGACCTCAAAGTCACACGGCGACACCTTAACCGGTGCTCCAAGGCTCCCTTTCACACTGTAGAAGTACTCTGACTTGAAAAAAATTATTCTTGGAAGAAAAAAAGCAAGTCTATTAGCCAAGATTTGTCACTATAAATTGACAACAATTCATCAACTTCTAGGTATGAACTCATTCTATCTTTTGGGACCTTCACACTCACGTCGTATTCGAGGGATAGTTTGTGTATATCGTCTACGACATCTTAGTGACACTACTCATCTTATCCCCCAAACAATTTGGCTCGATTATAAAATTCGAATATACCTCTCTGAAAAATGTACTCTCGAAATTAAACTTCGTAGAAATTAAGTTCCGCTAACTTATTGTAGGTCATTTATTTCTTCTTATGAAAAGTTTTATTATACTTACTAAGATATGTAGCTGTTACTCTATGCTGCGTGTTTGAATTTTTTTCCTTGGAATCACCTATAGTCTTTTTTGGCTCTTTGCAAAAGTAAGTTTTTCCTACAAGTTATAAAAAAAAGTCTTGCAGTGTTGCTGGCTTCTCCTGTAAAATTCGTTAAACATGGGAATGACCTGGTGCTGACTTCTTGTTCTGATGGGAGCAGGACGAGAGACGGCTCAGAGAAGCTCTTAGATTTGCGAATGCATGCGGAGCTCTGACAGTGACAGGGAGAGGAGCCATTCCCGCCCTCCCGACCAGAGAACTCGTGCTGAATGCTTTGGTCAATGCGGTCGCGTAAATGCGTGCCATGATTCGCAGAACTCGCGCTTGCCTGCTGCTTGAATGAGTGCCAGATTTTGGCGCAGATATGATTTTGGATCCATCTGTTCTGCAAATCTGGCAGTTTTAAAGGCTGGTGGCAGATAAAATTAAATTATTTCCAGGAGTTGTTATATTTCTATTTGTGCTGTTGATTGGCATTCTGGGCGGTGCACACAATTTCTTTTGAATTTGACTGGAAGCTCAAAGATGGTTAAATATTGAATCATTTCTTAGCTCAGGCGGGCTTCTTCGGAATTGAATTTGAGCTGGGTTAGCCTTGGATTGAATCGAGCCAGGCTTTGTGTGTATGTGGGTATGCATATAATTATTCGATTCGATTCCATATATTAATGTGTTATACACTTCTGCATCTTATCCGCGTATGTTTACTTAAAGCATTGTTAGATGCACACCCAAAATCGCTATGCGCACACCAATTTTTTCCTAAAACATAATTTGTATCTTCCCACCCCCAATCATAGCGCCAAGCAGTGCTGATCCACGACCGGATCCTCTTCCTCTTATCCCCCTCGATCCCCCCGAGACCACCGGTGGAACCTCTCTTCCTTGATCTCTCAAGATTGAGTTTAATTTGAAATTTGTGAACGGAGACTTGATCGAACAAGCTTGTAGCTCGTTCGAATATGGTTGCGAGTAGATTTCGAAAGTGTATGCGTGCCAATTTTGAGGTTGAGATCATTCACAGCTCTACTAACAAGCAATGTGTGAAGCTGGTTTGAGTTTATTGGGTTCTGCCATGTTACTCACATGAAGTCAGTAGAACTATTTTTAAAACACGAACTAGAAAGAGCGTGTGCGTGGCACCGGTATGCGTGTGAATTATGCAATTAGGGTTCGTTTGGTGCTGCGTTTTTTCTCCTGTGAGTTCATCACTGTCATAAAATGTGTTTGACATTACAACGATTATGACTGTCATTAAGAAAAAAAACTAATTCTGAACATAAAATTGGCTGAGTTCTTCGGGTGAGGCCGGGCGTTCACGAACGACGGTTCATACCCATCGCGTTCACTATCTTCACCGATGTGCCAAACGGGCCTTTAGTGATTGAAACACTGTCGTGATTGCTACGTTTGCGGTCGTCGGGTGGCAATATTTTACAGCATTGGAGACCGATCATAGAGAGACTTTGGACTCGGAATTTGAAAATATGATTCCATCATGGTAGAGTGTTGTGGTGATTATCATTTTGAAATTTGGAGGAAGTTGCTCCTCCAAATATCGTGCGACGTGTATCGTAGGAGCAGACATGGGGAGCGGCGGCAACAGGTTCCGAGCGGAGTGGTCGCATGATCGCCTTTAATGGCCCCACCCATTTTTCACAATTCTTTTTGTTGTGGGTCGCTCGGGTGCTTTGGTAGACCGGTCGAATTGAACCACCTTAGCTCGGAAGCGAACCGAGCGCGCAAACAGTCAATTAGAGATTCGTTGAGTACACTGAGACTTTTTAACGTGAAAAACCCGGAAAGGGTAAAAAACCACGCGGCCGGAGCTGTGCCGACCAAACTTCCACTATCTTCTGGGGGGTTACAATTAGAGACTTAGAACTCGAGCGCGACAGGCCGCTGCTCGTTACAATAATAGAGAGAGAGAGAGAGTTCCGAAGGTGACAGGCCGCCTCCAGAAAAACTAAGTCTTTTTCCTTCTGAGAATGTTGGAGAACAAAAGTGAGAATGCTCCGGAGAACGAAAGTGAGAATGCTGAGTCGCCTTTCAGGATGAAGGAAATCTTCAAGTCCACGAAGGAGATCTTCAAGCGCCGAAGGAGAATTCCGTGAAAATCTTCAAGGAGCTCTCTCGGGTGCAGAAGACAAGGTCCTTTGAAATGAAGCCCTGGGGCTCCTTTTATAACTTTGGCCGAGGGTAGCCCGGTAATTTCGTCGTTGTAACCACCGTAACCACCTGGCGGACGAATCATATTTTCCGGTTCGGAGCACACGGATCGTCATTTTTCGTAATTGACTATCTTGCCCATCGGGCAGTTCGGGCAGTTTTGTTGGAGGCGAAAAAGGCGACGGATTGTTCCTGAAATCTGAGAAGCTAGAAAGACAAAATGTGAGCATGCTAGAAAGACAAAATGTGAGCATGCTAGAAAGACAAAATGTGAGCATGTCAAAAATGCGAAAGTGTTCCGGGCGCGCAAGCGCGCTCAGAAGCATTTTGAGCGTGCAGCGAACACGGAAGTGCTCCGGACGCGCTTAGAGGCATTCTGAGCGCGCAACGAACACGGAAGTGTTCTAGGTCCGGGCGAACGGTGGAACGAGGAGGCGTTCAGCGCGCAACGTGCACTTGGGGGCACTCTGCGCGCACCTGAATGTGGACTCGGGAGGTGTTGCGGCCGTGCAGTTAGCGCGGAATTGTTCTGAGCGTGGAATTGTTCTGAGCGCGGCGAATAATATTCCGTAAGAATAATATTCCGCAAGAATAATGCTCACGGGGAATAATAACCATGCAAGAATAATATTTCGGCGTGTCGTTTGGTGAGCATTCTGAGCGCGGTGAACACGAAAGTGCTTGATGCACGACCGCGGGGACCTCGAGGCCGAGGTGGCCAGGAGCACTCCCCAATTGGGGAGTTACTATTCATGTAACTCCCCCTTGGGGAGTTACTATTCACGTAACTTACTGCTCACGTAGGGGAGTTACGTGACTCCCCAATTGGGGAGTGCCACATGGGCATTGACCAAATGGTCAATGCCCATGTTATGGGCATTGGGGGGTGCGGTAATGCCGCACCCCCCAATGCAGCTACACCCCCCAAGGAAGAAGGGGGTGCCGAGCTTGTTCGTGGAGACTGGATGACATGCTGTAGCTTTGTTTTCCTTTTTTTTCATGCAATATGCACTTTTCAAAAAAAAAAAAGGAAGAAGGATGTCGCACCCCCTTTAATTGGGGGTGCGGCGGCGCCGCACCATTTTGGTGCGGCGGGCGCCGCGCCGTTTCGGCGCGGCGGGTGTCGCGCCATTTCGGTGCGGCGAGTGCCGCACCATTTCTGCGCGGCGAGTGCCGCGCCATTTCTGCGCGGCGAGTGCCGCGCCATTTCGACACTAAACCTAAAAGGGGGTGCGGCACTCATTGATCATATGAAAAACATGTGCATTTATATAGTAATAGAAATTAGTTTTTACTATTGCAAAGTGCATAAAAAGGAATATTATTGTTAATGCAAGTCTTTTTTGGGCATTTGAAACCCAACAGTATAACTCTTATGTACAACAATACACATTCATTATTAACTATATATTAAATGCTACCTAAATTTCTAATCAAACGTTATTTTATTTACAGTTTGATTCATGGGTCTGTTCTTGGATACCCGACCCCAAGAATAAGAGCCGAACCGAATGATCAATTTCTGGTATTTTTGAAACCCGAGCAGACCCGAAAACCACGTGAATCAACCCGAATTTGGTTGAGCAACCATGAACGCGGTGGTTATGAATCGTCGTTCGTGAACACTCTGGCTTCGTTTGGATGGGCGGCGGGAGACGGGGCGGGAGCAATCGAAGAGAGGTTTTGAAACGGAGGTGGGGATGTGTGGTTGGAGACGGGGCGTTACGCCGCTTTTGCGATGGTATGCGGGAGCAAATGCCGCCGCCTGCGGACAGTGAGCGTTTGTTTTTCCGCCTTGCGGCGACGGTTGCTCCCGCACCGGCGGTCCACCGCCCATCCAAATGAGGCCTCAACCTCACCCAACGAACTTCATTCACTTTATGTTCAAAATTAGCTTTAAACGGAGCTTAGATTCATACAAAAACATGAATTTATGTGGCTTAAATGCTTAATACAACTCATAAACATAAAAGAAGAAGAACAAATTTATAGAAGAACAAATTTATAGAAAATCCTGTAATTTATAGAAAATCACAGGATTTATTTTCTGTTGTGGAGGGGATTAGCCCCGGTGGGCACCTGTCTCTTGTCCTCTCCATCCTCTTCTCCAACTACACTCCCAGCCGCGGGGCTAAAGCTGTTCAATTGGTCAACTCCGGCAGCCGCCGGCTGCGGAGAGGCTGCCGAATGGAGAAAAGGTGAGCTCCGGGAAGCCTGCTCAAACACCGGCGCCACCACGCCTGAGCTCCGGCGGTGCACTGCTCCCATGGCCGTTGCGGCCAAGAACAGAGACAGCATTGCTGTTCTCAGCAGTAGAAGCCTCGCCGTCATGTATATTTGTTGGGAGCGGCGGAGGAGACTGAGGGCGGACGAAAACTACAGCGGTGGAGAAGCTTCGGCGGCGAGCGGAAACCACGGCATGATCACATGATGATCAGCCCGGCGGTTTAGAACCTCGGAAACTTCTGTTCAAGCTGCTCTGATGCCGGGTGGGGGTTGGGAAAGCGCTTTTTTCGAGCTTTATTTTAAGCGTTTGGCCGCAGTGGATTGGATGGCTAAAAAGTCTAAAATATCACGTTTGTAAGAAGCTTTGCTTCCAAAGAAAGTCAAACCCGAGGACTTATCGCCGTGGTCTGTGGAAGATGGCACGCCAATTTCTGTACTGGTTCTCGAATGAAATTTAATATATTAGATTTTTTTTTAATAAGTTTATTTATAGGAATCTCCCCCCTCAAAATTTGCATAATTACAGCTTGCACCCTTTTAACTTTCAAAATTACAAAAACCACCCCCTCAATATTTACATTTCCTAACACTCTTTGCACAAAAATACTCTCTTGAAGTAAATTTTTAGGAGCGATCTTTTTGTGCATATATGCTATGAAATATATACATTGAAGAGGAGCAAGTTGTAATTACTCAAACTTCGAGTGGAGGTCCCGATAAATAATCCTTTTTTATATTATATATGATTTCTAACAGTAATTAGTCCTAAACAGCATGAGAAACTTAATTTTTTCCTAAATAATCTAGTGTTAAAATAAAAGGATATTATGAAGAATTAAGAGTTTTTTTATGAAGAATTAAGAGTTTTTTTATGAATCAGAAAATAAAATAAATGTCATTGATTGGCTAGCTTGAATGCAGCAAAAATGAGATCACAGAAGTGAATGTATGATAAAATAAAAATTGAATTGGAGGAATACTGAGTATGACATTAACTATGATTATTAAAACTTATGCATGCAATCTAAATTCAATTAATTATATGAGAGTATATAAGTTCTGATAGTATTTTTATTTGGCAATAATACTTAACTGTCACTGAAGCAGCGCCCGAGTACTATGACTTCCACACAGCTCATGGTGAGACCATATGCATAAACACTGTAATTTTGGATCGATCTTCTACTCAATCATTTTGGATCGAAAGACGAAGAGCATGCATTAACAGATCTCTGAAACACGCAAGAGCACACAGCATACCGATTCATAAATAGAGCGGACTCGCATTGATACTTCGAATAGTAATACAAAGACTGAAACAGACCAGAGTGTTAACAGTTCATTCACTTGGAGGCCAATTCCAATGAAAATTACCTCCAAACAAAATTTTAGAGGCAGAATTCCATCCAAGAAAACGGATCCGAAATGATCTCTCTCAACCTGAGATGGTCAGCTATACTTCACTAGTCCATGTTGCAAGGGCCAGAGTGTGGCGTCCACCGCAGGCTACGAGTTTTGCAAACCATCGACCGTTGCTGGTGTTGCTGCTCTTGGGAGGAGGTAGGTTTATGATTACTTCCATTGGGTGTCCGGTCGTAACCTTACGACCAAATCCCAGTCGCCCGTGGTCTCCACGCCCAAACTGACCAACCATAAGAGAAAATAGTTAGACTCGTCGAGATTAGAGGCCAAATTTTGAAACTTTTTCGGAGTTGGTATGAATTCGATAAGATATGTTTTTGGAAATATAGTGCACCACATGCATGAATCTTCCGCAATGAGGTCTAGGGAGGAGTTGATGAAAATTTCATCATCATTATTGGTATCAACAAAAATGTTATCTCAGCTATTTGTGGCCGGCTTCGGTGTGCATTCTCAAGTCACCCAAGTCTATTTCTTATCACATTATTTCCCCACGCAATTTCTCTAACATAATCATTTATAAATCTATCTTTTCAAGTTCTTCCACATCTATCTTAGCACTATTGTTTTTTAATCTTTATTGTCCATTTTCTAACCTTCCACATTTTCAACCTTACCTCTTTATTATAGAATAAAGGATATATCTATAGCCCGAACCCGGACTAGAGGTGACGGCCTACACTAGTCCTTCCTCATGACTTCCAAGAGATGTAGCCCTCTCAATTGGTGTGAATTTCACTACAACTATCGTAGTCTTGCTACTGTAACAACATAACCAAGGTTCTTAAAATAGGACGCTATACTAGAGGACGGACGAGTAGAATTGATGAATGATTATATATGAAAGGTATTTGTTGGGCCTCCATCATGTTTGATCAAACAACGATCTTTTCATTAAATAAAAGGGGCATTTACCGAGACCTCCCCTCTAAGTTTGCTAAATTACAGGTTGCACCCCTCTTGCTTTTGAAATTACAAAAACCTCCCCCTGTAAGTTTGCATTCCATAACATCAATGCACAAAAAAACCCTCCTGAAAAATTACTCCAAGGGGGTATTTTTTGTGCATGGGTGTTATGAAATGTAAACTTACAGGGGAGGTTTTTGTAATTTCAAAAGTAAGAGGGGTACAACCTGTAAATATGCTAATTTCCAGGGGAAGTTAAATGCCATGTCTTTTTTCTTAATAACTTTATAATAATTTCAAAATATGGATTATTTATCAAAAATGCAGGGATTAGAGTCAAATACCATTTATACAGACCAATTAATCATAACAAAAAGATCAAGTTAGTTGGTAAACTTCATAAATTATCTTCTCACTGTTTGTATAATGAAGATGTGTCTGGGATACTATGCGCTAAGATGATATCTTAGACAAGATAATACCTTGGACACTTAAAAAGTAAACTTTAAACGGCTATTAGGCCAGTGTTGTATGGATATGAGTGTTGGGAGGTTAAAGAGATGTTAATATATAATTGAGTAGAAATGAGAATATTAAGATGATTGTGGGGTAAAAATAAAAATGATGAATTAAAGAATGATTGTGTATAGAAATAATCCGTGTCAAATATATTGAAGATAACATAATAGAAAATACACTACAATGGTGCGGGCATGTACAACTAAGGAGACCTAGGCTCCGTTTGGCGCGGTGGTGGCGGTCGTGAATGCAGTGGTTATGAACCATTGTCATGACAAACATGCGTTCTATAATTGTGGCATTTTTGTCCAAACTCACCGGAGCAAAAACGCCACGCCAAACGGAACCCTAGTGTTGTAAGATGGGGGTGAGATAAGAGTTAGAATCAAGATAACATGGTTGATATTTGTCAATATGATTTGCTTTGGTTTAACACCTTGGGTGTGATAAGAATGAATGAAAAATGAGGATTTATAAAGCCGATTAATAGTTGAGATGATATTAATAAAGATGATGATGTATAGTGTACAAGCTGTGTGGTGAAAATATAATATACTTACAGAATACATTCTTCCATCGCGTGTTAATGCCACAGAGTGGGTCCCTCCACAGGACACCTGTATAGACCCAAAATAATAGCATAAACAGTCAAAAGGTTTAAATGAAAAAAAAATCAGGAATGTGAGTGATAAATTTAGCTCATAAGATTGAAGACTATACCTGAATGATTAACCAACAGGATTTACAAAACAAAATCTAATCTTGATGGTTAACCAACTGGAGACTATACCTGAATGATATCTTCCCCTGCTAGAAGTTGAACCTTCTGAGGCACCATTTTGCTACTTTTGTCATCTCCAAATCCAAGCCTTCCATGCTCGCCTCTCCCCCAGCCATATACCTAAGAGTATAAACATAAGCTACTTTGTTGCAGATCAGAAAACATGTTTTATAGAATGATATAACATAGTGAAATTTGTTACAAATATCGTTTGGTAGGATGAAGTTAGATACTACCATTAAATTCAAACTCAATAAACCTCCTCAAAACTCGTTCAAAAATAGTGATTTCGAATTCACATATAAAATGATAAAGCTAGCATTTTGTCACGGAACCTAACGCTATACCGGCAGTCCATCACGTTAGTGCAAGCTTTACGCTTTCAAACTGCCCCCTGTGACTAGATAAGTAAGCCTCGCATTCGCTCACTTGCAGTAGAATATGCATGGTGGAGAGAGAGATAACTTTAGAACTGCCTCAAACACTGAACTATTCATTCCAAGACTTGGGCTATAATTTGAATGTCTACAAAACAAGGGGTTTTGCTCTTTTATAGACCCCACGAGAATTTCCCTCCAGAGCTAAGAAAACTTTAGACTTCTCCACACACTTGACCCTACTAGAATCTTCTAAACTTTTCTCATATCTATATATAAATGACTCATTTATAACACTCATTAACCTCTACACTACTTAGAATATTTTAAACTCTAAAGCAACCTACAATTCGCTAGACACCCTCTAGTCTAGAACCCTTACAAAACAAGATACATCCACATCCATTAAGACCCCATACACACTTGAAGGTACAGGAGACATTGACACCCTTCTAAAAACCTCTAAACACATTAAATTTCTCTAGAAGGTACCACCATACAGTAGACTATTCCATATTGCACTAGAGCACTCGAGAAATCTCTACACCCACAACTCCACGCTACAAAATTTCTTTACGACTCTAAACACATCAACCTCCAGAACACTCTACATTATTATAGAATCATCCTCGAAATCACCCAAGTAAACCAAATCTTGATATCCCAAATTAAACTGATATTTCAAATGAAAGATTAAATGATGGTTTTAAAGAAATTTATCACTCACTTAGGGTTTTGAACAGGGCAAGAAATAGCAGAAGCCATACCTCTCCATTATTCGTTAATGCAGTAGAATGCCAACCTCCAGCAGCAATGTCAACCTGCAAAGTGTAAAGTTAATGCCTTCGATGATAAATGATTAGAAGTTGTTGGAAGATAAATTACTAAAAAAGGTAGAAAGCTAATTAAACATGAGATAAATTTATGAAAATGAAAATTAGCAACAGACTTGAGTATGTACCACTATAAAAATAAAAATGTCATTTTATGTCAGATTACATATTACTAATTATGCTCAGATCACTTACAATATCAACAACTTATCTTCTAAGACAGAAAATGAACGATCTATGGACAAATGTCCACCTACTTTAACCAGATCCATTAATCATCGCACCTAGTTGAACATTGGTGCAACCATCACCAGTCTAATTTCAAAGTCTTGTGAACGGAATATAGATTTCGTGCCTCTCTATCTTCACCAAATTGATTTTAGATTCGACAATTGGATTCTAATATGAGATAAATAAACTGAGAAAACAAATAATGGTGAATCATAGAGACATTGCCGGTTCTCTTGATCTCCAGTTCTCATAAACAATGATGGAAGTGCTCCTGCTACCAGCGTAAGAAACGTTCTCATCTCCTCCTCTGCCACTCGAAGACTTTGGATGCTTCAGCGGAGAAAATTTTTGTTACTCAACCCGAGTGTACCACCCGTAATTCGTCGAGATCAGAAAGGCCTAAGGAGACGCCTATTCGTAGACCGAGCAAGGGGCGAGCTGGCCGAGCTGGCCGAGCAAGGGGCGAGCTTGGCGAGCAAGGGGCGAGTTGGGCGAGCAAGGGGCGAGCTGGGCGAGCAAGGGGCGAGCTGGGCGAGCAAGGGGCGAGCAGAGGCGAGCAGGGGCGAGCAGAGGCGAGCTTGGGCGAGTATCTCGCGAGTATGGGCGAGTAGCTCTTGTAACTCGCGAGCTTAGGCAGTATACTCGCCTGTACCCCCCCCCCCCCTAGGATTTCTCTATAAATAGACCCCCAGGGGTACAAGAAAGAGGACACTTTTGGACGAGGTTGACCCCCTCAGGCGAGATACTCGTCAGGTCCCTGCCTTCCTTGTACTAAGCTCGGCCATTTTTGATTTTGGAGGGGAAGACTCCCTTGAGCTTCCGGGTACGTGGTGAGACCTCCCTGCCGCAGCACTTGGGGTCCTGTTTGTTGCTCTTCTAGCTTCTTCGTCGTTGCCAGCCAAGTTATCTCGTTGGATTGCTGGGCGAGTAGCCTCCGGCTGCATTGGTCCGAGTTTTGAAGCCTGGGATTTTCCTGGCTTCAACACCGAGCATGCGAAGTTCTTCTCACAATTTATCTACTTTATGTATGTCATGGGCAATGTGACTAATGTCACCAACATTTTTCTTAATATCATGTTGACCACGCCTCCAACCTCTATCCTTCCTCATGAGGAACTCCATACTACACCTTCACACATGAGTGTTTGACTCAGGAGCCCTATTAGATTGTTTAGACGATAATAAGCTAATGATTTATTACAAATCGAAATAAAAATATAATTACCACGATCCCGATGTTTGAAGCACAAGTCTAATTCCATAAAGTGGGTAGGGTTGCGGTTTTAACTTGGTGCTTATTTCTCACTATTTTAATGTCTTGAGTATATCACCCAATATTAAGTGAAATTTAACTCATTAGACATATCCTCAAGGCATCAATCACATGGCACCATCACTCATTCACTCTTAGCATGTGATCCCAACCTCGCTTGCAACAATCAACTTGGTATATGTCTCAGACTCTATAAAGCACAGTATGTACTCTCCAGCTCGTGTAACGCAGTCGAAAAGATCGACTTTGCCTATTGTAGAAAGCATTATAAATTGGTAAAAGGCCTTGTTATGGTCCTACACGACCAGTTATTCATTATTAGTTATTGTTGGAGTTATTAGTTTTAAATTAATATTTAGGTCTATGCAATAGTATTTAGGTTGTATAGGTTTAGTCCCACATTGCGAGTTTTAGTTCATGTGTCCATGTAACTCATATATATTACCCCTTTGTGGAAGAATAAAAATACACATTCAATTTCTCTCTAAATATTTCAACATGGTATCAGAGCCGGTTGTGTTTCCTCCGTGATCTGCTTCGCCCGCTTCCGCTCCCATAAGGCTTAGGGCTTCTGTGGGTCTCGACTGCTCCCATATGTTGTTCGTTCTTCTAAGCCCGACGAGGTCTTCCACACCCGCGGGCTGTCTTCCATAAGCCGATCATCCTGACGTCGGGCCTCCCCACCGCTGCTCATCGATGAAGGCGACGCTCCCGCTCCCGTCGTCAATCCCGCCAGACGATCCTTCTGATCCAATCGACGATGTAGTTCTAGTTGACGGAGCAAGATCTCGTCCCGTGCGTCCCAATTCTCGTCCAGATATCATCACGTTGTCGTTGAGGCCTCTCTATTCCGTCGGTGCTTCCATCTCCCGATCCCATCAACATTACCATGCCATTGTCTGTGCTTCTCCACGCAGATCCCGTCAAAGGGGGCGTCTTCTTCTCTGCGAGCCCTCCTGTCCCACCTGGAACTGATCCAACCAGTCCGGCCTGGAACTGATCCAACCAGTCCGGCCTGGAACTGATCCCGCCAGTCCCATCTGCTGCTCATCGCTGATGCTTCTCAGTCATTGTCCCTGGCTCCAGAACGTGCGACCCTTCTTCCGCTCACTCCAGATCCAGTCGGCGTGTTCCCTTTGCGTCAGATCCAGTATCATGGCAGAACCTTCGTTGCCTATTCCTACCGACGATCTGTCTATGGTTCCAGCCGTCTCCTGCAGCTTCTCCTCATGCTTCAATCAATTCCAGTCGATGCTACCCCTTCTAGGGTGTTGATCTCTCGTCGATGCTGAAGTCTTGTGTTGTTTTGTTCATTTTTTATGTGTCTTTAATTGTTTTTGTTTGGTTGTTATTCGTATTTTCTTAGTATGTTTAGCGGATCTAGTCCAGTGGGATACGTGCGATGTAGGACCGACTTCTGTGGGACCCGATTTGACTAGATGTCCTCGGATTCTCCCCGGCTTGGATTATCCTCGCGGTCCCGTGGTCGAATTAGTGGGGTTAGTGTTTGGGACGAAGGCGACTCGGATGGTATTTCCCGACTCTCGCCTTAGTCCCACACGACCCTCCAGGCTTATGTCTTGTGTTGTTTGCGACTCCCTAATTTTCTTCCTTGATTGGTATGTGGTATGATCTTTGTTGGTTGACTTGTGTTCTGGCGGGTTGTCTTGTGGGAGTATCCTCGGTGTCCCATCTATATTCTAGCGGGTTGTGTCGTGTGGGTTTGTGTCGTGTGGGACCGCCCTTTGTGCGGATTATCCCCGACGAATTTTCTCCGGTGACCCGTCTGATGATTTGTCCCACTTAGCCTACGTCCATTACCTTTATATGATGTTTTCAGGTTGGAGGTTTCCCTTCCAGCTTGAAGGGGAGTATTGAAGTTATTAGTTTTAAATTAATATTTAGGTCTGTGTAATAGTCATTAGGTATATATGGGTCTAGTCTCACATTGTGAGTTTTAGTTTATTTGTCCATGTAACTCCAATATATTACCCCTTTGTGGAATATTAAAATACACTTTCTATTTCTCTCTAAGTAGTTCAACAATTATTATGCTTAATTGCTTATCTATTTAGTGTCAATATTTAATGTCATCATGTGTTTATGTTATGCGTCAATGTCATGAGTGAATTTATTATGTGAGTTTATGTTATGCATTTTATTATTTTATTAAATAAGTTTTGGAAGCAGACTCTTGCAAAAATGCAGAGTAAGGTTTGCCTACATTTCACCCTTGTGGTGGAACCCTTCCCCGGACCCTCGTTGCGGGAGGATGCTTTGTGCACCGGGCTGCCCTTTTTTTTATAATAAGTCCAAGTGTCAGGGCTTCTTACGCCTGTCACTATGTAAATTTATTTAAAGACCACTAGGGTCATAAATGGAGCATGCAAGAATTAATCTATTCTCTTTGTCCCCCTTATAAGAGATTTTGATAGCGCTCTCTCTCTCTCGGACACCCGGCTTAAGCAGTTGCAGTTCGACTCCATATATCCTCCTCCTCCTTCATCCCCGCCTTCGGTCATCCTCCTACAAAACGACCAACGTTCTGCAAGTCGACCTGTAGCAAATTTGGTATCAGAGCATGCGATCATACTCCTTTCTTCGGCACACGATCTAGCAAGATTCTCGGAGCTTTACGATCTCACCTTAATCAGAGTCCCGATCCTAACTCCTCGCTCAAGCAGTCGTACCTCTCTCTGTGTGCAACTCACAGAAATAGGACTCGTGGAGACCAGTGTTCCTCTCCAAAGACCAAAACCAAGAGTGTTGATCCGATCAAAATACACCATCACCATGCCCAGTACAGGGAGAAGCCAACTGATGCAGGACGGCGCATAGGGTTGGCACGTCTGTCGGCTATTTCTAGGAAACCCTAAATGCATGCAATTAAAATTGAAATTTGAGCGGGCGTTGCACGAACTTTAAGAAATTAAGCAACATATTTTTAATAAGCACAAAATTACTATTTTGTTTTAAAATGAATTTTCTTAAATAATGATTCAATTCTAAATCCGGGGAAGGAAGCTCGCAACTTTCATTTCGTTCCCCTTGTCGTAGCAAACAGAATCGTGAACTCCAATTACGTTTCCGTTTGGAGTTTTCAACGTAGCGTTTGCTGACAAAACCCGGGCGAAAATCCAGCAATGAATCTATTAACCTAAAGAGAAAATTTAGACGCACACAAGGAGGAGGAAGAATCAAGTTACCCACGGAAAGAGACGTCTTTTCGTATACGAAGTCGATGGCGATCACGCGAGGAACTCCTCGTCACCTTCGATCTCCCACTCTGAGGTCGGCCTCTATCGCACACGGGCACCAAGGAGAAATTCGCTCACTCTCACTCTCAAGAGTGGATCCAAGAAATCTAATTCACTCAATCTTTAGAGAATCGACAAACTAAATGATGGGGATCCATCAGTTGTTGCACCCGGAGGGGTTCGCCGCAAGGCGGGACCCATGTTTATCTATTCGCGCAGGAAGAAGTGATCGGATCGCCGATCCGACTCCGCGGTTGCGTCCGGCACGCCGTTGCGAGTCGAAATCATATATTAGTTTATTATTTTCGAGTTTGTTTTCATATATTTAGTGGTCGATCCCCACCGGCCAATCATAGCCGTTGATGGGGATGCCCTAGGCTTTTCTTATTTTATAAATAGAGGTTGTATGGGCTGAAAAAGGCATTGCAGATTTTGGAGACAGAAATTTCCGGATCTATGCGGTCATCCACCGGTGTCGACGCCGTGGAACCCTAGGTGACGACTCCTAGGTGGTTTTCTTCCTCCCCAAGGTATCCCCTATCCATCCCCTTCTTCTTCCCCTCTTTCTAGCCATTTCCGGCCACCCAAACCCTCCCCTAATCCGCCGCCAACCTCCTGTCCAGCAACCCTGCAGGCGCTGCCAGCCACCTCCTGCAGCAGCCCTTCCCTCCAAACCGCCGCCCAGCAACCTTCCCCTACCAAACCGCCGCCCAGCAGCCCTCCCCTCCCTGTCGCCAACCTCCAGCAAGCCTCCCCCCAGCCGAACGCCCCTCCACAGCCCCTGCTTCAACCCGCCAGCCTCCTGCAAGCCTCCTCCCTGTCGCTAGCCCCTCTACAGCCCTTGCTCCAAGCCGCCAGCCTCCAGCAAGTCATTCCAGCCCTCCAACCACTCACCTGAACCCTAACCGCACCCCCTAGCCTTCCCCACGTGGATCCACCTTCCTTCCACCCTTGGAACCCGAAATCAGTCCAGATCTAGGGTTCTTCCCCTCCCGACCCGGTATTTCCACCTTTGACCGCCGATCTACATATTCTGACCCAAGTTCTCCAGTGTCTCGGTTCAGCCCACTATTTTGTGAGTCTTTCGTTGTACTTTGACATTTGATTCGGTATTATTATTTGGTGTTTTTCCTTGTGCTTGTTTGGAAATTGTACTGGTAGATATTTGTTTACATACTATTGTAATTGCAGGTGGGACAAATTCGTCGCGCGCTCGCTTTTGGCCCTCCGATGTGGAGGAAAGCCACGCTTACCCGCTAAATTAAATATTGCTTTAACTCTTTGTGATTTTGTGTGGTGTTACAAAATTTTCATTGCTCTAATTATTAATCGTCGTTGCCAACTGTCGCATTGCATTTAGCATAGGTTTAGTATTCCGCACGCGCACTTTCACTGGAGTCCTAGGTTTTTGAGCACCCACAGTCTACCCCTACATCAATTGGTATCAAAGCAAGGTTAGGCCTTTGCATGCTCCGTAGTGGTAGGTTCTTTAGAAGAAGCATGGTAGATCCTCAAGTCACCGACGACCGAACGGCGAGCTCGAATACGGGTACTGCCTTCGCTGAGTTTCAGCGTCTTCTCCTAGATCGTTTCGACACCTTAGGTGCTCAGTTCGACGACGTGCGTCATGATCTCGCCGAGGTGAATCTTCGCCTAGACCATTTAGAAAATGTCAGGGACACTCCTACACAACGTGATGATTCGCTTGAGGACGACCCTGATGATCCTCCACGTCCTAATCCAAACCCGAGAGATGGACAACCTCCAATAGACCGCCACCGTCGTGAGGCCCCTCGTCGAGCCCCAGCCCCACCCGTGAGGCGAGGCCCTGGCCCTATGGTTGAGCGCAGACCAGCTCTGGCACGTGATAGGCCTCCACACCCACGTGATGAGTACCGTAGGCCACGTCAGCCCCAGCCGGACCCCAGAGGTCGTGTACCCCCGCACGATCGCCGAGATGAGTATTATCCCCCGGTTCGGAGAGAGCGTGGGCCCCCACCCGCTCGACACGATTATGCCCATGACGATTATCCCGAGGATTACCCCGACCCCCGGAGAGGTGGCCACCAGTTGGACATCACTCGTCGTATTCGACTCGACGCCCCTGCGTTCGATGGTCGTCTGGATCCGAAAGCTTTTAGCGATTGGCTCCTGGACATGGACCACTACTTCGAGTGGTACGATATGAGTGGCGAGCGTTGTGTCCGCCTTGCAAAGATGAAACTGATCGGACAGGCTAAAGTGTTATGGATTAGCGTAGAGAGAGCACTAGAGCGAGATGGGTATTACCCCATCGCCACTTGGGATGAGATGAAGCAGAGGTTGAGTGAGAAGTACCTCCACACGTCTTACCGAGACCAGTTATTTGAGAAGTTGCAGAACTTACGACAGGGAACACTCACTGTCGCAGAATATATGGCTTGTTTTGACGAGTTAGTCGTTAGGAGTGACGTTTCGGAGGAGCCCATTGCCACTGCATCTCGTTTCAAGGCAGGCCTACGCGCTGAGATTCGAAGAGAGTTGATTCCCCACCGTTTAGAGACCGTCGATCAGATATTCCAGCTCGCCCTCGAGTACGAGCAGTACCTTCGGTCATCTACCGCGAGGCAGTTCCCTTCTCGGACTGATTCCTCGACTTTTAGGAAACCCGCTCCACCCCAGACCACCTCGGCCACGCCCTCACGTGTTCCTACGGATACTAAGGGCAAGGCCGCCGCCACTGATGGCCAGCGTTCTAGGGGTATTCTGTGTTATAGATGTTCTGGCAAAGGACACGTGGCGGCGCAGTGCCCCATGCGGACCCTGCTAGTTGATGGTGAGGAGTGCGAGGTAGAAGAGGAAGAGGAAGGTACGGAAGAGATTAAGGCCACCGTAGAGGAGGGTTGGGAGAGCGACGCAGAGAGATCATTGGAGGTGGGAGTGATTAGGCGCCTCCTACACACCCCGTGTGTAGACGAGGACTGGCGCCGCACCACCATCTTTTACACGTATTTTCCTAGGGCAGGTGGGCCCTGTAAGTTAGTTATTGACAGTGGGAGTTGCGTGAACATCGTAGCCCAAAAGGGGCTTGAACGCATGTAGGTGAAGGCAGAGCCTCACCCTCATCCTTATCGTGTCGTCTGGGTAGATAAGACGGCGATTCAGGTTACCCAGCGTTGCCTTGTCCCGATTACCATTGCATCATTTCAGGACAAGGTCTGGTGCGATGTCATTCCCATGGACGTCGCCCACGTGTTGTTGGGCCGCCCCTGGCTATTTGGTCGTGACGTCACGTGTTTCGGCCATTCGAACACGTGTCTTTTATGACAAGGGACGAAAGATTACGTTGACGCCCACCCAGCCCCGGGATAGATCCAAGGGTGTGGTTGAGCCGTCTGTGAGTACGGGTGCCTCGAGGCCCCTGCACATCTTGAGACGTAGCGAGTTTCTGCGAGACAGTGTTGAGACGGGTGTTATCTACATTGTAGTCGCCACTCAGGCTTCTGAGGACACCCCGGTTGACCACCCACTAGCGGTGCGCCCCCTTTTAGACGAGTTTGCGGACATTATGCCTGATGAGCTCCCTGATGAGTTGCCTCCCCCACGGGACATTCAGCATGCTATCGACTTGATCCCGGGAGCTTCTCTTCCGAACCTGCCCCACTATCGTATGCACCCTGATGAGCACTCTGAGCTCAAGAGGCAGGTCGATGAGCTTCTTCGGAAGCAGTTCATCCGTGAGAGTATGAGTCCTTGTGCGGTCCCCGCCCTTCTTACCCCTAAGAAGGACGGCAGTTGGCGTATGTGCATTGATAGTCGCGCCATTAATAAAATCACAGTCAAGTACCGTTTTCCGATCCCACGACTCGACGACTTACTAGACACTATGTCTGGTGCCCAGATCTTCTCCAAGATCGATCTCTGTAGCGGGTACCACCAGATTCGAGTTCGTGAGGGAGACGAGTGGAAGACCGCTTTCAAGACCAAGGACGGTCTATACGAGTGGCTAGTCATGCCATTTGGGCTATCGAATGCCCCGAGCACATTCATGCGAGTTATGACTCAGGTGTTGCGGCCCTACATGGGCAAGTTTCTGGTTGTGTATTTTGACGATATACTGATCTACAGCTAGACTCAGGCTGCTCACCTCGATCATTTGAGGCTTCTCTTTGGCACCCTCTGCCAAGAGAAATTGTATGTGAATCTGAAGAAGTGTTCCTTCCTTTCTGAGTCCGTTCATTTCCTAGGCTTTATTATATCCTCGACTGGCGTGTCTGTTGACCCTGATAAGGTCAAGTCCATTCGGGATTGGCCTGTGCCGAAGAACATCCATGAGGCTCGCAGTTTCCACGGGCTTGCCACCTTCTATAGGAGGTTCGTCCAGGGATTTAGTACGATTATGCCCCCCTTCACGAGCTGCCTCAAGAAGGGTGAGTTTCAGTGGACCCCCGCCGCCACTAGGGCCTTCGAGGAGATTAAGGAGAGATTGACGACGGCCCCTGTTCTGAGACTTCCGGATTTTAGCCGAGCATTTGAGGTTGCGTGTGATGCGTCCGATGTGGGTATCGGTGGCGTATTGAGCCAGGAGGGACATCCAGTCTCCTACTTTAGTGAGAAGTTGAGCGAGGCCAAGCAAAAATACTCGAATAATGATCGAGAATTTTATGCTATTGTCCAGTCTCTGCGTTACTGGAGGCACTACCTCCTCCCACGGGAGTTTGTCTTATATTCTGATCACCAGGCGCTTCGTTATCTTGACTCGCAGCGCAAGCTGGGACACCGGCATGTGAAGTGGGTCGAGTATCTGCAGGATTTTCACTATGTTCTCAAACACCGAGCTGGTGTTGAGAACAAACCGGCTGATGCGTTGAGTCTTCGTGTCTCTTTGGTGCAGACGATGACCTCGAGCGTAGATGGACTTGAGAGGTTGATCTTGGACTACCCGACGTGTCCTGACTTGAACGAGATTTACACCGCCCTATCCAGAAATCCACCCGACCCTGTTGAGGGGTATCAGAACTTTGAGGGATACCTATACCGAGGCTCCCGCTTATGCGTTCCCCAGACATCATACCGTGACTATCTGGTTTGGGAGTTGCATGCGGGCGGGGCCGCCAGGCACTTTGGCCGGGACAAGTCTATAGCCATCGTTGAGGGCCGCCTATATTGGCCCAGCCTCAAGAAAGATGTAGCTCGTATTGTCCGTCACTGCCGTATCTGCCAAACGGCTAAGGGTACCAAACAGAACACTGGTTTGTACACTCCATTACCTGTACCGTACCGTCCTTGGGAGGACATTAGCATGGATTTTGTTCTCGGACTTCCCCGGACTCTGCGGAAACACGATTTCATCTTCGTGGTGGTCGATCGGTTTTCAAAGATAGCACACTTCATCGTTTGCCGCAAGACGACAGACGAGACTCATGTAGCGTCTATCTTTATGAGGGATGTATTTCGATTGCATGGCCTACCCAAGTCGATTGTGTCAGCCCGTGATGTGAGATTTATGAGTTATTTTTGGAAAACCATGTGGCACAAGACCGGTACTATTCTTAGGTTCTCCTCGGCATATCATCCACAGACAGATGGACAGACCGAGGTAGTAAATAGGAGCTTAGGAAACCTTTTGCAATGTCTAGTTGGTGAGCATGTAGGTAGTTGGGACTTAGATTTACCGATTGCAGAGTTCGCCTACAATAGCTCAGTCAATAGGTCCACCGGGTTGAGTCCATTTCACGTAGTATCAGGATACGACCCTAGAAAGCCCGTTGACCTCTTGCCGAGCCCTTTAGAGTCTCGCCCTAGTGAGTCCGCTGAGTCTTTCGTACAGCATTTGCATGAGTTGCATGAGTCGGTCCGCCGAAAAATAATAATGAGCAATGAAAATTACAAATCACATGCAGATAAGCATAGGCGAGAACAAGTATTTAATGTAGGAGATAGAGTGATGGTGCGAATCCGACCGGAGAGGCTCCCCTCGGGACCTGCCAAAAAGTTGAGTGTCAGGCGAATGGGCCCCTACTCTATTATAAATCGTATTAGGACAAACGCCTACCGGCTTGATATTCCGGCGAGTATGGGGATTCATCCAGTATTTAATGTCGAGGATCTGACACTGTACTGCGAACCTTACGAGTATGTGGACCCGAGCGGTGGAGATGCCCAGTCTTTTTCACCTCCACTTTCGTTATCTGCCCCCACTCATACCCCGCCACTGACCGATAGCCACCACAGTACACCTTCTGTTGCCACCCACTCGGAGACTCGCCTTCTCAGGTTTCACCTTCGGCACCACCGATCGCATCGGATTCTACTACTCGAGAGATGAGAGATGAGGGCATTACTGAGATCAGAGCCCACCAGTTTGTTTCTACCACGGATGGGACGCGCTGCCGTTACTTGGTACACTGGCGGAGCCGCCCTGATGCTGACGACGCTTGGATATTGCCGCTGGAGCTCGATCGACTCGCCCCTGGACTTCGACTTCAGTACGACCGTCTCCATTCATCGGAGATGAAGGCTTTTCAGTCGGGGGGAGTTGATGGGGATCCATCAGTTGTTGCACCCGGAGGGGTTCGCCGCAAGGCGGGACCCACGTTTATCTATTCGCGCAGGAAGAAGTGATCGGATAGCCGATCCGACTCCGCGGTTGCGTCCGGCGCGCCGTTGCGAGCCGAAATCATATATTAGTTTATTATTTTCGAGTTTGTTTTCATATATTTAGTGGTCGATCCCCACCGGCCAATCATAGCCGTTGATGGGGATGCCCTAGGCTTTTCTTATTTTATAAATAGAGGTTGTATGGGCTGAAAGAGGCATTGCAGATTTTGGAGATAGAAATTTTCGGATCTCTGCGGTCATCCACCGGTGCCGACGCCGTGGAACCCTAGGTGACGACTCCTAGGTGGTTTTCTTCCTCCCCAAGGTAATCCCCTATCCATCCCTTCTTCTTCCCCTCTTTCTAGCCATTTCCGGCCACCCAACCCCTCCCCTAATCCGCCGCCAACCTCCTGTCCAGCAACCCTGCAGGCGCTGCCAGCCACCTCCTGCAGCAGCCCTTCCCTCCAAACTATCGCCCAGCAACCTTCCCCTACCAAACCGCCGCCCAGCAGCCCTCCACTCCCTGTCGCCAACCTCCAGCAAGCCTCCCCCCAGCCGAACGCCCCTCCACAGCCCCTGCTCCAATCCGCCAGCCTCCAGCAAGTCATTCCAGCCCTCCAACCACTCACCTCAACCCTAACCGCACCCCCTAGCCTTCCCCACGTGGATCCACCTTCCTTCCACCCTTGGAACCCGAAATCAGTCCAGATCTAGGGTTCTTCCCCTCCCGACCCAGTATTTCCACCTTTGACCGCCGATCTACATATTCTGACCCAAGTTCTCCAGTGCCTCGGTTCAACCCACTATTTTGTGAGTCTTTCGTTGTACTTTGACATTTGATTCGGTATTATTATTTGGTGTTTTTCCTTGTGCTTGTTTGGAAATTGTACTGGTGGATATTTGTTTGCATACTATTGTAATTGTAGGTGGGACAAATTCGTCGCGCGCTCGTTTTTGGCCCTCCGATGCGGAGGAAAGTCACGCTTACCCGCTAAATTAAATATTGCTTTAACTCTTTGTGATTTTGTGTGGTGTTACAAAATTTTCATTGCTCTAATTATTAATCGTCGTTGTCAACTGTCGCATTGCATTTAGCATAGGTTTAGTATTCCGCACGCGCACTTTCACTAGAGTCCTAGGTTTTTGAGCACCCACAGCCTACTGTTGGTGTGCGTTTAGCGCTGAGTGGTGTGCGGTTAGCGCATTCCCTCCTTTTGTGTAATTAGTCTCACATCTCCAATCAGGAATTAGATTCACTCTTGTGTATGTATAAATAGGGGATCAATGTAAGAGGGAAAGTGCAACTTTAGAGTGTGAATAAAACGAACTTTTATTCCACTTTCAACTTGGTATCAAAGCTAGGTTCGGATCCGGTGCGAGAGTGTGCAGCGGGACGAACTTCGGAGGTGGTCTCTCCTGGGCAGCACTTACGACACTAGGGCTGCGACACCTACGCAGAAACATTTGCGCGGCACATGCGCATAGGAGGAGTGCGCAGCACTTGCGCGCGGTTGAGCGGCACCTGCGCGCGGCACCTGCGCAGAGGAAAGGTGCGCGGCACCTGTGCGCGTCACCTGCGCAGAGGAGAGGTCTGCGGCACCTGCGTAGAGGAGGGGTGCGCGGGACCTGCGCAGTGAGCTGCACCTGCGCGCGGCCCTTGCACGCGGCGGAGGTTTGCTTCACTGGGACCTGCGCGCGACTCTTGCGCGGAGGAGGGGCGCGGCTCTGGAGCAAGTGCGGCAGCAAGCTTGCGGATCTTGCACAGAAGAGGGGTGTGCGGGAGCAAGTGCGGCAGCAAGCTTGCGGATCTTGCACTGTGCGGGACCTGCGCGCGACTCTTGCGCAGAGGAGGGGCGCGGCTCTTGCACAGTGCGGCAACACGCAGCGGCAAGTGCGCAGCAAGCTTGCACGGCATTGGACAACGAGTGTGTGGCGTTTGCGCGGCGTCTGTGGCATTTGTACCTATTCCGGAGAAGCAACAGTGCGCAACGAGCGCAGGGAGTGCCACTTGGTGCGGCAGCGCGGGAGTTGCGCAGGGAGTGGAGCAGGAAGTGCGGCAGGAGCACGCGGCAAGCGACTGGGCATCGTCGTGTGGCAGTACCGCCTGCGGGCGCGCATCTTCTTTTCTAAGAGGGTTAATTAATAAGAGGATTAACAAAATTCAAGAACTTGTTGAAATAAAACGATAAATAAATAATGGAGAAATTGGTTGCAAAAATGGAGGAGGCGGATCTAAAGGTGTTCTTCGAATTCTTGCGGATGTCCAAAGGCGAGGGAGTAGCTCAGTCGTCGCCGCCTCTGGTGAAGCTGGATCTTCCCCCTGTGGACCTAAAGCTCGATGGACCTGCTACATACTTGAGTTGGTCGCGTCGGGTGAAGAGGGCACTCTCCGGAAGGAACCTGGAGGGTTATCTGACTGGTGAAAAGGAGGAGCCAGAAAAGGACTCGAATGGGTACAATGAGTGGAAGACTACACATAGTCTATTACACATTTGGCTCCTAAATTCGATGGTAACGTCTATTGCTATCATTGTGGATGGCATAGAGACTGTAAGCAATGTTTGGGGGAAGCTACAGAGGCTCTATGCAGGAAGCGCAACAACATGCGCATGTTTCAGATCGAGCGGGAGATAGAGACTGTAACTCAGGGGGATCGTTTGATTCAAGAGTATGTCGCAGATTTGGAGCGACTGTGGGCATTTTATGATTATTTCTCACCAGTCGCATGTTGCAAAGACCCTGAATGCACGAAAGGGGAGCGAGATGCTCAGCGGAGGACTATGCACTTTATGAGGGGGTTGAACCCGACATTTGAGCAAAGAAGTGCGATGTTGCTCGCTCAACCAAAGATTCCCTCACTGGATGAGACGATCTCAGCTATGATGCAGGAGGAGAGCCGAATTAAGCTTCAGTCTGGTACGACTGCACCCACCAGGGTGAAATCAGCCCTAGTGGTAACTAATTCTGGACACACAGGATACAAGGGTGAGACACGACAGTGTTACAATTGTGGCGAGACAGGTCATTTGCGACTGGCTTGCCCCAAGCCACCGAAAGAGCGGGATGCAGGTGGACGGGGAAAAGGAGGCTACCACGGTCGCGGCCGTGGTGGGCGCAGAGGTGGTGGAAGAGGAGGTTACCATGCAAATCTAATGATAGCCGAAGGCGAGGTAGACGGAAGTATGACTGATATAGGTTACTCAGAGGAACAGGAGATCGTGAACGCTTACTCTCAGATGATGCAGAGAAAGCAAAAGGGTGTGATGGATGACGCACTTACTCAAGTTTCATCAAGGGGTAACATTGCCTCGTTTGTTCATTCAACCTCAGGTACAGATGAAACTCTGGCCCTCGCAGCTATATCCAATACTAGATCACCAGATTGGATAGTTGATTCGGGTGCCTCTCGACGTGTCACTGGGGATGCTAGGGAATTCCTTTCGTATACTCCCCTAGTAGTCCCAGAGGGCATCCAGACTGCCGATGGCACAGCTCAACCAGTGGTTGGTAAGGGTACCGTGCGATGTACCAATACTTTGACTTTGTCCAATGTTTTGCATGCTCCATCCTTTCCTGTGAATCTCTTATCTATTAGTGTCATCATATCTCAACTAAAATGTGTTGTTTTGTTTGATATTTCGAAGGTGATCTTCCAAGAGAATGAGACCGACAGAAGACTTGGGACTGGCACATGGCATAGTGGCTTGTGGTACCTGGATAAGGAAAGTATGGATTCAGCTCTCTCAGCACTGATAGAAGATGTCGCAGGAGTCGGAAGGAACATAGAAGAATTGCTTCTTCTTTATCATCGGCGTTTGGGACATCCCTCTTTTCATGTTTTAAGTCAGTTGTACCCCACTTTATTTGAAAAAGCTAATCGTAATAAATTTGTCTGTGACGCATGCGAGTTTGGGAAACACACTAGAAACTCTTATTCTAGTTCGGATAATAAAAGTGATGCTCCTTTTGATTTAATACACTCTGATGTTTGGGGACCTTGTCCCACAACTACTGTAAATGAGTTTCGTTATTTTGTGTCTTTCATTGATTGCTTCTCTCGAGTGACCTGGCTTTATTTGATGAAAAATAAAAGTGATGTATTTGCATGCTTTAAGGATTTCCACAAAGGGGTTCAGACTCAATATGGTGCAGTTGTAAAAGTATTGAGATCTGACAATGGGACAGAGTACACCAACAGAGCATTTGGAGAGTACTTGTCTTCACAGGGAATACAACATCAAACGACTTGTCCGTACACACCAGAGCAGAATGGTGTAGCGGAACGAAAGAACAGACACCTTTTGGAAGTGACTCGGAGTATGATGATATCGATGAAGGTGCCAAAATACTTGTGGGGGCAAGCTGTTCTTACAGTAGCATATTTGATCAATCGAATGCCCTCACGAATGTTGGAATGGAAGTCTCCAATTGAGATACTTCGGTTGCATGTGCTTCGTACAGGATCGGAGACCAAATGTGGGAAAGTTGGATCCAAAGGCTCTGAAGTGTGTCTTTGTTGGGTATTCAGCTACTCAAAAGGGGTATGTGTGTTGGAGTCCGGTAGAGAGAAAATTATTCATTAGTGTGGATGTCACATTTAGGGAGTTCGAGCCATATTACTCCTCTTCGGTTGACTCATCTTTTGAGGACCCGCTTGTTACGGACGATATGAGGCGAGAAGGGGAAGATAGCAGTAATAGTGAGAGGACGATAGTAAGTATCCCTTGCCCTCCTGTACAGAAAGGTGCGGAGTTGGCTGTTGCGCCAATACAGGAGGAAAATAAATCTGACACTGATGAACATCAAGTTCAGGGGGAGCTGAGAGTGTATACACGAAGAGTCCAGCAGAATGAAGCTATAATACCTACAATGCCACTTGTGTCGAGTCCCGTGTCTTCTGCTACTCTGACTTCTGAGACACCTACTCTATCCACTTCAGCCTCTGAATCCACATGTGCTATAATTCCTCCCCTTCCTACCTTCTCTCCCATACCGGTAAGGCGGAGTTCCCACAGGAATGCAGGAGTCTCACCTGATCGGTATGACTTTCCCCATGATATTGCCCAATTTATCTCTTACTCTAAAATATCACCTATACATGGAGCATTCATTGCATCTTTGGACAATGTCTCTATTCCTAAATGTTGGAAGGTTGCTAAGGAGGATCCACAGTGGAAAGCTGCAATGCTAGAAGAACTCGGGGCTTTGGAAAAGAATAACACCTGGAATCTTGTATCTCTACCACCTGGAAAAAAGGTGGTTGGGTGCAAATGGATTTTTACGGTGAAACAGAACCCGCAAGGTCAGGTTAAGCGCTACAAAGCCTGATTAGTTTCAAAGGGGTATAGTCAGACTTATGGCACCGACTACGATGAGACCTTTGCACCCGTCGCAAAGATGAGCACAATGCGGACACTGATATCTTTGGCGGCAAATGGGGGATGGAAACTACACTAGCTGGACGTGAAGAATGTCTTTCTTCACGGGGACTTGTTGGAAGAAGTTTACATGGAGGTACCACCGGGTTTTGGCACGAAGCAAACAGCAGGGAAGGTGTGTAGACTCAGGCTTCGTTTGGTTCGGCTTATTTGCTCCGGTGAGTTTGGACAAAAACGTCATTGTCATACCAAACATTTTATGCTTATAACTAGTTTCTTTTCTTGGTAATGATAGTAACATTTGTCATACCAAACATACATTCTATGACAATGACAATTTTGTCCAAACTCACCGGAGCAAATAAGCCGAGCCAAACGAACCCTAAGTCACTTTATGGACTAAAGCAGTCTCCTCGAGCCTGGTTTGACAGGTTCAGGAGGGCCATGGTAGCTATGGGATATCAGCAGACCAATGCGGACCATACAGTGTTCTTTCAACAACGTGGAGCTCACATTACAATACTTGTTGTGTATGTGGACGACATGATCATCACAGGCGATGATGAAGGTGAAATTACTCAGCTGAAGAAGAAATTGGGAAAGGAATTTGAGGTGAAAGACTTGGGGCAACTAAGGTATTTTCTTGGGATTGAGGTAGCCCACGGTGCAGAAGGGGTTGTTCTATCCCAACTGAAATATGTGTTGAATTTGCTCAAAGAGACAGGTATGCTAGGGTGCAGACCCGCAGTTGCTCTCATTGATCAGAAGTCCAAGTTTGGTGCTGAGGCAGGAGAGCCAATTGATTAAGAAAGGTACCAGAGATTGGTAGGCCGCCCCGACATATCTTTTGTCGTAAGTGTGGTGGCTCGCTATATGCATGATCCTAGGGAGGGCCACATGGATGTTGTATATCAGATTCTCAGGTACTTAAAGAGTGCACCAGGAAAGGGACTGCTCTTCAGAAGGAATGGACATTCAAACATCGAAGGTTATTGTGACTCTGACTGGGCTAGCTGCGTTGATGACAGAAGGTCAACGTCTGGATACTGCATGTTTGTAGGAGGCAATCTAGTCTCCTGGAGGAGCAAGAAGCAGACAGTAGTTTCAAGGTCTACAGCCGAAGCAGAGTACCGAGCCATGGTCTTAGGTGTGGGAGAGTTATTGTGGTTGAAATCCCTGCTAATGGAACTCAAGATAGACCAAGGAGGGCAGATGACATTATGGTGTGACAGCAAGTCAGCCATCAGCATTGCAAATAACCCTGTCCATCATGACCGAACGAAGCATATAGAGATCGACAGGTTCTTTATCAAGGAGAAACTGGATAGCGGGGTGCTCAAACTGGGATATGTGGATATGAAGGAGCAGGTGGCTGATTGTCTAACTAAAGGACTCAGCTCATTTGATTTATCCAGATTGGGTGACAAGATGAGCTTAGTGGATATCTTTCGCCCACCTTGAGGGGGAGTGTTGGTGCAAGTTTAGCGCTGAGTGGTGTGCGGTTAGCGCATTCCCTCCTTTTGTGTAATTAGTCCCACATCTCCAATCAGGAATTAGGCTGCATTTGGCGCAGCGTTTTTGTCCGGCGCGTTTTCCGGAAACGCAACCGCCGGCCAAATTTCCGTTTGTTTTGCCGCCTCCCTTTCCAATCGCCGGCGTTTAGCGCGTGAAGAATTTCGTGGCCTTTCTAAACGGCGCCGGAGAGCTCCAGTTCATAGCGTTTTCTCCCGTGCCCCGTGCAGGAATCGCCGCTCCGTGCAGGAATTGCCAAACTGTCAACGCTGCTGCTTCCGCCATTAATAAATACTCTGTTTTCTTCAATCCCTCCACCCCCAAACTCCTGCTCTCAGGTCGAGCACTTGCCTGAGTTTTGCCATAAACAGACCATGGCGAAGCAGCAGCTTGAAGTTCTGAACGCGCTTGATGTCGCCAAGACCCAACTGTACCACTTCACGGCGATCATCATCGCCGGCATGGGATTCTTCACCGACGCATACGACCTCTTCTGCATTTCTTTAGTCACGAAGCTACTTGGCCGTATCTACTACTACGAAGCCGGCTCTTCAAGCCCCGGCACACTCCCGCCGAACGTCGCCGCCGCTGTTAACGGCGTCGCCTTCTGCCGGAGCCCAGCCGGACTACCCCCGGCGGGTTCGCCGGAGACCGGCGACCCCGCCGGTGGGCTCCGGTCAGGCCGGCGGCGGCTCCGCCGGCGGCGGCAACTCTAATTCTAGCCCGGGCAGGCGGAGGGAGGCGGAGAAAAAAAAATTACAAATAAAATTTGTGCCTATAGTTGAATAGTAAATAAAATTACAAAAAAATTTACTTTTATTTTATAATATATATATTAGAATAATATATATATATATAACAAAATTTATATATTTTTATAAATCAGAATTTATATATTTTTATATAAAACAAAATTTATATATTTTTATATATATATATTTTTTTAAATTATAATAAAAATTATTTATAAAACGCCACCGCTGTTTTGCCAAATGGTTCTCTGTTCTGAACAGCTCTGCAAACACAGACTACCCAAACAGATTTCCGTTTCCAGCATCCAGTTTCCACCAGCTCTATTTACAAACCTCCCATTACAACAGCTCCCTTTACAACCGCAACCGCTAAACCAAATGAAGCCTTAGATTCACTCTTGTGTATGTATAAATAGGGGATCAATGTAAGAGGGAAAGTGCAACTTTAGAGTGTGAATAAAATGAACTTTTATTCCATTTTCAACTCCTACCCCTACATCACTAAACAACCGAAATTCACTCTCTCACACGAAAGTGATTCCACGTAATCTCTAACACAAGAACTAAAATTCACTCACCTTCCACACTTAAGGTGGCTCTAACGAAATCTCACTCACACCTCTCTAATACCTCTCTTCTTCTTTTCTAGCAATGGAAACAAATTCCACTCAACCTTCACGGGACCACCTAGCAATCAATAACAAGACTCTCCTCCAAATACCTCTCCAATCACAAGCTACTAAGCAACAACAACCTTTCCTATTTCCTATGCACGGAAGCTAAGACCAACAAGCTTTTAACCTTAAAAATTTTCTCCAGCAGCATTGGGAATTTTTTTTTTCAGCATCAACTCTCAAAACACTCATCAATAGCAATAGTAACATCAAAATGCAATTATCAACCTTACAGATCTCTATATGAAATAAAAAAAAATGCAAACAACAATCTTTTCCAACCTTCAAATCGAAAAACTCAACCACGTAACACCTACAACTCCTAAGCACTATTCATCATCCCTTTCACAGGAGGGGAAACACACAGCAACTTGATTCCAGAATTCATTCTTCACATCCACCCCCCAAAAATTACAGACAATCCCTTTTTATAGGGTTTCAAACAGGAAGCAGCAAAAAAAAGAAATACAGAAACTTCAGCTTCGTGGGAAGACGTCCATGGCAGCGCTGAGCCGAAACCATCGGGGAGAGGGGAACGTGGTTGTGGGATGTGCAGGGCGGAAGCTTGGATACGGATGGATCTTAGCCTGCGGGCGGTTGCGGCGGCGGCGTGGGTGGTTGACGCGCGGGAGCTCCTTCTGGTGCAGCGCCAAAGTCGGGGGAGGTGCGCTGGGAACCCTAACGCGAGCAGCAAATACGGGAAGATAAACAGTGGCTTGGGACGGCTGGGGCTGTGCGGCTTGAATAAAAATATATGTATATATATATATATATATTTGTATAGGTGTATATGTATATATATATATATATATTCCTTTGAGAATATAATAAAGCTCTACACATGGCTACACACGCAGGCGTGCACAAAATAAAATTGTTCAACACAGAAATTGCAAATAAAATAAAATGCAATAAAATATGCAAATGGCTCGGGGCCGGTAGTGGTCTGATCGGGTGCGACGTCAGACACTTTTTGCGTCGACCTGATCTGGGCTGGTCGCCACCCATCTTCCAACGCGTGACATCGTCATCGTCGACCACTCCCTCTCAGCCCTATCAGCCAGTCGTTGATCATTCTCGGATCTTCCCTACGTACTGATCCGAAAGTCCTTCCGGTCGAATTGCCCTCAGCACGTTCTCACCGATTTCCCTTTGCATATCGAGTAACGAGATTGCTTCCTCCTACAACTGTCCTTCCTCTGCTTCGGTCTACTCCCAAAAGGGTCGAGCCGCCCACTACTTCATTTCTTCAAACCACATATTTCATCAAGCCATTCGCACGCTTTCTGCCCTTTGAGCCTTACGCACGTATCGAGCCTTACGCACGTATCGAGCCTCTCGCACACTTTTTTGCCCTTCAAGCCCAGTGCCTTCATCAGTTTTTCACGAGCCCAGGGCAAAAGGCCAGCCTTTGTTGCTAGAGCCCCACGTCGGCTTTTATCGGGTTGCACATCTTCCGCTTCCATCAAGCCACTTATCAATTGTCCCGACAAGCCGCATGGTCCTTCTTCATTATTAATTAATTAATTCTTATTTGGATTAATTGATTGATTAATTATTTCAACTGACGTTGAACCCCGACGAGTAAAATGAACTCTGTTAGATGTTATAGAAGTTATTGGCATCGCACTAAGTCGTGATTTCACAATTCGTCAACAGCATTGACAAACTCGTAGTGTCTGTCCAATTCATGGAGAGGGGCCAAGGAGTAGTTGTTGGTCCAACCAGAGCACGGCGAAGCCCCACCAATCTTTGCATGTCACACCACACCCCCATCTCCTCTGGTTGTTCCCTCACCATAGTTCTCATAGAAGGCACCTTCGACATCGATCACAATGATTACGTCGCAGCAATCCATGTAGTTGTTGATTCTCCTCCAGCCAGCACGCTCAATTACCACTCCTCCAGACAGTCGGACGCTTCTTCTTTAACCTGCCACAAAACAAACCTTCTCAGCCGCACGCGAACAAAGTACCCCATCACTACTTCAATCACTTAGTAACCAGGTTGTGGTCTCTTCTTCGATCACATCGTCATGCAAGCTACGTCTCCAACAACATCACCATCATTCGTGACGTGTGAGCGTGATGAAAGCTTGTCACTCGATGCAGCCTCTGCTACAGCGACGCGTTACAAAGAGTTGTTCTGGTGGAAAATTAAGGAGTTAGATGATCAAACCATTTGAGCCTTGTTCGAGCTTGAGGCAGGGGCGGATCCAGGAATTTCAACAAGGGGGACCTGACATCGTCATCCTTCAAAAGAAAAAAATTGAACATCTCCATCTTACCAGAGCTGTTTCTCCCTCATCCGGCCACCGCTTTAGATGTGTAAGTGGTCAAAATTAATTGACTCGGCAGGAGGAATCCAAATCCAATATCTATTCCAAAATTCTTGGGGGGTGGGGGGGGGGGGGCTATGTGTCAATGTCATGAGTCAGTTTATGTTATGCGTTTTATTATTTTATAATAAGTCCAAGTGTCTGTGTCGGGACTTATTACACATATGACACTATGTAATCTTATTTAGACACCGCTAGGGTCATGAATGGAGCATGCACAAAATTAATTTATTTTCCTTGTCCCACTCATAAGAGATTTTGGTATCTTTCTCTCTCAAGTACACCCCGCATAAGCAATCGCAGTTCCGGCTCCATAGCATCCTCCTCCTCTGTCAGCCCCACCTCCAGCCACCCTCCAGAGAAGTGACCAATGTTCTACGGATTGACCCGTAAGAGGCCTCTCTTCCGCTATCCTAAGTAAGGAAAAGAAATGTATCTCTCTCAAGTACACCCCGCTTAGGCAGTCGCAGCTCCGACTCCATAATATCCTCCTCTATCATCTCCACCTCCGGCCACCCTCCAGCGAAGTGACGAATGTTCTACGGGTTGACCCGTAAGAGGCCTCTCTTCCGCTATACTCAGTGAGGAAAAGAAGTTTATCTCCTTTTCCAGCCCTAACAAATCCATTTATATTACCCGTCTTCTTTGGCATAAATATGGGTGCGGTCGCAACCTACAAAGGTCTTATCTAGCTCATTTTTGGCATTGATTCTGCCTTCAAGTTGACCTTATTAGATTTAGGGTTGATAGCCAACTTCCTCATCAACGTCTTAGACAGTTATCTTGTCGTCTCCTTCTGTGACCAGTGAGCGGATCAACTTCCATCATCCACCTAAAACTCTTTTACCCTTGTGTCTTGACAGGCTCTCGTTCATCAATGTCGTCGCTACTAGTGAGCAACCTAATTATCGTCCCTGGCCGGAACACTTGTGCCAAAGGCTTGCTTATCCTTAAGCATCTGAGAGTGTTAGCATCAAGCTATTTCTCTCTCATTACCACACTTGTGTCTTTTGAGATTTTAGCATGGTCGCTACTCGCTTCTCATGGACAAGTTGATCCTTGAAAGGTCGATTCAATATCATGGGTTCCTTGGACTTGTTTGTCCTCTTGAGATTTGTTGCTCTTTCTAATCTTCCTATTTCTCTTTATTTCCTTCCCTATCGGAGGATGTGGAGCTACTACTATAGTTTTCTCCGGCTTGGGGCGCCATTATGCATGTAACCCAGAGAAGAGACTCAGTGCTCAACCAGGACGCCATTTTATTCTTTTGATGCTTGGGGAGTGAAAGAAGAGGTCCTTTTGGTAAGAGACATTGTGTTCATTTCAACAAGTATTTCCCTTCTGATGGGATTTTATCAAATCAAATGGATCACCTTTGATTGCACGGGTTCCCCTGGTTATAAGTTGGACATCCAAGCTCTTTTCTTACATTATTGTGTTCATTTCAATCCAACCTGCTTCAAGATGTGCATATTCCATGATCCTCAAAGTATGGAAGACATATGTCACTGCTTGTGACACCACCTCATAGTTGTACGGGGTCAAAATAACAACCCTTGTTGTGTCCAACCATATTCTATCAACAACAATGAATGCTAGTAATAATGTCATATCATCGGGCCTCCTTTGGCTGTTTGATCCATGATCCACAGCCATAGCGGGGATTCAATGTATGCTCTACACATACGAGATGTTTCCCTTCATAGAAGATTTCATGCAATAATCATTGTGGCTCCTCAATCTGCAGACAGTGACTAACATCTTCGACTAACTTGATAACCCCTCCATCCATCTCACATCTTTCAATATGGCTCTCTTACCTTCTATGATGCTTCAAGGGATCCTAGGCTAATGGCCTTTTGAATTTCGTGGTGGGGAGCTATAGAAGGAGGGGACGACATTAGCACCAAAAGAAAGGGCATGCACCCTTAAATATGCACACGGGAAGAAAGTCTGATACCCTAAAACCAAACAAATAATGCCTATCAGAGCTTTTGGCTCTTTTTCTTCTCCTTCTTGGAGCTTTTAATCGATTTTAACTTGTGAGCTGTAACCGACCCATACTTGTTCAAGAACAGTCGAAGGGTTCATGAGATATAGTGGCACCTCTTTAATTTCTTCATGAGGAAAATGTAACACCAAGCCGTCAACTTTCCAATGACAGTGGGCGTAGATCCGTTGGATCTATCCACTTTAATCTTCGTGTATGTTTTTTCTATAGTTTCCCCCTACTCTAAGCAGATCAAATATAACTCTTCTATTCTCAAAGTAACTCTCTTTGATTCTCCTTTTCTAATGTGAACTCAAGCTTACAACCTTTTGATGTTCGCAACGGGCAAATAATATTAACTTAAATATATCAAGAAGAAAATGAGTAGATCAAAGATTACTGGCCTAGAAGTTAAGCAAAAATATTTGCACAAAATTGGTTTAACCCATTGCATTCTGCGGGAACCCAAGGACAAATGTAAAATGATATTAAGTCTCCCGATGGTCAAGATAATCTTATCACTTGATCTAAACTATTACAAAGAAAAATATCAATTTAGAATAACCTTTTATCTAACAAAAGGTAAACTTCAATTAATACAACCTAAACAGTTACCTAAATGTAATTAAGTTACTGCACAAACATCATGCATTGGGTTGCTCCACCAAAGTTTTTAGAAAAGAGATATTTGCTAAATCATCAAATATCACGCATTTTTCAAACTATTAGGTAAGTTAAAAATCAAGAAAATCTTAAAAAAAACTTTAAACACACAACAATTCCATTAAACCCATTCTACATCATCAAAGTGAGGTGCATACTTTCAGTATCAGGTTGAAATTTTACCACCTTAAAATCTAGAACAAGTAAATCTTATTAGCAATCTTCTTCTTAGTTACAAAAAAGCTCAAACAATTTTACAGGAAGGACAAAAAGTCATGGCCTGCTAGTCATACTTACCAGTGAAAGTCCAGACAAATCTTGCACTGGAACTGGTTGTGATCTTGGTTGAGTGTCACCAATCCCAAGCTGGCCATACTCATTGTTACCCCAAGCCCACAACATTCCATCTTCCAAAAGCGCTAAATTGTGAAAAGCACCGACAGCAATCAACCTAACCCTTTCAAGGCCTTGAACTCTCACTGGCATATAAATCTGCTTGCTATAAATCGCATTATACCCATAAGTTCTATACACTTTAATACTCGTATAAATATTATATAAATGCAAGTGATGATTAATAAAAGATGAACCACTGGTGAGTATATGGATGCGTTCATCGCCTCTATGGAGAAGAAGAAACTTACATGTCTCCGGGAGGCCAAGGTTGGCCCCATGTCCAAACATGACCCTCTTGAGTTAATACCACGGAATGAGTGCCACCTGCAGCTACCTGAGAAAAGCATGGCAAATTAATAGCACAACAATATATCAATTCCTTCGCAATTCATATTCAAATGGACATGATGGAAAAAGCGCACAGAATATTTTAAGCAAATGTCTATATAAGCAAATGTCTATATAATCAATTTTTCTTATATAGAGAATTGTGTAGAACTTAAGAAAACTTGCATATATATTAGTGGCAATTAACATAGAATCAGTCATCCTCCTAGAGGAAAAATATTTTGAGTAAAGGCTCATTTTTTCTATCAATCCCATATCATATTCATTTAGCAGTGCTATTAACTTATCAAATATAATTAGAACCCAGGAATTAGAATTGGAGGTCATTTTCATTGAGATTTGACCTCTAATTCCAATTGCAAAGCCTCAATTTCGTCAAACCGAATGGACCCTAAATAGAAATTCAATTCCTTCACAATAACAATGAGAATCAATGCAGTGAGTGAATCTCTGAAAATGCTGCAACTTGATCATGCAAGGCAAAAAAAACTTCACATGTACAGACGGGGCAAAAGAGAATTGACTGTAATAAAGTCCTTGCAGTAGATTTAAAAGTGAAACCATAACAATTTGAAATATTTGAAGTACCTGTAATACAGAAAGCTTGGGCGCACACCTTTGAGGGACGGTAATGTCCCTCCTCAGAGCCTTACTGCCATCTTCTTTTTTCTCCGGCTCTTCTCCACACTGTCCATACTCATTTCCTCCTATAAAATACATAAAAAGGGCATGATATGTGTTTAATGCGTAGAGAAATTATTCACATATTCAATATTCCACAGATTTCATCAGGCTTTGTCGCCATCCAAAGAGCATCACCAAATTTAGCAAAACATGAATCTCAAAGATATTTGAAAATGGAAGAAAGAAGTATAGTTATCATCTCTATGAAGTATAATTACCCCAAGCATATGCTCTCCCCTGGTCATCCACTGCAAGGCAATGCCACCCACCTATGGCCGCCTGCGAGAACTTAGAACACAATTACATGACAAACTTTGACAAGATGGGCCTCGTACTAGGTTTATTTGACATTACCTGGACGATATTAACATCATTTAGTGCCTTGACGAGGCTGGGAACACTCTCCATTTTGGTCTCCGGCGGGTGGCCCAAAGTTCCTCTCTGGTTCCATCCCCATGTAAAAAGCTGAGTTCGATAGGTGAGAGGATTAGCAATCGTGTGCAAACTATTGAACTTCAATACGCTGGTTACAAGATGAGGAGCGAGAGGAAGAGAGAGAAACAGAACACCTTTCCGTCATCGCAGATGGCAAGAGAGTTGCGGCTTCCGGCGACGACGGCGGTGATACCCCGAGACTCGAGGGCCTTCACACTGCAAGCCAAATCCTTGTCCTCCCAGTCTCCCATTCCCAACTGCCCATCTTCCCCCGATCCCCTGAAAAATTAGCGGAACCAACTCTACATGAGAAAGGAAGACAGACAGTTCGTCGGCGTTAAGGTTGTGCAAAAGAAAACAAGTGATGTGGGGAGAGTGAGGACCAGGCAAGGATTACAGAGTCGGAAGTGGGCTGGGAGGCCGCCATGGAACGATGAACCTTGAATTGGGAAAGGTAAGAGCTGAGAAACAGGGAGAAAGGCTTTGGCTCGGTGGGGGTGAAAAGAGTGCGTTTCCAGTGGAACTTTCCACAGATGATCTTCGTGTCATTGGATGTAAGAGCTAATGACTTCCAGCAAACCCAGAAAAAAACCCATTTATTTTGGGTGCTGTTATAAGCAAATTTTTTTTGGTTGCTAGCAAACCAATTTCTATGAGTTATTATGCATCCTTTGAAAATACATTTTGTACATGTATTTTTAGGAAAAGTGTTCAACACTAACACTTTTCCTAAAAATGCACGCGCAATGCCCTAAAATCGCCTTGATGGTAACTATAGTGAATTTTTTAAAATAACAAGAAAATACGCCTTGTACATGCATTTTTAGGAAACGTGTTCAACACGAAAGTTGTAGATCTCGACGAGATCTACAATTTTCGTGTTGAACACGTTTCCTAAAAATGCATGTACAAGACGTATTTTCAAAAGACGCGTAATAACTCATAAAAATTGGTTTGCTAGCAACCAAAAAGGGTTTGCTTATAACAACACCATTTATTTTTGGGTAGTGTTATTTGTACACCACTTTAAGCTATTCACACACAATTACTCTTTCTAAAAGAGCCTTTTTTAAAACCCTAAAATCTAATATTCGTACCCCCTTTTCAGCCATCGCACGCCTGGCGATTCTCGAAATCCCTTCCGCCTCTCGCTCACCCGACGCTCCTCCGGCCGCCGCTCGCCCGACGATTCCTCCGGCCGCCGCTCGCCCGATGCTCTCTCATTCGGCATCTACCCTTCTTCTTCTTTTCTGGAGCCCGACGCCTCCCTTGGCCGCCCAATACTTCGTCGGCCTCCTCCTTAAAGCATGTGAAATACCAGTGGTTAAATACCTGGTCTAATTAGAAGGCGTTGTTGCTGTTTTGCTTTCTCTATTATCTGATTTGGCAACTTTTGCTGCAAATCAACAATACAATTTCTTAATTTTTTACCTTTCTTTCAGTGCATAACCAATATGGTTAGGAAGAACAGAGTTTCTTCAAACTCCTCCCTTTGTGTTACAGTTCCTTGGCTATGACATGATATGCATATAACTTGTTCTATATTATTAGACTAACAATGAGACTGATAAACTAGACCATGTATAACGAGACTATGGCTTCGTTTGGCTCGGCTTATTTGCTCCGGTGAGTTTGGACAAAATCGTCATTGTCATAGAATGTATGTTTGGTATGACAAATGTTACTACCATTATCAAAAAAAGAAATTAGTTATAAGCATAAAATGATTGGTATGACAATGACGTTTTTGTCCAAACTCACCGGAGCAAATAAGCCGAACCAAACGAAGCCTATGTTTAAGTAGAAATTTGAAGCAATGAGCTACTTGCATCCTCTCTTTTTTCTCCTTTATAAGTGTTGTGTAGAAGTTGCTTTGCTGTGAGGTGCTAATATTCCTTTAATGATTGGGGAATGATGGGTTGTTACTAGAAGTTAAAAAAAGAAGGTATTGGCGATTAGTATATGTGAGCCAGAAGGCGGAGGAGGTGGGTGGATCGGCTGGGAACACATGAGCGGCCTTGATGGTGGCGTTGGAGAGAGGATATCATAATTTGTATGATATGAGAGGTGCATTTTATAGCTTAATAAAAGGGAAGGGTTTTTTGGCTTCTTGGCTTGTTTAGAGTGTCAATGGGAAGTTTCATATATCATAGTTTGAGTTTTAAAATTTTTATATTACTTTTTTAATTTGCAGCCATTATTTTGCAGGGATAATATATTTTGAGCGGAAGCTTACGGATGATCACTAAATTTTGAAAAAATTAATTTTATGTCACAATATATTTTGAAAATGACGTAGTTATTGTTCTTTCAAATGATCATTCTATGTTTGTTTTAAGATTTTAAACATTGGGTATAAATAGTCTGTCGGGGTAAAAATATAATTTTGAGGGGTACAAATATTCATGGACTATAAATAGTCATTTATGGTGCACAAATAACATTACCCTTTATTTTTCTATTCATTATTAAAATACCTAAAATTTTATATCAGCAGACCACCCCCAAATCCGCGACTAAATTGTTTGTGCGAGTGACTTAACTTAACAAATTCACTAGAAGTTATTTTATCTCTTAGGATTGAATTACCCATTGTATAGTGAGGGTAATCGGGTCATTAGATGTCTCAGGATGTCACACTCAACCTTAGGTGTCAAGACCATATCAAAAGAAGCACAAATTTGGTGAAGTTAATATTTTGCGTCGAATAGAAATCGATGCAACATCGAATGAATGTCGACGCTACTCTAACCAGAAGTCCAAGCAACATACTCTTTCTGTCGGAGTAGATCAAGTCGACATTACGTCGAATAGATATCGACGTAGAGGTTATAGACCTGTCGAAGTACCGTGTGAAGTCGACGCGGCTTCTACTTCAATTCAACGCAGAAGGAAATATATGTCGAAGTTATCTAAAGTCGATGCAACGTCGACTTCCTCTCAACGAACATAATGAAGCTCAGAGTCAGGCCTTCAACTCGACAGTTACGTCGATTGGGTATCGACGCAACGTCGACTAGCAGAGTTCAATCAGAGCAAGGATGAATTCGAAGCCGCTCCTACAAGAACTCGAAGGTGCGCCGATGAGAGAGGAAGAAAACTCGACGCTTGATACGCCCAAAATAGATCTACGTTTTAACGCAAGTGCACGTGTCGAATCAAGTAATATAAAGTGAGAAAAGATCGTTCCCTCGGAGAAGTGGTTAATTTAGTGCTCGCAAGTACTAGCTCTACCTTTTCTTTAAATTCAAGTGGAATGATTAAAGTGAGTTTTTAATAATGAAAAATTAATAATGATAACAAAACTAAACAACGCTTACTTAAGATTACTCTATTTAAACTAATTGGGGAAATATCAGTTGGAGAAATAATCGTGTGTATTGTTTTCCTTTGCTTATGGTGATGATTTTTATGATGAATCTTTATGAAATGTTTGATTAATTATCTTGCAACGATTTAAAAGTGGATGTCATCATCTCTCGATCTCTGAAATCCATATTCTTAATTCCCCTAGTTATCTCTAACTTAGGTGGAAAAGACTATCATAAAACACACAATCGATGTTGCTAGCAAAAGATGAAATCTCTTTCTACCTTTATGCTATATTGAAATTCATGATACTTTCACCGCTCTTCTCTCGAATCTCGCAGTGCAGTATAAAAACGGAAATTTTGGTTAAAGATTTACGCGACTCCTCTCTCGAATCTTGCCGCATAAAATAAAGCAATCATCTAGCCTGACTCCTCTTTCGAATCTTGCCAAGCAAATTAAAGATGAACTTGAGCCAAACATTACAAGAGTAAAATCATAAATTCAATAAAGATAATATTCCAAACATCCATAAGGAAATTAAAATCAAAACATCATAACAAACAAAGTACTAACAACACACAAGATCTATGAGATTAGTTCATGATGGAGGGATGAAACCAAACAAGAAAGATCTTACTAGACATGCTTAAGAGAGACAAATGATGCAGGAAATTCCACTCAAGGATGTGCACAATCCGTTGAAGAATCGGTCCTATCTCCTTCTTCTCCACTAGGGTTTTCGCAAACCCTAGTTCTTCTTTCTCTCCAAAACTCCTCATTTCCCTCTCCAATTTCGTATATATCTTTGCTGGAGGTTATTTCCTGCCTAAAACGAGTAGCCCAAGCCCAAGAGACGCATCCTTCCATAATTAAATTTGGCACAAAATTCGGAATTTAAATTTAAAATCCGCCAGATTTGTTGTAACATCCAAAAATGGATGTTATAACAACTTGAACCGGCAAAAATATTTAAGTCCAGCTTTTCTTCTCCGAGTCGATTTCTTCGGCATTTCTAATAAGAAAACATATAATTTTAATCAAATGATCTATAATTGAAATAAACATGAATTTATTTATATTTTATATTCATTTAGATCATTTATTCCATTTATAATAAAATAATAAGTCAAAATAAAAGGCTAGATAACTTCTTTTTAGGAAGTTATCACACCTCCACACTTAAACTTTTGCTAGTCCCTAGCAAAGATCATTCAAATCACTGGCTTGAATGAAGAACTAATAACAAAACATAAATTCAAATGATCTTTCATTCTTGTAAAAAAAATTAATCAAGCATACTATAGAAATTCACTTTACTCAATTGATAAGCCTACAATCAATAAAAATTCAACCATTCATAACTCCATTAGCTTGAATAAAAGATAATGCTCAAATAAGATTTTAATGCGGTGAGTGCTAAAAAGAAATTTACTCCCATGCAATATTTCTTATTGAACCTCTGCATTTATTGGAAAGGGTAAGAATATGCTAAGCTATTGATTTTAGTCTCAACATAAGTTAGTAGTTCAATTGAATATCAGAATGACTTTGGCTTGGTTCGAAATTTATGGGTAACTTTGATAGTGGAATGACATTCTCTAGTTAGTAATCTTAGCAAGTTTACCATAATATGGGGTTTATCAACATTTTTTTTCTTTTCATAGTATGGATCATTCCAAGTACACGTGTACATACCTAGGCCACATATCACTATGATGCTCTTTTCTTTTTTCTTTTTTAATATATATCATAGTTGGGATCATTCCAAGTATGTATACCAATACTTAGGCCACATATCACTATGAAATTTAACTTTTTTTTAATTAAACACCCATAAATGGCTATACTTATTAAGATACAACTAGTAGGAACATAGGGAATTTAAGCATGGAATGGTGTATATCAAAGTGGTAAGGATAAGACTCAAAGTATTTAGTGGATGCTCGAAATGGATTAACTTCCTAAACTCAAGTCTTGACTTACATCGTTAACTCAGTTCTTGCTCACCCCTCCCTAGTATTTGCAGAAGTCAATATCAGAAATTGCCTTGGTCGTAAACAAAATTTTTGTGCATGAAATAATTGCCTAAATGAGCATAATCCAAAAAACTTCTTACTAACTTCAAATTCATGAATTGAACTCCTAAGATTGATAAGCCATACCAATTAATTATCATTGAACACTTAAGTAACTTATTGATTAATAAAAACAAGAATTTAGATCATTAAATTCATGTAAGGTTAATTTAATCTTCACTCAAGTGGTAGGGGTTATATTACCCTCACCTTCACACTTAGGCTTTGCTAGTCCCTAGCAAAGAGACTATATCATGCAAATTTTTGAAGCAGAGCAAAACACAAAAATAAGGAGAATTTAGAAATTAAAATCAAGTTAGGGGACTCCCCTGAATTGAATTGAATGTGCTGGAGTGTATGTTCAAGTCTTTTTGCTTATGCTCCCATGTGATTTCCACCTCCACACTTAATCATAGTAATCAGGCCTGCGTTCTTATAATTTCTAGAATTGATAGGCATTAAACATGAGATATAATTATAGATCATCAATAGTAAATGCAAATATCATTAATCATAATAACATGTGGGCAGCAATCCTTAGGCAGCACCTCAGAATTAAATCGTGATAATAAATACATTACTCATAAATCATAATAATCAAGCCTCAGGACTCACCAAAGTGTACCAATCATTAATAAGCATCTAATAATAAGCAGTAGTATAAGATAGTGCTATGCAAGTAAGAGTAAAACCAACACCAACAAAAATACATCACGGTTAACATCATAGATGAAATAAAAGAAAATATCTCACTAAGAAGCATTCAAGTTAGCCCAGCCGATTAGATAATAGCAGCAATATAGTTCATGTCATGTAATCAAGTAGGCAATATCAAAATATAACCATGTTTGTAAATAAAATAAAATAAAAAGAGATGATTCAACTAGTCCTCCTCATCTTCACCCTTGGGCTACACTCTTTCCCTTGCCCCTTTTCTTTCTTTTCTTAGAAGACTCAGCCTCTTTCTGTGCTCCAGCCACCTCCTCGCTCTGATGTCGACGCACCATGATGTCGAGCCGCAAGGATCCTCTCGCTTTCTTGCGAAATGCCTGCTACTTCGATGCTCTCCTCCGCCTTTCTTCTCAGCGGGATCGCCCGTCGGTCACCTTTCTTCTCAGCGGTCTGAGCGAGACTAAAATCTAACCTAGTCGGCCGCGCGATGAATGAAGGAGATATTAGGGTGGATTTTGATTTTATCGGCGATGGGATCGACGAAAGATAACTCAAGCCAGCGGTTATATTATAATACGGTTTTGGGTTCGACGAAAGTCTAACTAGTAGCCGGTCAGATTGCATTAGGAAATAGGTTCGACGAACGCCGAACCTATGCGGCGGTTAAATTAGAATCTGGTTCGACGAACGTCGAACCCATCCGGCTTGCGAAAATAAAATCCGGTTCGACGAACGTCGAACCCAACCGGCGGTTAAATAGAAACCCGGTTCGACGAACGTCGAACCCATCCGGCGCATGAAATCCTGAAGGAATTGCACAAAGCGAGCAATTTTATAACAATTATTTTCTGCGTTGTAACAATTTTGTGCAGCAGTGGCAATGTTGTAACAATTACTTTCAGTTGTTGTAACAATTGCCTTCGAAAAATTTGACTTAGAAAAATTTTTCAGCCTACTTTCATTTCTTCCTTTTCTTAGCCGAATTTTTTTCCTTCTATTCCTTGATGGTCATCATCTTGTGTTTTCCTTCTTTCACTCACATAGCTTTTACTAAACTATAAGCATACAAATTGTACTACCCGTAATTCGTCGAGATTAGAAAGGCCTAAGGAGGCGCCTATTCACAGCGCGAGCTGGGCGAGCAGGGCGCAAGCTGGGCGAGCAGGGCGCGAGCTGGGCGAGCTGGGCGCGAGCTGGGCGAGCAGGGCGCGAGCTGGGCGAGCTGGGCGCGAGCTGGGCGAGCAGGGCGCGAGCTGGGCGAGCTGGGCGAGCTGGGTGCGAGGTGGGCGAGCAGGGCGCGAGGTGGGCGAGCTGGGCGCGAGCTGGGCGCGAGCTGGGCGACCAGGGCGCGAGCTGGGCGACCAGGGCGCGAGCTGGGCGACCAGGGCACGAGCTGGGCGAGCAGGGCGCTAGCTGGGAGAGCAGGGCGCGAGCTGGGCGAGGAGGGCGCGAGCTGGGCGAGCAGGGCGCGAGCTGGGCGAGCAGGGCGGTAGCTGGGAGAGCAGGGCGCGAGCTGGGCGAGCAGGGCGCTAGCTGGGCGCTAGCTGGGCGCTAGCTGGGCGCTAGCTGGGCGCTAGCTGGGCGCTAGCTGGGCGAGCAGGGCGAGCAGGGCGAGCAGGGCGAGCAGGGCGAGCAGGGCGAGCAGGGCGAGCAGGGCGAGCAGGGCGAGCAGGGCGAGCAGGGCGAGCAGGGCGAGCAGGGCGAGCAGGGCGCGAGCAGGGCGAGCAAGGCGCGAGCTGGGCGAGCAAGGCGCGAGCTGGGCGAGCAAGGCGCGAGCTGGGCGAGCAAGGCGCGAACTGGGCGAGCAAGGCGCTAGCAGGGCGAGCTGGGCGAGCAGAGGCGAGTCTGGGCGAGTATTGACCAGAGGAGCTCGTCGCGCGCAGGAAGCAGCAGAAGCCCTGAGCGAGTATTGGCCCGGCGTGTGCGAGCAGCACCCAATACTCGCCAGATGGGCGACCATGGCATGGTACTCGCCGAGTAACCCATAGTCGCCGGGGTGGGGGCTGGGCTATAAAAAGCCCCCTACCCTTTGGTTTTCCTATAAATAGGACCTCAAGGGTACTTGGATTGGCACCTGGACTTGAGCTTTTGGACCCCGATTTCCGAATTCTCGAGCCCGTCACCCTTGCTTTTAGCCAAGTCGGTGCCTTCCCTGTACCAAGCTCGGCCACTTTGGTTTCGGAGGGGAAGACTCTCTTGAGCTTCTGGGTACGTGGTGGGACCTCCCTGCCGCAGCACCTGGGGTCCTGTTTGTTGCTCTTCTAACTTCTTCGTCGTTGCCAGCCAAGTCATCTCGTTGGACTGCTGGGCGAGTAGCCTCCGGCTGCATTGGTCCGAATTTTGGAGCCTAGGATTTTCCTGGCGTCAACACTTTGGTGCGGTGAGCGTGGATCGTAGTCGTTGGAAGAAAGTCTAGTAGGAAGGCGAGATGGTAGAAATTGGCGACCAAGAGGAAGTTGTTGGCAGCTCGCGAGTATGGAAAATTCTCGCAAGTAAGGCGAGCTCCTTCCTTCCTCGCCGATAGGCGAGTTCCAGATGGCGACATCCTAAAGGCGAGTTCCAGATGAAGACATCGACAGACGAGTTCCATACTCGCTCATATGCGAGTTCCATACTCGCCCATAGGCGAGTTCTTGCAGGCGAGATCCAGAGATAAGTTCAGACCAGCGACTTTAATCGGAAGAGAGGCGAGTTTCCTGGGTAGTGGCGAGATCCTTCCTTACTCGCCTTCCTTACTCGCCCATAGGCGAGCTTCCTTGTTACTCAGCATAGGCGACTTCATGCAGGCGACGAACATCAAATTTGGCGAGATCCTTCCTTACTCACCCGTAGGCGAGATCTCTACTCGCGAGGGTGACGAGACCTACTCGCAAGGTGGTGAGAACCCGGAACCCCCGAACCCTCTGCGTAGGGGGTCTTATGTCAAAAGGGACACTCCTCCTCCCCTCAGTTTCCTAGTTCTTCAATGCTAGTGATTTCCATACATGTTCATACTTACGGATGCTTTGGTAACGCCCGTGAGTGCTTTTGTCTGACTAACAAACATGATGATTCATGACGAGTTCGCCACCAAGGGAAAGCTCATAACCTACTCGCAAGGTCGCCAAGTTGATGCTCGACGAGCTCCTAGTCGCGATGGACTTCTTCAACAACCTACTCGCGAGGTCTCCAAGTTGATGCTCGACGAGCTCCTAGTCGCGCTGGACTTCTTCAACAACCTACTCGCGAGGTCTCCAAGTTGATGCTCGGCGAGCTCCTAGTCGCGATGGACTTCTTCAACAACCTACTCGCGAGGTCTCCAAGTTGATGCTCGGCGAGCTCCTAGTCGCGATGGGCTTCTTCAACAACCTACTCGCGAGGTCTCCAAGTTGATGCTCGGCGAGCTCCTAGTCGCGATGGTTTTCAAAGTTGGTGTTCCGCGAGCTTCTACTCACGATGATCTTCATCAAGGACTTATGTTCCACGAGAATGCTTACTCGTGACGTTTTCAAGCTTGGTATTCCGCAAGCTCCATACTCCCGATGATCTCCTTCCGTCGGCTATGATCCAAGAGGGGTCTTACTCATAAGGTGTTCCAGTTGGTATCCCCGGTGCTATGTTCTTACTCGTGTAGCCTTCAAGTTGATATCCCTCACCTCCCTGAAATAGGGGAGATTGTGAGTCTTGTGTCTCTTTCAGCTAAGCATTTTCAAAAGAAAGGAAGAAAGCAGGTGAAGTTGATCTACACGGCAGGTTGGGAAACGGGCCTCCGACTTGATTCTCGTAAAACCCAGAGCGGATGATGGGACAATGCCTCGGTTGAGCGTTCCCCTAAGTCCAAGCCTCTGCAATGACGGTCGAGATCAGCTCCCCCCTTGCACATTGGCCGCGGTTCCCACCGACTGCATTTCTCATCCGACTGGGGAGATTATCAGAAAGAAGTCTGGACGCCGACCTCCCAATTCGACGAAGAGATGATCGACTTAACCGATCAGGGGACCCTTGAATAAAGGTGTTGTGTACCCTCGAGGGCTAAGAGCCCGTAACAAGCGACGTTTCCGATTATTTCCTCCAATCGTGTGAGTTAATGTACTTAAGTGTGCTTAACTCCCCGTTTAATTGTTGAGCAACAGGAAACAGGTTGGGTCGGCGTTCAACATCCAAGTAGGATGGAGGCCTCGGGATGGTGTGTTCCTTTGGAACCTCCCCGACTGTCAGCCCCTACTTGACGCCATCCTTCAGCAACAGGGATATCACTTGGCATCGAGAAGCTCGAACTGAACTAGGAGGGACCTTTCATCGTTCAAGAGGCATTCGAGACTGGCGGATACCACCTGCAGAATCATGAAGGGGAATTGCTTGGGAATACCTGGAGCGGCAATGACCTGAAAAGGTTCTATCCCTGAGCGGGAAGGTCTATTCTCCCCATCCTTGTGTTTATTCCATTTGAATAAAAATTCTTCGCCCCCTGAAAAATGGGCCGCGAGAGTTGTTTTTCTCTTCTGGCAAGAGCTTTTCGAAGTAAGGTGAAACCGATCTCCACGATGGGTTGGGAAACTGGCCTCCGACTTGATTCTCATAAAACCCAGAATGGATGATGGGACAGTGCCTCGGTAGTGCGTTCTCCTAATATCAAGCCTCTGCACTGACGATCGAGATCAGCTCCCCCCTTGCACGTTGGTCGAGTTACCCTCCGACCGCATCTCTCATCCGACTGGAGAGATTATCAGGAGAAAGTCTGAACGCCGACCTCCCAACTCGACGAAGCGATGATCGATTTACCTGACTGAGAGACCCTTGTGTAAAGGTGTCATTTGATCTCTTGCGGCAAAGCCTAATATCTCTTGTCAATTATTCCAATCATATGAGTTGGTGCGGTTAATCCCCTCTGATTGTTGAGTGATAGTATGAAGACTCTTCCGCAACCTGGCGACCGATTGGGGGACAGGCCTCCGACTCGACTCTCGTAAAAACCCAAGTCGGGTGGTGGGATAGCGCATCGGGAGAGAGTCCTCCTAAGACCAAGCCTCTGCATTTACGGTCGAGATCAGCTCCCCCCTTGCACGTTGGCCGATTTACCCCCCGATTGCACTTCCCATCCGGCTGGAGAGATTATCAGAGGAGAGTCCGGGCGCCAACCCCCCAACTTGACGAAAAGATGATCGATTTGACCAACCAGCATCCATCATCCGAGTAAGATGAAGGCCTCGGGATGGTGTCTCCCCTTGGATCTCCCTGACTGTCATTCCCTACTGGTCGACATCCAGCAAGCCGGCTACTTGACCCCTCAGATGACTCTTCCTATCCGCCTCCAGTTGAGCTCGGCTCCTGCGAGGTGTCGACCTTCTTTCCACCTCTAGTTGAGCGCGGCTCCTAGAAGGTGTCGACCTTGTATCCGCCTCCAGTTGAGCTTGGCTCCTGCGAGGTGTCGACCTTCTCTCCGCCTCTAGTTAAGCTCGGCTCCTAGAAGGTGTCGACCTTCTATCCACCTCTAGATGAGCTCGGCTCCTAGAAAGTGTCGACCTTTTTTCCACCTCTAGTTGAGCTCGGCTCCTAGAAGGTGTCGACCTTGTATCCGCCTCCAGTTGAGCTCGGCTCCTGCGAGGTGTCGACCTTGTATCCGCCTCCAGTTGAGCTCGGCTCCTGCGAGGTGTCGACCTTCTATCTGCCTCTAGTTGAGCTCGGCTCCTAGAAGGTGTCGACCTTGTATCCGCCTCCAGTTGAGCTCGGCTCCTGCGAGGTGTCGACCTTCTTTCCACCTCTAGTTGAGCTTGGCTCCTAGAAGGTGTCGACCTTGTATCCGCCTCCAGTTGAGCTCGGCTCCTGCGAGGTGTCGACCTTCTATCCGCCTCCAGTTGACCTCGGCTCCTGCGAGGTGTTGACCTTCTATCCGCCTCTAGTTGAGCTTGGCTCCTAGAAGGTGTCGACCTTCTATCCACCTCCAGTTGAGCTCGGCTCCTGCGAGGTGTTGACCTTCTATCCGCCTCTAGTTGAGCTTGGCTCCTAGAAGGTGTCGACCTTGTATCCGCCACCAGTTGAGCTCGGCTCCTGCGAGGTGTCGACCTTCTATCCGCCTCCAGTTGAGCTCGGCTCCTGCGAGGTGTCGACCTTCTCTCCACCTCTAGTTGAGCTCGGCTCCTAGCAGGTGTCGACCTTCTATCCGCCTCTAGTTGAGCTCGGCTCCTAGAAGGTGTCGACCTTATATCCTCTTCTAGTTGAGCTCGGCTCCTAGAAGGTGCCGACCTTATATCCTCTTCTAGTTGAGCTCGGCTCCTAGAAGGTGTCGACCTTCTATCCGCCTCCAGTTGAGCTCGGCTCCTGCAAGGTGTCGACCTTGTATCCGCCTCCAGTTGAGCTCGGCTCCTGCGAGGTGTCGACCTTCTCTCCACCTCTAGTTGAGCTCGGCTCCTAGAAGGTGTCGCCTTATTTCCGCCTCCAGTTGAGCTCAGCTCCTGCAAGGCGTCGACCTTCTCTCCACCTCTAGTTGAGCTCGGCTCCAGCGAGGTGTCGACCTTCTCTCCACCTCTAGTTGAGCTCGGCTCCTAGAAGGTGTCGACCTTGTATCCGCCTCCAGTTGAGTTCGGCTCATGCAAGGTGTCGACCTTATTTCCGCCTCCAGTTGAGCTCGGCTCCTGCAAGGCGTCGACCTTCTCTCCACCTCTAGTTGAGCTCGGCTCCAGTGAGGTGTCGACCTTCTCTCCACCTCTAGTTGAGCTCGGCTCCTAGAAGGTGTCGACCTTGTATCCGCCTCCAGTTGAGCTCGGCTCCTGCGAGGTGTCGACCTTGTATCTGCCTCCAGTTGAGCTCGGCTCCTGCGAGGTGTCGACCTTCTTTCCACCTCTAGTTGAGCTCGGCTCCTAGAAGGTGTCGACTTTGTATCCTCCTCCAGTTGAGCTAGGCTCCTACGAGGTGTCGACCTTCTCTCCACCTCTAGTTGAGCTCGGCTCCTAGAAGGTGTCGCCTTATTTCCGCCTCCAGTTGAGCTAGGCTCCTGCAAGGCGTCGACCTTCTCTCCACCTCTAGTTGAGCTTGGCTCCTGCAAGGCGTCGACCTTCTCTCCACCTCTAGTTGAGCTCGGCTCCAGCGAGGTATCGACCTTCTCTCCACCTCTAGTTGAGCTTGGCTCCTAGAAGGTGTCGACCTTGTATCCGCCTCCAGTTGAGCTCGGCTCCTACGAGGTGTTGACCTTCTCTCCACCTCTAGTTGAGCTCGGCTCCTAGAAGGTGTCGCCTTATATCCGCATCCAGTTGAGCTCGGCTCCTGCAAGACGTCGACCTTCTCTCCACCTCTAGTTGAGCTCAGCTCCTAGAAGGTGTCGACCTTCTATCCGCCTCCAGTTGAGCTCGGCTCCTACGAGGTGTTGACCTTCTCTCCACCTCTAGTTGAGTTCGGCTCCTAGAAGATGTCGACCTTCTATCCGCCTCCAGTTGAGCTCGACTCCTACGAGGTGTCGATCTTCTCTCCACCTCTAGTTGAGCTCGGCTCCTAGAAGCTGTCGACCTTCTATCCGCCTCCAGTTGATCTCAGCTCCTACGAGGTGTCGACCTTCTCTCCACCTCTAGTTGAGCTCGGCTCCTAGAAGGTGTCGCCTTATTTCCGCCTCCAGTTAAGCTCGGCTCCTGCAAGGCGTCGACCTTCTCTCCACCTCTAGTTGAGCTCGGCTCCAGCGAGGTGTCGACCTTCTCTCCACCTCTAGTTGAGCTCGGCTCCTAGAAGGTGTCGACTTTGTATCCGCCTCCTGTTGATCTCGGCTCCCGTGAAGTGTCAGCATTCTCTCCTCCTCCAGTTAAGCTCGGCGAGGTATCAACTCTTTTTCCTCTTACAGTTGAGATCCCCTCCTGGGAAGGACCTCACGCCTTTACTCTAGTGCCCATCTCTCTGAACCACGGGTCCTACATTGTTTTTTCTGACCTCGCAAGCGAGCTCGAAAAAAGCGGGCATTGTGTACTACCCGTAATTCGTCGAGATTAGAAAGGCCTAAGGAGGCGCCTATTCGCAGACTGAGCTGGGCGAGCAAGGCGCGAGCTAGACGAGCAAGGCGCGAGCTGGGCAAGCAAGGCGCCAGCTGGGCGAGCAGGGCGCGAGCTGGGCGAGCAAGGCGCTAGCTGGGCGAGCAGGGCGCGAGCTGGGAGAGCAGGGCGCGAGCTAGGCGAGCAGGGCGCGAGCTGGGCGAGCAGGGCGCTAGCTGGGCGCGAGCTGGGCGAGCTGGGCGAGCTGGGCGCTAGCTGGGCGAGCAGGGCGCGAGCTGGGCGAGCAGGGCGCGAGCTGGGCGAGCAGGGCGCGAGCTGGGCGAGCAGGGCGCGAGATGGGCGAGCAGGGCGCTAACTGGGCGAGCTGGGCGCGAGCTGGGCGAGCAGGGCGCGAGCTGGGCGAACAAGGCGCGAGCTGGGCGAGCAAGGCGCTAGCTGGGCGAGCAGAGGGCGAGCTGGGCGAGCAGAGGCGAGTCTGGGCGAGTATTGACCAGAGGAGCTCGTCGCGCGCAGGAAGCAGCAGAAGCCCTGGGCGAGTATTGGCCCGGCGTGTGCGAGCAGCACCCAATACTCGCCAGATGGGCGACCATGGCATGGTACTCGCCGAGTAACTCATAGTCGCCGGGTTGGGGGCTGGGCTATAAAAAGCCCCCCTGCCCTTTGGTTTTCCTATAAATAGGACCCCAGGGGTACTTGGATTGGCACCTGGACTTGAGCTTTTGGACCCCGATTTCCGAATTCTCGAGCCCGTCACCCTTGCTTTTAGCCAAGTCGGTGCCTTCCCTGTACCAAGCTCGGCCACTTTGGTTTCGGAGGGGAAGACTCTCTTGAGCTTCTGGGTACGTGGTGGGACCTCCCTGCCGCAGCACCTGGGGTCCTGTTTGTTGCTCTTCTAGCTTCTTCGTCGTTGTCAGCCAAGTCATATCGTTGGACTGCTGGGCGGGTAGCCTCCGGCTGCATTGGTCCGAATTTTGGAGCCTAGGATTTTCCTGGCGTCAACACAAATCTTATATATTTCATATTAGATGGGTTGCCTCCCACTAACCTTCTAAATTATTGTAGGAAAAAAATACATGAAAATTAAAACACAAAATGCAACAAACGAAAGATAACTACTGGGTTTATTGTCTTCCCAGCATGACTTATTCAGGCCTTACAAATATTCTAGATTATTGGCATGTGAAAGGTAAAGTGAACAGGTAACTGGCTTAATATCCGTTGCGGAAATGGGTACCGATACGGAGATAACACAGTTACTCCCTCTCCTGAATAATAATACATGAACTTCATAGGTAAGGGAAATAGAAAGTAAGAGGAGCAGGACATCTGTTCCTCACTCATCTCATAAACATGCATATGCGTAGATGGAGAAAGAGGTTTAGAAAATAAATTAGAAGAAAGACATAAATAATTAAAAAGTGGGAGAGTGGTCCCGGTCTCACTCTCAACAGGCTCCAAATCTTGTACACTACTGTCGACATTCAATGCAGGGCAAGAGATATCAGAAGGTATAGGAGTCACGCAAGCAAAATGGACATCATCAACAAGTGAGGAAGTGGATACTTCCTCAACCAATGAGATGACATCGTCAAACTCTTGCGACTCGACTACAATCTCTGTAACCTCGCACTGCTGGATGGCTAAAGAAGGATCAATAGAAATGAGTGTAAAAAGTTTATGCAAAGGAGGAACTGCGTCAATCGCAATGTCAGAGAACATGTGGATTGGTTCCTCGTGAGGTGAATCCAAAAGAGATGATGATTGCGTGTGTAGAGGAGGCACAACCATGTCATTGCCCAAATCATCGGAAGGAAAATCCGCAATACTCCCCCATAGACAAGGTGGTACTATGTATGGATCATCAGAGGTAGAAGGAACATCAAGTGTGCGGAGAGAATCCGCAATAGCCCCAGTAGACAAGGTGGATAATCAGATAGACCAATTTCAATATACGGTTGTTCATTCTCCTCCTCCCTTTTACGTTGAAATGCAGCGCAATCTTTTAATACGTGGTCGGTGCTATGACAGAATATACATTGTTCCCCGCTTCTTTGCGGTCGTTGAGGGGTCATGCTGAAATAAGGGAACGATACTTGTTGTGAAGGTGCGTAATTATAAAAATTAGGCTCGTCATATGACGTATCATATGATATTGGTGCTCCGTAAGGTGAGTCATATGACGTATAACCATGGTCTCCTATCTAACAATCATCACTATTATGATTATAAGACCCGCACCATCGACATTGAGAGTAAGAAAACATGATGATGTATGGGTGGATTCACAAATTAAAATGATGCATAAACTAGTTGTACAAATACAAAACCACTATGGAGGCCCGCTCAGAAAATTTAAAATAACAATGAAAAGAGAATTTAAAAAAAAAATCAACTTCATAATTTCTTTCTCAAATAAAACAACAAAAACTTGAGCTCTAAATACTCAGGGTTTACTAATATTGCAAGAAGAGAATCACTAAATAGTTGCACTTCCCCGGCAACGGCGCCAAAAACTTGATACGCCCAAAATAGATCTATATTTTAACGCAAGTGCACGTGTCGAATCAAGTAATATAAAGTGAGAAAAGATCGTTCCCTCGGAGAAGTGATTAATTTAGTGCTCGCAAGTACTAGCTCTACCTTTTCTTTAAATTTAAGTGGAATGATTAAGGTGAGTTTTTAATAATGAAAAATTAATAATGATAACAAAACCAAACAACGCTTGCTTAAGATTACTCTATTCAAACTAATTGGAGAAATATCAGTTGGAGAAATAATCTTGTATATTGTTTTCCTTTGCTTATGGTGATGATTTTTATGATGAATCTTTATGAAATGTTTGATTAATTATCTTGCAACGATTTAAAAGTGGATGTCATCATCTCTCGATCTCTGAAATCCATATTCTTAATTCCCCTAGTTATCTCTAACTTAGGTGGAAAAGACTATCATAAAGCACACAATCAATGTTGCTAGCAAAAGATGAAATCTCTTTCTACCTTTATGCTATATTGAAATTCATGATACTTTCACTGCTCCTCTCTCGAATCTCGCAGTGCATTATAAAAATGGAAATTTTGGTTAAAGATTTACGCGACTCCTCTCTCAAATCTTGCCGCATAAAATAAAGCAATCATCTAGCCTGACTCCTCTCTCGAATCTTGCCAAGCAAATTAAAGATGAACTTAAGCCAAACATTCCAAGAGTAAAATCATAAATTCAATAAAGATAATATTCCAAACATCCATAAGAAAATTAAAATCAAAACATCATAATAAACAAAGTACTAACAACACACAAGATCTATGAGATTAGTTAATGATGGAGGGATGAAACCAAACAAGAAAGATCTTACTAGACATGCTTAAGAGAGACAAATGATGCAGGAAATTCCACTCAAGGATGTGCACAATCCGTTGAAGAATCGGTCCTATCTCCTTCTTCTCCACTAGGGTTTTCGCAAACCCTAGTTCTTCTTTCTCTCCAAAACTCCTCCTTTCCCTCTCCAATTTCGTATATATCTTTGCTGGAGGTTATTTCCTGCCTAAAACGAGCAGCCCAAGCCCAAGAGACGCATCCTTCCATAATTAAATTTGGCACAAAATTCGGAATTCAAATTTAAAATCCGCCAGATTTGTTGTAACATCCAAAAATGTATGTTATAACAACTTGAACCGACAAAAAATTTTAAGTCCAGCTTTTCTTCTCCGAGTCGATTTCTTCGGCATTTCTAATAAGAAAACATATAATTTTAATCAAATGATCCATAATTGAAATAAATATGAATTTATTTATATTTTATATTCATTTAGATCATTTATTCCATTTATAATAAAATAATAAGTCAAAATAAAAGGCTAGATAACTTCTTTTTAGGAAGTTATCAACGCTACGTCGAATAAAGTCTGAAAAGGGAAACCTTTTCAGCTGTCATTTTGGACCCTCTCTCATGGTCCGCCTCTCTCAAGACCGTTCTCCAACGGCTCCTTAATTACCTCAAATGGAATGAAGAATTAACAGAGGACAGAGAAAAGCTTTCTTGGAAACAAAATTTATGTTGGTGGACGGGTCGGTAATTAAAGAAGGAAAGAAGAAGTAAATGTCCAGACAAAAATACCTTTTCAGGTCTTACCAGAAAAAGAAACAAATTCAAAAATTGAACAGGGATAATAAAAGGCAAGAGAAGAAAGAGAAAGATAGAGCATTCATCACAAACGGCATACTGTTCCATTTGGTCTTCTTCTTCTTCCTCTCTCTCACAGGAACCATAACAGAAGAAAATACAGAGAAGAAATAATTGTTGCTCTCCTTCTCTCTAAGAACAAAATAAGGCTGCACATCAACACAATCATATAGCAGCCAGAGTTCAATTAGAAAAAAGATAGAAGGATCTGACAAACATAGCTTCTGCAAATTATCACCGTCATAAGCAGTAGTTCATCAAGAGCAGATCCAGTGAAAAGATACAAGAAGCTTTTCTTCATACAACCATCATAAGAATTCTGAAAATAGAATTCCTACACCCTTCCTCTTCTTCTTTCTCTTTCTAATTCCCTTCTCTAAAAGAGTTTTATTAATCTCTCTTCAAAGAATTCAGTGGTTTAAGATCTCCTTATCAAAAGATCTGGTGGTTCAAGATCTCTTTATCAAAAGATCTGGTGGTTCATGATCTCCTTGTCAAAAGATCAGTGGTTCTAAGAGTCTCCTTACCAAAAGACTCAGGCACAGTGGTGCATCCCTACCAGGTGGTAGAAGAGGGGAGTACCCACATTTTGGGGAACCTCTATAAAAAATCTTGGTGTCTTCTGGATTGCTTTTCTGTACTGTCTCAAGTTCTTTTTATTCTGCACTTTATTTCATGCATCATTATTATTATGTTTGTGATCTTGTTGTGCATAAATCCTTAGTTTATTTTTATTGTTTTCACAGTTAGAATAGAAATAAGTTTTAAATCTCTATTCACCCCCCCCCCCCCTCTAGAGGATTATCAGAGGCACACTATGCACTTTCAATTGGTATCAAAGCGAGGTTGATCAATAAAATGTTAACACCTTGATCAAAAAGACCTCCTACTCTTATTTCTTAATTAACAAATATTTTCTAAGAAAGTGAGTACTATGGATTATGCTTCTACAAGACCTCATGCGTGTAACTTGAATAAGTTCACACTCTGGAAGGCCAGAATAAGACTTTACATGAATTCCATTGATGAAGACATCTATAATGTTCTTCTTACATGTCCTCCTGCTCCAGTCAGACAAAAGGAAGGAGAAACCTCAACAACTGAGGCTGTCCTAAGAAAGGAATGGACAGAGGTTGAGAAGAAGGTCAAGGCATGTGATGCCAAGGCCATGAATATTCTGGTGTCAACAATGTCAGATGACATTTTCCAGAAGGTTGCTGAGTGCCAATCAGCAAAGGAAGTCTAGGACTCACTCACCACAAATGGTGGAAGGAAGTGCTGATGAAAGAAAGGACGGAAAGTCCCTTCTCATATCCAAGTATGAGAACTTTCAAAAGAAAGCTGAAGAATCTGTTGTTGATATGTATGATAGATTCAACATTATCATTAATGAGCTCAGAGGCTTAGACAAGGAGATATCCTTGACTGAAATTAATGATAAACTCCTCATGTGCTTCCCTAGCTCATAGGATTCCAGAATCTAGGCAATTAGAGAGTTCAAATGCCACAGAGAGATCTCAACTTAAGCTTTGCTAGGAAAGCTTAAGTCATATGAGATGCTCCTGAAGAACAGGGCTGAGGCTGAAGAAAGGGAGACTTCTCCAGCTCCTACCCAAAGGAGCCTTGCTCTGAAAGCTACTAAAGGAGGGCCCTCTACTCCTGAGGATGAAATGTTCAGTCTGCTAGCAAGAAGATTCAAGAAGTGGGTCAAGACTGAAGACTCAAGGAGAAAAGAAAGGGATTCAAGGCCCAGGTATGATAAAACTTCAAGGAATGAGATTATCTGTTATACCTGCAGCAAACCAGGGCACATTGCCCCTGAATGTCCACAGGAGCAAAGGGAAAGAAGCAGCAGCAAAGAGGACAAGAAGAAGAAGTCCTTCCGAGGAAAGGACAAGAAGAAAGCCAAGAGATTCATTGTTGAAACTTGGAGTGATTCTGAAGCAGATTTAAACTCCTCATCATCTGAGAGTGATGGTGAAGAAGAAACAGTAGCAGCCTGCATGATGGATATTGGGATGTCATCAGATGATGAAGATGAACAGGTGTCTGTTTTTGATGATTTTGACTTCAGTTCAGATGACTTTAAATCTTGCTTTAAAGAATTTTGCATTGATCATCTTAGGGTAGAAAAAGAGTTAGACATTGCTAGGACTGAATTAGAGAACATTAAAAAGGATGAAATCTACCTAAGAAATCAAGACATAACAAATGAAATTAATAATAAAGAGTTATAATTAATTAAATTGGGGGAAGAAAACTTAAAATTGAAAGAAGAGCTAGCAAAGGCAGTGGCCTTTGAGGACTCACTCAATGGGAGGAGTCAGAAGCTCAACGACATCACTGAAAAATCTCTCTATGAGATTTAATCACCTAGGGTTAGGAGCAGAGCCCTCCACTAGCACAGAAGCACATAGGAAACCTGCCTGGAAAAACCCATTGTCATTTGTCAGACCTAGTGAATATCAACCAAATGAGAAGAGTGCACCATTTAGGAGTCAGGATAACAGCCATCTAGATAGGATAGATAAACCTAATAAGATACATCAGAATAAGAAAGAAAAACCTACAAGAAAGAACAGTGTAGAGAAGCTAAATAACAACAACCAAAATGCTAAAGTAAAACCTAGGATAATAAAACATTTTACTGATTTGTTATATTTAGATACATTTTATACTCATTTCAAGTATCAAAATAATAGGTTTGGGAAACTCATTCCTTATCATCCCAAAGGGTATCATGAAAGACCCTTTTATTCTTTCATTGAACCTTACAATGGTAAAAGCAAAGGGTCCAAGGTAATCTGGGTTCCATCTAATGTTTGAGTTACTTGTGCAGGGTTAGGTAGGGTCCCACTCAGGAGAAAATGGAGTGGGAAGGAAGATGTAGCTTAAGGAATAAAGAACTAAACTAAATCAAGGGAGTGATAACTTCCCTTAATTATCTTGTTATCCCTATAGTTCATAAAATTTCTATCATAAACTCTATTTTCAATAAACTTAATTGCTGGGAAAAAACAGCAAGAATTTTCCAAAGAAAATAGATCTGTTCATTCAGAGGTGCGTCGAATAGAAGTTGATGTACCATCGATTTCTACTCGACGCCAGCGTCAAGAAGCACTCAGAGTGAATAACTCGAATAGATCTCGATGCAACGTCGAGTTCCTATCAACGCATGCGTCGTATTGATTGGTCGCTGATCAAAGTCAAGGCTGCGTCGATTACAAATCGACGCAACGTCGACGGGACTACGTCGACTTAAGGATTATTGAACAAACTCCAGAATGTTATTACGTCGAGTAGATTTCGTCGAATATTATTCGACGCAATGTCGAAATGACTGCGCGCTCAGAATAGCTTCTAGAAGCTTTCTCGACTTATTTTTGCGCTCCAAATACTAATCTTTATCGACGGTGCGTCGACAAAAACCCTAAGTTGCGACGAATCGTCTTCTTTTAAGCAACTTCAGCGTCGAAATCATTGCGCTTTCAAATTTTTCCTCCTTCTGCTTTCCTGCTCTCTTGCTCTCTTGTTCTCCAGCTCTCACGTGCTCTCTCGCTCGTTTTCTATTTGTCCTTGCAGGCACATCTAATTAAATGGCTCCACCCAAGGTTAACTCAGGATTTGATGTAGATGTTGATTCGTTCAGCGCAGCTGCCGAAAGCTTCAAAGCTGTACTTGGCTTATTTCAGGAGACTGGCCTGACTAAGCTTATTTCAACAAGGTGTATGATTCTAGATGTAGAACTTACAGAGTTCAAGGACAGTATACGTGCTGCAGATGATGGGTCCCTTCAAGGGACAGTTTCTGGACAAGATATCAGTATAACTGATGAGCTTTTATCCCAAACATTTGATTTACCTACTGGAAGTGACTCAGAAGAATTGACAGGAGAGGAGACGAGGAATGTCCTGAAGATCATGCAATTTAAGAAAGATAGACCTATAAATCTGAAGAAGATCGACTTGGCAGAAGAGTACAGATTCCTGTCTGACATAGTTGGGAAAGTTCTTCTGTGCAAAATCTCAGCTCATGATGCAATTCCAAAGCAGCACCTGCAGATCATGGGCACTCTTGTCCTCAAGAAGAAGATAAATTGGGGGAGATGCCTTCTGGAGATGATTGGGCATAAGTATGCTCATAAGGAAAATGCTTACATGAGAATAATGAGTCAAGTGCTCTTCCAACACTTCCCAAGTATTTGCAAATCAAAAGGAGTGCTCATTACTCCTAGGAAAAGGATTAACATTGGAATCTTTTCTAAGTGGACCAGGAAAATCTTAAAGCCTGGTCAAGCCCCAGCTTCTCCTCCTCCATCTCCTCCTCCTCAAGAGCCAGAAAGGCAAATACCAGACCCTCCAAGGGATAATATCCCTCCTCCTCTATCTCCACCTCCTCTGGACACTATTCCAGATCTCCATCATGAGGATATTCCATCTCAACAACAACAACATCACCAATCCCCATCAGACCCAGATCCATCTTCCCAAATGCCTCATCAGCTACCATCCACATTTACTCCACCTCCTCCACCTATTCATGTCTCACCAGAATTTTATCAGCCACTCTCCCCTATCCAAGAAGATTTCCCTCCATCAACTCCTCCATCTACCTCTCATATCCCCAAGATTGATCTTGAGCAAATCATCTCAAAGGCAGTTGGCATTGCCTCCTCCACATTTGCATATCAGGTGGCCTCTCAGGCAAGAAGGTTTGATAGAAAATACTCACAAATGGAGGGTGAGTTATTAGCCTTTAAAAGATCTCTCCAGAGCCTCAAAGATTTTATATCTTCCTCCATGGTCACAGAGGAATTCTTAACCTCTCTAGCCAGCAAGGTTAAGAAGGGGGAGAACCTATTGGAGGAAGAAAGACCTGTTCTAGATTTGAGTGAACAGGGTGTAGGTGATGCTCATGCTCCTGACAAAAAGACCTCCTTCCAAGGTGCACAGATCCAAGGGGAGCCTGCAGATCAGTGGGAGTCTGCTCCAGAAAAACAGAATGATGAAGAAAGAGTACAAGCAGATGATGAGGAGATTGACAAAGAGACGGTAGATGTAAATCAGTATCTGTCAAATGTGAATGAGGAGAAATTAAATGCTGCAGATCAGGGGGAGCCTTCAGTAGTTCAGGGGGAGCTTGCTCTAGTTGCTCAAAGAAATTTGGATACAGAAATGGCAGTTGTAAGCACAGCAGTATTTCTGGATGAGCCTCTGCTTGAAATAGATGATGTTACCAAGATTGCTCAGGAAGCTGCCCAGCAGACTGAAGTGAATGCACACTCTCAGGGGGAGCTTCCCAAGGATGCTACTACAGAAGATGATGAGCCTCTTAACATTGCCCCAATGAAGGTAAAGGTGTTTTCAAGGAAAAGAAAAACCCTTGACAAGGAGCAATGAGGCTCGGGTACTTTGTAATGTCCTACATATTCTGAAATACAACTCTGTGATATATATACAATTGAATGAAATGGCTTGTGATTTCAATCTGTCATTTTTCTTATATATATGTTGTCATGTATGTAATTTTGGTTTATACAAAGAATTGTGTAAAATCACTTTGAACAAACTGTAAAATTTGTTAAGATAAATATGAGGAGATTGTTGGGAAAAACTCATTTGATTTAACTTAACAAATTCACTAGAAGTGATTTTATCTCTTAGGATTGAATTACTCATTGTATAGTGAGGGTAATCTGGTCATTAGATGTCTCAGGATGTCACACTCAACCTTAGGTGTCAAGACCATATCAAAAGAAGCACAAATTTGGTGAAGTTAATATTTGCGTCGAATAGAAATCGATGCAACATCGAATGAATGTCGATGCTACTCTAACCAGAAGTCCAAGCAACATACTCTTTCTGTCAGAGTAGATCAAGTCGACGTTACGTCGAATAGATATCGACGTAGAGGTCATAGGCCAGTCGAAGTACTGTGTGAAGTCGACGCGGCTTCTACTTCAATTCAACGCAGAAGGAAATATATGTCGAAGTTATCTAAAGTCGATGCAACGTCGACTTCCTCTCGACGAACATAATGAAGCTTAGAGTCAGGCCTTCAACTCGACGGTTACGTCGATTGGGTATCGACGCAACGTCGACCAACAGAGTTCAATCAGAGCAAGGATGAATTCGAAGCTGCTCCTACAAGAACTCGAATGTGCTTCGATGAGAGAGGAAGAGAACTCGACGCTACGTCGAATAAAGTCTGAAAAGGGAAACCTTTTCAGCTGTCATTTTGGACCCTCTCTCATGGTCCACCGCTCTCAAGACCGTTCTTCAACGGCTCCTTAATTACCTCAAATGGAATGAAGAATTAACAGAGGACAGAGAAAAGCTTTCTTGGAAACAAGTTTTATGTTGGTGGATAGGTCGAGAATTAAAGAAGGAAAGAAAAAGTAAATGTCCAGACAAAAATACCTTTTCAGGTCTTAGCAGAAAAAGAAACAAATTCAAAAATTGAACAGGGACAATAAAAGGCAAGAGAAGAAAGAGAAAGATAGAACATTCATCAGAAACGACATACTGTTCCATTTGGTCTTCTTCTTCTTCCTCTCTCTCACAGGAACCCTAACAGAAGAAAATACAGAGAAGAAATAACTGCTGCTCTCCTTCTCTCTAAGAACAAAATAAGGCTGCTCATCAACACAATCATATAGCAGCCAGAGTTCAATTAGAAAGAAGATAGAAGGATCTGACAAACATAGCGCTTCTGCAAATTATCACCATCATAAGCAGAAGTTTATCAAGAGCAGATCCAAACATAACATAGAACATTAAAGTCCACAAACAAACAGTTCACACGCATATTAAAGTCCATACATAATAAAAAGTTGCACCAAAAAAGTTAACAAATAAACAGTCCACATAAATAGTACTAATTAAGCTGCATTTGGAATTCACAGTACTAGATGTTAGTTCTGAAATTCCTATTCAGGATTCAGAGGCAACTGATTCATGCCATTCAGGTAAGATAGAAGAATCAAACGTTGTCTTCCTCCATGTCCGAACTGGTAGTTCCAGATCAAGAACAAGTAGAGGAAGACGGTCGGGAGGATGAGCTCGCCGAAGCAAACACAAATCTAGAACATTGACGAGGATGGTCGTGGCGGGATTAGGCAGTAGTTTGCTAGTATAAAAAATTAGATAATGTAAAAAGACATTTAAACAATAAATCGTATCTTATTTAATTTGCTAAAAGTCAAACATAATTTGCCAGTAACAATGCCCTATAAGAACTCGAATTTTCGTAGTACATCAAGTGTTAAAAAAAGGCAATTGTTAATCTCAACCTGATATTGGCTATCGGCACTCAGAATTTAAAAACACACACATAATTTCTTTGTTTAACCACAACCCCCAAAACCCCACCCCTGCGTATCCCCTCTCGAGTCACGCCCCACCCCCTCTGCACCGTTCTTCTCTCCTCCCGCTGAAGCCGCCGTCGTTTCCCGTCGCCTTCTTCCTACTTCTACAAACCCGAGGCCGCCTCCCGCTGAAGCCACAGTTGGTTCCCGACGCCTCCTTCCTCCTTCTACAAGCCTGAGTCCGCCTCCCGCTGAAGCCGCTGTCGGTTCCCGACTCCTCCTTCCTCCTTCTATGAGCCCGAGGCCACCATCGTTCGGTGCTCTTTCATCCGGAGAAGGCAAAATAAAGAGCAGAACACTGCGCTTTCATTCCCATCTTGTGTCTCCATGGCTTGCTCCATCCTCAAAATTGTCTCGGATCTCAACAATAATTGGTTCATCGATCTGTAAAAGAGGGGGAATCCCAATAATTGGCGGGGTGCGGCAAGTCAATATTGAGTTGCGGATAAATTTTAAAATTTGTTCGGGTTGCCTTTAACAATGGGGTGCGATGAGCCAATATGGAGTTACTGCTAGCAATCCCCTACAAAATTCAAATAAAAAGTTGTAACCAGATTTAAAATTATTATATATACGAGCATCTTCGCATGGGCTACGCCCGTGCTCGATGCTCTCCGCAGCAACAGTACCCCAACAACGACGGTACCTCCGCCCAAACTCACCCACTCTCGAACGCTCGCTCAATTGACAGGGCACAGGGAGCCCCCGTGCCCCGAGCGGTAGTATTGCCGTCTCAACAGTGTCCCGTCCCAACGGCGCTCCCTCCGCTCGCGAACCCCCGTGCGCAAGACAAAATCGTGCCGAGTGTATGAGCTCAGTCTGTGTGTGAAGAGGCTCAGCACGTGCTTTTTTAATAATAAATGTGCCGAAATTTAAATCATCGAATTGACCTTTGTGATGGCTTACGACTCATTTGTCGTCAATTTTAAGCAAATGTTATTAAACAGAAATGCTTACATGACAACATAAATGCATATTATGGGCCAGCTATCCCTCCGATCCGTCACGATTTTGTCGTGCGCACGGGGGTTCGCGAGCGGAGGGAACGTCGTTGGGACGGGACACTGTTGAGATGGCAATAGTACCGCTCGGGGCACGGGGGCTCCCTGTGCCCTGTCAATTGAGCGAGCGTTCGAGAGTGGGTGAGTTTGGGCGGAGGTACCGTCGTTGTTGGGGTACTGTTGCTGCGGAGAGCATCGTGCACGGGCGTAGCCCGTGCGAAGATGCTCGTCTTCTAGGAAAGATGCTCGTACCAAAATTCTAAGTTGAAATATATTTATAAAACTCGAAGCAGTTGAGATCTTCTATTCATTTGTTCATATGCATTTTAAGTTTTGATGATCAAAGCTTATAATAATATAAAAATAGAAATTGAACGACAGTAGAGAAGTAGATAGATACATACATACGTGCATGGGTGTGCGCTCATGCACGTCTGCACACATATATACATGTATGGTTGAAGATAAATTGTAACTAAAAAATCACACCTTTTAATCAAATACTGTGAGGGATTAAAAATTTCAATAAGGTGTCAGAAAACATTTTAATCAACAACTGTGAGGTTTGAAGTTGGGCAATAATTAAAGAACAATTAGGTTAAAAATAACCAAAATAAACCTTATTGAAATACTCATACTACCGTTTCACAGCCCAAAAATAGCGCAGGTCAAATTCTGCAGCCAATTACCCTTTCTTCACCCTAAATAAATGATACAGTGGAGAACTTTTTACACAACAATACAACACACTCATACAGACCCAAAATTCAAATAAGATTGAACATAAATATTCATAAACTTCAATTCTACAAAATATTTTGTTTATTGAATAAAATAAACATATAAATAGATGTAAAACCTAGAAGATGAAATGAACTCAAACCATCGAATACCAATTGTCCAGCAGGCGCAGCGGAACCAGTAACCTTCCTCCAGCAGGCGCGACTAAATGAGTGCAGAAACAGTTGAAAACCCGTACAGGTTGCAGCGAAACCAGCGACCTTTCTCCTTCCGGCGGCCTTTCTCCTCGACCCATGGAATTCCTGGATATTTGGACAAATATTTTAAAATAGCTCCCTATGTCCCTTCATGCGCTCTGATCATTCAGCAGTGTAAAACTTTCTCAATAAAGAAATTAATTGAGAACAAAATACTATGATCTATTTATCACAGATTCAATCAATTCAGCCTTCGATCATTGTATGCTGACTGTATTTGTTGATATTATTATTATGGGTTCCTAGATAGGCCAATTTATAAAAAACAACTTGTGGACAGAAACTACAGGTTGCAGTTTCGGCAACTTTTTTTTGTGAAACTGGTAGCTACAGTTTGTAAGTTGCCATTGCAGCTTTATGGATGCAGTTCCTTCATGTCTGTGCAGGGAGCAAAGTTAGAAAAATTTAAAAGCTTACAAATAATTTATCTTACTGCAGCTTTTTTACTTTTAAACTGCTATGTTTCTAAATTTTCTATGAAGGTAGCTTTCAAACCTCAAATTTGCAGTATAAGGCTTTAGGCCGTGTGTGTGCAAATGATGTGATGAATTGGCAGTAGCAATGAGAGAAGGAGCGCAAGTGACCAATTATCTTATGTATAATTTCTTTCAAAATAATCATTTGGTTTCTTCTATGCCACGTTGTTCAATATCATGTGCCAAAAATGTATACAGATTACCTATAACTTGATGTTCCATTATTCAATCTTACAGGAAGGAGAATAAGAAAAAGAAAATTGAAAGTTGTTTGGTGGTGCTAACCTTTCCCAAATCTAAGAACTCTTTCTATGAAATTATCAACATTTCATGGTCCGTTGGTCCTATCAATCTCGTAGCGAAAACCCTTTCAGCATGACGTAGTCAGAATAAATATCAAGGATGGTAGCCCAAATAGCAGCTGAAAGGGTTACCTCCGCTGTCGAGAGATGGGAAGAATAAGAAAGAGAATTATTCAACTCCTGCGTTAATTCCAATGAAGATGGGCTTGCACGTGTTGCTCGGCTCCTCCAGTTTGCTACAGAGCAGTGAAGTGCGAAATCGGGGGGGGGGGAGAGATCGCATATATCTGTATATAGATATAAAATTTCTCCCCCTTTTATACTAACACTACACATTATGAGACAATAAATTGAATCAAAATCTCGTAACATGGTCAACACATGAACCAAGCCAACACACAAATCGGTTATCTGCCATTGGAATGAAGCCAATGCATTATTGTATATCTTTGTGTCATTGATATAAAGCCTATCACTTTAGCTACCTCATTTGTTCTTGGCCTATGCAAGAATGTATTGTAGGATATGGATAAAGAGCAATTGTAAGAGCTCGTCGTCATATGATGCGAGTCCAGGCATCTACAACTCTTAAATCAGAGAAGAAAAATCACTTATTTGAGTTAGTCTACACTTGCAAGTGAAAACAAAAATTAGTAACAAAAAGTGTTGGGTAGTATAAATATTTTAGTCTATCTGGCATGGCAGCGGCGGTCCTGACCGCGATCGTTATGAACCGTCGTTTGTGAACGCCCGACCTCACTAAAGGAACTTCATCCACTTTTATGTTGCATACTGCTTTTCTTTTGAACGCCCGACCTCACTAAAGGAACTTCATCCACTTTTATGTTGCATACTGTTTTTCTTTTCTTGGTGGCAGTCATAACCATTTCATGCCAAACATACATTCTATGACAGTGGTATTTTTATACAAACTGATTGGAACAAAAATAAACCGCGCCAAATGTATCTGATTTTTAATTGAGCTGTAGATTATAAGATAAGACAGAGTAATGTAAAAGTGCAACATGAAACATTGCAATTATCGTGGATCCGAATATTTCCAGTTTAAGTATTATCAAAATCATAGAGTAAGTGGTGTAAGTACATAGAAGGGAAAACTATTTTCGTGTATGTCATTCAGACAGTTATGGACAAAAACTTAATTAAAAGAGGAGAACCAAGAAAGTAAGAAGGCAATCAAATCATTTACCCTCTTCGAGGAAGTTAATGATACTGCTTGCGCGGACAAATTAGAGAGATATTTGTGCCGCCACGTGCTCATGTAACGTTGCCATTTAGCTGTAATGAACCATCTTGTGTGATGGGTTGAAGAAATCACTGTAGGAGTAAACAAACTTGCATGTGAAATCCGTATATTCACGGTGAACATCTATTGTATCAATATATTCATGTAAATGTGATTTCAAGATCTCTAACCTACAATTGAGAACATGCAGATCAGTTATTTGTGCAATAAAAAATAGCTTAGCATAAAATATGTTTCGCGAAAAATGCGAGTGTGCGCGGTAATAAAGAATCAAAGTTGTTAGCATAAAATGCGATTCCACACTGTAATAAGTAATGAAAGTTTTTAGCATAAAAGGCGATTGCGCGCGGTAATAAGCAATCAAAGTTTTTGGTTATTTCGAAATTAAAAGACAATTAACATATAAGTTAATATACTGACAGCAGTTGGACATGGGAGCATGAATTGAAGATGAGAAGCAAAATCTCAATTTCAAAACATGTAGGCTGCAGTTTAAGAGAAACATACGCTCCAATAACTAAGCCCATTCATCGATGCCGACCGCTCTGTGCCGGCTGCCACTGTCTCCAGGTCTCCGTGCGATGGCCTCTTCCTCGCTACTTCAACACATGCTTCTGGTGTCACATTAGGTGTACGTACTCCTGGTTCTCTTAGCCTCTTGCATTCTCTGGTCTCCTGCTGAGAACACAGCAGGTTTCAGGCGGTTCGTTCAGCTTGGGTATTTCCACAAATGCAGTACAGTTACTTTTGTAGTGATTGAAATCAAAATCGAAGCAATATGCACATTATCATCTATCTCCAGAGAATAAAACACGGCAACTGTAGGAAAGCAATATGCAAAACATAGAATTAATATTGAGGGTAACTTGAAACATGGAAGCAAGATGCAAATCAATGGCGTGGAATGGAAGTTAGCAAATCGAGCATTTATGTTCATACTCAATTCGCCTAAAATTGGGGAGAACTTAGGTCGACGCTTACGGAAAATCAAATGCAACAGAACAAAAATTTGGGTTGAAGTAAAAAAAGTCATACCAGGCTTACGAAGAAGCAGCAAAAGAACTGCAATGAAGTTAACATAGTCACCGACAATACTGCTTTAGTACAAATAATGAAAAGTGAACCCAAATAACGTGTGGCCCATGATGAGAGAATGACATTATTATTAAAGAAGCATCCTGGGTAAAAAAAAACCACAATCATGTGTCACTAAAAATATAACTCTTCTTATAATCATGTTTGGATCTAAAAGATGAGTGAAAAGTTTAAAACTGATAAAGTTCATTTAAAAGTAGATAAACATACACCTCAAAGTTAATGTTGTTGGCTCAGTAAATAATAACTCTTAAACATACACCGACAATACTGATTTAGTAGAAATAATGAAAAGTGAACCCAAATAACGTGTGGCCCATGATGAGAGAGTGGCATTATTATTAAAGAAGCATCCTGGGTAAAAAAAACACAATCATGTGTCAGTAAAAATATAACTTCTTATAATCATGTTTGGATGTAAAAGATGAGTGAAAAGTTTAAAACTGATGAAATTCATTTAAAAGTAGATAAACATACACCTCAAAGTTAATGTTGTTGGCTCAGTAAATAATAACACTTAAACACTATCTTCCACACTTTAAAAAATAATTACTGCATGTACTCATGTAATCAATAAATGAACAAAACAATGATGATCAAAATCGAAAGTAAACGTAAATTAGTCAGGAGGTGCATATAAGAAAATAAATTTTTCATGTAAGAAAGTAATTAGATTTTCTGATTATGTCAGTGTAGCATAGAATTTGTTCGCAAGCGTAAACGATTCATAGTAAATTAATTATGGATTAACTATAAATAAATTAATGCAGTACAGTTACTTTTCTAGTGATTGAAATCAAAATCAAAGCAATATGCACATTATCATCTATCTCCAGAGTCCAGAGACTAAAACACGGCAACTGTAGGAAAGCAATATTGCAAAACATAGAAATAATATTGATGGTAACTTCAAACATGGAAGCAAGATGCAAATCAATAGCATGGAATGAAAGTTAGCAAATCGAGCATTTATGTTGGCATGGAATGGAAGTTAGCAAATCGAGCATTTATGTTCATACTGAACTCGCATAAAATTGGGGAAAACTTAGGTGGACGCTAACGGAAAAGCAAATGCAACAGAACAAAAATTTGGGTTGAAGTAAAAAAAGTAATACCAGGCTTACGAAGAAACAGCAAAAGGACTTAACAAACTCACCTACAATACTGCTTTAGTACAGTCGTGAATAATCTGAAGGAGTCGTCCATAGAGATCTCTATGCACCCCGCTGGAAGACCCTGCCAGCTCCCTCCATACCTCTCTGCAGCAGATCAGAAGAATCCCAAATACAAAACTTAGAGAATGTTAAAGAAAGGTAAGAGTGGATTTCCATACTTGAAACTGGGATAAGGAGGGGTTAGTGAGGTAGAAGGAGAGCGAAGAAGGAGAAGGTAGAAGAGGACCTTACAGGATTTCACGAAGCCCTAACCTACGCACTTGCAGCCGCCGATGTGCAACCATGGAGGAGGCGGAAGAACTGTAAAAGGAAGAAACAGAAGGTAGAAGAAGAGGGGAGGTGTTACCGGAGGAGATGCGCCGATCATGCAGGAGGGCGGTGACGGGACCGAGAACTTCGGGAACAGCGAGAAGGGATGGCTACGTAGAAGATGGATCGGCGAGCTTCCAGCGGGAGATCGGGAGACCTAGAAATCGAAGGTAAAAGGAAAATACGAAATGAAAATCGAAAGGCAACGATCGAAAACGGGGAGGCATTCGAAACCCAAACGAAAAAATTGCGCTTACCAGCGGAGGAGAGTAAAAGGTCGCCGCCGATGTCGAGTTGCGAAGAGCACGAAGGAGAAGCGAGTGTTGGGGGCGACGATGTTGCATACCTGGAGCCGATGTGAGGAGACGGTAAGCGGCAAGGAAGCGAGCGGTAAGCGGCGGAAGGGCGAAATCGGCAAACCCTGTGACCGACGACAGGCGACTGAACACTGCGGAGGGAAGGCTTGCGGAAATGAGGAAGAGAAGGGAGGCACGGGGTCCATTAGTAAGCGGGAAGTGGCGACAACGGCGGTGGAAGCACACGCGGCGACGCCAAACGAACACACTGCTGACCTCTCTCCTCTCTCGTTGCCAGCGCGGTAACAGGTGTAGCGCGCCGAGCTGTGAGGAAGGAGGATAGGGAAGGAAAAGCGGCGGAAGGGCGAAATCGGGAGACCACACCGTGACCAACGACGACGACTCAAAGTTCGGAAGAGCCTTATTAGTAATAGACGAGCATCTTCGCACGGGCTACGCCCGTGCTCGATGCTCTCGGGCGGCCTTCGGCCGCATCAATGCGGGCTTCGCCCGCAACCAAGCGGGCTTCGCCCGGTTGTCATTCAAGGCGGGCTTCGCCCGCCCCCTCGGCGTCGACGGGCTTCGCCGGCCCCTCGTTGGTATTCGCCCGCCCCTCGCTGGTCTTAGCCCCCGTCACCTATTTAAAATTTTAAATAATTTCACATTCATTAAATATTAAAATAGAAAATAAATTAAAAATAATCAAAAATGTAACCCCCTAAAATCCCGCGGCAGTACCCAGCTGCTTGCGGCGGGCTTCGCCCGCCCCCCGGCGGCTCCACCCCGCCCACATTGTTTTTTTGATTGCGAAGATGCTCTTAAATAATACATATATTTCAACAAATTTAAAACTAAAATACATAATTTTTTATTTTTTTAAATTTCTAGAAAAAGAAAAATATATTATATATAACTGCGTGCGTGCCGGGGGCGGGCGAAGCCTGTCGGAGGCATGCAGGGTACTGTCGCGCGGGGCACGGGGGAGCCCGTGCACTGTCACTCGAAGCCCGTCGGGTGCAGGCAAAGCCCGTCAGGTGCGCGTATAGCACTGTCACTGTGCTTTAGTATGTCGTAATATACAGAGCAAACGTAAATCATAAGTGCAAATATATTTTATAATCCAAGTTGTTCAAGGAAGAAAGCACAAAACAATTATTTGAATTGCATGAAGATTTGAGATACAGTGGTATAGAAAGAACCTTGAATGACAAACGCTTCTAAACTACAAAAATGAGGGTCTGCGAAAAAAATAGATGCTCACCTTGCATTGATTGTTTACAACATTACATATATCAGCAGCTGCACTCAATCGTAAAAGAAAAATTGAGGCATCCATGTACGTAAAAATAAAACAGCACATACATATATTCATGTGTGTTATACAAAAGCTCCCACAAAACATGAGATTTCTTATGCATAAGTTAACGCACAATAGCAATATAACACATCAAACTTCCATTTTCGACTCATGATCACCAACTAAAAATATATTTAACGCACGATAGCAATATAACACATCAAACTTGCATTTTCGACCCATGATCACCAACTAAAAATATATAATCACCTCTGATGTATATCTCATCACCATTACAGAAACTGACAGAAAACATGCTTTTTGCATTTGAGTAAATCAACACATCATTTTTTTGTTTGGCATTCAGTAACATATCATTCCATAAAAGACCCTTAATGCATTTATAGGAAAAGCCTTAATGCATTTATAGGAAAGACCTTCATGCATTTACAGGAAAACAAAGCAGGTAGAAATATGAACTTAACAAAGCTGCTCTTATATTGAATATTATAAAGGAGCAAACATTAAACAAAAATGTAGCATAGAGATGTAACTAAGCTCTTTTTTTCCTTTCCAACCAGATGCTGGTATTATGAACGCTCTGGTGTAGGATTAAATCGGCTAACTGAAATTCTGTAAAAAAATATCATTCACAATAATTTAAAGAGGATTATGTTATTGAATGAATTATAGTGTTGTTAGAACACTTGAATCAAAAATAGGATATTAACGGCATGTTCACATATTAAAAGTTAGCACGCACTGCCGACAACATATAGTTTGATTTAAATAACTAACCTTTGATTTAAGCTAACAAAGCATCCTCCACTTTTATCATCATCATCAATATCAAACTCCCCCTTCGGACCAGATAACTAAGAAAGCTGTGAAAAAAAATATCTAAATTAAAAACATGCAATATAGTAAAATTTTCATGGAATCCACTTCACACAATATAGTAAAATGTCTTTAAAAAAATCCATTCCAAAAAAAGAGAATAAGGATTGTGTTGAACCTCGAGAGGATGGAGATATAGGTTGAGGTACCTGTATAGAAGCAGTCCGAACCTAAATGAGGGCCGAAATGCAAGTTGAAGAACATACTTAACATTATAAAACTATTGAACATATTTAGCACTTTTTCTATGTTGAAATGATGGATAAATGGAGTTGAAATGTTGAAGAGAACTTTTCTAAAACACTACAACAACCTACTAAATCAATGGCCGTGAACGCAGCCCGTAAATCACCCGTGATCGAGTTCAAGTTGCCATAGTTGAAGGTCGACGGAAAGATTCAGTTTTTGTTGGCGGAGAAGAAAATGAAGATTTAATGCGGGGCGTACTCCATGGTCTATCTTTTATAATTTCGGCGTGGCAACGAATAAGAGAAGAGAAGTAGTTGTGGAAATAAAATTTGATCAGGTTCTGTAGGTAAGGTCGAGCAATAAAGAACGACGGGTAATAACCGTTGCATTCACGACCTTGACAGGCATGCCAAACGGAGCCGTGAGAATAACAAAACAACCTGTATTGAGTTCAAATGAATGAGTACGGATTGAAAAATATAACTGGCATGTAGGAGTCAAGTTGATTTTTTATGTCCATGTAATAAGCCTGCTTCCATTAATATTAACCTTTTGATAATACTGCGCACATAAATTACAGATTTGCATTATAATATTATACTGGCCTCTACTCTTAGGTTCCGTTTGGCGCAGCAGTGGCAGCCGTGAACATTGTGGTTTCGAACCGTCATACGTGAATGCCCAACTATCAATTTCTGAAAATTAAAATGTCGTTCTGTAAGTTGCAGGAGCTCCATGTATCATATCTCAATAATAAACAATCAATTTCATAGACAATTCATCCCTCCATCAACTTACTATCAAGTTTTAGCATGGATTATTGCATTCCACGGCTGATTTTTAATGGTTGGATATGAGAAGTTATAAATAGAAATGATTTAGAATAAATATAAGAAGAAGAAAAAGCAAGAGGAACTCAATGTATAGCTGATTTTCTTGAACATTTTTATCACCCAGTTGGTCTACCTAGGATTGGTGGGAATGTAGTGTGGCTGTTCTGCAATCCGCCAACAGCGAACATTTTGACAGAGAAATGTAAATTGATATTAGAACTTACTGAGGAGCTGCTGGGGATATCCAGATGAGGATGCGAAGTGCAGGCGAGCAGGAGGAGCTGCTGGGGATATCCAGATGAGGATGCGAAGTGCAGGCGAGCAAGGACGTCGTTGTTGGAGATGTGGATGGCTGCAGTTGAAACCAAAAGTCAGTCGAGAACGAAAACAAAAAACGAAATCAGCAGCGCATGCTAAAACGAAATGAGAAACGGAAGAGGAAATCGAACACGGAGATGAAAAACGGAGGAGGAAATCGAAGACGAAATGACAGCGGGAATCGAAGAGGAGATGAAAGAAAATCGAAGAGGAAATGAAGAACGAAATCGAAATTGAAAAGAAAAAAACTAAGAAGGATATCGGAAATGAAGGAAATCGAATAACAGGAGGGAGGAGCAGAGCGAAGAGTGACGGCGAGGAGGGAGGGTGTTACCGGGCGGAGCGAAGGATGGTTCCGTAGAAGAGGAGCGAGGAGCACAACGAAGAGTGACGGCGAGGAGGGAGGGCTAGCAGAGACGGCGAGCAGGGACGGCAACCTAGCAGAGGGGAGACGGCGACGAAGACTCCCCTGTGGCGGCGGTGCAGGCGAACGGCAGTGAGTGCGGAAGAGGAGAAGGGGAAGAAGAAGCGGCGGTGATGCATCGGGTGGATTTGGGGGAAGTTTGGGGCGACTTTTGGGGAAGAAATGGAGACGGGAGAGGAGAGATCGCAGAATCGGCGAGCAGCAGGGAGGCGCATAGAGGGGGCGAAGCAGCGATGTAGATCGAGAGTGGCAGAGGTGAAGGAGAAGAAGAAGAGAAAGAGAAAGAAATACCTATGTCGATAGAGTAGCGTACCTGACCCGGGTGGGAGGAGGCGAGAATGGAGAGGCGGAGGAAGAGGAGCGGCGCAGAAGTGAGGGCATTGAGAAATGCGAGGTGGCCCGGACGGAGTAATTGAGAGAGCAGTCGGCGCTAAGAAGAGCGGCGGCGAGAAGCGTGCTGTCGCACTGTGGCAGAGCGCGGCGCCGCTGCAGATGAAATGGACGTCAATAACTGCCAGCGCGCGGAAACGTGATGGAGGTCGATCGGGCAGAAGAGCGGCGGAAGGGCGATTTCGGGAGACCACAGTAGCGTGACCGACGACGCGACTCAAGAACGCAGAATCCGCTTATTAATATAAGACGAGCATCTTCGCACGGGCTACGCCCGTGCTCGATGCTCTCCGCTTCGACAATACTCCAGCAGTGACAGTACCCCCGTCTCGACATTGCCCCGACGCAACGGCGCTCCCGCCGCAGTACCCCCGTCTCGACATTGCCCCGGCGCAACGGCGCGCCCGCCGCTCGCGAACCCCCGATTTTGTTCCCGCCTCTCGATTTCATCGCACGCACGGGGGTTCGCGAGCGGCGGGAACGCTGTTGCGTCGAGGCAATGTCGAGACGGGGGTACTGCGCGGGAGCGCGGTTGCGTCGGGGCAATGTCTAGACGGGGGTACTGTCACTGCTGGAGTATTGTCGAAGCGGAGAGCATCGAGCACGGGCGTAGCCCGTGCGAAGATGCTCGTATCCTAGAGAAGACATTTTTTGCGTGCACGTTATGAATTGTAAACTTACAGAAAATATTTTTGTAATTTCAAAAGATGTGAGGGTGCAATCTGCAATTATGCTAACTCTAAAGGAAGATCTGGGCGACTAATAATAGTAATTGTTAAAAATAAAACCCAGTCGCATACATTTTAGGCACCAGCATTCTACATTCCCCTCAAATTGTTCCGTTTAATAGCATCTGAAAGACCATTTAAACCTTTCTCCATAGAAAGCATATCAGCTATAATGCCATAATTTTCTCACATTTCTCTGTAACTTGCACCCTCATAAGAACCTAAATCACTGAGCAGAAAATTTAACCATCAAATTTCATTCATCAAGAATCCGACTTCACAAATTTCAATATTAGTTCCAAACTTTAAAATGAAGAACATGAAGTCAAAATAAGCTTCGAGTTCTATTGTTACGCTAGATTTGGAGAATCAAAAAGAGCACCCAAAAAAACATATTGAAATGTTTGATTAAAAGTGGATTCACTACAACAATTATCTCCTTGCTCAGAAGATCCCATTAAACAAGCAAATCAAATGAAATCTATTTTTTCAAATCCATATTTACATCTAACTTTGACAGGCTTCATCTATTTTTTCCCTACAACCACATATGGAGAATACTATAAAAGAACCATGGAGAGATACTCATACGTAGGAGAAATATCAAGATCCGGAAGAGAAAAATCTCCTATTCCTGAAGTGTCCATGAGAGAACTGCATCGTTGGAATGGGAATAAAAGATCGGAGGAGTGGATTGCAGGCGGCGGGAGTGGATTGCAGGTGGCGGGAGTGGATTGCAGGTGGCGGCGGTAGTCAATTGCAAATTTCGTGTGGTGCATCAATCTTCTGAAGCAGCTTCTTGACTTTTTCCTACCTCCTTCACAGTTAGTGAGAGCAAACCATAAGGCTAACAAATTGTAGGAGGAGATAATTATAATCACAATATAATTTTGTGGTGGAAAGTTTAACCAAAACATCAAAATCAAGTTTAAAATAATAAATTCCAGAATAGAAGAAGAAATTAAATGGCGTGCAAAAGGAGAGATTATCTTGAACAGATTTTAATCAAATACAGAAATCAAATACTTCAAGTGAAAGCCGATTGCAGGCGGCTGCTGTGTTTTCGAGTGCAGGCACGGCCGCGCTTTCGAATGCAGCTGGTGGCTGCGGCTTTGAGTGCAGGCAGTGACCGCAGCTTCAAACATGGCTTTGAACAACTACAATTTATATGAAGTGAATTAAAGCAGTTTTTCAAGAAATATTTGAACATCCTTTCACGGCTTAAACCCTGTTGCAAACATAATCATATCAAAAAGTATCTAAGAAGAAAAACACATGCTCAATGAGGAAAAGTTTTTTTCCGATATGTAGATGTACAATATTTCATTCCAATCGTTCCATCCACTTTGGTTATGAGTGATTGTTCCAACTTCTCAATTGGGTTGCTTTTATTTCCAGTAATCCTAGATATAACATACAGTTGTAAGAAAAACTCATGCTCAATCAGGATTTTTTTTTATATGTAGATGTGCAATTTTTTATTCCAATCATTCCATCCACATTGGTTATGTGGGATTGATCCAACTTCTCAATTGGGTTGTTTTTATTTCAAGTAATCCAAGATATAACATACAGTTATAAGAAGAAAATAGACTCTATTCGAGTGCAGTCAAAACATGTAAAAGACGGTGGTGCTACCTATTCGAGTGCAGTCCACACAGTTGTTTTTATTTCATGAAATCGAGATGAGGGACAAAATCGGGGGTTAGCGAGCGGCCGGAGCGCCGTCGCGCAGGGTCAATGTCGAGGCGGTGGTGCTGTCGGGTGGGGCACGGGGGCTACCTATGCACTGTCAATTGACTGAGCGTCCTAGAACGGGCGAGTTTGGGCGGAGGTACTGTCACTGCTGGAGTAATGTCGAAGCGAAGAGCATCAAGCACGGGCGTAGCCCGTGCGAAGATGCTCGTAGATATAATATATATAGAAAGCGTGTAAGTAAAGAATAGTGTAGGAATTAAAGAATAGTGTAGCAACAAACCATTTCCAAAAAAAAAAAAACCATTCCTACTATAAAACAGGTAAATATTTATAATATTACATATATACAAATGCTTGCAAGAGGAGGTAGCACCAAACAATTTCCCAAAAAAAGAACACAAACCAATCCTATTATAAAACAGGTAAAGTTCATATAACTATTTTCACATCCAACTTCATTATTAATAAAAAATGGAAACTGAGTGAAAAAAACAGTCTCTCTCTTCTTATAACCTCCTATGAGTCCTGATAAAATTGTTCTTAATGAGATAAACAATACTCGAACAAACCTGCGCCGCCCGAAACCCGCCAATAACCATCAAAACCCGCCAACCCTCATTAACAGGATAAATAATCATACAGGATTAAATCACGCATATCAACTGACGCGACGATTAAAACCTAGGTATTCATGTGTATATTAATATCTTTACTATTAATAAAGATGTTGCATGAGTAAATATTCAACTCTATTAAGACCGTTCATCCAAACCCGGCAACACTCACTAACAGGATTAAATCACACATCAACTGTTTTCAATATAAATTGCATAATCGAGAAGCAGGGAAATAGATCCAAGACCAACTTTCCACAAATAATCACCTCAAAATAATACATCATATCAGAAATCGAAGCAATCTATGTGAAGTAAAAACCCAGTGCCTCTACATCATAGAACCTTTGATCACTCCATCCACTGAATAATGTAAGATTATTAATAGTGTAATCAGAGAAGGGTTAGGATTACCATAGCCGGAGGAAATATGGAGCATGGGACTTGCTCGGGTTGCTCGAAGTCGAGCCTTCCTCGATGCATATCAACTTATACTTGTATGAATATAAATACACACACACACATATAGCCATAAGAACCTACTCTCAGTCACTCATGCTAGGTATTAATCTTCATACACACAACTAACTCAGATTGTTTGCCCCTCTGAGATGCAAAGATACTAAGCAGAGATTGCCCATAACACTATATCCCATCTTAAGATGCTTGGAAAATAGAACTCCTGCAGATAGCTGATATTTGTGATATAAATTGTTTCCATGTGGACATTGTAGAATTTATTTTTATGTTATATATGAACTACTAATTCGAAAATATGTAAATATTATGAGATGTTTGAGTTTATGCTCATAATACATTTGAATTCTTATTGGTTGAATTGAATAGTTACCTCAGATACACCCATGCATGCCATCTCCACAAATGTATGCCCAGAATGCCATCTCCACAAATGAATTCCTTGGGCACGCCTGGAGTGTGCATTGCTGTGGAAGTGCCAAGATGAAAAAATTAGCCTAACGTGAGTATAATGGCATAAATATGATTACTACTGCACTTCCACATTATGAATTAACATAAAATTTGAATACATAAAGATATGTCTATAGAGATACACAGTAAAATAATCACATGTTCCCACTTATGACAGATCTGTTCAATCAATATAAAGGGAAAAGTACACGAATCTGATAGTAATGCTTCGGCAACTTTCACCCAATCATCAAGAATATTTAAATTACTTCAGACAGATCATTATAATCTATCTATGGCTGATCATATATATCATATATGTCGAAAATTAAAAAAATACTTGAAGAAATGGTAGATCTCCTTTTTCCAGAATCATCCAGATTCTTGCTTATGTACATCTAAAAGGAGACGATTAACAAAAATGTCTAGCAGAACAATTTGCATTAAGAAAAAAAAATCAAAATTTCCTCAAAAATTATCAATTTTGGCCATTTCTAAAATAATCAATCTTATATCTGAGTTTGCTTGTTTAAATGTTTATATTACACCAAATAATCAAATTTCCTCCAAAATATTTAGAAGCTCAGTTAAACTTCTCATTTTCCGTAACTTTCATGTTTCTTGCTTTAGATGTGAGAAAAACTAACTGCATTTCTGGAAATTCTTTCATTTAAGCATTTCAGCCCTCCATCCTTTTATTCACGAATGAAAATACAACAACAACATAACCCATATAGTCCCCAATCATTGGGGGTATGGGTAACCCATATAGTCCCCAATCATTGGGGGTATGGGCGGGGGAAGATTGGAAACAGACCTAACCTTTGGCACTATGCACAAAGTGGCTTCTCTCGGAGGAGAAAGACCTAACCTTTGACAATAAATGCACAAAGTGGCTGCTCACAGAGTACCACTGAAATAGTGGCCCCCTATACCGTCGCGTTTGCTGCGGAATCATGCCCTCAAATCAAAGCCAAAGACATCAGAGAGGGCAGACCCAAGAATCCATTTTGATTTATGTGCACATAACCATGCTTCCTTCATTCAGCATCCAGAGCATTGGTGAAGCACAATACAAAAAAATTAAATCCAACATATATTCACGAATGAAAATATGTCAACAAAATAGCAACCAAATACACCTTAGAGAAGAGAAGTGCAAGAACAGATCAGAGACAAATTATGCACTTAAATCCAAAAAAATTAAATCCAACATACCTCAAAAACATTATCTACAGAAATTGTGCAGAGGATTTCGATGAGCCCTTATGGGCGCATTTTTCTGGTTTCAGGGTCATTACTGAAGCATAATTTTTTGAAGATAAGCATGCCAACAGATGATTGAAGGGCTTATACCTCTGGTATTAGCAGGAAGTTGTGCAGTAGTACTCGCAAAGTCGCCAAACTTGATGTCATTATAGTTCTCATGCTCCCAACATGACTTAGAATAATAATAATCATAGTTCTCATGCTCCCAAATTAATAACAGTAATGGAGCAAACATTAAATATAAAACCTACTGGAACAAACAAAATTTTCATCCGAACTCATTTTTTATGGAGCTGACATTTATAGCTCAGGCATTTTTAGCTCATCCGAATTCATACATTTATGGAGCATTTTTAGCTCATCAGAAATCATCCATTTCTTGCATCATCAAATGAATGTAATGCATCTTTAACTCCTAAACAATCAGATGCTGAAAGTAAAATGATGAAGGAGCAGGAGTTATAATCCCAGCCTGAAGCGGATCCTGTTGAAGAAATTGCTTTGCTAAAGCGAGTAAGGTAAGTAGAATGTGGGGGTCGACGTAGCCCCGACAGTAGCAACAGAGGAATGGAAGAAAGCAACAGTGGAATGAAGCGAGAGTAAGGTAAGCAGAGTGTGGGGGTCGACCCAATGGAGCTAAGCAGACCTGGAGTACATAAAAATTAAATCCATCGGTGTCGAGCTCATACTGAACCTCTAGTGTTCTACCCGCCTAAAAATATATGCCTCTTGGAGTTTCAAATTCTGAAAAGGATGAAGATAAAAATAAAATAATCTGGCAAGATTTCAGCCTTCAAGAAATTGTCAGTAAATAGTTTAGAGCAGTAAATATTTAATCAAGGAAAGGAAGAAACGCGAAACATTTTCTTAATAAAGAACAATGTTAAGATCTCATATTTCCAAGCCCCAAAACCCAGGATCTCGCAAGCTAACCAATTTGAAACCCTTAGGAGAAACATTTCCGTAACCAAGAATGTAAAAAATCTCAGATTCACAAACCTCGGATCTAAGATCTTTCTTCTGCCCACCAATGGCAACATGGAATTAAGTGGCGACCTGGCAATAAAGCAACAAATTAAATGGATGACAATAAAAATACGGAACAGATGTACTTGGCATGTATTGAAGTAATTAAATGATATATTCTACTTGTATCAGTGTGAGTGGTGCAATGATCTCACTTTCGCCTTTCATGCTCCTCATCTGGTACACTGCTGATGTCATCATATGTATCTATGCTTCTTCACATGTTGTTAATGCATGTTAACTATTAATTATATGAAGTTAACAATATAATTTTGAAATCATAGGCTTCGAAGAGAAAAAAAGAGAAATTATGCTATCCCCTCACAGGAAATTGAACATAATAAAATTGGTAACTAAATAAATGTCACCAACTTTTGAGCACACGAAATTGAAAGGCTATTTTTTGATAGGCAAGGAGAATTGGTAACTAATTACTATCACCAACTTTTGAGACAAAATATCACAATCCAACTACTGTGTCTTTATACTGCAAATTGGCTTTTCATCTGTTCAACATATAAATCTATAAAAAATACCTTGACAACTATCTATAAAAAGTACCTTCACATCATCATTCAAAAATTTATAAACCACAAAACCTAGGCTTTGCTTTTCATGCTGTAATTTAAATTATCAGGTATCAGATTAGTGATTAATTAAAATCATTCAAGCTCCCGATCAGTGTAGACAGGGATAACTGAAATCACTCAAGTTTCCGATCTTTTCAATCAACAGATCACAAACTTATTCAAGCATGTTTGTTATTTGAAAATGGACGATATTTCACGTTTTCACGGTTTAGTTTTCGATCCTCTCACCCATCTTTTGAATACCAAATCTCCGCTTCTCAAAAAGCTAGCTTAAACAATGTTGGAGATAAATCCTGCAGTGCCCAGAACAGGTAAAAAGAACATAAGCATGTCATGTTAGCAATTCCCACTAATCTCTCCAGCAATGACATATACAAAAAATGAGAAGACATAGATCCCAAAGAAGCATCAATGGTGTAGTAGTAAGATTAGTAGTTAAATCACATTATTTACCTTAAGCGAGCACAACGGAGGATCCTTGAGCCGGTGGAGACTCGATTACCCTAAAGCATAAATAATTGAACAGAAAATACAAAGATGCTTGCGGGCTGAGAACAGAATGAGGGGATAAGTGGATAACAATCACATCGGCAATATCAACATGAAAGCATAAAGAGGCGAAGGATCACTTTCTTGGGAATGCAGGGTTAGATTGATATCCTACAAATTAAAAACAAAACAAAAATTGGCAAGTAAATATTATAACACAACAAAGTAAATCCAAACCAAAAACTCAGCCAATTGCGAATGAAAATTTAATTTAAAACAATAAGCCAGTGTTGAGCATAAAATTGTCTATCAAAGCAGGAAAAATAAATGCTTAATGGGTCAATGGCCCCTTTAGTCGATCGTTTATGCTTCCAAAATAAGTGGCCATGTGGATAAGATTCTCATGTTCAATTGAACTAACTTGGATATCCTACACATGAGTATCAAAGATATCCTACAAATTAGTAACCAACCGAATTAATTTCCAACCCAACAACTTCACATTTGTTTGAGGACGCTGAACTTCTTTTGATGAACTGGAGAAGCAGTACAGTTTAACATTGAGATCGTGAAAGTTGGAGGTAGATGCTCTCAACGGCCACTCTATTTATGTTTGCAATTTTTTCTATTTAGTAGACAATTATGGTTGCATTTTTTTCAGATTAGAAAAGATTGGCGATGAACATTTACCTTGTAGAGGATCCAGCGGCCATGAGAGTCAGGTGAAAGATGCAGGAGTGGAGGAGGAGAAAGACGCTGCCTGAAGAGTTTGCGGCAGGAAGACGCCGCCTGAATCGAAGTCAGAGAAACTTTATTTAGGGATTTCGCATTGAAGGTGAAGAAGCGGAAATGAAAAGGAAGCAGGAGAAATGCAGTACCGTTCGTGGAGGGCGCGTTGATGTCGTCGGCGGCAAGAAGAAGGCGTGGATGGCAGCTCCAGACTGTCGATGCCGTAGACGCGATCCCGGGAGATCTTCCGCAACGGCGATCTCGAGAGGGCTTCAGCAGAGCCGAGCGAGGATGGGAGAGATCGGGAGAACGCAATGAAGCGTACGGCGCGCGAACCACCGAGGGAGGTAGGGTTTGCAGCACAGCAAAATCTTGCGGAAATGAGGAAGAGAAGCGAGGCACGGGCTCCATTAGTACGCGGGCAGGGCGAGAACGGCGGTGGAAAGACACGCGGCGAGAGGAGATGCCGACGCACACGCTGCCGCCCTGCCTCGCTGCCAGCGCGTCGCGGCATGACGGTGGGGGATCGGGAGAAAGAAGCGGCGGAAGGACGAATCGGGGAAAACGCCCCGTGACCGACGACGGCGATTCAAGAACGCAGAACATCCTTATTAATAATAGATATACTTAAGAAGATAAGATTGAAAGGAGGACGATTTTGCCACGAGAGATTTTGGCCTAAATCAATAATAATTTAAGAAAATAAAGGTAGACTAGCCTTGTTGACTGGAATAAAGTAGACTCACCACGCCGGCGCTCTCTTGAATTTCTTCCATTGACATTACTTGTCCCGCCTCCCCGAGCTCTGAGCCATCAGTCTCATTAGCTCTTGCGAGGTCTCAAATGCAGAGGGGAGAGCTGACGGGGGTGGTGATCATCTCTCTTCCTCCCCCCGGCGATCCCTCCAAGGGTAAAACCCTCACAGCCTTCACCATCTCCGACAACACCGACCACCTCATGCTGCCTCCACCGCCGCAGGCCTCATCGTCTTCCGCAGACCCTTTAACGGCGGCAGTCCGACGGTCTATCCTTCATCCGAGGGCCAAGCGATCCATCGCCGTGGTGGTCGGCCTCTCCCTTCTACTCTTCTCCATTTGGGCCTGCCTCTTTACTGAAGTCCCCGTAGAGCTCCTCCGTGGGCAGGAGGAGGACGGACGCCCCCGCCGCTCCTCCATCTTACTTCCGCTCTATTCAAAGTCTGGATCTCAGGAAGTCTCCGGCGGAGGCAATTCCTCTCCTCTGATTGCTGAAGTGAAGCTCGCTAAGTTTTCCGTGACGAATTCGTCCGCAGTGATTCCTATACGAGGAAACCTTCTCCCCCAAGGGTAGTCGATGGACCATCCTATTTTTTGGTTCTTGGTTGTTAAAATGCCTACTGCTACATATAGTTCATTTTAAAGCTAGATATAGTCGATATTATTTGTTAATTAATAATCGTTTGTTTTGTTCATGTAATTTACAAGAGTAATATTAGCAAGCAGCCATCCTGATGGGATCATCTGCCACACTTGGTTCGTGGCACGATGAGACTTACTTTAGTCTAGTCGCACAGGAGAACTTGATTTCACGGATGCATCTTGATTTCTATTTACATGTATATTGTATTGTCATTTTTGCTTATTATTTAGTGAGATCGGACCCCTTATATTAATAGTCAGTCACAATAGTTGATGTAAGGTTGCAAGTGCCCACAATAGTAGCCCGCCGGATCTCCACTTCACAGTGCCCAAAACCCCCTCTACAGCAGGCAGATTCCATCCCCTTGTCCGCAGATCATCCCCACCAGTAGTCCTACCCCAAACCGCACCTCCACTCTCCTCCTAGCCCTTCGCCGACAACTTCCTTTCCCCCGCGTTTCCTTTTTCCATCCACATCACACATCCCCCTTCTCTACCAGTGACAACCCTCCTCCCCATCCCTCTCCTCCTCCCTAGACGCAAGCTCCACCCAGCCCCTTAACCGCCACTCTATCGCCTCCGCCACTTCCGGGACAACATCCTTACATCTTCAACCACCAAATTTATTAACCCACGCCGACATCCCCTTATTTTGTGAGTATTTTCTTATTGTATGGATCTTTGTCATCATTATTGTTATAAAAAATTGTGTTTTCATACTATTTTGTCTATATAGTTGTGTGATTGTCTGTTCCGGAAAACCTTGTAATTTGTAGGAACTATTTTCTAGCGCACTGTTGTTTTAGCCCTTTACACGGAGGAAAGCCTAAGTTTACCTGCCTAAAAGATTAATTTTGCATTGCTTTGATTAATTGCTTGATATTTACTTTTATTACTTGTTTGTGATCTATCCACCGGGTCCTATGTGCGTTGCATTTAACATCCTGGGCTAGAAGAGTTATTTTCCTCGGCACGACACCTAGGGTTGCATATTAGAATTCACACACGCCTAGTCTACCCTACATTAGTTGGTGTTAGAGCTCAAAGTTTGGGTCAATTTTATGCTCTACAGTGGTAGATTCTTTAGATCTCCTATGTCTGGCCGCAACGTCACTGACGACCAGGAGACTAGCTCGAATTTGGGCATGCCCCAACCGAGTTTCAACGACTAGTCTTAGATGTCTTAGACACCCAGTTTGAGGTCCTTCGTCATGACGTCGCTAAGATGAACATAGGAATTGAAAACCTAGAGAACCCAAGGGGCACTTTGACACAACAGGACGACCCTCCCGATGGGGATCTCGACATGTCCCCTCGTCTTGATCTTCGTCCTAGAGCTGTTCCCCTTCCCCTTGATCGACACTACTGAATGCTATCCGTTGGGGCCCTGCTCTTCCTGTAAGATCTAACCCCGAGCACACCCATGAGCGATGGCAGGATCCTACCTATATTAGGCACCCGCCTCCCCCACAGCAAACCCCATTCGCTACCGCATGGCCATAGAGATCGTGTACCCCCGCCTGGTCTCCGCTACTATGATCATGAGGACTTTTATGATCCCAACCATAAAGAGCACAATCCCCCGCTCGCTTGACACGACTATGACCGTGAGGAATACCTTGAGGAATATGTGGAGCCTCGGAGAGGTGGTCCTCCTCATGAGGGCGATATCACCTGACACATCATCGACTCTCTCTCCTTCGGTGGTCGCATGGGCCTGAAGGCCTTTAGTGGTTGGCTCTTAGATATGGACCACTACGTTAAGTGGTTCGATATGAGTGATGAACAATGCGTCAGATTTTCCAAAATGAAATTGCATGAGCAAGGAGATCTTCTAGACGAGTTTAGAGAGGTTGCTAGATAGAGATGGCTATTACCCCATCACCTGGTGGGCGGATATGAAATAACGATTGAAGGATAAGTACCTTCCTGCCTCGTACATAGATCAACTCCTCAATCAGCTAGACGGCCTATGTCAGGGGATTCTTACAATTGTTGAGTACATGTCTCGCTTTGACGAGCTAGTGATTAGGAGTGACATAGTGGAGGAGCCTATCACCATCACGTCCCATTTTCGGGTCGGCCTACATTATGATATTTGTAGAGAGCTGATCCCACATCGCCTCGAGAGCGTGGAGCAAATTTTATAGCTCGTCCTAGAGTATGAGCGGTACCTTCAATCGTCAAGTCTGAGATAACTTCTTTCTTGGCCTCATGAATCGACCTTCAGGAGACCCGCCTCACCACGACTGCGACTACTATGTCTCGTGCCCCGATGGACACGAAAGACATGACAGTCGCCCCTGGAGCTCCCAAGCCAGGGATCATCTAGTGATATCAATGTTCTGGCAGACACACGTAGTAGCCCAGTGTCATACTCGGAATCTGCTTATTGAGGAGGACCAACCTAGTTTAGAGGTCGAAGAGATGGTGGACGAAGAGATGGGGTATGCAAATGAGGGTTGGCGCTGCACCATTATCTTCTATGCTTATTTCCCCAGTGCAGGCTGCCCCTGCAAATTGGCTATAGATAGTGGGAGTTGCATGAACATTGTGGCCCAGAAGGGTCTTGAGTGGATGTAGGTGAAGGTTGAGTCTCACCCCCACCTTTACCGTGTTATCTGGGTTTTCAAGACTGCAATCCAAGTTACCCAGTGATGCCTTGTTCCGTTCATTTTTGCCACTTTTGAGGATCGTGTGTGGTGTGAGGTCATACCTATGGATGTTACCCACATGTCATACACAGATTTCAAATGCAATCAGCTCAGACACCACTCAAGTAATTATCCATCTCGAAAACATGAGGTTTATGTTGATTGCGAGGCATTAAACGATGACCATTACGAAGAGGACATATATAGTCTTGGTAACTACGAGAAATCTGAAATGATTATTTGGGTGGCACGAAAGAGTATGATTTCACCCAAGGTCGATGAACCTTCCTAAAGAAATAAACGTCTAATGACCGGATGTGCAGTTATCATAATTTGAGGTTGTGATGGACATCAAAAATAAAGATAATATCATTAGTTGATATATGGTCAAAGCTGCTGTATTGGAGGTAGAACCACACCCAATCCCTTACTCCATAGGAGAGTCCAAAAAGTGCCAAGTATTTGAGTGTAGGAGAATTGTCACTTTCTCCATTGGCACCTACAAGAACGAGAGCTACTGCGATGTGCTTGATGGATTCGATGTCTATTACAGATTCACATGTATCTAGGGCAACCTTGACAATGTGATGTCGACACGGAGCATGATGAGCGATTAAATGCATATTGTTTGGAGAGAAAAAAAGTAGGAAAGTGGCTCTCACTGTCCAATGACAGTTCAATTAAACCCAAACCAAAGAAGTAAGTTTTTTTCCGTTCTCTACTTAGTTATTAAAGGCGCAAGGCGCACCAAGGCGCAAAGGGGTCTTGGAGCCTAGGCGCAAGGCTCAAGGCGCAGGCGCGCGCCTGGCGAAGACAAGGCGCAACCACATTCATTTAAAAAAATAAGCATCAAACATCAATTCATCTTCTTGATCAGATTTTTCATCTATTCTACTCATTAATCATTCATTACTATCATTTATAACTCTTAAAAAATAGAATTAATATGGTCGTTTACATCATATCTAAGTCTTAACACTCGATTATGTTTCCCAAACACTAAATCATGCAAAAATATTGAGTTCTTACATTATTTCTTTCTTTCTATTGGAAAAAAAAGTTTGCAACAGAAACCGCTCTCAGACGCGCCTTTTATACTCCAAAGGCGCAAAAAAGGCGCACGAAGGCGCAAACCCCTGAGCCTGTTGAGCCTGGAGCCTTAGGCGCGCCTGAGGCGCGCCTTTAACAACTAAGGTTCTCTATGAAGGAAGCCTAGAACGAAATAATGTTGACAGAAGAAGTAGATGCAAGGGAAGTACCTTCCCTCATCCTTTAGGCTACTATCTCATTCAAACTATAAAATCAGTCGTAATAATACATACTACAATATGATATCCGAAAGAATTTATTTATTTGATTTTCAATGCCTTGCAACCTTCCTTTTCTAAGTAAAAGACCTATTGAAGAGTGATTGGGCAAACTCTTGGTAAAAAATCTTTATGGAAGGAACAACATCATCTCAATGAAGAATTGTCCTTGATGATCAAGTTCAGTTGGAAGGACGAAGTTGCGAAGGACAACCCGTGCAATCAAATCTCCATATCCTTGTAACACAAGTATTTTGTTTATCTTTGCTGGAAAATATCGGGCCCTTGATGGTCTGGGCTATCAAAGTCCCAATCAGGGCCCGTAATGTGCCTCTGCATTGCAACCCGTCCACATATAACATCTATCTTGGTCCAATAGGATCATCTTAGGCTCCTTCTAATGTGTGTTATCATATCTCCTGATAGTTGCTATCGGGTTCTTGATAGGACCGACATAGATATACTTGTAACTTTGATGCTTTAGCCTTTAGAACTCTTTTGAAACTATTAATACATGTATTAACTTGCTATGCCGTAAAGGCCCTTAGTCACTTCTTTGGACGCTTGTTTAACTCACGAGTAGTCTAATTATTTTATTTGCTCGGGGTTCGCTTTCGAATGATGTTTATACTTCCTTTCTTTCATCCTACAGTGGGGGCTCTTAATCAATGCCAATATATTCTAAATGGTTGTTTAGGATTAAAATTACCAAATGACCGATGAATAAGGTAATGACAACAATGCTAATGTCTTAGGTCGACGATATTGGATGTTTCCAATCACCATCGATAGGAGGTTAAAGACCCATATCTGATTAACAAGTTGCAGATATTATACGACTTGATTTGGATCTTTTATAAGCTGCCAATGTCTGAATCAACAACACCAACTGGGGGTTATCAATATTTGAGGGGATCAACAAAACTGTAGTGGCGAATGACTCAATTGGAGCTTGATTTGACTATTTAACAATCGCCTCCATTGTCTTGGCTGCGTCGGATCTGAGTTGTATTACAATTATGACATTTGCTATTTGACTGAGATGGGTGTACTTACGTTAAAAGAATGACTGATAAGAGTGCTTTAATGTCTTTTTAGCTCGTGATCTAAGTAAATTTCATTATCTCTTCTTCCTGTGGATGCGGGTCTATTGGAGAACCACATCAATTTTGGTGTTTCTCTTGTGCTTGATCTCTCGGTGATTTCATAATCATTGCATTTTCGCTTGAAGGTGCTTCCGCACTCGGATGGATACCTATCTCAATAATCTTCAGTCATATTCAACTAACAAAGTTTAGTGAAGCGATCAACTGCTTTCCAAGCTTGTCAGCATGCAATGCAAATTATGTTTCAATAAAAAAATGCATCTTTTCTATGCTCATTATACCAAATCTAACACTTTTTTGTATTGCATGTTTCACACAAGCTTATCTAGGATGATGTGTGACCTACATATTTGTTAATTCCTTTTCCATGCTAGCTCCACAAATTAATGTATAACACCGTTGTACTCTATTTAGGCAGTACTATACGTCAATGTTTGTTGGGAATCCTCCAAGGCCATATTTTCTTGACGTTGACACTGGCAGTGACTTGACGTGGATTCAATGTGACGCTCCTTGTGTTAGCTGCACTAAGGTACATTTTTTCTACTTCTATTGTACCGTGCAAAAGTTTGAATGACAGCTTATATTTCTCAGTAACTGCTGATTGCTTATATATCTTTAGTTTGCTGTGGAAAATACCGAAACCCTTGCATTATCATTAAGTAACTCTTGCAAGGATTTCTATCTATTACTTTTTATTTTTCAATGCAATACATGCATTTACCCGCAGACATACTTGACATCCATTATATTACTATTACATAGGGACCTCATCCATGGTACAAACCAACAAAGAGTAAAATAGTTCAACCAGAGGATTCTTTATGCCAAGAAATCCAACATAGTCAGAATCACATGTCATGCGACTCATGCCAACAATGTGACTATGAGATAGAATATGCAGATCACAGTTCCTCCATGGGCGTTTTAGCAAGGGATGAAATGCAGCTTATGATGTCAAATGGTGATAGAGCACAAGTGGATTTTGTTTTTGGGTAAAACTTGCTGATTACACTTATCACTATTATTGATGGTTTTGTATCTATCGAGGATCTTAAAATACATATTTTTGTGTTAGGTGTGCTTACGATCAACAAGGCCAGTTTTTGAATTATCCTGCAAAAACAGATGGGATCCTTGGACTTAGTAGTGCTAAAGTTAGCTTCACATCTCAACTGTCAGATCAAGGAGTCATCAATAATGTAGTTGGACATTGCATCAGTGGTGGAACAAATGGTGGTGGTTATATGTTCTTTGGAGACGATTTTGTACCTCGGTGGGGTATGACTTGGGTCCCTATACAAGATGGCCACATGTATGATATCCTCCAATCATCTTAGTAAATCATACAAGTTACTCCAACAGAGTGCATGCTTTGCCAGTTTTTTCTTTTCTATGTTTTTGTGCGAGAGTGCATTTTCATTACAACTTTTGAACTGAGAAGCTTCTTTCTTTTATTTTTGTAGCCTTTTTCATCCTTTTCCGATTACCATTGCTTTGATCTGATTATCAATAATTTTATTTAGTATTTGTATTAGTGCTTTGTCTTTTCATCAGTATAATTTAAATATTAGTTAGCTTCAACTTGTTACATAATTTAAATAAGTGTAGAATCCCTAAAGCTTCGGTGAAGGTATTCACATCCTCATCTCAATTGAAATGTGAGTTGTGTCTTTTCGAAAGAATGACATTCTGAATAAAGTGACATTCGACTACAGTATGTTTGGTCCTTTCACGAATTACGAGAATGCTATCATAATAAATCATATCTCAGTTGTCATACTATAGAGTCATAAGCTGGGTAATAAGGAAAAAATCTTCTAAAATAGTTTGCCCTCATATTTTTACAAGCAAAATTAGCCATAATTCTATATTTAACATCAACACAAGATCAATCTACAACTGGTTGTTTCATATATTTTAGGTGACCGAAATAACCACAACAAAGATGCAATATCCCAAGGTGGACTTTTCATCATCAACTGAGCTAGCATAATCTGCATTTTAGGAAGCTTCCACATCTAAGTGCTCGTTTATAGTAGCCCTTTTCAAGGAGACTTCTTGATGCACCTTAGAATGAGCAGAATCACTTCCCAATATTTTAGTTTAGGATTTTTGCATACCAGCACTCACACTCTTTAAACAAAAGATATTTTAAACCAAGTGACAATTCCAACAAGCCTCTAAGAATGAGATGGTTCATCAAAAAAAAGTTCCTCACTGTCAGATGTCGTCATGTATCCATTGGAGAACACCTGACTTGCAACTAAGGGGGCTAGTTCTTCTAACATAATTATAGTATAGTTTCTCTAATAGAGAGAGCAACCATTATCTGTTGCAGGAAAACTTTATTCTGGGAAAGTACTTGAGATGACCAAATTTTTATTAACAATTCATTTTTGTAAATTGTTTGCTACGTTAAATTTGCCTTGTTAGTCACTTCGAACAAGTAAGTTATCATTCACACATACAAGTATACAATTAGTATAATCGACTTTGATGGCATATGCCTGATGAAGATGAAGTGATCCGAGGTGCTACCGTGAAGAAAAATCTTGGCAGGGCAATGTTGAACTTGTCAAGCTAATCCCGATGACTCTGTTTTGGACCATAAATAGCCAGCCTAAGTAGTCATATACGGTTCTTCCACCATGTAACATACCTTGATGGCCGATCAAAGTAAAATGCTCGCTGAATATCATCATAAAGGAAAACATTTCTAACATCCATCAATAACATATGCCACTCTTGATTGATGGGGATAACTAAGGCAATTCAGGCAGAGCTGAGCCAGAAACTAGGGAAAATGTTTCATTATAGTTAATCTCATAGATTTAGGTGAAGCCTTTTCTCACCAACCAAGATTTGCAATGACCAATCATGCAATCTGAACTATATTTGACCATAAACACGCACCAACACAATATATTTTACTCAGGGATTAACCAAGTACCATGTAGAGCGATTGACTAGGAAATGCATCTCTATTTCCGGACTTGTTTCCAGAAAGGATTTGTGTTACTTCCTGATGAGTAGAGATGAAAGAGAAAGGCAAGACAAAGCGTTCAAAATAAGTGGATAAGCTTACAATGGGGAAAAATAAGGTAAAACTATGGAAAGTAAGGGATAAGTGGTCAAACGACATATAATAGTGAATTGATGTACTTTTGTTTACCTTTTGATAGCTATATCCTTTATAAGTCCGAAGTAACCAAGAAAGGTGTCAAATAACATAAGAAGAGAGTTTTTCCTGATAACGACATGAATGAAATACCTTAGGTGGTAGAGAAAATATGGTTTGGTTAGGAGAGAGGATGGAGAGTGGTGATAGGTTATTTAAGACAAATGTAGAGACACGATTGATGAGATAGCAAGCTATCAAGATTTCATTCCCCATAACTATCAAGGCACATTCACATGAAACACACATGTTGTCAACATCAAATAGATGACGATTGTTGCATTAGGTTATGTAGGGGATGCTTTTATAAAATAGTTATTAAACGACGATGTTGCATGAATTGGAGCATTGGGAAGTGAAAGACCATTAATATTTAAATTGAATGTTATAGAAATGAGAACACTAAGATGAGTGTGTTATGGGCCCCCTTCCTAGACCTCGTGACCGGCGGAGGAGCAATGGAGGAGGAGAAGAAACCCGGCGTGGATCGACGAGGAGCAAACTGCGCGGGATTTTGCGGCTAGGGCAACTCACGGCTTTTCCGTGGGTTAGAGAGAGAGAGGGGGATACGGGAAAAATAAGAGAGAGGAAGATTTTTAGTTCTAATTTTCTTCTTCTCCAACAAAGCCCAACCGGACCCTATTTAAGTTCTCGCAACGCCCCCCATTTGGGCTTATAACAATGGGCACAATACTTTGTAAATAACACCACAAAAATAACACAACATAAAGTTAAAGATACGAAGATAACTGGCATCGTCACGCCCCATAACACCGCCGCCCCCGTCCGAAGACAGCTTGTCCTCAAGCTGGATCGAAGGGTCTTCCAGTTCCTTCTCCGCTCGTCGTGTAATCGTCGGGAGGATCATCTATCTCGAGCCAGAATAAACGTTTGCATCGATGTCCCAGCGTGAAATGTTCATCACAATTGTAGCACAAGCCTTTCTCGCGCCGCGCGGCCATCTCAGGGCGGGACAAACGGCGACGAACCGTAGGCCGCGATGGATCGTCCGGGGATGGAGCCTTATCCGACAAGCTGGGTAGAGAGTAAGTGCCCTGATAGTCCCGACGCCCCAAAGGCGGACGATCAAGTTAGCAATCGCCGTTCACAAGCCCTGGCGAGGCTCATAGCTGTGTTGAGATCACGTGGCAGCAGGAATTCCACATCGCAACGTAGTCGCTCGTGAAGGCCCGCGGTGAAGAGGGGAACTTGCTGCTCCGGTAAGACGGACGTTGCCCGAGACAGAAGAATTTGGAATTGCTCTAGATAGATGTCGATGGAGCCGTCCTGTTTGAGGTTGACCAGATCGCCGAGCGGGTTTCCCTGTAGAGCAGAACCAAACCTCAGGGTGCAGGCCGTGCTGAATTCTGCCCACGAAATGTTGGGGTGTTCTCGCAGAAGTTGGGTGAACCACAGTTGCGCTGGGCCAAGTAAGTGGAAGGCGGCAATGCCGACGCGTTCTTCATCTGGCGTGCGCTGGTTGGTGAAGAAAATATCACAACGGGTAAGCCACGGAAGAGGATCGTCGCGGCCCTCGTAGATGGGAAAATCCATTCTGATAGTTCGAGCGTAGACGGGGTAGTCCGCTCCTGTAGGAGCGGCGGAGCCCACCCGGCTTGACGATGGGTGATCGGCTGTGTGCATAGGCATAGGAGAAGGCCCCCCTTGGAGGGCATCCAAGCGTGCGTTGAGGGCGTCTATTTTGGAGTTATGAGTAACGAGCATGGTTTGGAAGAGTTCCATGATCTCGGCGAGAGAGGGAGCCATGTCAGCCATCAGGGATAGGGCTGGTCTGAACACAGTTGGGGGAGGAAGCGGGCCGGCGGTGCTGGGAGGAATCAGGCCGGCGGGGCTGGGAGGAAGCAGGCCGGCGGAAGGAAGCAGGCCGGCGGGGCTGGGAGAACGGCGCTGGGCTGGGCGAGCGGACGAAGTGCCGGAGAGGACGCCGGCGCCTGGCTCTGATACCAGTTTGTTATTGGCCCCCTTCCTAGACCTCGTGACCGGCGGAGGAGCAATGGCGGAGGAGGAGAAACCCGGCGTGGATCGACGAGGAGCGAACTGCGCGGGATTTTGCGGCTAGGGCAACTCACGGCTTTTTCGTGGGTTAGAGAGAGAGAGAGGGATACGGGAAAAATAAGAGAGAGGAAGATTTTTAGTTCTAATTTTCTTCTTCTCCAACAAAACCCAACCGGACCCTATTTAAGTTCTCGCAACGCTCCCCATTTGGGCTTATAACAATGGGCACAATACTTTGTAAATAACACCACAAAAATAACACAACATAAAGTTAAAGATACGAAGATAACTGGCATCGTCACGCCCCATAACAGAGTGTGTAACAAAATTAGAAAAGATAGATGAAAAAATGATTATATCAGAGAAACAATAAGATTCACACTGACATCTCAAAATGATGTTATAACCTAAGCATACAATACACAATTAATTTGTTATGGGTGTGGAGGCCCAAGCTTTATATTTAAGTGCATAATACTTGTTACGGATAGAAGTTTTTTGACTTGGGGACTATATACCCAGCACGCCTCCTCTCTTCTAGAATCTTTAACCTCTAAGACATACTTTAAAAAAGGATAATGTGAGAGTGGTCCATTTGACCTTGATTGCTCTGATCTCTCGTTTAAAACCTAAGTATCCAACTCAAAACCATTTGGTTATCGATGGAGGGGCCAAGATTTATATTAAGTGCACAATACTGTAAAGGTTTCTGTTATGGGTCTAGTCGGAGGAATTGCCAGAGGCGAAGATGACGACGGCGGAGGAGTATACCGTGGAGCCGGAACCGCGGCTGCCTAAGCGGGGCTTGCTCGTTAGAGGAGAGAGCTACCAATATCTCACCAAACAAGAGATTGGAAAACAGATTTATTCCTGCATTAATTCTTGCATACATTATAAGAACCAAGAGGGTCTATAAATAGGCATACAACAGACATAGTTGAAAATAAGTGACACACTTGGACAACAGACCTAATTGGAAATAAGCAACATACATGGACTCAAATAAAGAGGACGAACTAAATAGGAACGCGACATAAAGACACAAATAAATATAAAATAACTTGTCACAAAAACCCATAACAGTTTCTTAACGTGAGACTATATTCTCAACAATTGCCCTTGGAGGTTATAGGTAAGGTTCCAAAATGCATAAGTTAGATCAGTAGATAGAGTTAATTTTGAAGGATTGGATAGGAGAAAGGGTAGACCAAAATGTAGCATTGATGAAAGTTGTTCAAGATGATTTTTTTAGTTTAGATTTAGCACCTACGAACTGATGGGTTTCCATCGGATCGTGCACACGAAGGAGCGGGACCCACGTTCATTTACTCCCGCCGGAAGACTTGATCGGATCGCCGATCCGACTCCGCGGTTGCGTCCGGCACGTCGCCGCGAGTCAAAATCATATATTTATGTATTTGTTTCGGACATGTATTTATTTATTTAAGGGATAAACCCACCGGCCAATCATAGCCGTTGATGGGGATGCCCTAATGTTAGTTTTCTCTTATAAATAGGTTTAGAGGGCTGGTTTATAGGTCATTGTTGATTTTGGAGAAGTTCTTCCCGGAATCCAGCGATCAAGCCGCGGTGCCGACGCCGTGGAGCCCTAGGTGGTGACTCCTAGTGGTGGAAAATCCCCCCCAAGGTAACCCTAACCCTCCCCCCTTCGTTTTCCATCATTCCCCTTCCCCTTTATTCCCCTTAGACCCGCCGGAACCCCCTCCCCAGCCCGCCGAACTGCTGCAGGCCAGCAGCCAACCCGCCGACTTGCTACAGTCCGCAGGCCGCCCCCTCCATTCCCGCACCCCGCCGGCCTCCTTGTGGCCGGCCGACCATTTGCCCCCTTCCCTCCCTCCGAACCACCAACTCCTCTCACTTTTCCCTCCCCCTACAACAACCCTACCCTTATTTTCGTGGATCCACCTTCCCAAACTCCCCAAAATTTCAGATCCACTTAGATCTGAAATTTCCCCTTCCCGATCCACCATTCTCCCTACTATACACCCGCTCGTTACCCGGATCCGCTCCCCAACACCGGATCTACTACTCCCACGTCCGGATCTACCCTTATTGCCCGGATCTATCCGCTATCAGCCTTCCCACTCCGTTTTTCCACCGTGGACAGCCACCAACCACATCCCCGGACCCGGATCTACTCCTCCAAGCTCGTTGTTTCCATTGCTCCAAACCAGCCCCTAGTTGTGAGTTATTTCATCGTGATTTGGTTGTATTATTTCTTGATATTGTTATTGGATAATCTAGTATTATGCTTGGATTTTGCTTGTGGTGTTTTGTGTCGATCGAGTACTAACTTGCAGGAGGATCTATTCGCCGCGCGCTTTGCTTCGGCCCTCCGAGAGGAGGAAAACCAACTAAAATCGCTCAATGTTAAATTATTCTCTCATTGCAATTATCTGTTTGTGGTGTTAAATTTTCATTGCTCAATTAATTGTTGGCACGATTGACGGTTGTGTCGCATGTAGAGTCTAAGTGGTGCACCGCATAGCCTACCCTACATCAGTTGGTATCAGAGCCCAGGTCGGGCCATCTTGCATGCTCCGTAGTGGTAGGACATTTAGAAACATGGTAGATCCGCAAGTCACCCACAAGCGAGCGGCCGGTTCGAATTCGAGCGCCGCCACCACGGATTTTGAGCGCCTTGTGTTAGACCGTTTTGATGCCTTGGGTACACAGTTCACCAACATGCGTCGTGACGTCGCCACAGTGAACCAACGTCTAGATCGGTTAGAAAATGTTAGGAATATTCCGACACCCCGTGACGAGGAGATTGAGGACGACCCTGACAATCCTCCCCATCGAGATCAGAGGGATAGGGACGATCCACCACCGGAAGACCGTTATCGTCGTAATATCCCTTATCGAGTCCCACCCCCACCGGTGAGGAGATGCCCCGATCTTGCGGCTGAGCGTCGTCATGCCCCAGTTCGTGACCGACCCCCATTTCAGCGAGATGAGTATCGTATGCCACGACAACCTCGTTTTGACCCCAGGGACCGAGCACCCCCGCATGATCGCCGTGACCGTTACCGCGATGAGTACTATCCCCCGGGTCGAAGAGAGCGTGGTCCTCAGCCTGCTCGATACGACGCCTATGATGACTATCCTGAGGATTACCCTGATCCACGGAGAGGCGACCACCAGTTTGATATCACTCGTCGTATCCGCATCGACGCCCCATCCTTCGACGGGCGCTTAGATCTGAAAGCCTTCAGCGATTGGCTTTTGGATATGGACCACTACTTCGAGTGGTACGAGATGAGTGACGAGCGCTGTGTCCGCTTTGCGAAGATGAAACTGATCGGGCAAGCAAAGGTGTTTTGGATCAGTGTTGAGAGGGCCCTAGAGCGAGACGGCTACTATCCTATTTCCAGTTGGGAGGAGATGAAGGATAAACTGAGAGAGAAGTACCTCCCCACCTCATACCGTGACCAGCTGTTCGAGCAGCTGCAAAATTTACGACAGGGGACGCTTACTGTTGCAGAGTACATGGCCCGCTTCGATGAGCTGGTGGTTCGGAGGGAGGGATTTTCCACCACTAGGAGTCAAATCTATTCGAGACTGGAGTTTCTGGTTGTGTACTTTGATGACATACTGATCTACAGCCAGACACAGGCCGCCCACCTCGATCATTTGAGGCTTCTCTTTGGCACTCTCCGCCGGGAGAAATTGTATGTGAATCTGAAGAAGTGCGCATTCCTTTCCGAGTCTGTCCACTTCCTTGGATTCATTATATCATCGACTGGAGTATCTGTTGACCCCGAAAAGGTCAAATCTATTCGAGACTGGCCTGTGCCTACGACTATTCACGAGGCTCGCAGCTTTCACGGGCTTGCCACCTTCTACAGGAGGTTTGTCCCGGGGTTCAGTACGATCATGGCCCCCTTCACGAGCTGCCTCAAGAAGGGAGAGTTTCAGTGGACCCCCGCTGCCACTAGAGCCTTCGAGGAGATTAAGGAGAGGCTGACGACGACCCCAGTTCTGAGGCTTCCTGATTTTAGCCGTGCTTTTGAGGTCGCTTGCGACGCGTCTGGAGTTGGTATTGGTGGCGTATTGAGCCAAGAGGGACACCCTGTCTCCTACTTTAGTGAGAAGTTAAACGAGGCGAAGCAGAAATACTCGAACTACGATCGAGAGTTTTATGCGATTGTCCAGTCCTTACGCTACTGGAGGCACTACCTCCTCCCTCGAGAGTTTGTGCTTTACTCCGACCACCAGGCGTTACGCTATTTAGATTCTCAGCGCAAGTTGGGGCATCGGCATGCCAAGTGGGTCGAATATCTGCAGGACTTCCACTATGTCCTCAAACACCGAGCTGGTGTTGAGAACAAACCTGCGGACGCCCTTAGTCGCCGTGTCTCCTTGCTTCAGACTATGACCGCACGTGTCGACGGGCTTGAGCACTTGATCATAGAGTATCCGACGTGCCCTGATTTTGGTGAGATTTACACCGCCCTATCCCGAGATCCCCCAGACCCTGTTGAGGGATATCAGATCTTCGAAGGATACTTGTACCATGGATCCCGCCTATGCATTCCCCGGACATCGTACCGTGATTTTCTGATTTGGGAGTTGCATGCGGGCGGAGCCGCCGGACATTTCGGGCGCGATAAGTCCATAGCCATTGTGGAGGACCGTCTCTACTGGCCCACGCTTAGGAGGGATGTGACTAGAGTCGTCCGCCACTGCCGTATCTGCCAGACGGCCAAAGGCACGAAGCAGAACGCATGCCTATATACACCCTTACCGGTCCCACATCGACCTTGGGAGGACCTTAACATGGATTTCGTTCTTGGACTTCCCCGCACTCTTCGGAAGCACGACTCCATCTTTGTGGTGGTCGATCGCTTTTCGAAGATGACTCACTTTATTGCATGCCGCAAGACGGCGGATGCGACCCACGTTGCATCCATTTTCATGAGGGACGTCTTCCGATTACACGGCCTTCCCAAGTCCATCGTATCGGACCGCGACGTGAGTTTATGAGCTACTTCTGGAAGACCCTGTGGCTCAAGACCGGCACCACCCTTAAATTCTCTACTGCCTACCACCCACAGACGGATGGGCAGACGGAGGTAGTGAATATGAGTTTAGGAAACTTGTTGAGGTGTCTGGTGGGAGAGCATGTGAGTAGCTGGGACTTAGACCTTCCGGTCGCAGAGTTTGCATATAATAGTTCGGTCAATAGAACCACTGGGTTGAGTCCATTCCACATAGTGTCAGGTTACGACCCCAGGAAACCCATTGACCTTATCCCGAGTCCGTTAGAGTCCCGGCCTAGTGAGTCTGCTGAGTCATTTGCACAGCATCTGCATGAGTTACATGAATCGGTCCGCCGACGTATTAATATGAGCAATGAAAGTTATAAAACCCAAGCAGATAAAAGAAGGCGAGAGCGTATTTTTGATATTGGCGAACAGGTGATGGTACGAATCCGCCCGGAGAGACTCCCTTCGGGGCCTGCCAAGACGTTAAGCGCCAGGCGAATGGGTCCTTTCTCGGTTATTAATCGGGTTGGGACAAACGCCTATAGGCTAGACATCCCGGCGAGTATGGGGATTCATCCAGTATTCAATGTCGAGGATCTAACACCTTATTACGAGCCTCATGACTATGGAGACCCGAGCAGTGGGAGCGACCCCTCTCTCCCCTTGCCATCCTTCACCACCTCCCCACCCACGCCAGATAGCCACCACCGCCCACCCATTGTCGATACCCTTCCACCTGGGAGTTCGTCACATATGGTTCCACAGCCGGCATCACCGCTCGCACCGGGTACCACCATGAGAGAGTCGAGAGATGAGAGCATCACGGAGGTCAGATCCCACCAGATTGTTCCCACCACGGACGGGCCGCGTCTTCGCTACTTGGTTCATTGGCGGGGCCGCGCCGACGCTTGGATATTGCCGGCAGAGCTTGATCGACTTGCCCCCGGACTTCGACTCCAGTACGATCGTCTCCATTCCTCGGAGATGAATGCTTTTCAGTCGGGGGGAGTTGATGGGTTTCCATCGGATCGTGCACACGAAGGAGCGGGACCCACGTTCATTTACTCCCGCCGGAAGACTTGATCGGATCGCCGATCCGACTCCGCGGTTGCGTCCGGCACGTCGCCGCGAGTCAAAATCATATATTTATGTATTTGTTTCGGACATGTATTTATTTATTTAAGGGCTAAACCCACCGGCCAATCATAGCCGTTGATGGGGATGCCCTAATGTTAGTTTTCTCTTATAAATAGGTTTAGAGGGCTGGTTTAGAGGTCATTGTTGATTTTGGAGAAGTTCTTCCCGGAATCCAGCGATCAAGCCGCGGTGCCGACGCCGTGGAGCCCTAGGTGGTGACTCCTAGTGGTGGAAAATCCCCCCCAAGGTAACCCTAACCCTCCCCCCTTCGTTTTCCATCATTCCCCTTCCCCTTTCTTCCCCTTAGACCCGCCGGAACCCCCTCCCCAGCCCGCCGAACTGTTGCAGGCCAGCAGCCAACCCGCCGACCTGCTACAGTCCGCAGGCCGCCCCCTCCATTCCCGCACCCCGCCGGCCTCCTTGTGGCCGGCCGACCATTTGCCCCCTTCCCTCCCTCCAAACCACCAACTCCTCTCACTTTTCCCTCCCCCTACAACAACCCTACCCTTATTTTCGTGGATCCACCTTCCCAAACTCCCCAAAATTTCAGATCCACTTAGATCTGAAATTTCCCCTTCCCGATCCACCATTCTCCCTACTATACACCCGCTCGTTACCCGGATCCGCTCCCCAACACTGGATCTACTACTCCCACGTCCGGATCTACCCTTATTGCCCGGATCTATCCGCTATCAGCCTTCCCACTCCGTTTTTCCACCGTGGACAGCCACCAACCACATCCCCGGACCCGGATCTACTCCTCCAAGCTCGTTGTTTCCATTGCTCCAAACCAGCCCCTAGTTGTGAGTTATTTCATCGTGATTTGGTTGTATTATTTCTTGATATTGTTATTGGATAATCTAGTATTATGCTTGGATTTTGCTTGTGGTGTTTTGTGTCGATCGAGTACTAACTTGCAGGAGGATCTATTCGCCGCGCGCTTTGCTTCGGCCCTCCGAGAGGAGGAAAACCAACTAAAATCGCTCAATATTAAATTATTCTCTCATTGCAATTATCTGTTTGTGGTGTTAAATTTTCATTGCTCAATTAATTGTTGGCACGATTGACGGTTGTGTCGCATGTAGAGTCTAAGTGGTGCACCGCATAGCCTACCCTACATCACGAACACACAATGAATGAACAGAGAATGCAGACTAATAAAGTTGATCCCAAATTGGATGATGAATGACATTCTCAGTGTGGTGAGTGCCAGAGCTACTGAGAAGGCAAAGAAAATTAGTATAACTTGTTGTTTTATATGCTATTAGTAGTCAAAGTCTACATAAATGAGGAAACGGACCTGATTGAAGTGGTTTCTGTGATATAAAAGATTTGAATAATGTTGCAGGATTGATCGTGCTGTTGGAGAGAAAAAGTGCGGAGTACCATAAACTGAAAACATTTTCCCTTCAACTTAATGATCGGAGAGTTTATGGGCCAGAAAATATTCCCACTCTACCAAACCATTTTGAACTTGTAAAGGGATAGCTTTGGTAGATGCAACGTAGTTCTATTTGGAATTTTAAAATTGCTCACTGAGTGAGTGTTTACACGCATTCTATGAATTAAGTTGCCTATTATCAAACGGTTATATTGATATAGTGACACACTAGTGTTCATTACACATTACTGGCAGGAACTTATATCGTACCCAGGTTCAGAGAGTAATCTATGGGAGCAAACAAATTAATATGGGACAGAATGGTGGAAATACATATGTTACTGTTTTTGATTCGGGCAGTACTTACTCATTCTTTCCACATGAAATATATTCCAGTCTTATTAACTCGGTAAGCCCATAGAAAGCCCGTCTTCTCATTATAATTTTTTATAAGTTTTGGAATGTTGATCATGAACTCCTCATTACATTGGCAGATTGATCTCTCTCATTCTCTCATACCAGATAACTCAGATCCATTGCTGCCTCTATGCTGGCGAGATATCTCGGCAAGGTAATTTCTGAAATGTGTTTTTTTTTGTTTCTGGTTACCAATTTATTGATTTTCTTCGTTCTTCATTTGATGCTTCTATCACTCCAAACTCAAATAATTTTCTGGAACCTTTTATAAAATTTATAAGCTGAAGTTTAAAACAAATGCTGCTTTTTTAGAAGAGCACTCTAGTTTTTCCGTTAATTAATTTTAATGAGCTGTTTACTGTGCACAATGCATATTACTTGATGGCAGTTGCACAAAATTTTGAAGGATGAGATGTAGGCCATTATTTCACTGGGTGAAACATCCATATGCTTTCTGTAACCAACAAGCCCCAATACAGGACTATGTATTCACCTAATTGCCTCCACCACATGGCACCTAATATTTCCTTGTTGAAGAATTAATTTATTTTAATGCCAGAAAGAACCATGGTTGAGGTGATTTTTATGCTAAGGAATTTAATAGACAAGCATATAGTAAATAAATGATCTCATGTAGTTTTTATTGACATTGTGAAGACATATGATGGTGTACTGTTACAGAGGCCACCGAAGAACGACGGAACCCACGCGCATGATAGGCGCACTTGCATGCGTCGCCGGATAGTTAATTACATGTCCTTTTCCTATTGCACTAGATGTAGTTGCAATTTCCTCTTTTAGTAGGCACATTGTATTCGTGTGTCATATTATAACTTCATTTTGTCATTTTGCTTTGTAACCTCTTTATATTGGAGTGTGTGTGTGTGCAATTTTAAGGCACCTTGGAGGTCGAAGAAAAGTGTTAGGGTTGCTCTTTGAAAGTGCGAAAAAGAATATCTGAATATTTCTCCAGAGGGGGGTGCACAAAGAATAATTTTTTCCCAAAATCCTTGTTAAATCACAAATTGTTTCAACATGAGGCACAGATCAAACAAAAAAGATAGTAAAACAAATGCAGTAAAAAGATATATGAGCAAAAATATAAATCTAAGCAATAGGACAATCATCCAGATGATACAAAAAGTTTTTATAGAAGTTTCCCGAAGGATTTGTACTCCTCGTGGGATGATATTGCTTTCACCAAGGCGACATAGTCTTTTCCTCAGAGACTATCGAACATGACGAGTTTTTATCCAGAGACTCCAACCACAACACATCTCTTTTGAAGGGAGAGACACTAACTCATTACAGAGTAAGCAGGTATCACCAAGAGTGAAGGTGATTTTAGTTGAATCTCAAGAGAAATGAGATTACGGTAACAACTGTAAAAAAATAGGGTTTTGGGAGGGAGATAATAAAAAATTCGGGAGGAAAGAAGAAGTAATTTCTCTAGGTTAAGAGAAACTTATATATATATTCCTTTTTCAAACCTTAATCAAATACCAAAAAGGATGGAGCGGCAGAAAATATGGTGCCTTCCTTTTTTGAATCAGTAACGGTTATTTCCAATCCTGAGAAGATCTTTAGCCCAGGTCAATGAACGTTGAGTGCTTGGTCAATGAACGTTGATCTGGGATCAGTTTAGCTCGAAAAGATCTCCCTTCGGTGAATGCTGTTTGAAGGACAGTGCGGTCAATGATTAGAGATCTTCAGTCTGCGATCGATGATCGCTTATCTTGGTTCTTCGGGAGAATGAACTTTCCTTCTGATCCTTGGTCAACAGTCGACGATTGTTGAGCTCAGTAAATGAACATCGGTCAGCATGAATGAACTTCAGCTCGGCCAATGTTTATGTTACGCTTGGCGTCATTACCAGATTCTCCGAAGATTACTGTGCACGTCGACCAAAGGAGAAGGCGGAGGAAGACCGGGCTGAACCATACGGTTCAGGCCGCCAATATTAAATAAGGAGCAGTGGTGCTGAACCGCACCGGTTCAGCCCCTATGGGGGCCGGCCGGCCCCCATGGGTCTGGGTGCTATACAAGTGGAGAAGGAATAAAAGAACTATTCAGGTATTCCCTCTCTTCCCCCTCAAACCCTAACCCTAATCTCTCTTTCCTCTCTAGTTTCCTCTATTTCTCCCCTTTCTTCTTGCTAGTTCATAACATTTGGTATCAGAGCAACCTTCCTGCGACCATGGTGACACGCTCGGAGGCGGAAACCGCACGATTGGCAACCCTAGAGGAGAACTACGTAGGGTTGGCGGATTCGGTGGCGGCAATCGAAGATCACTTGAAAACGTCCACAAAAAAATGGAGGAGCGCATGGAGGAGATCAAGGCGTTGTTGATGCAGTCCTTGAAGGGGAAAGCAGTCCCGGGCAGCGATTCCGAGGCGGAGGCGTCACACAATGCGCCGCCGGCAACCAACGGAGGGACGGGGCGCTCGGGCGTGACCCTTCCTTGCGGGATCGGAACCGATCTGGGCCGCACGGAGCCAGCCGGCACCGGATCGGCCCCTGGCTGGGCCGGGGCTCCGCACAGCCAGACGGGCTGGGCGTCGGGCCCGGAGGGGACCGGCTACGGCCGGCCAGGGGGCGGCTATCCCCCCCCCCCCCGCCCCGCCAGCCGCCGGCCTGGGCCGCCCAGCAGCAGCCGCACCCGGCTGTGCATCCAGGTAGCGGGCAAGGCGGCCCTTCCGCCGCCCAGGAGAGGGTCGGGGCTGCCCCGTGGAGGGGCCGGGAGGCCCCAGCAGCCCCCTATCGACCACCGGGGGCTGTCGACGCCATTTTCGGAGGAGGAATGGGCCTCCTACCTACGCCACAACACGCTGGAGGGCCGATGAGGTTCGAAAACGGCGAAACATGACACGAGCAACCTCACAGGCAGGGATTTCAAGGCGGAGGACAGCAATGGGGCGGCGGCCAAGGGGGAGCGAATCTCCATGACCCTTACGGCCGACCACAGCACGGACCGGAGGCCAACGGGAGACATGGGGATATGCAACAACGACCGTACATGCCTCCGAAGAGAACTCGCATGAATTTCCCTAAGTGCCGCGGCGGGGATGCTTTGGAATGGGTGCAGAAGGCGGAGTTGTTTTTCACTTACCAGGAGATTCCAGATGACCAGTGGGTACAGTTGGCATCCTTCCATCTCGAAGACGACGCATACCAGTGGGCTCAGTGGTTCATACGGGCCTACGAATACGCAACATGGACCAACTTTGTGGAAGGGTTCGTGGCACGCTTTGGGCCGTTGGATTATGAAGATGTGGAAGCCACGCTACAGAAACTCCGTCGGAAGGGTACGGTGATGGAGTACCGGGCGGACTTTGAGAAACTGGCAAATCGGGTCAATTGGGAGGAGAAGACGCTCCTCAGCTGTTTCATATCCGGCTTGCGGGATGAGTTGCGGGATGACGTCCACGCCTATATGCCACGAAGTCTGAGCCATGCCATCAGTTTGTCAAGGATACAGGAGGAGAGATTCAACCGGCAGAGAACCCGTACATCGGTGAGAGCTCCTACGGTTGTACACCCTCCTCGGGGGGCTCCCCCGGCCGAGGGCCGGCCGACAGTAACAAGACTGACGTGGCAGGAACTTCAGAGCAGGAAGGAGAGATGGTTATGCTTCAACTGTGGTGAGAAGTACACCCGAGGGCACGCATGCCAGAAGGTTCAGGTATTCATGCTGCAGGAGGAAGCGGAAGATGTTCCTCGCACTGAAGAGGAGGGCGAGTTGGCTATTGAAGACTTTGGAGTATCCATCCAGGCCCTGGAGGGGGGTACCCCATCTCCGACCTTACGCCTAGCCGGGAGGGTCGGCAGGGAGACGTTGACGATCTTGATGGACAGCGGGAGCACTCACAACTTCATCTAACCCGTTGTGGCCCAGAAGACGGGGTGTGACATAGATCGCGGCGCCGCTTTCCACGTCAGGGTAGCGGATGGACGTACACTGCAGTGCGAGGGAGTGATGAAGGGGGTGGAGCTCCGGATACAGGGTTACACTGGACATATTGATGTTTACTTATTGCCAATCCGGGGTTCTGACATGGTGTTGGGTGTACCGTGGCTGCGACGACTTCGGTGGGTGACTTTCGATTGGGACCAGATGGCTATGGAGTTCAGCCAGCACGGGAAGGGGTATTGCTTGGAAGGTATCAAGTCGTCTCAGGTAAAGGAGATCTCACTCCGCAGCGTGGAACGACTAGGGGCACCGGATAGTACGATGACCATCGTTACGGCGAGTAGAGCAGAGCCTACGGCTCCAACAGAGGTCTCGTCTCAGATGCAAGCCAGAGCCGACTTGTTCCAAGCATTCTTATCTTGGCGTCAAGGCGTACCAAGGCGAGCCCCGACCGCCTTGACGCTTTGGCGACAATAAGGCGAGCAAATGCTAGGCGACATTTTTTTTTTTTTTAAAAACAAATGAAGAATATAGACAGCGGTTATTTCAATAACCGCTGTCTATAGTCACTGGCAGGGGACTATAGACAACGGTTATTGAAATAACCGCGGTTACTATAGTCCCATTTTTTTTTAAAAGACTGAAAGAGAATTTTCAACACTCCCAGAACTCCAGAAGTCATTCAGCATTCAGATACAGTTTTTTTTTCATTCAGCATCATAACATTCAAAATCAAATAGAAATAACATTCAGATTTTAGAATCAATATATATAATGTCAAATTGACAATCACAAGATTCACAACCATTTCACTCAATACCAAAATGTTATCATCATACATTGATACACAGTAGCAATGTAGCATTAATAAATTTTTAGATCAAATAGAATCATCATCTAGTAAATCGTCATTGGCATTGCATGAGCTTAGTTGGTTTGAGGTACTCGTCATTTGCCCGTAATTATCAACAAGATCCTTCTGGACAGTTAACTAGGAAATTGATCAAATGTCTCCCTCTCCTGTCCGTCCAACCATCTGACATAAGAGTGCAACCATATCTCCTCCAATACGCTTGATACTTTGTTTTCATTTCCTTAACTTTCTCTTTTGTATTTTTTAACAAAGGGACTCGTAAATCATGATAACTAGGGCCTTTATAACCAGGCTCATACTGTCCAACTGCTTCAAGCATTACTTCAAAACTTCGTGCCTTTGCAGCATTGAAATGAATTCCACATTCATAGAACCAATCTGCAACATAGCCATCAACTCTCTTTTTCTCTTCAGGAGATCTAAAACATCTCTCAATAGTAGTTTGTGCAGGACCTTTAGCACGTCTTTCATCAACTACATCTTCGGGAGCACGTCTTACATGAGCATCCATAGGGCCCCATTTTTGTGGAAGGTGGAGTACTTTTCTCTTTTTGGCACTTGTCCCAGAACTTGGGACAAATGAACTTTTAGCTGTAGATAATGCCGGAGATACATTTTAAGAACCTGCTCGCTCTATTTCTTGTTCACTTACATTATCATCATCAGCTGTCAAATCCACCTTGTCCTTTTTTTAATCATTTAAAGCTGCATACATCTCAGTTGCTATTTCTAAAGTAGTCTTAAAACACTTTGCCACATCTCCATATCCGCCACATAAGTGTTGTTTCAATCTTTTGATCTCACCTTTATATACTTTATCACACAAATTACATTTAACGGTATTTTTATCCTTTATGTCAGCCCAATATCCATACTTCCATCCAGGATCCTTTGAATTTGCTTTTCTTTTAGGATCAGTTTTTGGGTCAAGCTCATTGCTATCAACAGATGGAGCAAGACTGTTGATGTTTTGGTCTTCCATCTTTCACAAACAACTGAAACAAGAGCTATAAAATTTAGAGTTACACAAATAGTGCATACATCAATTTCCATAAAAATTACAATTACAATTTTCATACAGTTCTATTTCTAGTTTTCTACATAAGTATAAAGCAACACACTAACACATACACAATTACGCAATTACATTTGTTTAGCAATAAAACAATATATGTTTCTACTTTCTAACTTTCAATCGTTTTTCATGTCGCACATGTAGTGATTATATAATCACAAATCTTATTTCGCATATTATCTATTTTCTCAGGCGAAAATTCATCCACTCCATCATAGATCTGCAATAAAAACAAAAATATTTGTTAAAATAAATTCAACACATTTATTATCATTTATCATGTATGAAACTATATGCAGTTAACTTACCCCTGATGACATTGTCGTACTTCTAAGAGCATCAACTATGTCAATCATGTAGCACATGATATAGTACCTACATTGAATACTATCTGGTTGTTTAGGGCACTAAATAAATAAACAAATAGTAAACATTAGAATTTAGAATTGTAAATATGAAAATAATTATTTAACATATACTCATATAGTCATATAGGTTATAACTTACCGACTTCCACTGTAAAACCTTTGGTTTTTGAAATTTGACTTTCCGGTCATTTGCCAAATCCTTCAATGCACTTCATAAAATATTTAAAAAATTTAGTTTACAGCAGAATCTAAATTTCAAATAGGGAAAATACCAATTAATAAACTTACAGTGCAATGACATTTTTTATATCGTCACGAATGTCCTTATTTAAAGAATCAAGCCAATAAATTGTATTGTTATCTTTTTCAATAATGACCAACATCTAATGTACTCTGTGTAACAATTAACAAATAAAATTAATAAATCATTAATAAGTAATAACTTGAATAGCAATAAAAAATAGCAATAATTATTGATACTTACTCTCTATGATATGGCAAAAATAATAAAGAATCCGGTTGAAGTTGAGCAAGCCTATTTTTTAGCTCTTGTCCTCGTGATTTAATACGCTCCTTGGCAAACTTATCATTAAAAGCAAAAATAGATGTCGGATTATGAAAATATACATTTCTTGTGTATCTAAACTTCTTTAGTTGTGAATCTATGTACCTGTAAAAAAACATGTAAATTCATAATTAATATATATATTAACTAAAAATCTTAGGTTTGTAATATTTGATAATCATTACTCACCCAATACATGATAATATGATGTTAACTCCAATTTGTTCCATTTTAAGAAAATCAAACAACTCGGAAGCTTCAAAGTATGTACGTGTTGATTCTTTAGTTCCAAATACATTTGAATCTAATACCAGAGTTATTATTTTGTCTTGTTTCTCCATCGTAGAAATAAAATTGGGTAACAGGACAATGACATCATTGGCATTCTGTGGAATTAAAAATAATTAGTATTTAGTATTTCGGACACCGAAGAGGCGAAGACGAAATACTAATTATAAAAATCAAAAATATTAATTATAAATTTATAATACCGAAGACGGTAAACACCCATGTGACGTTTCGGGTTGATGTGATGTTTCAGGCCCTTGTGAGGCTAATACAAGTGCCTGCAGACAAACCAAAAATAATAAGTTAACTATAAATAAAAGTATAAAGATAACATGATATTTCATAAAAGTATAAATAATTAAACATAAATACATAATAATACCTGAGACGTTTCGGTTCTAGCACCAAACATGCGCATAAGTTCATCGATTTGATTTTTCATGCTAGCCATCTCTGCTTGATGCGCTTGTTGTTGTTGGTAGAGTTGACTCTGAAAGGCCTGCTCATGTTGTTGTTGTTGTTGTTGTTCTTGCCTCCATAACTCTTGTTGTTGGCTCAATCTTTCTTGAACAATAGATTCCACATCTTCAATATGAGCTATTGTTCTCTCCTTCCGCTTATCATTCTTGAAAAAACTTGTATTGGTGGAAAACTTGCCACCAGCTCTTACTCTGCCCGGATGTTCCATGCCTAAAACAGATGCAAGGATGTCATCTCTTACCTGTGACTCTGTTGCACTTGCAACAGACTCCTGGCTCGAGACCTCATCCTAAGTGAAATCAATAAATATTAATGCAAACGATGATTGATGAAATGAAAATTTACAAATGATGAAATGATAATTTAAACATACAATTTTAGCTGCCAAATCAGCTGCATCCTGACTAATGTATTCACCAGTCTTTCTTTTGTGACCGACTTTCCATAGCTCCGCACGTGAAATTGGTGCATTTGCACCTTGTTCAATCTTGACAATAAAATGCAAATAAATTATCATTTAAATTATTGAAAAAACACATTTTTAAAACAAAATATACAAGAGAGAAGTAGAGAACTAAATAGTAAATACTAATACCATGCTTTTTTCTAATCCAGAATAACCCATTCTGGAAGTAGTATGAAACGACTTCTGTGATTTTGCTCTCTGTGTGTTAAGTTTACTTTTCTCCTACACAAATAAATATTTGTTAATACTTAGAGTATAATGCTTACAAAGTTAGTAGATGCAATAAAACATTGAGTTTTTTAAGAAATAAGAACGCATAACCATAGCTTCCGGAGTGGTGCAATTGTCAACAAAATTTTTCCAATATTCAAGAGGTATAAAATTATACTTGACTGGAACATTGTAACGATGCTCCAAATCAACATCCTTTACGTAATGGACATAAAGTTTAGATTTCCACGACCGCCAACTTTCACTCATGCTTTTCATCAATTCATGACGAACACCATCAACATTATCAAAATAATTCTGAAAATAATAGACAATAATATTAATAAATAACTAAAAAAAACACTTATATCTAATCGCTAATAACAAAATTACGTACATTTACTTCTTCCCATATTCGATCTTTAATTTCTTTATCAACTTCCTTCCATCTAGCACATGTGATTGGAACATACATCCTCACAAGAGAACCATTTAGACTCATCAATTTATTACACTCAGGCCCGGGAATAATGTGGCCATCATCATTAACAGAAATAAAAATCTTTTTCCCCTCTGCTCTAAGCTTATTCAATCTCATCATTTTAGTGAAGCCTCTTGTTGACTTTGATGAGGATCATTTATCATTCATTTTCCTGTAATAAGAAAGCCCTAAAAAAACCTAAACCATCCAAAAAACCTAAACAAAATTCATACAAAACCGCAATGATATTGAGGTAATACTATTCTACGGTCTACCACACATTAAGTCAATCACACATATAAATACAGAACTATAGAAGCAGTAGGAACTAGGAAAATATGAATTATGAAATGATCATTCAACTTAGAAATTATATCATTCAACTTAGAAATTATACCATTCCAACTTAGAAATTAGAAGAGCAAGAAAAAAATCGTAAAAACGAACCAAAGGAAGATGTCGACTTGTCGAGGAGAAATCGCCTTTAGGGTTTTCGCACAGAGCAACAAACGATCCAGCGCGGTAAAAAGTAAAAAGACGGGATAAATTCTTTCGTTTATATCCCTATTCGACAACGGTTTATATATAAACCGCTGTCTATTGTAACATTACGTGTACAATAGACAACGGTTTATATATAAACCGCTGTCTATTGTAACATTACGTGTACAATAGACAGCGGTTTATATATAAACCGCTGTCTATTGTACAAATAGACAGCGGTTTATATATAAACCGCTGTCTATACCCCTAATTTCTAAAAAAAATAAGGCGGCCTTCGCCTTGTTTTCAATCGGCCGACTGGACGCCTATGCGACGCTTAGGCGACGCCGTGATAAGAATGGTTCCAATAGCCGCACGCTATCCGCCTCCAGCTTGAGGACAAGCTGGCCCTTGATGAGGGAGGGAATGTTACGCCTGACGTCATTACCAGATTCTCCGAAGATTACTGTGCACGACGACCAAAGGAGAAGGTGGAGGAAGACCGGGCTGAACCATCCGGTTCAGCCCGCCAATATTAAATAAGGAGCAGCGGGGCTGAACCGGTGTGTTCAGCCCGCCAATATTAAATAAGGAGCAGCGGGGCTGAACCGCACCGGTTCAGCCCCTATGGGGGCCGGCCGGCCCCCATGGGTCCGGGTGCTATATAATACCGGACCCTCTTTGGAGAAGGCATAAAAGAACTATTCAGGTATTCCCTCTCTTCCCCCTCAAACCCTAACCCTAATCTCTCTTTTCTCTCTAGTTTCCTCTATTTCTCCCCTTTCTTCTTGCTAGTTCATAACAGTTTAGGTCTCTGGTCGACGAACACCCGGTCAACGATCGATTACTCGGTCAACAAACGAGTCTCCGATAAGCGAATTTCCAGTTAACGATCGCTGAACATTTTGTATGGTCTTAGCCAAATCTTCATAGCTTCCTTTTGGCTTCTTTTGGACAACTTCCACAGATACAAAATAAGAGAGAAATGCTCTATATAACTGAATGCATTACACTAACATGATTTACTAAATCATCATAGTTTTTCCTAACAATCCCTCCCTTTTTTGTAGAGCAGGATTTACAGGAGAAGGAAATGCACTGAGTTATTACATACAAGAGAGCATTACCAGAAATGATGTAAAAGAGTACATTAACCTGAAAAGGAAAAAGAGAGTACATGATTACAAAAAGAATAAAGTACAAAAAATACACGAAGAATAAATCTCAACAAAATCTGTATACACTAGAAAACCAACATAGTACTTGATCGAGAAACTTTTCATAGATATGTATTTCCTTCTTAATCAACCTTCTCTTAGCAGATAGGTAACCCTTGTCTTCTTATTGGATTGTTTCTTCATTTCTGAAGCCTTAGATAGGACAGCCTCTTCTCTAGCAAGAGGTTGAAGAGATCAGGAGTAGAAGGATCTTTAGAAAAAATTCTATCCATCAGCTCTTCCTCATCAGAATCAGGAGAAGGAGGAGGGTTAAGATCAACAATACTCTTAGCCAATTGATCAGCTGAAAATAGTAGTATGAGGAGAAGTAGAAAAGGAGGTGGCAGGAGAGACAAAAGAAGTTGCAAGAGCAGAAGACAGATTTCTCATCTCATCCTTGGATCCGGAAGAGGTTGGAACCCTAGAAGGAAATTAAGGGAGAGAAGAGGGGAGGTGTTTTTGCAAGTATTCTCCTTGTTAAACAAAGTAGGAACCTAGTAAGAAAACCACCAGAGGAAGAGGGGACAACAAAGAGAGAAGTGCTTGCAGCTCTACTGACACCTATTTTCTTTATGTTCGCTTGCTTCTCTTTTATTCAGTCTACGCAAACTTTAAGTCTGTAAAATCAAGGGAATCAAGAATTCCATCAGGCACAAGTCTCTCAATTCTCCGTTTGCAGATGTGGCCTAAATACTTGTGCTATAAAGAGGCGAAATTATTATTAATTAATTTACGTTTTGTACCTATTAACACGAAAAGTAAGTTATCGTTATTAGATAAATAGCCAGTGTCAATAAGAATTGAATTCAAAAGGAGACTAAATTTATTATTTTCAAAAGAACAATGATAACCAAATTTGTCTAATATAGAAATAGAAACCAAATTCCATCTAAAAGACAATATAACAAAAGTCTCAATCAAATCTAAATAATGACAAGTCTCTAATAATAACTTAAAAGCGCCTATAACTTCAACTGATTTTCCATTGCCCACAGATGTATCTTTCACCATCACTTGGCTTTTGGCAGCTTAGGCAACCCTGCGTAGACACCCTTATGTGAGTAGTAGCACCTGAATCTATCTACCAAGTGTGTTTAGGTACAAGAGTTAAATTAATTTCAGAACAAACTAAGGTAAGAAGTGTACCCTTCTTAGCACGTCAGACGTGGTATTTGACATAGTCTTTCTTCACTTGTCCACCATCCCTACAAAGAAATAGGTGGAAGTCATATCATGTTCCTTTTGTGGCTTCCTTTGTGGAGGTCCATTTGCAGTTTTCTTTCATTTCTGACCTTTGTCAGAGGGGCCCACTGCCACCTGGGCATTTTCTCATTTTCGTAGTTGTAGATGACCTTAAATTGACTGAATTGTGTAGGAAGAAAAATCAAAACTAAATGCACAAGCAAGTCTTCCGACAACTCTAACTTTAGTTCTTTTAGTTTTGAAGCAAGATCTGACATTTCCATAATGTACTCTCGAACATTCTCTTTGCCCTTGTACTTTATAGAAACAAGTCTCGCAAGAAGCGTACTTGTTTCCACTTATTATTTTGTGCGAAATGCTTTCCAAGTTTATCAAGGAATGCTAAGACATGGGTGTCCTCATCATTTCCCCTGAAGGCTTTTGGAACGCCCCAACGCCCCATTTCATGATCATTAAACACATGCGATCGGAATGTTCCCAATTTTCATAGTTCCGTTTTACCACAGTGGAACTATCCGTCAAAGGAAATGTGAGAGGTTCAGGCCTAACTGCAAGGTCTAAGTCCATACAACCGAGAACGATCATGATGCATTCTTTCGAGTCTTTAACGTTCATTCCATTTAGCATTGTAATTGAATTAATGTTGACAAATTATAGCAAACAAACATAAGAAAATAATCGGAGCAGAATGGGTTCATGATCGCAGAGTCAACCGACATACTGTTCACATGGAGAGCAAAACAATCGTCACACATTTATTACAACATGTGTGCGCATAATTCAGCCAAATATTAATCTTACTTTGAGCCGATCAATATTTGCATGAATTACACACCCACCACAATCTTGATAATGTCAAATTAAATCGATCTTCACCAGAGAGCTCACTTTGGCGAGATGCCGTTTCAATTAAATTTATTCAATAATATAGATATTTTATAAATTTTGTAGCTATCATTTATTGTTTATAATTTACATTTAAAACTCAAATTTAATTAATCATAGCAGAATAAGTTCATGATTGTAGACAGTGTAATTAAAATATTTAAAAGCCTCATTGATTTTAGATAAAATAATATTTTAAATACATAATAAAATATTATTTTATCTGAGTATTAAAATTAATTTGATTCTCACAAATTGAGGTATCAAATCAAGCATCATATAATAGCCGAATATTAATTACCAGAATAATAATAACATTATTATTTTATAATTAAAGAGAATATATTTTATGTCAATTTAACCCACATAAAACTAGCACTTCTGGTAGGCGAGGAAAACCTACGTAAAGCATAACATAACGCTTGGCTACAGACCCATTGAGGGCTTCCTAGGGAGAGGGGTGCATGTAGAATTCATCCTTTCGTAGTGAAAGGGACCATCTATGCAACTCAAATTATAGACACCAAGGAGAACGCGCGTGACACTGGTCGGACGAGACGGGATAAGTAGCTACTTTGACTTAAAATATTTAAAGCCTCGTTAATTTTAATTAAAATAATATTATTAATGTTAATTAAAATAATATTGTAAATGTCATAAAATATTATTTTATCCGAATATTAAGATTAATTTGATTCTCATAAATTAAGGATTAAATTGTGCAATATATTGTGACCGAATATTCATTATCAAAATAATAATATTTATTATTTGTATTTTATAATACAAGAGAAATATTTAATGTCATTATAATCACTTAAATTGTGCCTAATATTCATTATCAAAATAATAATATTTATTATTTTTATTTTATAATATAAGAGAAATATTTAATGTCATTTTAATCACTTAAATTATACTGAAATGACGATCCCAAAATGAGGAAGTGAATAAAATTCCGTCCAAATTTACCCATAAAATTGGCTCTAAAAGGCAGTCCGAATTTGGCTCAAATTAAACCAAATTTGGATTGCCAAAATTATCCAAAATATATTTAAACTAGGCCATCAAATCTCCGAAATAAAGCTCAAACCGGGGATTCCAAAAAAATTGCCCTAATCGGCTAATATTGAAACCATATCTCCCAAATAAGCCCAAAAACCAGGCTTTCAAATATGGCTCTAGGTCAAAAGGGCGGGAAATGTCCCAAAAGAGTGCCAATAATCAAATATGGCAATAGTGGCCCAAAGGGATAGCTTGGAAATGCCCAAACGGGCTTGCCCATGCCCTACCCAGGGCTCTGCCCGCACACTGCCTCGGAGGGCAGGCGCGTGCAGCTTCCTGCTGCTCCTTACTGCATCTTTCTGCTGCCTCTCGGGTGGCCATGCAGGCGCTCTTGTGCATGGAGCCTGATGGCCACCGTCAGGCGCCGCGCAGCCTGCCCTATCCTGGGGTCGCCGGACGGCCACCCCTGCCGCCAAAAGCTGGTCGAATTCGGTCGAATCCGTCAAAAGGATGCCATTGAGAGGCGGGATAAAGCCGCCTGTTGCGGCTGGAACAACAACGCACGACGACGCGCGACCAGATCTGAAGAGGGCTGCAACTTGCAATCCCCGTGGCCTAGATGTCGTCGCGACACCGTTCCAACTTGCCGCAACGATCTCAGACGTCTGTAAGGTCATCGTTTGCTGCAAAAGTACATCTCGTAATCGCTTGGTTAGACCATATAATCCGGTGATGTGGCCGAGAGATTATGCAAAAAAATTGCGTGGAAAAAGCACCAAAATCCGCAAAAAACCGGAGAAACCGCCGGAAAATCCCACTTGTTGGGGAGAGTCCGTCAAACCATGACGGAGATGGATTCGTTCTAGTCGAAACATCGAGATGAAAATATGAGCGGAAGCATACCTGAATCAATGGAGTTGGATTATTGTGGTCACGGATCTTCCATGTCTATAAGGCCCTGATGAAGAAGACTTCTCTTCCTCTTCCTCCGTTAGGCTCTCTCCAGCGATAGGATGCTCGGACTAAATGATAGTGAACGATTACCTTGTGACCCAGGGATTATAACTATTTATATTAGAATCCTTATGCGATTATTTTACGATTAAGTCCATCATATAAACGTAAAACAACATCCGATATCCACACATAATCTGAACCGTCCGTACAATATGAAATGTAATCGACCCAATTAATTATATCATCTAAATTGGTTGATATTTAATGACAGCCAATAACGTGCATAATTAACATATTTGACCCACATAATTATTAGTTTTAACAAAATATTCTCGAAGGAAGATGCAATCAGGTTGCCTTAATCTCAGTAAAAATCCTAAGTACCATTTGAAGACTAGTTTGTAAAATTGGATCAGACATGGTTTCAAAAACCCTCACATTGTTGACTTTGAGAATGAGTGGAGTTTTTTCCTCCCTCTTATGTCCTCATGATCGAAATGAATATGGAATTGAGGATGTTTAAATCTCTTATTTCTCTCGGCCCTCTCTATATCCTTAACATACTCCCATCCATCTCTTCTCTATTTCTCACTTTCTTTCTCTCCCATTCTTCTCTCTCTCCCTCTCTCTCTCTCTCTCTCTCTCTCTCTCTCTCTCTCTCTCTCTCTCTCTCTCTCTCTCTCTCTCTCTCTACACACACAGACACACACACTCTCTCTTACGCCAGTTGGAGGTATGATCTGTTTTTTTTGGCTGACATGGAAACCATTTGGGATTGCAGATGCATCAGCACAAAGCTAGTTTTACTAATGTCAATTAATACTCTTTATTAAACAATTAGGATATTTTTAAAAAGAAGAGCAGCTTCTAAATTTTCCTGGCCGCTGCAGGTCTATTGGAAGTGTGAAGCAGTTTTTTGAGCCCTTGAGCCTTCATTTCCAGAAAAAATGGAGAATTCTTCCCATAGCCTTAAATATTCAACCAGATGATTATTTAATAATCAATGTGAGACTTTCAACTTATAAAGAACTTTCCATCACGCGATATCTCTTCTAATGCAACTATTGATTTCTCATCTTTTATTACCTTTTTACAGAATAAAGGAAATATCTGCTTGGGGATACTCAATGGCAGTGAAGTGCATGATGGATCAACAATTATTTTGGGAGGTATTTGAAGTTGACTTTATTAACATTTGAAAACTGCAACTCTTCCATTTCATACCATAGGAACTGCACATGGAAAATCATATACGAAAAGTGGTTTCATATTCCTTTTAAGGCCTGTTGAAGCATGGTAATTTTACTATTTATGATTATTCTTCAGAAATATTACGCAACAAAAATGAATGTCAGCCTGTACATGTTGGGAAAAGTACCTTGTCCGAACAATGGCAATAACAAATATTAGAAAAACGTAACCGCAGGAAAAAATTAGAGGCAAAATTTCATACTTCTATGAGAAGCATCTTAGTCCATGAGAAATTTTTGTTACTAGTCCAGACCCAAGTATATGATACAGTTTTGAGCACCTTATAAAAATTTCATCTTACTCCTAGAATTCTCCTTCCTTTTTTCCCTAGGTCTTTCTGCTCATCTCTTTGGCTCAAGACACCAAACACAAAATACCAATCAACTTAGTAGAATCATCATCCCAAACATGGTTAACTCACCATTGTCTCCTGTACTCTATCAATCTATCGTGACTGTGATCTACACCATTCAACTTTGTAGGAAACCGGAAAATAAAGAGATATAAAATATTCTCTATTTTATGTATATCATCTCATGCACAAGAGGCTCCTTATATAGATAGAGGGAGAAGAAGCAAGAATGAAAACTAAGATGCGAGACTAAAAAAGCCTAAGAGAGAGATGACCCAATGTGCCCTTTATACACGGGCTAAATTAAATGCAAAGAACTAAACTGTTTATGGGCATTTTTCCAACACTCCTCCGCTAGATTGAGCATACAAGTCGTAGGCGTCAAGCTTGGAAAGACACTGCCGGTATAGTGAGCGAGACAAGACCTTAGTAAGAACATCTTAAACTTGATACCTAGCTGACACATGTCATAAAATCAATCTTCGAAGTTGAACCTTTTCACGGACAAAATGACAGTCGACTTCGATGTGTTTAGTGCGCTCATGAAACACTGGATTTGTAGAAATATGGATGGCAGTCTGGCTATCGCAAAAGAGAACGGGTGGTGATGGAAGTCTGACTCCTAAATCAGTAAGGAGACTCTCTAGCCATGTGATTTCTGAAACGGCGGCGGCCATGGAATAAACTATGTACAAAGGCCCATAGCAAGATTCAACTAGAGCCCACTACCTCTTTAGGTTTTAGTCTCACATCTTAGAATGAGATTGTAACTCCTTCCTCTCTTCCTATATAAGTGTACAAATACATGTATGTATGTGAATGTTAGAAAATTAATAAAATATTTGGATTATTTCTCTCTTTTCCGTGTTTTCTACATGGTATCAGAGCTAGGTTAATCCTGATTCCTCATCCTTTTTGTGATTTGCTATAGTTCTCGGCCTGGGTCGTGCGAACTCGTTTTTCCCCTTTTGTGTTCTCCTCGTCTCTCCGTTCTCCGAGCTCGCTATCAACTCTCGCCTGGCTCTTGTGAGATCCCCTCGTCATCAGCTCTCCTTGGTCCCTCTTTATAGAAGTTCAAGTTGTCCTCTGGGACCCACCGCCCCCTCCTGTTCGCCGCATCGCTGCCTGCTCAGCGATCTCTGTGTAGGTGGGGATCTATCACGTTTGTTTGATTGATTTAGGTCATTGACAACTTTTGGATAGTCAGATTGACAATCGTAGAACGTGAGTGCATTCGTCCCAATTTTTTAAAAATTGAACTTGGGGGCTGGTCGTGCCACTCCATTCTCTGGCGACCCCTACCCTAGGCCCGACCAGCCCCCACATTCCTTCCCGCAGCCTCTCCAGGCCTCGTTGATCCCCCTTTTCCTTCCCAAAAACTATGCCAAGCCCCACCAGCCTTCTCTTACCCCTTCCAATCGCCCTCCAAGACATGACACCCACCTTTTCCCCTTCCAGTTCCCCCCCCTAGCCTGCTCCCATTTCTCGAGCCCCTTCCCCTCTTCCACTACCTCGCCGACATTCATCCACAATATCTAACATATCAAAATCCTGCAAAACCTTGCAAATTCCCCCAACCATAGAAATTCCCCACATCCTATTTCCATGCTACCCAAACATCAGATTTTCATTTCTCCACTGTCGCTGCTGATCTCTTGGTGGGTTCTTACATTATTTTCATTTCTCTCATTTGTATGGATACATCATTTTATTCCTAGTTATATTTTGCACTAGTCATTTACTAAGTTTTTTTCAATGGCCTTATATGCTTCATTCGCCTAATACTCAATGTTTTATCACTCAATGACGTTTGATTACTACCCGCTTGCTTTAATTGAATTACTTGTGATCAAATGTGAATGCTTGTGTGGGATATTAAATTTTATTGCCCTTTAATTCAATTGTGTGTCAAAAATTATCTTGCACGTTTGCATCGCTTGTATGCCTATTCCGTCGACCAGTATTGTCATTTAGGGTTAACACATCGCTTGCCGATCTCCTATAGACTCGTCTTGTGTCACAAATTCTACTTAGTGCCATGACAGCCTTTAAAATTAATAAGAAACTATATCAGAAGTGGTAGAAATTAGTCCAAATAATAGTAGAAGTCAAGCTCAAATAACATTAGATGTAAAGCTTAATACAAAAGTCGAACCGGCTCAATACATCACCCATATCAACTACTAGTTAGGAAGGGTAAAAGTCAAAGCTATGATATCATTTAGGCTCCGTTCAGCGCGGCGTTTTTGCTCGGGTGAGTTTGAACAAAAACACTATCATCATAGAATGTATGTTTGGTATGACAACGGTTATGACCGCTACCAAGAAACGAAAACTAGTTTTGAACATAAAAGTGAATGAAGTTCCTTAGGTTAGATCGGGCGTTCATGAACGACAGTTCATAACCACAGCTTTCACGACTGCCACCGCCATGCCAAACGGAGCCTTAAGAAAAATAGGGGCAAGAAGCATCAAACGGAAGAGAAGTGGGTGGGAAGGAGGGAGAATCTACAGATTTCATTAAGGATAACCTAATAATCAAGCTTCTACTTAACATCATCGGTCTTAATCTCCATCCCAATAAAATTAACCAAATGCCCAAGCATACAAATGTAAGCAACAAATATAAGAATAAAAATCACAAAGTCATATTATTTTTTCGTACTAGGAACTCAAAGCCCGAGCTCTGATATGAATTATTGGAAAAAGTTTGTTTATCAATCAATGACGATAATGAGTGATGAGAGGAAGTAACCACAATAAAATACCCAGAAAAAATGAGACAAGATTTTCGTGGTTCGATAAGAAGCACCTATGACCAAACTGCATGGAGATATATTTCCGTCCGTCCAAAGCTAAGTTACAATCTTGAATTCACCAAAATTTCTCTCGCTCATAGAATTCCCATCTCTTTTTTCTCCCTTAATTTTTTCCCCATCCTCTTCTACTCGAGGCATCGAGCCAAGTTCGTCGGGTTTACCGTTTATCAACCCATAAAACCATCGACGAGCATGTCAAATTGTCAATTAATCCCTAGTGATTTTGACTAACTCTGATCTACTTAAGTAGCGTCATTAGCTTATGTGTGTTGCCCTAATTGTCTTGTAAGTAAAAAAAAACTGATGTTCCTTAAATTTTCGTGTGCATAGTTTTTCGCATGATGTTAGTGCTTTGTACTGCCATGCTTCGCACATGCTGCTCAACTGGGTACTCCGCGCGGGCCTGCCACCATACATTGCACATGTGTCTCTGTTGCCCCCCCCCCCCCCCCCCCCCCCTATGCACACACACCTACACACCATTATCGGTGATCCGTCGGTTTTATTGAAGAACCGTCATCACCGGCGGACTCTTGACGAAGTGACGAACCTTCCCTAAATATTCATTCCAATTCGAGAATATTCATTTTTTTAACGAAACGTGCATTACCAGCGACCACCGTCCTCCAACCACATCGATCAGATCCGCTCAAATTTGGCTAGGGACAGAAATGTCTTGTCGAAGTTCGGGATCCATTAAATGCAGTTCATATAATTTTATTATTGAGCATCAATTTATTATATATGATATTCCAAGACCCTCTCAACTCTCATTATTCCATTTTATTAGTCTGAGGCTAACGATGGTTTGGAGGATGCGAATTTGAACTAGTTCAAGATCCAGGTAAAAATCTATAGGGCCTTTGGGTACTTCGACAAAACGACAAGTTTCAGATCTAACGAAAACTCCAAAACTCTTGAAAATGAACACTAGGAAGAATTTCACAATCGATCATGCAGCTCGACTCTAAAGCTTAGAGGAATTGCCCGATGCAGCGGAGCTTGCAACTCGCACTAAACTTGGCGGAATTTTTACCGGCTCAATGATGCTTGCAACTTGGCCCCAGAGTAGACAATTTTTTTTGGCACAGCGGAGCTTTGTAGCTTGGGGCAGATTTGGCAGAATTTTTCGACGTGATGGAGTCCGCATCTCAGCCCCCGGTTTCCTTCATAAATGACTGTACTGTGCAATTGACAAACACAAGAACCATATATATCATTTTCTACACTTGTAATCAAGGCGTGATCTGTCACCCCCCGTTTGCTTATTAAAGCGGTGAATCTCTCAGCATTAGGTCTGGTCTCATGGTTCTTCCTTTCCAAGTTTTTCACGTAAAAAAACATTATTCCAAGTTTATAACGATTCTTAAGAACGTTAATCACACCGCAGCGGTTTGCTCACTAAAGAGCAAATTTGTTGATATGAACTCACTACCATTAGTTAGGCCTTATATCAATATAATGCCTAACAAACATGTACTTTACTTAATCCTTAATTTGTGCAAATAATTGAGATTTATTAGGCTAATCTGAGTAAACATAACTTAGCCTGGTTTTTTCCCCATTAATTAAATCCAAAATTATGATCAAACCCTAAAACAATAAGCGAAAAATCTTGAACAATTAATATTATAGAGCTCTCTCTTAGCTTTGTGAACGGAAAAACTATCATTTTCCGATTGCAAATGATCATTTCATGAGACATGGACGCAGTAATCTCGGTAGAGTATTCTCTTCCAATTTCAGAACACTTAAAATCTGTTAATTGCAAATTGCAGATATTTCGCTGCGCGGGAAAATGATCGTGTACGACAACGTGCAGCAGAAGGTCGGGTGGACCCGCTCGGACTGCACTAACCCTCAGAAACCCAGGGACTTCCCTTTCCTCTTCTAGTTCCTTCAAAATTCTCACCCATGTATGCATTATTATCGCATCGCTAAACAACATGATTGTAATCTGCAGATTGATGTTGTTGAGAATTTTAGTCTTTACTCTGCTTTTCTTCGATTATTTGGAACCAATAACAAATTGACATGTGTCGGCTATTCCCACTACGGCGACCCACTCTCCCCAAATAACCTTCTTCAAAGATCAAACGAAGTATCCTTGCCGCGTGTGCGACCGATGGCCGCATTTATTGCTATGACATCGGAGCGAAGAACATTTGGTGGTGTCGAGGGCTGGGAGTGCAATCCGATTTGGGAAGGGAATGTGGCGTGTTGTGTGGACCTGGAGCTTGGTGGCGGCGGCTCCGCGAGGATTGAGATGAGGTCGATGGCACCAACGAAGATTCTGGGATATATTGCCGTTGACGGCAGGCATCACTTGAGGAGTCATCGACGAGCGAAGCATTAGCGAATTCCTTCTTCATTACTTGGTATGCTTATTTGTATGTATTTTGATACCGGTAAGCCATATTAGTGATAAAATATTGCTTATATGATCCGTATAAACAGTGATAAAATATTGTTTATAACCTTTATTCTCACTGTCCGCCCTTTTTAGGTTGTTTGGATGAGTTTTTTCAAGAAAGATGTTTTGAAGGCTTTTTGAGAAGCCGGTCTAACGGTACTTTATAAAAACCGCTTTCTTTGTTTTCAATTTTTTCTCTTTTATTCGAAGGTTTACGACGGTCATGCCCCGATCAATCGCGACCTATTTTTCTTCTTTCTCGCCGCTGCAACTATTTTCTTCTCTCATTCTTGATTATTCATTCATTCGCTATCTTTGTTTCTCGCCACTGACATTTTATAACTTATATATGATTTATATATGCGATAAATGATTAGCATAAAATACTCTTTTATTAAAAAATTAAATAATTATTATTAAAAAGTTCTTCCAAAGAGAAAAATATAAAACACTTTTTTAAGAGCACTTCAATGAAGATTTTTCAAACATTTTATAATTTTTTCAAAATAATTTTCTGCTAATGCCACCAATGTTTTTCTACCATTGCTTTTTCCGTCCCACCGCTGCCCCAAACATAGCCTTAGGAATGCGCGTTCAGTAGATTAATAATCAATTTAAAAATAAAATAAAAGAATATAAGGTAAGATCCTATTTAGAAGAAAGTTTAGGGTCAATTTCAAAAGGGCGCTACTACACATATCTAAAGTCTACCAAAAAGTCACAAAAAGTGGGTCCCACTCCTCACAAAAACACCCGATTTTTCTAGCGTTCCGCTGAAAATAAAAAAAAAGTGGGGCTCACTCGGTACAAAAACACCCGACTTTAGGGTTTGGCGCAAAAAAAATCTTAAAGCCGGGTGTTTTGTGCTGAGTGGGGCCCACTTTTTATAGTTTTTAGGTAGACTTTAGGTGAGCATAGTATTATTCATTTCAAAATGTGCAAAAGCAGACAAGAGAACTACAGAGGGATTCATAATCATAGCATAGCAAGGTCCCAAAAAATAATGTGTGCAAAAGGTAGGTGTTTTACAATATTGCCCCTTGCAGGATAGAAATATCTATGTGTACTATATTATAAAGAAAAATATATGATCATCAAAATAATCTCAATCATCCGTCATGATTCATCAAAATAATCTCCACCCTTTAATTTCATTCTCTTTGATATCACAAAACCGGAGGGCTAGCATAAAAATAAAAAAAGCGCTGTAGCGGAGATAGGGTTCCTTCGCCGGTACTGTGTGGCGGCAATAATGTTTGATTGTCGTTAGGGTGGCGTTGAAGTGCCGTCGATGTCGCATATTGTGCACGGACGCTAGTATATGCATAGATTAAAAAAGATTATGTTGGAACATGGTTCGACACATCCTGTTCGGCGCGTCTTTGATTTGAGAATAACAATTTCTGATGTGTATTTGATCTGTCTTTGCAAGTGTTTCGTAGTGTGCATGTCCAGGAATCATCATTGTTGGTATAAAACTTACAGACTACAACAAGATAACATAGGTGAAACGATAAGCCCAAGGTCAAAATTACAGCCTAACATATGTTTACCGGCAGTCAAATTTGTTGTTGACTTTGAAAAAATGAAAGCTGTTATAAATTGCTCTAAAACGAGACTACCGTCGGCGATAGCTCCTACTGCTCGACGGTAGTGGAAATCTCTTATTTTAGCAACAACGCGGCTTAGAGGGAAAGAGGAGCGGGAAATTCAATTTTGTTACCGCCCCGTGATAGCTCTCAAACGCGCAACGTTAGCTCCAATCTCAATAAGAAAAGCTCTGCATTCTGAAAGGAGAAAAAGACACGGGATCTCATATTTCGATGTTACTGCGTGACGATAGCTACTACTGCCGAAGATAATTCCCATAGAAGTATAAATATCATTTATACTCTTGGAATTTGATTCCGAAATGAAATATCTTAGAGAGAGAGGGTCGCCCTAGCCGTCTAAAGAGCCTTCAACGCTCTCAACCTTCAACGCTAAAGGAAGCAAAGGAAGGTAGAGGATTAAAGCTATTTTTCAATATAAGTGTATGTGTTCTACGATGTCGATTTCAAGCGCCCCTCCATTTATTTTTTAGCGTGACTGTTATCTTTGTATTATGTGAATTCGTATCGCGTGTGGCAACTAGATCGGGTATAGATCTATTGTAGAATCCCCTCGAGTTTGGCCACTAACTCTTGTGTTAGATCTTAGGAAGCCTCTGGGTGGAGAGGCTTGAGGCTAATCCAATAAATATTTCCATCACCGGTGAATTCTTTTCAGTCGAACCACTACTCATTTTGTGGATCAGGATCCTCTTCATTTGGGACTTGAAATAGAGGTCCATTTCATGGTATAGATGCATTCTCGCTTGATTTAATGATGTAGAATTTTTTGATTAAAATAAAATAAAATAGGATAGATGAAACCGTCAGAGGAGCCAGAAATTCTCCATTTCAACTAACAAAAAGAATTTTTAAAAAAATATGATAAATTATTTCATTAGATAAAATAATATAAATGAGAGATGGAAAAGATAAAATTTAAATAATAAGTTTAAAATTAAATTAAAAAAAATAAAATAATAATAAACTTTGATAAATATATATCAGCACAAAAAATTTAGTGCCCTGGGAAGGAACTTCCTAGTTCCCTTCCTCCTTTGGAAAGCCCGAAGCATGTTCCCTAAAGAATCCAAATATAGTATAAAATTATCCGAAAAAGAGAGTTGTATACCTAACCCTAATCCCTAATTCAATTATATATGTGCCTCTCTTTTCTTTGATGCGGCGGCGGCGGTCACGAACGCGATGGTTATGAACTGTCGTTCGCGAACGTCTGGCCTCACCTAAGTATCTTCATCCATTTTAACGTTCAAAACTAGCTATCTTTTCTTTGCCAAACATGCGAGTTTAAATTCATACGCCCGTGGATCTACACGGTATTTTTTTTCATTTGATGGTGACCGTCATAAACGTGGTGATTATGAAGCGTTGTTCAAACTTATCAAACGGATACTTTTATGTTCAAACTTAGTTTCTATTCTTTGCGGCGGTAATATTCGTTGCCATGCCAAACATATATTGTATGACTGACGTTTTTGCCCAAACTTATCAAACGGATCCGAAGAAATCTAAATTTATGTTTATATATGTTGGAGAGCGGGAAAAATTACAAGTTCTGGAATGACTCTTTTATTGCGTCGGCATGTTCTACGAATGGAGACGATGCATGTATTGAAGAGCTACACGGCCCAGAATTTTCCTCAAGGAGTCGTTGAGAAATCACACTCGCGATCTCCGATCCCGCGCGAGGAACAATGATCGATCCAAGCTTACAAATGCTAATATTTTGACCCGCTCGAGCATTTCAGCTCCATCGGAGTCGAAGTAGCTAGATCCATTTTGAGTTCGAACAATTGGCAAACTGATGCGGAGATCAAAAGCCAAATCCGGACAGCAATTCGGACGGCATTCTTCTGGAAAAAGGTAAATTTAATCATATAATAATATCGTTAATTTAATAAAGTAGTATTTATTATTTATTAATCACCATGTCACAACAAATGTATCTGTATGGTTGGACGGCTATAAATGAGCCACGTCGCTCACACTTGTGTGGTTTTAGTAGAAGCAGCGTGAATCGCCGCCGCCCAATAGTTCCAAGTTCCAAAGCATCACATCGCATGGGAAATTCATGAGTGGTATTGTATAACCTATTTTGGCTTTATACTGTTTTAAATAGAGAATTGAAGAATAACTGAAATTCATTATTGATTACTAAAATGGGATATATACACTATTTAAATAAATATTGAAATATTACGGGTAGTGCAGGTATTTTATTTTGATTGTTTAAATGCATTAACTTTTCTTTTGATTAAATATTAAAAAAAAAAAGTCAAATATATCTTTATTTTTGTTAATACATTCAAAATTATCAAATATAAAATATAATATTCATACAAGTAATTACATAATATCCAAATATTAAAAATAACGATTGAAATTCATATAATCCAGAAAAAAATTTGCAGATCTCATATACCTATTATGATAGACTGTCATTAAATAATTGATAGAGTTAGACTGTCATTAAAAAATATTAAAAGTAATTGATAGGGTTGTCTATATAATTTAAAACGTTGGTCTGAGAATAGCTAAAAAGTTTTGTGATCGCCGCTATTTGCAGACTGCCCAACGGCGGGCACAGCCTGCGAAGGGCGGGCTCTTGGCTGGGAGCGGGCGTAGCCAGTTGTCAGTGCGGGCGAAGCTCGCCGTTATACTAACATAAGGCCGGATTTTTGGGATCAATCAAAGCTCTTTAATTTTTGTATATTTACCATCAAATTAGAATTGACAACTAGAAAAAGAAAAAATTATGGGACTTGGCATAATTCAGATAAATTCAATAGCAATATTGTCATAGTACATAGCTGATTTAGGGAAGGTGACAAGTTGTTCTATAATGTTAAAAGAGTCTAACGATTGTTGAGACTTTAGAGAATTGTGAGTGGCACGAGGCTCGTCCGGAAGAGAGGACCATTCACCGGAGCGATTTGTGAGCGGAGTGGGGGATGCACACTAGAGAGCGAAGCACGAGGCGTGCACCGGAGTGGAGCGCGGGGCACACACCGGAGTACTCGGCGGAGCCACGTGTGCGCATTGGAGCGTCATGCTCATTAGAGCGTGCACTGCAGATTGGTGCTAATTTCCACGCTCTGGAGAGCGACACACAAGGGGTGCCAGTAGGCTTTCGTCGGAGGTTTTTCGGTGTCGCAACACAAGAGCGCAGGATTCCGCTCTTCCTTTAAATCACAAGTCTCTTTAAATGAAGGAGTAGACCCGCTTTTATAGATTTTAAGAGCGACGCACAAGTAGTTTCATCTTTTTAATTATTTGCTGTAAGAATAAAAATACAAAATTTATGTCCCAGGTGATTGACTATTATGATTCATTTAACAAATGATTATTTATTGAACTATCTTTAATACATGTAAGATTAATACTTGGCATCATGAGGTAGAGAAAAATTTGCGTCCAATGAAAATACAGGAATTGCAGCATACACTGGGTTTGGCGATGCACAGTGTGGTCTACGTATAACAATTCTCCATGAGCCCTACTGTATGCTAGAACTCCATTGATCCCTGAGAGCGTCCCGAGGACCCGAACCTAAGTATTTTTGCATGAGGGAGGTCCACCACCACCTCCTGGTCCAATTGATGTCATTTTCTAGAAAACTTTATTATCATGATATTATTCCCCCCTTATCTTGATTAATAATTTGAATACTCATTATTGAGTATTTGGTTAGGGAGGCTCCGTTTGGCACTGCGTTTTTGCGGACCGCTACTTTCGTGCTAAACGGAGCCTGAGTAACTTGTCCCAAGTGATTGAGGCAGAATAATTTGTGCCCAAAAATTTTTGTATGAATTTATATAATTTTCACCATGCTTTGCACAGGTGGACATAGAACATCAACTAGTAATCAGTTTTTGAGATAATCATATGTACCTTTTTTTATTGATTTTTAATTGATAAAAATGTAATTTTTATTAATGTTGATAAAGAAGTTTACCGAGTTTTTTTATAGGGCAATGTTATAAGCAGTTCTATAACTGTTAAATGCAGTCCACTGATATTAGTAGTTCAATAAATTTAAGTATTTTTAGGACTGCGAATAGTAATCTTAGAGCTGCTAATAACATAACCCTTTTTATAAGGCTCTTCCATTCAGTCACAGTCATCCAAATCACCTAAACTTTATATATATAGGCCCGTATATTCAATCACAACCATCCATTCAAAATCACCTAAACTCTTAACACTACAAACCGGCCTCCTCACATATCCGAAATCCATCTCAGCCCCGCCAAACCTCTTCGTTCGCTCCTCTAGCTCTGTGCCGCAAATGCATAACGTACATTTCTCCTCTCTGCGAAGAAACTCTTCGTCCCTTCCGCCTGTGGAAAGAGAGGGAAGAACCGGTACCACTCGTCCAAGAACTTTTTCAATACATAATCCATGAAAAAAGAAAGGTTAAGGTTGGATTATCCTTTCTAGTGTGATGCATTAATTTGATTTTGATTTTCTAACCAAGTGGTTTGCAATCTAACGGTCTATTATCCCTCTCTAAATAGAGAGCTTTTTGGGATCGGACTCCGTTCCGAAATCTAAGTCCAGAAGTCACGCTTTTCAACCGCGTGGAGGAAGGAACGACTGAGATCAAAACAAAAAAAGCCAGAGTAGAGTGGTGAACCCTTTCAATAATCGAGCAAGAGGGGAACCCGGAGTCCTGGGTCCGGAAGCAAAAACTTCGCCTCTAAATCAAAGAATTTGGGCCTTGAATACTCCGAACAGTTGGATTGATTTTCACAACCTTTTCACTCTATTGCGTTAATATGATTTTGGATTTCTAATCAAGCGGTGCTTCAGAACTACAAGAAATCCCAAAGTAGCGCTTCAGAACTAGCGAACGAAGTATCTGTTTGGAATAGTGATGGCGGTGGAAAAAGTTGTACTCTCAATACATTATCATTGTTTAGAGGCGTTTGATTTCCCAGTGGTGAAAAAAATGCCTGTGCCAAAAAATGTGTTCGCATCTGCTTTCTATTCATACTATTTTTCGTAAAACAGCTTCCCACAACCGCTTTTCTTGCTGCCACAACCGCCCCAGACAGAGCAGAATTTGCCCGAGCTGAGGCCTACCCTAATTTTTTACCTTGCAGGCCCATGTGGACTTTTCAAGCCCGGACGTTTTGTGCGTCTTAATATAATATAAATATTTCACTAGTCCCGAAGAATATTCAATGGTGGCGAAGCCCATGCTGAAATTAATTAATTTATAAATGCCATTTTGCAAACAAAAATTACCGTTCTTACCACACACACACACAAAAAAAAGCTATGATATACGATGCGCAGGAAAGCTACAAAAGAAACTCCAAAGCGTGATCGAAACCTGTGAAGCAGAGAGTGTGGAGCTCGTCCTCCCCAAAGCCATATCGGGAGCTCTGGTCGCCATCTTCTCCCCCGCACAACAACAAAAACCACAACACATGCTCTCCTCGATCGATGCCATAATAATCCCCATCTCCTCCCCTTCTTCCTGTCTTCTTAATCGTCTTCATCCCGGCTTCCTAATTACAGCCAGCCACCGCCGCTGGGCAGAGGAAAAAGCTGTGATCTTTGAAAATGATCAGCTCGCTCGACTTCTACCATGTCATGACCGCCGTCGTCCCCCTTTACGTCGCCATGCTGCTCGCCTACACCTCAGTCAAACACTGGCGCATCTTTACACCCGACCAGTGCTCCGGAATCAACCGCTTCGTCGCCCTCTTCGCCGTCCCTCTGCTTTCCTTCCATTTCATTTCAACAAACAACCCCTACGCCATGAGCCTCCGGTTTCTCGCAGCTGATACCCTCCAGAAGCTCCTCGTCATCGCCGCCCTCGCCGGCTGGACCGCCCTGTCCCGCCGCCACGCTTCCCTCGACTGGACCATCACCTTCTTCTCCCTCTCCACGCTCCCCAACACCCTCGTCATGGGCATCCCCCTCCTCAGAGGAATGTACGGCGACTTCTCCGGCAGCCTCATGGTCCAAATCGTGGTCTTGCAGTGCATCATTTGGTACACTCTCATGCTTTTCATGTTCGAGTACCGCGGCGCCCGCCTCCTCATTGCCGAGCAGTTCCCCACCAACGCCGCCTCCATCGTCTCCATCATCGTCGACTCCGACGTGATTTCCCTCGACGGCCGCCGCGACGCGCTTGAAACGGAAACGGAGCTCAACCCGGACGGGAAGATCCGCGTCACCGTTCGCCGCTCGAGCGCTTCGCGCTCCGACGTGTATTCCCGGAGGTCCGGTCAGGGGTTCGCCGCCCACGCCACGCCGAGGCCTTCGAATCTCACAAATGCTGAGATCTACTCCCTGCAGTCCTCCCGGAATCCGACCCCTCGTGGTTCAAGCTTTAACCACACGGACTTCTACTCTTTGGTTGGGCGGAGCTCCAATTTTACTGCCGGCGACGCTTACGCCTTGCGCGGGGGAAATACCCCTCGCCCCTCCAACTTTGAGGATGAAAACTCCGCCGGGATTCCGGCGAACAAGCAGCGCTTGCATTATCAGACACCGGTGGCGAACTACCCTGCGCCGAATCCGACCGTTTTCGGCACTAAGGCCAATGGGCATGCCGCAAGGACGGAGGAGGGAGGAGGGGCAGGGAAAGATCTACACATGTTTGTCTGGAGCTCCACCGCCTCTCCGGTCTCCGACGTGTTCGGCAACAACCAAGAATATACTTTTCCAGCCGCCGGAGATTCTAATGCCGCCAAAGAAGTCAGATTAGCCGTCTCTCCTGTCAAAGGTTGTCCAATCAAGGGGGTGATACTTAATTATCAGCTTTTGTAAACAGAATTTACATTAAAAAATGATTTTTTTTTTCTTTTAAAAATGCAGGGGAAGGCCGGAAAGATGATTTTCTGGAGCGGCGGGAGGACTTCAGCTTTGGGAATAGGGGATCAATGGCTGAGAGGGAGATTGGGCGCGAGGGCGGCGGGGAAGATAAAATGCACGAGGGAGGTATAAAAGTCGGGGAAGTTCCGGCTGCAATGCCGCCGACGAGTGTGATGACAAGACTGATACTGATAATGGTGTGGAGAAAGCTCATCCGCAACCCAAACACTTACTCCAGTCTCATTGGTGTCATCTGGTCCTTGGTCTCCTACCGGTAACTCTCTCGTGTTGTTCAACATCAATCTTAACCTTCACAATACTATTACGTTACCAAACAGCTATAAACAACACATAATCGTAATAATGTATGATAAAATAATACCAGATCGAGCTAAGTTATAAAAAACTAGTTTTTGAAGGGGCTTATATTCATGATGGATCGATCATATAGCTGACATTTGTTTGCTATTGCAGATGGAATATTGAGATGCCTGCCATTATTTCCAAGTCAATTTCAATACTGTCGGATGCTGGGCTGGGAATGGCAATGTTCAGCCTAGGTCAGAATTGCCTCTGTTCTCTGACTATTAATTGATTTTTGAGCTGTTTACACTGTAATATATGCATGAACCGGAGATAACTGAACCATGGGAGCATCATGCAGGTCTGTTCATGGCTCTGCAGCCGAGGATCATAGCGTGCGGGAACAAGGTGGCAGCTTTCTCCATGGCCGTCAGATTTCTAGTAGGGCCAGCCATAATGGCTGTTGCCTCCTTTGCCGTCGGCCTGCGCGGCGTCCTCCTCCACGTCGCCATTGTTCAGGTCATCTTCTTCCATCCTTCCCTCTCTTTTTTTACAGTAATACTGAATCCTGAAGAGTAATAAAAGAAGAAGCCAGTGCTGACTCTGCTTCTTATCCAATGGCTGCAGGCTGCGCTGCCGCAGGGGATTGTTCCCTTCGTCTTCGCCAAGGAGTACGGCGTGCATCCCTCCATTCTCAGCACAGCGTGAGTACTAATTTTATTATTCTCATGCTATCAATCTTCCCTGATAAATGAGGTCACACTGATTGATTATCTTGTTCAATTGATAATACAGGGTTATATTTGGGATGCTAATTGCTCTGCCGATAACCCTCGTATACTACATTCTGCTCGGCCTGTAAAAAGCAATGCTCAGCAGATAGAGATAGAGCGAGAGGGGGGAGGGAAGAAGCAGACATAAGTGACAGAGGAGTTGTATGAAGATGTGGAAGAAGGTGATCAGAAGAAGCAAAAACTCTGTACCAAAAAAAAACAGAGAGGACCGGCCGGCTCAGAGTTGGACCCCTCCCGGTCCCCTCGGATCTAATTACTGCACTGTATTTGGTTGGTTTTTTTTTCTCCGCTGTTATTTAACAATATATCTAAGAGATATTTTGCTGTATGAGCTTAATTTTCTTCTGAAATTCAAATTCGACCGTTTGCAATTTATATACTTTAAGATGCCGTTATTAATCCCATCTAATTATGGATTTAAATATTTGATCACCTGTTTAATTAGTTAATTGAATGACTGCTGTTTCAAATTCTAAATTTATTTAGTGAGAATTATTCTGATTTAATATATATTCATAAGAATATATATGCACAAATATATATAGAAATGGCGGGGATGACGGCGACTGGAATGGCGGGGAGCGGAGACATGGCGGGAATGGCATCGGCATCGCATTTAAGGCGGCTGTCGCCGGGTTACCGTTGCTTCCATCATCCACCACTTCTACTTTTTGCCTGCCTCATGCTTTTTCTTTTTAGGGTATTTTTTTTTTACTATTATTATTATTATTTAATGGTGTGGTTATTACTTTTGGAGAATTTTCTTTATTTAGGGATTATTTGTTTGGATGGAATTGTGGGGTTGGAATTGGCTCAATTTCAATTCCCACCGGAATTGGATTTTGCCGTTCAGCTATAAATCATGAATTCATTAGGTCGGATTTGGAATTTTCAATTCTTCAGTACATGTAGGTCTACTTACACTGTTCTTACGACGGCCAACTTCTACATCGAAAAAGCCTTCATCATTTTTCAGATCTTCAAGCGGGCTAAAAAGGGCAATGTTATTTAAAAACATTTAAAACAGCTATTCGCAGTTCTAAAAATACTTAAATTCATTGGACTGCGAATATTAATGAACTGCGTTTAGCAATTATAGGACTGCTTATAACATTGCCTTGCTAAAAAGTGCTTCAAAGCCATCTTCATCTTTCTCAATTCCCTCTGCATCTTAATATGGAGTTCTCTGTCAGCAATGCATTCACAGAAATCGCCAAGGAAACCATGGAGCGTTTAAGTATTACCAAAAATCAAATGATCCAATGAAATCAAACCGCACCGACTGAAAATTTATATTTTAATTAGAAAGATACTTTATGGAGTTCTTAAATGAGGCAAGAATATTGAGGGAAAAATAGAGTTTTTTTTCTGCTGCCTTGGACATGGAAAGCTTAGAGCAAAGGAAATGAGGAACGGAGGGCTCGGTGGTGGGGGACGAAGAACCAACGTCGTCTTTGAGATTCTGTTCTTGAATAGATACTTAGAGCACAGGAAATGAGGAATGGAGGGCTCGGTGGAGGGGGACGAGGAACCAACGGCGTCTTTGAGATTCTGTTCTTGAATAGATAGGCGACGATGTCAGGCATCGAGAGCCGGAGAAGGCCATCGTCCCGCTAGAGGGGGAAAATCATCAGCTCTCTCTCTCTCTCTCGCCCGTGATGGGATCTACTCGGGACGATGAGGGCCGAGAGCAGGATGTACTCGAGATGAACATAAGGCGGCGGTGGGATCTCCTCTGTTGCGGTAATGACACATCTTCTCTTTCTTGGCTGACATCTTTTTTGGACGGCTCAATTCGTGGCTCTTTCTTTTGAAATTTCCCAAATTCCGGCATTTATGGAGGGGCATTGGTGATATAATATATTTTCCTTATGAGATAGAGGAGATTTCTTGGATGAGATTTGAGCTTTATTTGCCGCGGCGGCGGCGGGAGGAATGGGCGGGTGGAGATGGAGGATTGAGAACGGAGGGGAGGAGGAGGAGATCGAAACGGGGCTTTTTGCCCCGTTTTGAAGGGCGTGGCGGGTCCGGCGGCGTTTGCCAAAAACGGCGGCGTTTGCCAAAAACGCCGCGCGAAAACGCCGCGCCAAATGAACCCTTGATCTCTTTCCATGGGTGCAACTGACCTTCTCTCATCTTTTGGAATTCTCTATATTCCGCCTAATTTTCCTCCTTGCCGGCCCCACTATTATTTGGGGATCGCTCCAAATTTGGCATCCTCATTATTCCGATATTGATGAACTTTTTCTTGGTAAAGGGATTGATCTCCTTCCATTATTGAGCCGACCCTAGAGGCCTACCATCCTCCTTAACCTCTTAGAATTTCTCCTCCTTAAATAGGTGTGGCCGACCACCCTTAGGAGAGTGCAGATCAACAAATTTTCTTCGGTGGTTCAGCGAATTTCGGCCGACATTCGGCCATCGCCTAGCTGGCTTCCTCTTCGGAGTTCTTCTTCCAGTCGGCTTCTTCTCTCGCCGCCGAAATTATTTTCTCGTCGCAACGTGTACGATCGGACCTTGGTGGACTCGAGATTCCAACATATTCTCGATTTATTCTTTTCCTTCATTTTAGTCGCATTGTATGTTTGCGAAATTAATAGTAAATTGATCACTGCTTGCACAGTGGACGTACCTAATTTCAGAGAACCTCTTTACACATGGTGTTCTTGATTGCGGTGCTTGCTTTTATTTTTATTTTATTTTAAATTTTTGTGCTCATCGCTCTTCGTTATTTTGGCCGTTAGAAAAATATTTTGGAACAGTTTTTTTTTCATCTGCACTCAGATTCGGTTTTCATAACACTCCTCGGGACGACGAAGGGATCTGCTCGGGACGAAGAAGGGACGGGGCGCGACTTCTTCTTCGCTCGAGAGAACGACGGGAGAGGGCAGAATCGCAAAGTCCGTCCTAAAGAGGTCGGACTTTGTGGCCGGAGAAAATAGGCTATAAAAGTAATTTCCAGAATTGGGTGGAATTCCAATTCCATCCCATTATAAGGTGCGTCGAACAACGGAATTGGAATTGAGGGGCCAATTCCAATTCCCACTCCCCAATTCTGTCCAAACGAATGAACTCTTAGGTACTGTTCGGCTCGCCTCTTTTGGAATTCCAGCTTTGGAATTCGCAGTCCAATTCCATTTTCCCTGTTCGACACAGTGGAATTTTGCGTGGAATTGAATTTACGCCAATTTTTAGAGTTTTTAAACACGTTGAACCCAATTTAGGGCCGCAGCTTGAACTTCACTCGATTCTGAATATCCCGCGCAGAGATGAGCGAGCGGCTTCTTCCTCGTCGACGTTCCTTTCGTTGCTTCGTTCCTCTACCTCCTCTTCTCCATCCTCTTCCTCTTCTTCTACATCTCACTCCTCTTCTTCTTCTTTTTCTACACCATCCTCTTCTTCTTTTTTAGCCGTCTTTAGCTAGATCTGAGTTATTAGATTTTGGTAAAAAATATTGTCTTGATCTTAAAATATGCTGCTCCCTGTATCTGAGTTAGGTTTTGATAATTTTTCCTGCTACTTTGTGAGATCTAATTGCTGCATTGGTAGATTTTTTTGTTGGAACTGAGAAACAAATCATATATGTTGTCCTTGGTAATATACCGCAGCTGCAGAAACATGAATTACTCAAGATCATGGATATGCTCTCTCGCGATACCACTAAATTCGGGGTATTATTCATGACTTTGTCAGATGACCTTTGTTGCGGAACGCTTAGGGCTCTTGGTAGACCGGTTCACTTGAACCACCTTAGCTCGTGAGCGAACTAAGCGCGCAAACAGTCAATTAGAGATTCGTTGATTGCACTGGGACTTTTTAGCGTGGAAAACCCGGAAAGGGTAAAAAATCACGTGGTCGGAGCTGTGCCGACCAAATTCCACTATCTTCAGGGGGGTTACAAAGTGAGACTTAGAACTCGAGTGCGACAGGCCGCAACTCGTTACAGTAGTAGAGAGATAGAGAGATCCGAAGGCGACAGGCCGCCTCTTGGAAAAAACTAAGTCCTTTTCTCCTTCTGAGAAAGGTGGAGAACAAAAGTGAGCTGCTCCGGGGAACAAAAGTGAGCTGCTCCTGGGAACAAAAGTGAGCTGCTCCGGGGAACAAAAGTGAGCTGCTCCGGGAAACAAAAGTGAGCTGCTGCGTCGCCTTTCGGGATGAAGGAAATCTTCAAGTCCGGAAAGAAAATCTTCAAGCACCGAAGGAGAATTCCGCAAAAGTCTGCAAGGAGCTCTCCCAGGTCCAGAAGTCAAGGTCCCTTCAAATGAAGCCCCAGGGCCCTTTTTATAGCTCTGGCCGGGGGTAGTCTGGTAATCTTGTCGTTGGTAGTTTCCATAAATGCTTGGTGGACGAATCATATTTTCCGGTTTGGGGCACACAGATCGCAATTTTTCGTAAATGACCACCTTGCCCTTCGGGCAGCTTGGGCGGCTCGGGCAATTCGGGCAGCTCTGTTGGAGACGAAAAAGGCGACTGGTCGTTCCTGAAAAGTGAGATACCTGAAAGACAAAATGTGAGACGCCTGAAAGACAAAATGTGGGAAGTCAGGAAGACAGAAAGTGAGAAGTCAGAAAGACAGAAAGTGAGAAGTCAGAAAGACGGAAAGTGAGAAGTGCGCGCTCAGAAGCGTTCTGAGCGCGCAACGAGCGAGGGAGCGCTCTGAGCGTGTAATGAGCACGTGGGAGTTCTGAGCAAACGGAGAGGCGTTCTGAGAGCGTAATGAGCGCGGGAGCGTTCTGAGCGAACGGAGAGGCGATTGGTCGCGATCCGAGAAGGAAAACGGGGTCCGTCGTTCCTGGCGAGGAGCTCGCCCGAAAAGGCGCCCCGTGAGTCCCCCTGTCAGAAAGGGGGGAAGGAGGGGGAGGAAACGGTCACCCTCCCCCGCAGAGAGGGAAGGCGAACGGGACGCACTCCCGGGAGACGCGGCCAGGCCGCACCCAAGGGGGGTGCGGCAAGCCACACCCAGGGGGGGTGCGGCCAGGCCCCGTGAGGTGGCGCAATGGCACCCCGGGATCGGCCGCACCCCTTGCGGGCGTGCGGCTCGGCCGCGCCCCGTGAGGTGGCGCGGTTGCGCGGGACGGCTTCAAGATGGGAGGCAGTCCCGTTGTCATTCTCGGCGTGGCTCCGTATGGCAACTCTGGCTTTATTTCCCTAGATCCCCTGCCAAACTGGTGGGGGGAGCGCTTTTGGAAATATCTGCTGCCATTGCGGCTTATAAATAAGAGTCTGTTATACGAGCCCCCATCAACCTTAAGTTGAACTGGATCCGAATGCAGCTTAATTAGTACTATTTATGTGTACTGTTTATTTGTTGACTTTTTTTATGCATGTATCTTTTTAATGTGTGTGGACTATTTGTTTGTGCACTTTAATGTTCTATGTTATGCATGACTTTGTTTTGTATGTAGTATTTTTCTATTCTATTAATTCAAATTTAAAATTTGAATTCCATTATGCAACCGAAAAACAAAATTGTCTAATTTCAATTCTTGATGCTCAATTCTGCAAAACATCCAAACAACAAATTGGAATTCAACCAATTCAAATTCCCGCTGGTTTTGGAATTGGCTGAATTCCAATTTCTCAATTCCAATTCTAGGCTACCGAACGGGCCCTTAAGGATTTTCATGTCAATTATCGATGAGGGTTAAATATGTTTTTGTAGACAGACGAAAACCTTAATAAGGAATAATTGAGATTCACTTCATTTGGACTCGAGTGGATATTATCCATTTCACTGTGGAGATTTAGGGTCCGTTTGGCACGGTGTTGGCAGTCGTGAACGGACTCAGCTTCCGCTACTTCGCTGCACTCCTCGGCAATAGGAGACATGAGAACTTCAGACATCTCTTCAACTGTTGGAGTGGAGGTCTCGATGACTTTAACAGAGTTATTGTAGCATTGTCTTGCTATTTTTGGATCACTCGTGATCCATAACTGCTTCCTGTAATGACGAATTTCAGCATTTGGTGAAAGGTTGACACTATTGCTTGATATTCTATCACAATAGGCCTCTCAAAAATTATGTTATAGTTGCTAGGTGCATCCGGTTATAGTGATGAGGAGCGAGTTTAGAGAGCGAAAACTAGACGACGAAATCTCAGGATATGAAAGGGCTCTGATTGGGAGGAAGGGTTGAACGGGTAATTGCTTCTTGAAATGAAATTTCTCACCAATAAGCTTTTGATATTTTAATGTATATCATATAATAATAATAATAATATATTTTTTTATGTAAGGGCATCGTGCTAAATGATAAATTTTTTGTGTGTGTATATCAACTTAGTTCCAATAATTATGGGGAGAATAATATTAAGTCACACGCGATCCGGTGGCTGGGTCCGGTACGATTGGTGTAAAATATTGCGAACTTTGGCTCAATGACAAGCTAAGGCTCTGTTTGGCACTGTGGTGGCGGTCAGTAACACAGTGATTATGAACCGTCATCCGTGACCGCCCGTCCACACCTAAAGAACTTCATCCACTTTTATATTCCAAATTGTTTTTTTTTATTGGTGGAGGCCACGGCGCTTCATGCCAAACATACATTCTATAATGGTGAAGCTTTTGTACAAACTCAACCGGAGCAAAAATGCCGCGCCAAACAAAGCCTAAATGAGCGGAGTTAGAGTAATAATCTCTGGTTCCGTCGTAAGGACGCCATTAGCTATAATTGGTTATGGAGAAATCAATAACTTTTTTTAGCGGATATGAATGAAAAGCTGATAAGAGAAATAGAATGTGATAATAAAGGTCAAGTTGGGCTCCATAAAATTCTCATTGTTGCATGATCAATCAATCCTTTCACTCGAGTTTGTTAGACAATTAGGTGGTCGTCCAAAATATCATTATTTGGAGTTTATTTCCAGGAAAGAAGCTCTATCGCACGCTTACAAAAATACAGCGCGTTAATGTGTGAAGATTTTTGTCAAGAGATCGAGTTTTGATACTTTGTCAAGAGATTTGTGTTACAGTATTCTAGCCGATTACTCATTGATTTCACCGATTTCTTGTGCCGGGAGGAATGAATGCATTGCAGAGGATGAATATGACGAATGACTTGCTTATATTGAGTTGTTAATTAGCTACACAAAATCACGATAATACTCACATATGTGCGGATTCAACAAAAGATAGATGCGACACAACAACAATATGACCAACGCACAACCCTCAAAGGATGAATATGCGACAATAATTACTCAACGCTAGGGGCAAAAAAAAAGGATTTTGCTTTGCAAAATGACCCGTGGAGTTGATAATAATTTTCAACTACTTATATATCAAAAATAATAATCAAATGAGACAGAAACAACTCCGATAAAATTGAGTCCTCAAATATACAGTCACACGCGTGCGTATCCATGCGTGTGTCTATAGATATATACACACGTGCGATTGTTTATGACTTGGCTTCCAATTTATTTTCATGATTATAATAATTGAAGAAAGTTTTCATTTAATTATTTGATGAAAAAAAAAGATCATTGGTTTACGTAAAGAGATTTATATGCGTATATTATGTAGGTAGGAAATAGGAATGTAGGATGTGGGACGGACAGAGGCGGGACCCACACTCCTCTCGAGGCATGGATTGGATACATTGCAGCAAACCACTTGCCCTTTTGTCTCCCCCACTAGCACGTTAAAGCCTTCTGGGTTACATTTCCCAGATTTATTCTCTCTTTAAAAAAAAAAAAAATCTTTATATTTTCATATATTATTATAAAATACTGTGTACTAAACCGCTTAATTTTAGGTACCGTGATCCGTTTCACGGGATTAATTTCACCCGCACGATTCGTGATCCTACGGTGGTAATCTGTGCGAAAATATAAATACGTGGACAGTCGCACAATGTGTTACACGTGTCTAAAATTTGCAATTATAAAGAATGAGAATGTTATATGCACGTCGTTTTTTGTTTTATGGAGGCCACAAATATTAATTAAAATGTCTCTTTTTTTCTTAAGATAATTGCAGGCCACCCTCACATTTTCTTATTTTTTTCCAACTGAGTATGCTCCGGTTCCTGACTCCGGTCGCTGCTTTTGTCTCCATTGCTCCTTCGAATCCTATAGCAGGGCAGGGGGAGTTGGAGCTGTTCCAGCGAGTCTTGATGGGGTTTTGGTGGTTTTCCGAAAGCTATGGCGAGGTAATTTTGGAGGATGAGGCCAAATAAGGAGGCGTCGGAGGCGGGGCGGCGGTCGAGAGAGGGAGGTGGCGGGGCGAGTTCGTGTGCGAGGTTGGAGAGGGTGATGTCTTTCCACATTTCTTCCATGGCTTAGTTGGGAGTTGGAGCAGAGGAAAGGAAGGAGAAGGTGGAGTCCGAGTTGGAACTTGAGTCTTCAGGGAGAGTAAATAAGTAGGTTATTTGGATTTCAAAAGTTTATTAGGTTTATCAATCAAAGACAATTTTTAGGGCCAATGATCATTATTTTCTCTGGGAGGAGTTCTAATTTTGCTTGCGACCAAGAAGACACGTACATGAATTATTTTTATTTACTTAATTAGATCATTTATCGAGTTAATCTCCCCAAAAATTACAGAATCGAGAGTATTTCAAACTGGTTAATGATTACAGGTCAATCCGTTCTATTACAAATCCAGTTTTTAAAATCTTTTAACGGAGCCAAAAAAATTGCCATACATATACTAAATTTGGCATGCATGAATAATTTTTTGGCCGACATACATCCACGATTTGCATAAAGTCAAAACAGACATGTATATAACATCACTCATATATATACTATATATCCATTAAATCATAGTTTAACCCATACTCTGGTTTCCATTAAATCTTTTATCATCACTTATTTCTAATACGTGCTCTACAACTCTATATAGTATGAGTAATGAACAATGTGAAGTCGAACGGAAATGACAAAATTCTAGATTTCGAATACATTAGTCGGTTCTGAATCTAAAAAGTATGAACCGAAACCTATATGAATCAATTATTGATTATGAGCGTAGCTCGATGCATGATTTATTGAAAATCAAATAACAAGTTGTTTTTTTTTATCGCCCTAATTCCTCCCAAAAAAGATTACAATTAAGTTCACAATTACCACAAACTTTGTAAAAATAACTTCAAATTTGTCAATATTTGTCCAAATCTTGTTGCACAAAACTATATTCATTAAGGCTCAGTTTGACATAGTGGTGGCGATCATGAACACGGTGGTCATGAACCGTCATTCTGAACGCCCCACCTCATCTAAAAAACTTCATTCATTTTTATGTTCAAAACTAGTTTTCTTTTCTCTCTGGCGTTCATAATTGTTGTCGTATCAAACATACATTCTATAAACGGTAGTGTTTTTGTCCAAACTCTCCAAACACCGCAGCAAACCGAGCCTCAATCACGCCTTCATGAGTATCTCATTACTGCCTTAGTCGGGACAAAATGTTATTATAAGTGACGCATTGTCATAATATATAAATTATTCCTCATTCTACATTCCTTATTCCTTGCACTTAATTTCTTATTAAGTACTTCATATTTTATCTAATAGATAGACTTATTATAAGATATCTTTATAATTATAATAGGTACAAATATGAAATCGAGGTACCCATTCTATGATAAATTTGAACTTTCCCTCTATTTTTGTTCCTTTAGTGGGCCTAGTCTTTCCGGCAATTGCAATGGCTTCTTTATCTCTTTATGTCCAAAGAAATAAGATTGTCTAAATGTGATGGGTTTGCCACAAACTTTTTATAATTATGTCGGATATACATCATTATTTAGTATGGTGCTTACTAAAAGTTACGGCTTAGAGCAGTCGCAATTAGGTAGAAGTTTTCCGCAAAAACTAAAACGACTATTTTTATAAGTCACACAAGTTCATTACAAGAACCTCCCATGGGAGTTTGCATAATTACATGTTGCACTTTTCTATCTTTCAAAAATATATTTACCTTCCTCTAAGTTTTCACAGTTTACAAAAATGTCCCTTGCGTTAGAACTATGGATGAAAAAAAACGATAAAATCAGTCAAATTATTTTATAATAATTTTTTTTTATTTTTTTATAACGATTCTAAATTCATTATAAAAGGTAAAATGTAAGATACTCTTTTCAATGTAGAGTTATTACAAAGTGTAAAATTGAAATATCATTAAATAATTTGACATATTTGATCATTTTTTATTTATATTTCTAAAGAAAATAGTAAGGGTTTAAATTAAATATCAGGACATTTTTGTATTCCGGAAAAACTTAAAGAGTGGTAAATGTAATTTCGAAAGATAGAGGGGGCAACATGTAATTATGCAAATACATATAAAAGTTGCATATACATAATCAAATATTTTTATAAGTGATTTAGTGGCCCAAAAGATGCGCTGTAAAGGCCGAAGATCCATTAAATGATTTTTCAGCATGCGACTAATATTATAAATTATAAGGTCTTTCACAGTATTACGGTTATAGACTTATATCTTTATATATTAATAATTATATTTGAAAATAAAATAAAATAAAAGATAAATAATATAAATGTATGGGGGGGGGGGAAGGGGGGACCAGTACTGTGCTCATTTTATCCTTGAGGTAACAATTATACCTCACTTTCAGAAATACAAATCCTGCAACCAACTTCACCGCCTCCTACGGTGATTCAAATCGCCCTTCGCTCCATAAACCACGGCGGCACACTAACTACGGTTAGATGCCGATGCAAGCATTAGTTTATAGTCACACGTCGAATATACGAAATAAATAGCTGGCGAATAATGATCATTCCACCTGCGCACTCCTTTCAGCTCAAAGCTTTCACGCTGAATGTGCATTATATTTGACCGAGGGGCGAATATAAGAGTGAAAGCACGCGCGAGTTGCGACGAACAGGTATGCTTGCCAAAGGGCGCAACTGAGGATCATCGTTTCTATCTCGCGTTAAAAGAGCGAGTGGCGATCCTTGTGTGGATCCCTCGTAAAATCTGATCTAATTCGCGTGATATCGAGGCGCGCCGAGAGGGAGGATCAAATGAGATCGGCGAGGCTGGAGGCTGAGGCGGGAGAGCGACGAGACACGAGATAGGGCGAAAAAACTGAAAGGGATGGAAAATAGGGTGGTCCTCTGGTCACCCTCCTCCCCTTCCTCCAATCAGGGTTTCGAATCCACTTGGATACATAATGAAATAAAAAAGTACAATTAATTATTCTATGAACTGGATGAATGTGATTGTTAAATGCACGCACATCTATCGATCGATCATTGTCGCTTTTATACTTGTAATCTTTGAGAATTCGCGTCTTCTCGCTCGACCCTTCCATGTCTTATCTTCTCTCCAACGGTATAATTTATTTTTTATTTTTACGAGAAATTTGTTTGGGTTGCCGACGGCAATGAGAAAAGGGGTGCTAAAGTGCACTTTTGAACCTTATGGTGAAGTGCACTGATACTACGATCTGAGTGGATGTGCACTGATCCACTTTAAGATGTGTGCAAGATTGATTAGTGGCATTTATAAGAAAGAGAGGCCCACAATGAACCATACGGGCTTGGCTGGCCCACAAGAGGGGTAGGGGGTTGATCTAGAATTCGGAGACATTCATCTGTTGGAAGCCTGAAGGGGTGGTGGTGATCAGGCTGCCCATACCTGCTGTTCTTCTCAGTACCGGGCCCACCGGCTATGGCCCACCCTCATGCATGCACGTGAATACACTACTATCTCTCTCTCTCTCTCCTTACTCTATATTTCGGCCCCGTTTGGGAGGACTTATTTTCACCGATCAAGCGGTTACGACCGCATGAATCGGACCGGTGAAAATAAGTCCCCCAAACGGAGCCGAATCGTCTCAACATCCTTGTCGATTCCTCCATATACATATATACAACTATGACCCCGTTTAGTAGGCCTGTAAGCAAATACCAACCGAACCGCCAAACCAAATCAAACCAAACCACACGGTGGTTCGGTTTCAGTATGTCACAGTTCGGTCACGGTTTTGATTTTAGAAAAATCATACGGTTCGGTTCGGTTCATGGTTTTGCATGGCAAACCGAACCGAGTCGAACCGAACCGTAGTGTATAATAATATATAATTACTTTTATATTTTTTTGTAATTAACTATATCCATATTTTGATTTAATTATGTCTATAGTATATCATATTTTGGTCATTGTTTGTGTTTTTTAATTTTTATTATATGATTAATTGATTATATATTTATATCCCTATTTCAATTCACGGATTTTAGAGGACAACAAATACTAAATAAGCATCGCTCGATCGCTCTCGCTCAGACGCTCAACTAGGATTTTCCATCCCCGCTCGCCGCTTGGTCCTCGCTAATTCTACAAGAAATTGATTTGTCGAGTGCTTGATTTGTGTTCAAGATTGGTTGCGGGCTTCGCCAATTTCACAAGAAATTGAGGCACGATTAACTGATATGGCCGAGCTTGAGTCATGTAAGATAACAAAAAAATTTAGTTTATGTTTTATTATTTATTTAAAATGTTTAATTAATTATATATCTAATTTTTTTTAACTTTTGTATTTTCAGTTATTGCAGAGAATCCCGGACTTTGTGGAGATTTTGCATGTTATTTAAATTGACACGTGCTTCGTATAGAGTAATTTGCAAATTTTTCATTTATTTTTATTTCTAAATATAAACTCTTGTTTGTGAATGTAGTTGTGATTTTAAAATATTCTTAGATTACATATTATTTAAACCACCAAAACCAAACCAAACCAAACCAAACCATTCGGTTCGGTTCAATTCGGCTACAATGTTTGAGCGGTTCGGTTCGGTTCCAAAATTTTGGAACCACATATGGGTGGTTCGGTTTTTGGTTTTGCTTGAAAACCGAACCAAACCGAACCGTTACAGACCTACCGTTTAGCGTGCTGGTGGCGGTCACAAACGGGTGGTTATGAATTGTCGCGCGTGAACGCCCGACCTCATCTAAGAAATTTCATCCACTTTATGTTCAAAACTAGATTACAAAAATGCACCTTCCAATAGAAATATGGATGGAATTAAAAATGATAAAATTAGCCAAATTATTTCATGATATTTCAATTTTATCCTCTGTAATGACTACATTGAAAATCGTGACCTATTTCTTTTGGGCATTGTTAAAGGCAAATCAAAAATGAATATCCGCACACTATTAATAGCAAGTCATTCTTTTTGAAAATTACTCGGTGCAAACAAATCTATTAACGACAAACTGATATTGCTAACATCAAATCAAATCTAAAATTAGAAAGCTTGTCATTATTTTTCAACAATTGAGAGGATTTTGAGGATAGTTGTTAATCAAAGTGACCCAAAGAAAAAAAAAAGAAAATAAATGGTGAGTTCTTACTTCTATAAAGACATAAAAGATTGTTCACCTAGTTTAGCTTTATGAATAACCAAGGTCTGATCCAGGAATGAATGAAAAATCTGATTTCAGCATTCATGCTTTAATCACAAAAATTAATTGACAATCTCAATTTATTTATGAGTAAACTATAATCACTAAATTTTCTGCACAATTATTATTTTTATTTTCTAATAGTGTAGTCTCAAGGGCATTTGTTATGCTATATTACCCTTTGAAAATTTCTGAAAGATAAGAAGACAATTATATACCTTATAATTGCACTTCTTTGTCGATTAATATTTATTGTGAATGCGAGAAGGTTTCGACTGAGCGTGAGAGAGAATCAAGGTGGATTTTCGTCGCTGGAGTGCAACTTATGGTTTGCCCGTAGAAAATTTACGAACTAATTTTAGATGAGAATTTTAAGTTATGTTGGTGTGCGGGTAACATTTTTTGGTTTGCATTTAAAAAAATCGAAACTAAATTTAAATGAGTATTTTAAGTTATGTTGGTGTGCGAATAGCCATTTTTTATTTGTCTTTAACAATGCCCTTTCTTTATGAAAAGTAATCAAATATGCCAAATAATTTTATGATATTTCAATTTTAGCCCTTGTAATAACTCTACATAAAAAAGGTGCATTACATTTTACTCTTCATAATGAATTTGAAATCATTATAAAAGAATAAAACTAGAATATGATAAAATAATTTAGCTGATTTTATCATTTTCCATCCATATTTCTAATGGAATGAGCTTTTTTTGTAAACTAGAATAACTAGGGATATAAATGTAATTTCTAAAGATAAAAGGGTACAACCTGTAATTATGCAAATTCTCCCGTAATTAACCACTGTATACAAGAAGTTGTCTTTTGTGCAACATTCAAAATTGCCAAATATATACTCTCATTCTTTTACTCCAATGACCAATAACTTAACATATATTATAAAAAATGGAAATTCTCACTCAAGCTTCATTCTGATGATAGAAGGATGACTCAAGCTTCATTCTGATGATAGAAGGATGACTCAGGTACGGTTCCATAAGCAATAAGAATCATCATGCGAAGGCTTCGTTTGGCGCGGTGGTGGCGATCGTGAACGCGGAGGTCATGACTGTCGTTCGTGAACGCCCGACCTCACCTAAAAAATTCCATGCATTTTATACTCAAAACTAGTTTATTTTATTGGTGACGGTCATAACCTTTGTCATGCCGGACATACATTCTACGATAATTGCGTTTTTTTTTTCAAATTCACCGGCGCAAATAAGCCGCGCCAAACGAAGCCGAAGCCTCGATTTCACCGCGGCTATTTTTGAACTAACCTTAGGAGTTAAGTACTATTGACACCCAAGTTGATGTTTATAATTTATTAATTTGCATGAATATAAGCATCCATATATAGATAGATATATATCAAATGCATATCTATTCTGGGATAATTACTGGGACCTCCCCTGGGAGTTTGCACAATTAAATGCGGCACCCCTCTATCTTTCGAAATTACATTTACCTTCCTCTTCAAGTTTCCCCAGTTTACAAAAATGCTCCTTTCTTTAGAAATATGGATGAAAATGATAAAATCAGCCAAATTATTTCATGATAATTCAAATTTATCTTTTTTTTATAATGATTTTAGATTCATTACAAAGGGTAAAATATAATGCACCCTTTCAAAACAGAGTTGTTACAAAGAATAAAATTGGAATATCATAAAATAATTTGGCATATTTGATCGCTTTCCATCCATATTTTTAAAGGAAAAGATCTTATCTTTCAACGTAGAATCATTACAACTGATAAAATGGAATATCATAATAAAAAAATGGCTTATTTTATCATTTTCCATCCATATTTCTAACGAAAGGGGGCATTTTTATAAACTGGGGAAATTTAGAGGGGGGAGTAAATGTAATTTCGAAAGATAGGGGAGGTCTCCTGGTAATTAACCCTATCCATTCTTCCTAAAGTTGATCATGATTTTGTGATTATAAGTAAATAATATATCATTATAAAAGATACCATTTGCATATACAACCATATGCAACATTTATATAATCATGTATAAGTTGCTTGGACAAATATATGCATACAAAGTTGATGGAGACAGATGAGGAGGAGAACATGTGTTCAATGCAAAATGATTGGGTCCATAATTTAATTTAGTGACACTTTAATTTTGATGGAATTGTTGCGAAAAGACTGAAAAGAAAGAGAAGCGGAATCATCCCCCATCAAATTAAAATAACAGCGACATGTCCACTTGATCGTGTCTACACACTTTCACTTTCTTGTTCGTAGAACCCCGCCCCGTGAACATGGTGTGTTTTCTCCGAATCAGCGGCGACTTTGCGGCCTAACTCAAAGCTTCAGAACTAGATTTGCAAGGTTTTTGTGACCGGCAAAAAAGATATCTTATCACAAGGAATCTTCTAAAGGGAAAAGTGTCCGGACAACTTGCCGAATCTTATCGGGCTCCGGAAACTTCTGAGGATGTCGAATTCAAACAGCCTGAAGCCCTAGCCCAATACTTTATCTATAGACGATCCTGTATTACGATCGATCGGCACATTTCCAATAGAGGTCGAGCAGCAACGTCGTCGGATGTTCACCGCTTTCATGCATCCCAACCCATAACACCAAAACATTTACATCTCGGGCAGGGATTCTGCCCCCCACAAGGACTCAGATGGAGATCCTCTCCATTTGGGACTCCTTACGGTGAGAATGGATTCTTATTTATCTAAAGATGCAGTTTTTTTTTTTGATGATATGAAAAAAGATGGAATTATTTAATGTGTCGGATGAAAAAAGAATCAATCTGAGCCGTGAAATTAATGGATTGCGTCCATTTGACTCACATGGAGACGATCATAATAGATCACCACGCGGGAGCAAGTACACCCGTATGATCCGTGATTTCAATGATGTAGATTGTTTGCAAAAATATAATGTCGTATTTGTGTAATACGATGGTATTGAAAAGTAATCGTATTTTAGTTCAATCATGTGCGCAAATTCGTGCTGACGGAAATATACGACGTGATCGGGGGTCACGCACGGTGATTTAAGGTGCGTTACACGCACCAACTTTTGAGTCCTCGAAGAAACTGGCAGCGATACAAAGTTGGCTCGCTTCCTCTCTCTCTCTATGATTCTCTCTCTATATCTCATTTCTATAATAATATTTATGCAAATCATCAAAAATCAATCTTCTGGTAAAAGCAAACAGCCCAAACTGTCATTCACAAGGTGCCTTCAAAAGTGAGCACATTGATGAATAATGATTATACAGTTTATTAACACCACCACCACATGAAGGTGATGTCAAATCACATTTAGCGCTCAATTTCTTTAGGGTAAAGTACTGGTGACACCCCTATATTGTAGAGAAAAGATATTTGACCCCCTGTAACTTTTAAAAGAACTGTTGTAATCCCTAATTTTTCATAACCGCAACATTTGACCCTCTGTCGAAAGAATTTGTAGGGGGTGAAATGTCTCGGTTATGAAAAATTAGGATTTATAACGGTCCTTTTGAAACTAAAGTTTCTGCTACAACTAGCTCCCAATTTCTAGCTACAACTCCCAGTTTCTGCTGCAGTACCAATTAATCGTCAGGAAAAAAAAGTTTCCGCTACAGTTCTACCTAATAATTTGGAGACTAAATAAGTTTCTGCTACAGTACGAATATCTTGGTGTTGGAACAATTATTAGAAATCAAACCCACCTTTATCAAGCAACTCATGTTGGTTTCTTTTTTTCCTCCTCCGGTGCGATATCTCGCATACTAACGATTTTGAGGTCGGATAAGGTAGTTTCGACGCGGTCCGTGTGAAATATTTTGTAGTCGGAAGAACACGTCAATCAACAGGAGAATAAGGACACCAAACGATGAACACAAGTATTCACAATTAATAACTCTGGCAGCTAGTTACAAACAAACACGGCTGAATACAAGTTGCATCCAACTTGATTGACAACAGCCAATAGTAGGAAAGAACTTGGTCACGGACAAGATCCGCTTCTCCTCCGGAGCACACCGCGCTGGTGATACTCGCTCCGATACTCCCTCGCTATCGAAGCTCGCTCCTCGCTACCGCCGGCGGTATCGCTAGCGCCAGGCGTTAGCTCTGCTACTCGCAAGCTCGCTGCTCGCACTCCAAGCTACTCGCGTACTCGCCACGCGCCGCTTCCTCCAATACTCGTTAGCGCGAGCGCTATCACTAGCGCCGGGTGCTATCTCCCGAGTAGGTACTCGCACTCCCAGCTACTCGCAAGCTCGCTGCTCGCCGCTTCGCCTCTTGTCGCTACCGCGCGCGCTAGCACTAGCGCCGGCGGTATCTCCACTACTCGCTACTCGCTCAAGGGAGCTGGCCGAACTTACTCCAAGTCCGATGCTCGCCTGCCGAACTTACTCTAAGTCCGATGCTCGCCTGGTGGCGCTCTGGTATCTCTAACTCGCTCAAAGTTGATGATACTCGCCAGTTCCAGAATCGATACTCTTTAGAGGGGGGTACCCCTCTATTTATAGGCAAAACAAGGGGGGTGGCGAGTATGAGCTAGCGCTGGCGCAGCGCTGACGCTAGCTCACTTCAATTCTAACACTCCCCCTTGAAGTGAGCTCCGGGAACAACTCCAAGCAACGAGCGAAGCCTCCGGAACGGCCCCGCAGATAGGGGCTTCGTGAATATATCTGCAAGGTTGTCTTCACTCCGCACATGCTCCACAGCGATCAAGCCACCCAGCACCTTCTCTCTGATGAAGTGATGCTCGATCTCAATGTGCTTGATCCTTGCATGACATACTGGATTGGTTACCAGTTTCAATGCACTCTCGTTGTCTCCACGTAGCACAGTAGGTCCGCTGACCTCCTCGTCCACATCCTCCACTAGTCTCCTTAGCCAGACACACTCCTGAGCTGCTAAGGATGACGCCTTGTACTCGGCCTCCGTGGTAGAAAGGGAAATAGAGTTCTGCTTCTTGCTACACCACGAGATAACAGCTGCTCCACACAAGAACACGTAACCTGATGTCGACTTGCGATCATCAGCGTCACCTCTGTAGTCTGCATCCGTGTACCCATGCAGCTTGAAGTCAGACTTCTCATCATAGGACAACCCCATCTCAAGGGTGCCCTTCACGTACTTCAGTATCCCCTTGGCTGCCTCCAGATGAGGCTTCCGCGGCTCCTGCATATACCGACTAACTCGACCGACAGCAAAGGCGATGTCCGGCCTCGTGATAGTCAGGTAGATAAGACTCCCCATCAGTGCCCGAAAGATCTTTGGATCAGGAAGAATCCTCCCTTCTTCCTTCCGAAGCTTCAGCCCAGCCTCCAGAGGAACGGAACTGCTCTTCCCCTCCTTCATGCCGAATCTTTCGACGATCCTCTCGGCATACGCCCTCTGGGAAACATACAGCCCGCCTCTTCTCTTCTCAACTTGGAGGCCAAGGAAATGATGCAGTTCACCAAGATCCTTCATCTCGAATCGTATGGAAAGCTGTTGTCTCAGCGCTGCGACCTCCTCAGGGTTATTCCCTGTCACGATCATGTCGTCGACGTATAGCAGCACCAACACGTGAAGACCTCCACTCTTCTTCACGAACATGCTGGAGTCCGAGTCTGAGGCATCGTAGCCGCAGAACTGCAAGTACTCCGCAATCTTCCCATACCAGGCTCTCGGCGCCTGTTTCAACCCGTAGAGGGCCTTCTCCAGCTTGCAGACATGATGTGGCTGAGATTTGGACACGTATCCAGGCGGTTGCACCATGAATATGTCCTTGTCAATCTCTCCATACAGGAACGCATTCTTCACATCAAGCTGCCACAGCTTCCAACCTCGGCACGCCGCCAGAGCGATGATCGTCCTCACCGACGTCATCTTCGCAACAGGACTAAATGTCTCTTCGTAGTCCTCTCCGTAGGTTTGCGAGAAGCCCCGAGCGACAAGCCTCGCCTTGTACCGCTCCACTTCTCCATCAGCTCTCTTCTTAACCTTGTACACTCATTTACAGGTGACAGGTTTGATGCCCTCCACCATGGGAACCAGGTCCCATGTCTCATTCTTCTCTAGGGCCTCCATCTCCTCGATCATGGCCGCGTCCCACTCCTTGATGCCAGCTGCATCCTCAAAGCAGGCAGGTTCCCTCTCATCAAGTGGTCCTGCGAAGAAGCAGGAAACTAAACTCACGAAGTTCCCCTCCTTATAGCGAGCAGGCGGGACGATGGTCCTCTTCGACCTCCTCAAGGCTTGGCCACTATCTACCACTCCGGTAGACTCCTCTGGTTGAGCTCCTCTCTGAGTTCCTCTCTGAACTCCTCCTGAAGCGGTGCTCTCCCTGCTTCTTGAGTTCGTAGCTCCCCCTGAGCCAGAAGCTCCTCCTGAGCCAGATGCTCCTCCTGAGCCAGATGGCGATGGAGCACTTGGAGATAACTCCAACTCCACAGTAGGGTCCTCAGTGACCCACTCCTCTTCCCTGCTCGATTCTCCACTCTCCGGCAGCTCCACTGAAGAGACTCCCTGGTATGAGACCAGTTCGTCAAACACTACGTCGCGCGAGACGACGAACTTGTGGGTCTGCGAATCCATGCACTTCCACCCCTTCTTCCGCTCATCGTAGCCGATGAAGATACACTTCCTCGCTTTCGGCTCCAACTTGGTTCTCTGAGCGTCCGGGACGTGCACGAAGCAGGTAGAATCGAACACCTTCATGTGACCCACATTTGGCTTCTCCCCGAACATGAGCTGGTGTGGAGACACCATCCTGTTAGGACTCAGAGGTAGCCGATTGATCACATGAGTAGCACACGCCATTCCCTCCGCCCATAAGGCCTTGGGAATGCTCTTGGCATGTAGCCAACTCCTAGTAGTCTCCACCAGATGACGGATCTTCCTCTCTGCCACCCCATTCTGCTGTGGGGTGTGAGCGCAGGAGAGCTCCCGCCGAATGTCGAACCTCCTGCAGAAAGAAGCAAACTCATTGGAGGTAAACTCCCCTCCATTGTCGCTTCTCAGCTTCTTCACTCTGTTGTTCAGCCTCCCCTCCACAAGCTCCTTCCACTCGAGGAACTTGCTGAATACTTCTGATTTCTCTCTCAGAAAGTACACCCACGTATAGCGGGTGTAGTCATCCACCAGAACCAGCGCATACTTATTGCCTCCATAAGTAAGGGTGGCGCACGACCCCATAACGTCAGCATGTACGCACTCAAGAGGTGCCTTACACCTGGTCTCCGACTTGTCAAATGGAAGTCGATGTGACTTTCCATATTAGCATCCGTCGCACACATGGCCGTCGCCGTAGGAAGAGAGATGAGGCAGGCCACTCACTAGGCCCTTTGCCGCCATCATCTTCAGCTTGTCCATCCCCACATGACCCAGCCTCTCATGCCAGATTACAGCGCTGTCGTTTGTCTTCAGCTTGTCCACGTAGGCATTTGCAGATAGGACATACAAATCCTTCACCCTTCTCCCGGTGAGCGTGACGTCAGCATCGACAGACGATAGATTCTTCAAGAACTTCACCTCCTTCGGTCCAAACAGCACGTGGTATCCAGCATCCACGGCGTTAGCCACGGAGAAGAGGTTCTTCTTCATGCCAGACACGTGATACACACTCTTCAGTGTCACTGGCTTCTCTCTACTCCCAAGGGACACCTTCCCTTCTCGCTCCACGGGATGCACCGTATCATCCGCAGTGATGATAGCATTCGTTCCTTCATACGCTTCCAAGGAGTCGAACTTGGACATATCTCCAGTAAGATGATGCCCGCAACCGGAATCCACTATCCAGTCGTTCTCGAGGTTGATGGAGGCTAAGACATCGACCGACGTTGCCGTCATCTCTGCCAGGAAACAATTGTCCCCTCTCTCACCACCCTGGTGACCTCCACCTCTTCCTCCACCTCTCTGGTGATCTCCCTCCTTGTTAGCAGCATGACCGGCCTTCAGATTGGACCGGCAGTCCTTTGTCATATGCCCGTATTTCTTACAGGCAAAGCAAAGGGATCTCCCCTTCTCATCGTGCGCAGGGAGGAACTTCCTCCCATCTCCCTGAGAGGACGTTGAAGGTCCATCTCCGGAGTTCTTCTTTCTCTTGTCCCAGGATCTCCTCTTTCCTGAGAACAAGGCCTCGCCATCTCCTCCTGAGATGGATACTCCCGCCATCTGCTTCGCCAAGCTCTCCTGTGACGATAGCAGGTTCTCTAGCTCCAGAAGGGAGGGCTGAGTAGCCCATCCTTGCACGGAAGTAACGAAGGGGACATACTCCCTCCTCAAGCCTCGGAGTATGTGCCGCTTCAACTTCGCCTCTGAGATTGGCTCTTCAGGATCCAAGGCCGAGATCTCCCCACATAGGTTCTTCACCTTCAGGAAGAAGGTGGATATCGCCATCTCGCCTTGAGTCGATTTTGCCAACTCATTCTCCAGGAATTGTAGCCGCGCCACATTCTTCTTGTTGAATAACCCATCGAGGGCTATCCAGATCGCAGACGCTGACTTGCAACCAATAATGTGGTCGAACAAGTCAGGTGATATGACTCTCTTCAAGGTGAACTCCGCCTTGGCGTTGGTCTTCCTCCAAGCTCTCACAGCTGGACCATTATCTCCGGCAGCTACAACTTCCTCTTGCTCCCCACCACCAACAACCTCCCAGAGATCCTCTCCAAGAAGGTAGCTCTCCATACAAGACATCCACTTCTTGTAGTTGGTTTGAGTAAGCAGCTCAATGCCAAGTCCCCTAGCATACCCTCCTCCGCCGTCCATCTTGGTTGCTTCGTCCTTGTTCCCACTATCCCTCTGATACCATGTGAAATATTTTGTAGTCGGAAGAACACGTCAACCAACAGGAGAATAAGGACACCAAACGATGAACACAAGTATTCACAATTAATAACTCTGGCAGCTAGTTACAAACAAACACGGCTGAATACAAGTTGCATCCAACTTGATTCACAACAGCCAATAGTAGGAAAGAACTTGGTCACGGACAAGGTCCGCTTCTCCTCCGGAGCACACCGCGCTGGTGATACTCGCTCCGATACTCGCTCCTCGCTATCGAAGCTCGCTCCTCGCTACCACCGGCGGTATCGCTAGCGTCAGGCGTTAGCTCTGCTACTCGCAAGCTCGATGTTCGCACTCCAAGCTACTCGCGTACTCGCCACGCGCCGCTTCCTCCAATACTCGCTAGCGCGAGCGCTATCACTAGCGTCGGGCGCTATCTCCCGAGTAGGTACTCGCACTCCCAGCTACTCGCAAGCTCGCTGCTCGCCGCTTCGCCTCTTGTCGCTACCGCGCGCGCTAGCACTAGCGCCGGCGGTATCTCCACTACTCGCTACTCGCTCAAGGGAGCTGGCCGAACTTACTCCAAGTCCGATGCTCGCCTGCCGAACTTACTCTAAGTCCGATGCTCGCCTGGTGGCGCTCTGGTATCTCTAACTCGCTCAAAGTTGATGATACTCGCCAGTTCCAGAATCGATACTCTTTAGAGGGGGGTACCCCTCTATTTATAGGCAAAACAAGGGGGGTGGCGAGTATGAGCTAGCGCTGGCGCTAGCTCACTTCAATTCTAACAGTCCGTGCGGACGAAGAGAAGGGTGACCGTGAGCAATATTTCTTCGCTGTGGGCCATGAATTGGGCGATAGACATGAAATGGAGCCATGCATTATTATGCACTACGCATGTTCGAAAAAGGAGTGGAGGAGTCGACTAAGGTGTCGTAAATTGTGTGAACCGGGGCATATTAGCAGTCGTCGGGGTTTGGCAGCGTCGAGAAGAATAGGTCGTCGGGGCTTGAGTGTGCCGAGAAGCTAAGGGTTGTTGGATCCCGTACACAGATCTAGAAGCCGGTAGTCGTGGAAGAAGAGCCGGCAGTTCCCTAAATCGTGGGAGTCGGGCATCACAAGAACGAATGATGCATGATGGTTTGTGTCTTTGTACACAATCAACGACGGGTTAGGGCGAGTCGGGCAAATTTATAAAGGAGAAGAATAATGCGGAGGAGATTGTGATACGAGCCTGAGAGACAAGCCTCTCACCCCAAGCATATAAGTGTTCAATTCCAATTCCATAGGTCCAAATGAGCTTGAATATTTCTTTGTGCGCTTCTTTGGTCTAGTTGCTCATTGGATGACATCCATTATTATTAAGCTAATTTGGCATATTTATAGCCAAAAGAATACTAAATAAAATGTAGCTTATTAACTTTAAATATATTGTTTTTTTAATGTTTTGTTTATATATATCTCATCAATAAATGCTATTTGAATGTTATTTATTCAAGTTTGATTGGTCATCTAAGTCGTTGTAAGCCCCTAGCATAGATGAGAAATAAGTAAGGTTGAAGGTTGATGTTGAAAAATTCACAACAAACAAATGAAATGGATCAAATGTAAGTTATGTTGAAAACTAGGCACGGATATTCTAGGGTGTCACCGCTAAGTGGCACAAACAACTCAGATCAATTGTGGTGAAAAAATAGTTAAAAGTGTCGGTCGTTAAGTCGATAATTACGTTGCCCTTAAACGACACAACACCAACTGACTTAGGCTCCGTTTGGCGAACGCCCGAACTCACCCAAGGAACTTCATCTACTTTTATGTTCAAAACTAGTTTCCGTTTCTTGGTGGCGGTTATAACCGTTGTCACGCCAAACATACATTCTATGACGTTGGAGTTTTTATCCAATTAAACTCACTGGAGTAATAAACATCATGCCAAACGGAGCCTTAATTGTGATGAAAAGAAAGCAAGAGACATTTTAGGTCCACTTGTAGGATTGTGCTTCCTAAAGTTTTTTTATTTTATTTTATTTTAAATGAAAAGATTGAAACATAAAGGAAATTAAAGGAAAAAATATAAGGTCCTGTTCGTTTGGGCGGAATTGGAGAAAAGAATTGGAATTGGAATTGACAATTCCAATTCCGTTGTTCAGCAGCCAATATTTTGAGTGAGATTTAGAATTCAATCCAATTCCGTGGGAATTCAAATTAGCCTAGTGGGAATTGGAATTCAATTTAGCCTAAATCTTTCCTCCCCCAAGTCCGACCTCAGGAGGACGGACTTCGCGATTACGCCCGCATTCTCGGGAGCGAAGAAAAGTCGTCCCCTTCATTCTTCAAGCTTCCTCCTTCATTCTTCTCGCTTCCTCCTTCGTTCTTCCCGCTTCTGCCTCCACGATTTTTTTTGAATCTGGCGTCTCCCCTGACACTGACGATCTCCGGAGAGTTTTAAACCACTTGAATATCACATCCTTGAGCAATTGTTTGGGGGAAGTTGCATTCCTGGAAGAGAAGATCTTCGCCAACGAAGGAGACAACAATTTGGCGCACCTCTAGAGCGCCGCGGGGATCATGATCTACTCCATGGTTGTCGTATTTGATTCCACTATGAGTGGAAACAAAATAAAGATGGAGGGTTCTTCCTCCGGCAAGAATCAACAGTCTCTGTCAAGCACCTGCCATTTGACGAGCTCCATTGGCCAATTTCCCTTGAACTCATGAATGATCCGGTGACCGTCTCCACGGGGCAAACATGCAAACATACGACAGGCCGTCTATACTTGAATCCTTACATTTGATCATAAGGAAGTAGGTCGAAGACACTATCCCCTGTTTGGCTCTTTGATTGTCATTAGATGTCTATTTTCATTAGAATTGCAACTCTAATTTCAAATCAGAAGTTTACTATTGAAACTGGTTCTTTGTGTAATTTTGTAACTAATTACTGGATTAGGTCTTGGTTCAATTTTAATTCCTGCGAGAAATGGAATTGGCCAAATGAACGGAGCCTAAAGGAAAATATATGCATGTCTATTTATGAAGACAACTAACCCATATGCAGGAATATCATATGCTCATCTATTTCATACAATACAAATCTCTTGTTTCAGCTTAATATCTCTAAGAAGGGGGATTTTAATGAACTCAACATGTTCTGTCAAAATTCTTATCACCCAAAAAAGAAAAAGAAGAAAGAAAATTGGAGAAGGGACACATTTTTCTTACTTCATTATATCGTTTTCCTAACGTATCAGAAACACAGTCAGATCATTTAAGAGCAACTCAAAGAAATTATACAAAGGCAAAAGCATTACAACACTCGAGCCTTTACAAAGGCAAAAGCATTAAACAATAAAAATGTCACTATACATCTCTATCACCTCTAAACAAAATCATTGCCTTGTATTTGATATTGCAAAAGAACAAGTCCTACATTTTTCTCACACTAAAGCAAAATACCATATATCTAGTGGAGCATAGCCTACAGTACAGTTGATGACCAGAATTAGCGAATTTCTACAATACATTTACCATAAGATTAATCCAGGGAGATAACTTCATGAGGTGTTAAACTAGTAGTTGGTTCCACTTTCCTATCTGAATTGCTAAACATCTTCATCTTCTTCCTTCTCTCACTCCTCTTATTGATCAATGGTTGAAGATCTTCCTCGGACTCCTCATCTGTATAGACGCCAAACTGTTGTATAACCAAAGATATTTCTCTCGCGCGTTTATTATGTTTGCTCTCTTCAGTATAAGGAACGCTACAAATCTTCCTGCAAGTTGTTCTGGGCTGTCTTGGAATCTCGGGCCCCATTGCAAGAGTTCGGGTTCTTAGGTCCACTACAGTTAACTGATTATTATTAGAACAATCAGCCTGGGAAGATTTCTGGCCTAAGCTTTTAGGTTTATCATCCCCAGATAGTAAGTACTCTGCCATAATCTTAGGCCTTTTGATGACTCTTTTATCCTTAATTTCGTCTGCTGGAAGAAGCAGCATTGGTCTGGCCTGTCTATTAAACTGTGACGAACCTTTATGTTTTTTCTCCGCATTCTCTTGAACACCTGAAAGTTGTGAGAAATCCTCTAGTTGAAACATCCATTTGGTGTGTTGATATGCATAATTTGGGAGCAAAAACAACCATATACAAGTTAGGAACAATATGACTCATTTGATTGCTTGTCCATAGAAATCATGTTTTTTAAAATGATAGATTTAACTTTCCCTCGTTCTATCTGTTGAACTGAAATCACTAATTCGGAAGGATTTTTGAGGAGGTTTGTGGAGTTCGAATTCAATAGGAGTGTCAAGTTACATCCAACCAAATAATAAATATAATGAAATACACAATTTTAGTCACATAATAGATGCACATTAGTATCATTCCCAAGAAAACAACAGTGCAACTTGAAACATTCAAACATAGCTAAGAGTGAATAATGAGTAATTTCAAAAGAAGCCAAGGATCTCACCTATAGACTTGCCTTTGTCTTTAAATCCAGAGGCATCATCTACTTTTTCATATCTCCCAGAACATAGCTTCTTGTGCCTACAGGAATAGGAAAACCTTTTTTTCATCAACACTCCATGATGCGAAGTGTATATATTACAAATTGCTACAAAAAAAACAGGGAAGAGACCAGATTTTGTTACCCATGAATATAGAATAATAATTAGAACCAATTCAGCGCAATATTTGTCCCTACTTTTATCCTACTAGCATTACTGATTACTTCCTCAGCCGGTGTATTGGATAGGATCCAGCTTCTTTCTAAGTCACCATGTACCGAAGAAGAGAAATGATGATATGAATGAGATCAAGCATAATAGAGGACACAAAAAATACATGATTTGACCTCAAAGGAGGTCTACATTTACAGGAGAAAAGAGACCGACAGATTCACGAAAACTGGAGGCCATATAGGTGATATAAAAAGAGGAGGCCGACCAGCTCAGCTCAAAACCAGAGTACATCCATCTCTCATAAATTGAGAGAACCCGAACCGATATATGGTTCATAGCTCAAACTTGATTCAGTTCATACAATGATGATCATAAGATACTAAAATCGAATCCGGGTATCAAGTGAGCGGGCCACCAACCAAGACTCTAAGATTTCCAAGAACAATGCCATAGGCATCATTGCATATGACGATCAAACTAGGTACATACACAAAAAGGCACAAGCAGAGAGGAAGGGAGGGAAACAGGTGCTGGGGGAGAATGGGGTAATGCACATGTGGATGTTTTGTCACAATGGGGAACAATTATGGAGAAGAGGGGGCAGTTTGTGGCTTGGAAGAGTGGATTGCCCGGATGTTGAAAGCTTAAAGGGACTCGGTTTGGAGAAGTGGGCAGTGGATCCACGTGAACATTTAAGGGCTTGGTGGGTGAGGTGGGGAAAATGGGAGGGGAGGAAATTTAGGAGAGTGGCCTAAATTTTAGGAAGGTGGAGATAACGGGGTAGTGAGGTTAGTGGGAGGTAGTATGGTGGTTGAGGGGTAGTGGTGGGGTGGGGGGTGGTTGCCGGAGGTGGTTTCCGGCAAGGGTCGCCGGAGGTGGTGGCAGTGGCCGGAGATGTTTTACGGCGAACGCAGGAAAACTGAAAAATGAAGGAAACTTGATGGAGATGGTGGTGGTAGTAGTGGGAGGCCGAAAAAGTTTTCCGGTGATCGCCGAAAAACTGAGAATGGAGGAATTAATAAGGGTATGGGAGAGGGATCACCGGAGGTGTCCGAAAGTGATTTTCTGGTGATCGCTGAAGGTGGATAAGAGGGGATTTTGGAGGTGTTTAGGGGGCTGTTTTGGGCGGTGTTTGGAGGAGGGGAATTGTGGAGGTGGTCGGCTATGTGGAGGGAGGTGGAGGAAGGTGGTTCCACGACAAGGTAGTGGAGGAGGGAGGGAGGGATGCCGGCGAATGGTCGTGGAGGGAAAGTGGTGGCCGGCCAAGGGGAGGGAAGGGGATAAATCCAAGCTTCGGCACTTAGATTTCGGTTTCGGCACCGGGTGATCAAAAGTAGAGGCTTCTTTTCACTCAAATTTCAATAATCCAAATATGAGTCATCTAGCCCTATTTATAGACTACGGGGCAATCATGGACGGTCATGATTCTCTGATCATGACGGACCTTAAAATACATGAAAATAAAAATCACAAAAATACAAAAAAATTACTAAAATTCTCGGATTGTCGATCCGCATAAAATGGACGGCTTTGAAAATCGTGTAGGTCGGTGTGTGTCGCGATCCCATCACCGTGGGCCCTTGCCCCTTCCAGGCTAACTTTTATGTCTTTGCACTGGGCGGCGTGGACATTATCTTGGGGGGGCGCATGGCTCCTCACCCTCGGTAACGTCAGTGTGAACTGGGATCACATGACTATGAGGTTTCTCCAAGAGGGCCCCCCTACCTGCTGAAGGATGACTCTGCCCTCCTACGCCAGACCGTCTCTCTTCGCTCCTTTCAGAAGACAGCCGATGTTGATTGTGTTGAGTACTTATGGCATGTCGTGGACCAGGATGTTCCACCTTCACCGACCCCTCTGGCCCTGCAGGCTGTGTTGGATCTCTTTCCGGGTGTGTTCGCCGTCACGACCTGCCTTCCACCGCCCCCGTCGACGAATCACCGCATCTCCCTACAGGGGGGTGTGTCCTCAGTGTCTGTTCGGCCGTATCGATACGGTCATACGCAAAAGGATGAGGTTGAGAAACCTATGGGCGACATGCTTGTCGGGTATCATTCGCCCCAGTGCTAGCCCCTTCTTGAGCTCGGTCCGCCTTGTCATTCAGGAGTTGCTAGACGAGCTATGGGGAGCATCTAATTTCTCCAAATTAGACCTACACACAAGGTATCATCAGATACGAGTGCGGGAGGAGGACATCGCCAAGACGGCGTTCCACACACATGACGACCATAATGAGTTCCTCGGCATGACGTTTGTCTTGATGAATGCATCTGCCACTTTTCAACCCACCATGAATAATCTGTTCTGCATGTATATCTTGGTTTTTTTTGACGACATCCTTGTTTAGAGGAGGTGGCTGAGGGTCGAAATCGGAGAAGGGGAAATGAATGGGGCAGCGACTCAGGATGTAGGGGCGAGGGTGGCCCGAGACTGAAGAGGGGAGAGGTTGTGGTGCCGAAGATGAGCAGGGAATGACCTAGGAGTCGTCATCTAGGGGGTTCATGGAATCGTTATTGTGAGGACTGCCGACTCTAGGAAATTTGAATCAAAGCCTCGATGCCCTCACCTCTAGCATACACACATAAAATAGAGAATGACTAGGGAAAGCAATATGAATGGCTCATAATGCACGTTCATATTGGTTGCGACCAACACTAAATAAATTAATAAAACATGAAATAAATAAATAAATATATGATAGAATGTTGAAACGGCTGCCCAGACACATCTGTGGACTCGGATCGTTTACACAGAGACTAGATCAACGCCTTCTATGGGTGTACCGCTAGTGAGCCATCAGGACAATCATCTCCATTAGCTCCCGCGGCTTGAAGATCATGCACTCTACGTAACTGGGGGGGGGGGGGGGGGGGGGGGGAGGCTCGAATTCTATAGGTGAAATCCAGGTGTCATCAAAAGTCGGTCGGGCTCTCCAATGGACAAGGTACCTCACTGTATCTCCCTCGACCATGGTAGTGAAGTCATAGGCAAGTACCATGGTGTCTCTGGCGTCTCGGACTGTAATGTATCTTCATTTGAACTCTACACTATTGGGCCGTCGGTGATGCCAAGTGGCCCTCGGGTGGTGACTCCATGGGCCGTACACAGGAGAGTATAGGGGCATGCTTGGGAGGTTGCAGCTTAGGGGTAAGGATAAGAAAGGGGTCCACATACACACGCTCCTCGAAATATGGAGTCAAGTCATCCACATTGAACATTTGTTTTATCCCAGCAATCAGAGGGATGTCAATCTCAGACGCATTTGCCCCACTCTTTCGTAAAATCGTAAAAGAGCTCATTCAACTAGAACTTAGATTCTTTGTCGTTCCCTGGGTGTTCATTCACCTGGGACTTAGTTTCTTTGTCATTCCCTGAGAGAACCTCTCGGCTCGTATATGAACCATCACCTGCTCACCCTCTTCAAAGTTATGCTCCTTCCAATGCTTATCTGCAAATGTTGAATGAAAGACTCGGCGAACTCACTAGGTTGAGACTCAATCGGGATGTATTAGGTTAGTTTCCTGGGATCGTAACCTAGCATAATATGGAATGAACTCAAACTCGTGGTCCTATTGCCCGAGCTATTTTATGCAAACTTCGTCGTGGGTAGTATGGAATCCCATGAGGACGGGCTCTCACCAACTAGACACTGCAAAAGGGTACCTAAACTTCGGTTGATAACTTCTGTTTGGTCATCCGTCTGTAAGTGATAAGCGGTGAAAAACTTAAGTATCATGCTAATCTTCTTTCACAACGTCTTCTAGCTCATAAATTTGACTTTGCGGTCAGAGATAATAGTCGTAGGCAGTCCATGGCACTTGAATACTTCCATATAGAATAGAGCTGCAACGTGAGATGCATCACCGGTGTTGCGACATGAGATAAAGTGAATCATTTTCGAGAAACGGTCCACAAAAACAAAAATGAATCCATGCTTCTTCAATGTGCGGGGAACCCCGAAAACAAAGTTCATGCAAATGTTGACTCGAGGCCGGTGCGGGATGGGAAGGGGAGGTAATCAACAACAAATAACTGAGTGTACCCTCTAGTCACCAGACGAGCCTTCAACCTGTCAACAATACCATCAAGGGAGCATTTCACTAAATAGGTCCTACACCAATCAACTGTGGAGTTCCTTGAAGGAAGGCAAACTAGATTCCACGACACTTAAACCCAATGTTTTCATTTCCTTAATTATACCATGTTTCCATCCAGGATGAGACACACCTAACAATGTCTTAGGATTACAAATAGAAGAAAGCGAACTGATGAAGACATGATAACAAGGAGATAAAAAAAGCAGCCCGGTGCATTGAGCGAGGGTCCAGGGAAGGGTCCCACCACAAGGGTGAAATGTAGGCAAACCTTACCCTACATTTTTGCAAGAGACTGCTTCCGGGAGATAAACAGTCGTACAAAATTAAATGTAATATATGATGATAAATAGTGTAGTTGCGGCGAGACCTGTGTAAGACTAGGGGTTGATCATCATCAATGGAGGTAGAGACAGGATGACATATTCAGTAGCATAAGGATCTTGGACCAGAGTAGTGATGGGTACATACATGGGTTCTAAAGATGTGGTCACAATGTCCTCTTATTTAGGACATGATCTTTAATTATACACATGATCATAGTAGAACAACTTTTCAACATTTGGATCAATCGTCTCCAGTAAGAAAGTAGTAAGAACTGTGAGAATGTCAACGTTAAACTCAAAAAAGGTACTGTTGGCATATATGATTGAAAGTTGGGAAAAACATCGATAGCCTTAAGACTACGAGAATGTCGTAAGAAGAGCACTTGATAGATTTTGGTGATAATTTATCTCGACCAAGAGATTATTTATGAACAAAACAAATATACTCAAACACTGATGCATCCGTTGTTGCATCCGGATGAGCTATGCTTATTATATGTGGTTTTTAGTACTTATGTCATATGAATCTTTGTCGTCTTTTTATCGCAATTTTATTTTGGCGTCACGGCGTGTTGGCTTGACCGACCAACACGATCCTGAATAAATAGGTCCGATAGTTTAAGGTGTTAGGATGCAAGCGCGACAATATTTTTAATTGCATGAAATAAGAATCAATTTTGAATTTAATAATATTATTTATTCAGAATTGATTTGGGAGTTTTAAAATTAATTAAAAATCCTCTTGAGTTTCCAACCCCCCCCCCCCCTCCTATTTAGGGCATTGACCCCCCCCCCCCCCCCCCCCCCCCCCTCCCCCCTTCATTTATGTCTTTGGAAACCGCCCCCTGTTGTAACCGAAACCTCTTATCCTATTTTAATTCCCTCCCATCATCCTATTCGGGCAGACTGGAAAAAACAGGGAGGCGACGTGACATCCTGTCATCGTCGTTCCCTCTATCCAGCGAGCCTAAATCGAACGTCCCTCCTCGTCGATTCATCGCGCCTCTCCGTGGGAAGACCAACCACGAGCGAGCCTCCTGGTGGCAGTCCAGCCTCGGCGAGCCTCTGCCGTCCGATCACGGGTTGGTATCGACGACCACCTCATTCCAGTCACCCGCGCCTGTGCTCGCGGTGCCGCAAAGCTGCTGCTCCGCCTACCCGTCCACCGCCGACCCACCTCCAGGTACACCGGTGTCGTGACCGACTGAACCGACTGAACCCGAGGCCTCCAACACAACTCACCTCTCTCCTCAAGCTTACCGAGCCACCTCTCCATTCCCTATTTCCTCTTACCCTCTAACTCCACAACCACCAACAACGCCCAAAACCCCGTCCAGCCTCTTTACCGACAACTAGTTTCCCCCAAAGCCCCAACCAGCCTCCTCCAGACCCGTAGCCGCCTACTCTTCCAACCAGCTGCCCAAAACTCATGTCAACTCTGCCACCCCGGGAAATCCCCACAGATATACCAGCTTCGCTCTCTGTTGTTAACATTTACTCATGCAATTAATTTATGTGGTCGAATTGTTAGCGCTTGCACCTCTTACAGTTTCTACTATCGCTATTTCCCCCAAAATTACGCACAATCTTTGCCACTTGTTTGAGCAGTCCGCTTGCGGAATAACTAAACGCGCGCTTGGATCCACCGCTAAAACAATTTGAGTTGAATCGTCTTAAGTAGAGAATTAGCTAACAAGGTCCCCACTCTCTCGGGGAAGGACGCTACTAAAATTAGCCGGGTTTAGAGAGTTCCTCGTTTACCTCCGGAAATAAACAAGTTAACAAGAAATTCGAAATGCATCAAACACGTGATAGAGTAACTAATACAAGATCTCTAGAAAAATGATGAAAAGGGAATATGATAGCGCAGATTGAAAGAGGACATGCGGTTATAAGATAACACAATGTCAAGATTACATCATCCCAAGATTGAGAAGAGAAATGGATGAGAGAAGTGTGAGTTATCTACACTAGATATCTGTTCTTGAATTCAACAACTCCAATATGTGGGGTTTGTATGTGTGTGAGGGATAAGACTGAGCATATTATTCGAAACTCGAAAGTCGCTCAAAAATCGCTCAAATATTGAGCCGAATCGGAATCAGTTACAATTGATTCAACTCAATTTGAGCCGATTCAATTTGACTCGAATCTGATTTCGAGTCGATTTCGAGCCAACCCTGAATCGCTCGAAATAAGATTTGAATCAACTCAAATTGATTAAAAATATTACGTATTTATTAATATATTACTATTTTAAAATTTAAAACACTAAATTATAAACCTAAATAATAACATTGAAGCTTTAAGTGTTTCATTTTCTAAATTTAGATGTTTCCCAATTTAATTTCGAGCCAACTATGAATAAACAAAAAAATTGCTCAATTTCGAGTCAGTTTGATTCGATTTTGAGTCAGCTCGATTCGATTTCAAGCCAGCTCGGAATCGAGCCATTTCGAGTCGAGCCGACTTGACTCGAAAATTTCGATTTTGAGCTGAGCCAAAATCGCTCGAACTGGACTCGATATCAGCCCTAGTGAGGGAATGAGGACTAACGAATCATATCCTGTGATTACGTACATTTTTTACAAGAATTCAAAAAATTTACAAGCCTTATCATACTAAATAATACAAACAAACTATCAAAATGTGCCTTAATTTCACCACACAAAAAAATGAAACAAAGAAAAAACGAATCTAGAAACAATTGTGCTAGGACCTACACATCAGAAGTAAATCGAAAGGTCCATAAGTATGTTTATCGACACGGCTGGGAAATGAGAGATGTTGGTGTTTACTCGATTGACTTGACTCGCACTCTAGACTCCTAAGACTAGATAAAGGAATGACCATCTTCTGCAAGTTTAATAGCTTTGGATGGCCCAGCTGGCTGCAAATCTACAAAAATGATCCGGTGGACATAAAAACAAACATAGAAAGAAAGCATGCAATAAGACGATAAATACTTTTGGATTCATATCTTGTTACCATTCACATGTTTCGCCTTCAAGTCTCGAATGTAAACAGAAGAGTGGTAAACATTGGAATATAACTACGTGTTTAAATAATCTTATAGATGGATATAAGAGTGGAAGGAAAATTTAGAACAAGAAAACAAAGTGTAATGATATTTTTTTTAGATGGGAAAAAATTGTGTTACCATACATATGATCGCACCCAAGTCAAATATCCATGTGGGAGAAGAAATGGATGATTGAGTAATGAAGGCATATGGAGTGCTAGATGTCTTCATCAGAAGAAATGAATATAATTGCTCCCCCCTAATTGTGTATTCTGTACAGAAATGGTAAATGCTAAATGAATGGAGTAACATGGGTGCCCTGGTGGAAAACCATTAATGTTGTAATATATTTCCTGGTATGTCCCCCATCTTCCATAATAAATGCATTTAAGACAACCACGATCCGCACAATGTAATCCACCACATCCATTTTAGACCCTATGACCATGGTTCCCTAATGGAGTTTAACTAGAAACCAAAGCAAGGAGATCAATAACATTATCTGGGCCAGCATGCAGGATGGGGTAATGTCATAGAAGCAACACAAATCACTCGGGAATAGACCTCAGTAAAACTCGGAATAGGAGCTTCTCCTAAGATCTGAGATTTAACAAATTAAGGCACGAGGTCTGAAGTGTAGAGGATAATATCTAATAATTTATTTTTCTGATCCTGCTGAGTACAGATGTCAAGTGAATCTAGGACGAGATTCATAAACTCAATAACAAAGGCCAGAAATTTTCAACATGTGCATAAATGTATGATTCAGACTAATTCAACTGGAAGAGATTCCCATTAACCTCAAATGGTCTAGTAATATTTCTCGTATAGAGGCTTTCAGTCTGATTTTAAGTATCATAACATGAAAGAAAGGCACGAAAGGTAGGTATCAATGATGGATTGACCGACTACCACATTAGTACAAGAGGTTGAGCATCCATAATCTTCCAAGTTGGACTAGCAGCAAGAGCAATGATCTCTAAATGTTCATCTTTTCCTTGTCCCATAAATCAAACATTAACTGCAACAGACCAGAAACAAAAGTTCTTGCCATAAAAGTTTATCGGTTATGATCGGTCCGGTTTATAATTTAGCTTGCAAGTCAAGCATCACTCCTGAGAATGACTGAGCTCGTAAATCTTCGACAATGAATTAAGAGAGGAGTCAAACTTCCTTTGTACGCTTTCAATAGGTGAGGTTCCAGATAAGAAGAGTGACCCTAAGAAGAGACCAATCGTGTTATGTTGTGAAGATGATAAAGTTTGTCTAGTGTTGCGAACGGAGACAGTGGAATACTGCAGAGTTGAAGATAGGAAAGATCGAGAACTATTGTTCTTGAGGACATGCAATGAGAAGTTATGTGATATCCAAAATCTGATGGGGGTGGTCTGATACGGGTGGAGAGTGCCTTTGGGATAGTGAAGTTCGGACAAAAACAACTTCTAGCAAAAGATTTCTAGGTGAGAGGATGTGGATGAATGAGTTGAACCCCGTATCAAAATTGGAGGGAAGTTATTGGACTTCAGAAATAATTTGAACCCTCAAATACCATAGATGTCTTTTCAGAGCAAGTGGTAGTGTTGCATTAAGAACTCTAGAGTTAAGAGTGCTTTAGGTGAAAGTAATTATAGGATGAGTGGCCTTTTGGGAAGTACTCGTAAGTTACATTGGGAAAATAAAATAAAATCGTAGGGTCCAGCTTAATGTGCTGGGTTGAACCAAAACAAATAATACCTCAAATATTATAGGTCAGGTTGTTATATATGATATCAGAGTCAGATCTCTGGTAGTAAGATGTGTGGTTTGTGGATGAACCAAGTAGAAGTTGATAGATTTGTAACATATTGAATAAGAAGATGGAGGTTTTATGAGGGTATCAAGCGACTTTTGGGACAGTAAAGTCCAGAAAAAGGCTGCTTATAGTAGATTTCTAGGTGAAAGGGGGGGGGGGGGGGGGGCAAGAATGAATTTAATTCTAAATCAAAATTCGAGAAAAGTTGCAAGGATAAAGTAATGATTTGAACCACAAATATCAGAAACGTATTTTTTAGAGCAAATGGTGGTGTTAGAAACTGCATAATTGCGCACGTTCAGGGTAGAAAAGATTTTGAGATGCGTGACCTCGTAGAAAATATGCGTGCGCCACTTCAAGAAAATGATAAAATCGTGAAGTCCTGCTGATGACGCATATTTTGACTTAAATATGCAAATCATTATTATTATATTTTTATTATAAACTATATATATTTCGTTAAATTATATTATAATTATCTTATAATTATTATTTTTGTATTATTCACACTAATATTATTTTGTTTTATTTTATGACAGGCCTGGGGGAATTTCGGCACGATTCGACGCAAAATGCCCGCTGTCAACTTTTGTACGAGAAATAATTCTCATGCAAATATTTTTTTGAATGCATGATAATCCACCACCTTTTCTCTCTCCTCACCATGCATAAAATTATCATTAATTTATTATATTTAATTTTTCATGCATGACCACCTTTATTATGCATAAGATATTTTATAAATTTCATTTTAATCATGCATGGCCGGCCATCTATTTAATTCTTCATAATACATGTGGTCGGCCCACCTTTTTTCTCTCTCCTATATTATTATTTTGTAAACACTATATGCATGGCCGGCCACTTCCTTGCCACCCCCTCTTCTTCTCTCTTTCATTTCTCTCCATTTAAATCCCTTCCACCCATTCATCTTCCACCCCCTCTTCTTCCCAAATTTATTTCTCCATTTTTCATTCATGATGTGGCCGGCTCTCTCCTATTCCCCTCCACCATTTAATTTTCTCCTATTTAATTTATCTTCCACTCCCTCATCTTCTTTCTTTTATTCTTTTCATTTCCTCTTCACCCCTTCATATCCCCAATTAATTCCTCCATTATAGTGGTCAGCCCCCCTTTGTGCCTCTTCATTTTCATTTTCTTCTAGGTCCTTCCATAATGGTTATATAAGGGGCAAGGATTCAAGGCTTTAAGGAGGTGGGAAGAAGGCATCAAGTTCAAGAGAATTAGGAGTAGTGTAGAGAGTTAGAGAGATAGAGAGTTTACATTGTATAAATGCTACATGTTTGAGAATTTATTTAAGAAGTTCTTCTTTTATGTGTATGTTTTTTCTTTCATCGTATCATCATAGTTGTTATTTTTATTTTTGTACTCTTTCTTTTTTAATGAAAATGAATATTTCTTTTTCCATTATTATTGTCTCTTTCTTCATCATGAGTAACTAATCTTTTTCTTAGTGCTTGATTGATTAGTATTGGGATGAAGATTAAATTATAATCTATCGTCTCTAATTCTTAAAAGTTTTCGTTTCGATTTATTTCTGATTCATTTTTGGTGGCGGGTTTATATTGCTATTATATTAATTTCGTTATCTGATTGGCGTCGTAGTGGCCGAGAGGCTCGTGGATACCATAGATCGCTCGGAAAGAAAGAGATTTGGATATTTTCTTTGAGAATTGTAAGTATCAAGTCTTTTGGATTTGGGATTAATCTTTATGCAATTTTAATTTACTTTCAAATTTTAAGAGATTATGTTTGAAGTATTATTAAAATTAGACGGTAGTCGACTCTAGCGAGTCTCTATCGTATTTTATTATCCTCCAACCGAAGCGGAATTTCTAAGAATTAGATCGCATCTTTTTATAATCAGATTCCCAAGAACACTCAATCAAGTGCTAAGGCTTTTTAATCTTGAATTTCTTTCTCCAGTGATTTTCAAATTGCAATCTTTACTTTTCCAAAAAAAAAACAATTTTCCTCCGATAAATTAATAAGAATTTTGCGTGAGTAAGATTACTCGACAAGCCCCGGGCAAATACAATATTTTTCTATACTATATTTCGATAGGTGCACTTGCCTATTTCAGGATATTAGTTTGGATTATTTTAAAACTATAAAACATCTATCAAGTTTTTGGCACCGTTGTCGGGGACTCTTTTTGTTGATATTTTGAAAGCGCAGATTTTATTAAATTTATCATTCTCTTTCTCTACCCACATTTCACTTTTACATTTTTTTAATAGAATTCCATTTTTTTAAGTAAAGGTTGTTTTATTTTCTTTCTCAAATATGTTATCTCAATTGACCGCTAAAGTTGTCGAGCTTCAAAACAAAATTAATCTTTGGGAAGCAGCACAGAAGCGCAAAATTATTTGTAATTTTTGTGGTGCGCCGCATCGAAGTGAGGAATGTTATACTAATTTTTACCCTCAAAATTTTTCTTATGGAAATAATTTTGAGTTTATTTATGAAAATAATTATTCGAACTTTGATGAAAATAATTCCTCTAGTTTTCATTCGAATGATTTTTCCGATTCTAATAATTTTTCTTCCAGCTCCAATGTAGATTATTCGTGGTGGAATGTTCACCCGGATAGTTTTCGTAGCGAGGATGATAATTATTTATGTCCGAATTTTTGTTCTTCTTCTTGTGCACCGCAAGTTTCGTTTTCTACTTTTGGAGAAATTTCTCAAATTCAATTTGATTCTCCTCCCCAAAATTTAGATGCGAGTATTGTTTCTTCAAGTGAAATTTTTTCGTCTTCGAATTTTTTTCTTGTGGAGGAACATGAATCTTCATGTATCCCCCTCGTTTCTTATTCCAAAGATCAGGAGAAATTATTTTACCAAGAATATCATAAGGTAATGGGCACGTCAGGTGAATTAGAAGAACATGTTTCTTCTCCTACTACTCCTGATTTTTCTTCTTCATGAATTTTTGAGCACAACACATACAAATTTAGGAATTCAAATTTAGGAAAATTGTGTCCAATGAATTTACTTTTCTGGGTAATTCACTTGAATTTTAAAAAGAAATTTTAATTTTAGAAAATAAACATCCGCCACTTAATCTTTTTCTTTCACACGACCCTCCTCTGTGTGAAATTGTTTCTGACACGTTTGTTTGTGATTTTTTTTATTCTAATGTAAGAGATGAGCCGTTGCACCTAATCGTCTTCGACGATCAATTTATCCATCTACAAGATCCCAAATCACCTCAGGTATGTATAGGTGATTTGGAGTTGCATGTTCAAGCTCAAGGCCAAAAGAAGAATCATCAAATAAGCAGAGGAATTGTCGGGCGACCGATTTCGACACATTCACCTAAGCGTGAATTAAGGGAGTTGTTTGTGCACCTTTATTTTTATTTTCCTTTTTCCTAACAATAACCGTCTAGCTTAAAGACGGGAAAAAGAAAAGCGCTACTGGGAGACAGCCCTTGTTCATCTTTTCCTTTCTTGCATTTTTTTTCCTATGCACTTTTCTTTTTATTGTTTTTCCCTCCTACTTAGTGTTTTTTAACATCGAGGACGATGTTTCTCTCAAGTCTGGTGGGAATTGCATTTTGTTCTTTTTTTTATTAGAAAAAAATTAAAAAATATATATTATTTGCTTTTCCTTTCTTTTATTATAAAAAATGAAAAGAAAAATATAAAACAACCAAAAATTCAAAAAATATTAGAAAAAAAAATCTAATTTCATGGAAAGGGAGATTTGGGCTTTCATCCAATCTCATCTCCTAGTACCTTGCGAACCCTTCATCGGGTAGTCCTCGGGAAGTCCAAGAAGAAAAAAATTTATATAGGCTTATGTTTTTGCTATTTTATTATGTTATACAAAAAAACAACACAAAAAAAAGATAATATTCCAAAAATTCACAAAAAAAAATTCAAAACATAAAATTTGAAATCCATCAAAAAATATTTTGCTATCATTATTTTAGTATGTTTCTTTGAGTGTTGTGTAGGCTCATGTAGTATTCTTAATCATTGGTAGTATGTTAGGATAGAGTCTAGTTTAATTATATTACTTTTGCATGCGTTAGTTTTGTTGTTTTCTCTTTCATAAAATTTTGGCATCACAATTTTTATTTTATCGGCATAATGATGTTGTAGTTTTTTCTTCTAATCTAAGTGTAGTAGCATGCATATGTTCGTTAGACGATATTATTAGACACTGACTTGCGAGCTAGGTAGTCTTTCTTGGTGGCTAGAACTTGCCTCTAGCTATTCTCGAAGCATTTGCATATTTTTGTCATGGCTTTTAGAAGTGATTTAGGCCATCTTATGATCGTTTGTGCCTTTTTACCCACCTTTAAAGTTTTTCATTGTTTAAACACTTTGGGTCTTTCCATCCCATGATCACACTAAATATTTGAGTTTTATTAAAATTTTGTGATGAGTTTTTATTGTGAAAATGAGGAAATTGCAACTTTATATTTGGAGCTATTTTATGTGAAAAACAAAGTATAATGAAAAAAAAAAGTGTGAAAAATTTTTTTGTTGGCGAATTGTGAAAAATAAAGAAAATTAGTCATGACCTTATGTTGTAAAAAAAAGAGTTTGATAAAATTTTTGTATGTTATACTTCATGACAACTCTTATGGAAGGTTTTATTTTGATAATTTTGTGAAACTCTCACCTTAGTTTAGTGTGATCCTTAGCCATCATTTTTCCATCTTTTGATTTCCAATTCCAAATCATATACCTAAGCCAAGTTTTATTCCTAATGAAAGCCTTTTTGATCTTTAAGCTATGACATTATACTTGTGTAGTGGAGAGAGTGTGACCGGGCAAGCCTATGGACACCATCATTAATGGATTTCTTTGGAGGTTACCTTGGAGTGTTTAGTAGAATAATCGTAGTCTAGCAACATGTTGTTCAATGCACTTGATTTTGTTAAATCACTACTCTTGTTATGTTTGTTAGTTTAAATTTCTGATGCCTTCTTTTTATATTAGTGGAAAATTTACAATCTAGGTTTTATGCTCTCGTAATATTCTCAAAATTTTCTTCATTCTCCTCTACCTTGATTTCTCGCCGCACTCATTGGTAGCATATTAATTTTGATAGTTTAATTTTTGTTTTGAATTTCTTACAATTTTTTTTTAGTTTAGCCTCTGCTTTAAGTTCTGCTTTGCTTGGGGACAAGCAAAATATTAAGTCTGGTGGGATTTTGATGACGCATATTTTGACTTAAATATGCTCATCATTATTATTATATTTTTATTATAAACTATATATATTTCTCTAAATTATATTATAATTATCTTATTATTATTATTTTTATATTATTCGCACTAATATTATTTTATTTTATTTTATGACAGGCCTGGGGGAATTTCGGCATGATTCGACGCAAAATGCCCGCTGTCAACTTTTGTACGGGAAATAATTCTCATGCAAATATTTATTTGCATGCATGATATTCCACCACCTTTTTCCTCTCCTCACTATGCATAAATTATCATTAATTTATTATATTTAATTTTTCATGCATTACCTTTATTATGCATAAGATATTTTATAAATTTCATTTTAATCATGCATGGCCGGCCATCTATTTAATTCTTCATAATACATGTGGCCGGCCCACCTTTTATTATTTTTTAAAAACTATATGCATGGCCGGCCACTTCCTTGCCACCCCTCTTCTTCTCTCTTTCATTTCTCTCCATTTAAATCCCTTCCACCCATTCATCTTCCACCCCCTATTCTTCCCAAATTTATTTCTGCATTTTTCATTCATGATGTGGCCGGCTCTCTCCTATTCCCCTCCACCATTTAATTTTCTCCTATTTAATTCATCTTCCACCCCCTCATCTTCTTTCTTTTATTCTTTTCATTTCCTCTTCACCCCTTAATATCCCCAAATAATTCCTCCATTATAGCCGGCCCCGCTTTGTGCCTCTTCATTTTCTTCTAGGTCCTTCCATGATGGCTATATAAGGGGCAAGGATTCAAGGCTTTAAGGAGGTGGGAAGAAGACATCAAGTTCAAGAGAATTAGGAGTAGTGTAGAGAGTTAGAGAGTTTACATTGTATGAATGCTACATGTTTGAGAGTTTATTTTCGGAAGTTCTTCTTTTATGTGTATGTTTTTCCTTTCCTCTTATCATCAAAATTGTTATTTTTATTTTTGTACTCTTTCTTTTTTAATGAAAATGAATATTTCTTTTTCCATTATTATTGTCTCTTTCTTCATCATGAGTAACTAATCTCTTTCTTAGTGCTTAATTGGTTAGTATTGTGATGAAGATTAAATTATAATCTATCGTCTCTAATTCTTAGAAGTTTTCGTTTTGATCTATTTCCGATTCATTTTTGGTGGCGAGTTTATATTGCTAGTATATAAATTTCGTTATCCGATTGGCATCTTAGTGGCCGAGAGGCTCGTGGATACCATAGATCGCTCGGAAATAAAGAGATTTGGATATTTTCTTTGAGAATTGTAAGTGTTGCGGTCTACTCGGGGCTCCTTGAACCGGTCTGAAATCGACCGTCTTAGCCCGGGAGCGGATGAGAGCGCAAACAGTCACAGAGAAATGAGACGGATGGCAAGAGGATCTTTTTAGCGTGGAAAACCCCGGAAAGGGATGAAAAACCACGTGGCCGGGACAGTGCCGACCCAACTTCACTATTTGACGGATCTTTACAGGGCTTGCTTGAGAAATCGAGGGCGGCAGGCCGCGTCTCGTTACAGTGGGGGAGAGAGAGAGAGAGAGAGAGAGAGAGAGAGAGAGAGAGAGAGAGAGAGAGATGCTCGGAGGGTGACAGGCCACCGCTCACGAAGCTAAGTACTTTCTTCGGTCGCAGTGGGGAGCACCGCGTTCTGGAGTTTGGATGGTCTCTTGCGCACCTTGGGAGTCTGGAGCTTAGTGTCCTGAGCGTTCGACCGCCTTCTCAATTCACTTGGTGGGGCCGCGAGTCTAACATCTCCTTGGTGGCGATGACCACTGTGTGATCCTGCACGGGGGTAAACTTGAAGGAAGTGTGAGAAATCTAAAAGATCTTCGAAGTTCTTGAAGGATCTTCAAGGGCGGCTTCGAAGATGAGGGAGATCTCCAAAGGAGGCTCTCTCTTTTGCACTTAGGAGGGAAGGAGGAAGAAGGAGAGAAATGAATAAAGAAGAGGAGTCGGGGGTCTATTTATAGGCCCCAGGGGTGGTTACGGTGGTTACTGTGAATAATCGCAGACTGAAACCACCCAAAATACTAAATGAAGACCGATTTTATAGGTACTGCGGTGCATATTAATTAATTAAATAGTAATACGTAAACCAAAAAAAATTCGAATATTTGCACCCGCCCACTACGGGTGGCTATGCCGGCGGTTACGCGGGTGGTTATTCGTCAATCGGAGGGTGGAGAGATCACGCGGAGGATCGGACGGTGGTGCGGGAATCGCCCGCCGGGGGAACCGCCAGGCGGCCGGCGAGGAGGGGAGGGGGGCCGCCCCGGCGAGGGTGGCGGCCTAGATCGGGCAGCCAAACGGGCGCCCGACCTGGGCGAGAAGGAGGCCTCCCCGGCGGGGGCGGCGACCGGGATCGGGCGGCTGAGTGGCCGCCCGACCCGGGCAAGGGGGAGGCCGCCCCCGACGAGGGAGGCGGCCTAGATCGGGCGGCCAAACGGCCACCCGACCTGGGCGAGAAAGAGGCCGCACCCTGGGGGGGCGGCGGCCGGGATCGGGCGGCCGAGTGGCCGCCCGACCTGGGCGAGAAGGAGGCCGCCCCCGGTGGAGGCAGCCGCTGGGATCGGGCGGCCGAGTGGCCGCCCGTCGTGGGCCAGGCGGGGCCGCGGGCGAGCGCGCGCATGCCCAGGTCGGGCTGGGCCGCGCGCGCGCGTCCAGGACCGCTTGTAAGCGCGCGCACGACCAGGGCCACTTGCGAGGCGTGCGGCCAGTGGCGCGTGCTTGCTCCCGCATGTATCTAACAGTTTGTGCTTAAAGGATCTCTGGTTCGATCGGACCTATTTTGGGGGAACCCCATCAAATGCCCCCCAATTTTTGGAGGTCGTTTTTGTAAAGAATGAGCCCGGAAATTTTCTCGTCGCGAGCTTTTGAGTATGCCAGTTTGTTTGGGTGTATTGCCGGACCTTGCTTGGTTGCGGGTTTTTTGGCCTATGTGTTTACTTGTGTAGTGACTTGGCTTCGTGGCGTCGTTCTATATGCACGACACTTCGAGCAGAGGTAGTGAAGTCAAGGGGGCGTGGCTCCAGAGAGGCGGTGAAGTGCAGACGCTTTGAACTATTGGCAAGCACGAGGGGGGCAAGCTCGGGCGACGCCGTCACCTACCGCGGGGGAGAAGGGTTGTGACCGTTCAATCCGGGGCAGTGAAGTCACGGGGGCGTGGCCCAAGAGAGACGGTGAAGGGCAAATGCTTTGAACCGCTAACGAGCGCGAGGGGGGCAGGCCCAGGCGACGCCGTGACCTACCGCGGGGGAGAAGGGTTGTGACCGTTCGATCCGGGGCAGTGAGGTCACGGGGGCGTGGCCCCAGAGAGACGGCGAAGGGCAAATGCTTCGAACCGCTGGCGAGCGCGAGGGGGGCAGGCCCAGGCGACGTCGTGACCTACCGCGGGGGAGAAGGGTTGTGACTATTCGATCCGGGGCAGTGAGGTCACAGGGGCGTGGCCCCAGAGAGACGGTGAAGGGCAAACGCTTCGAACCGCTGGCGAGCGCGAGGGGGGCAGACCCAGGTGACGTTGTGACCTACCGCAGGGGAGAAGGGTTGTGACCGTTCGATCCGGGGCAGTGAGGTCACGGGGGCGTGGCCCCAGAGAGACGGTGAAGGGAAAACACTTCGAACTGCTGGCGAGCGCGAAGGGGGCAGGCCCAGGCGACGTCGTGACCTACAGCGGGGGAGAAGGGTTGTGACCGTTCGATCCGAGGCAGTGAGGTCACGGGGGCGTGGCCCCAGAGAGACGGTGAAGGGCAAACGCTTCGAACCGCTGGCGAGCGCGAGGGGGGCAGGCCCAGGCGACGCCGTGACCTACCGCGGGGGAGAAGGGTTGTGACCGTTCGATCCGGGGCAGTGAGGTCACGGGGGCGTGGCCCTAGAGAGGCGGTGAATGGCAAACGCTTCGAACCGCTGGCGAGCGCGAGGGGGTAACAGATCTCTTACGCACAACCTATTACGAAATTGATCCCCACATGTATTTGAATTTTAACAAATACAAGTGTGAGCAAGTGAACTATTGATAAAATCGACGCAAGTTTTGCGCATTCCAGGTTCGCGGAAGTGTTTTTCCCTCCGCGTTTCTGAGCTTGAATGTTCCAGGCTTGACGGTGACCGTGACAACGAACGGTCCTTCCCAAGCTGGCGAGAGTTTGTCTTTTTTGCGGGGCCTTGCCGGCGGCCTCCACGTTTCGCAGCATGAGGTCTCCAATGTTGATTGGTCTCGGCTTTACCCTTCTGTCGTAGAGACGGGCTACTCGCCTCTGATATGCAGCTACACGCTGTGTTGTTGCTTCACGTTTTTCTGAGATCAAATCGAGATTTTCTCGGAGCAGCTCGCCATTTTTCTCTGGATTGAAGGTCTGGACGCGAGCACTCGGGACTCCAATGTCCACGGGGATTACAGCTTCGGTTCCGTAACACAGGTTGTATGGAGTTTCCCCGATCGGAGTTCTCTCCGTGGTGCGGTATGCCCACAATATGTTCGGGAGTGCATACACTCATTGCCCCCCCCCCCGGTCTCTTGGAGGCGTGTTTTCAGACCCTTGAGTATTGTGCGGTTTGTTACCTCTATTTGTCCGTTTGCCTGTGGATGCGCTACCGCGGTGTGGCGGAGGTTGATCTTCAGATCTTCGCACATCTTGGTAAAGGACTTACCTGTGAACTGGGTACCATTGTCCGTTACGATAATTGTCGGGATGCCGAAGCGGCAGACAATGTTCTTCCAGACGAACTTCTTGGCATTTTCCTCGATGAAGTAGTCGATATCCATGATGATAAATATCCTTTGGTCGGATGCTGTGGGAAGGGGTCCTAAGAGATCAATTCCCCATTGCGCGAATGACCGAGGGCTCTGGAGCGTGGTGAGGGCGGCTGGCGGCTTACGGGGGGTATTTGCGTGAAGCTGACAACTTTTGCACTTCTGGACGAACTCTGTTGCGTCCTTCTTCATGGTTGGCCAATAGAATCCCCGACGGAGAATCTTTCGTGCTAAGGCCTTTCCGCCCAGGTGTTCGCCGCAAACTCCTCCATGCACCTCACGCAAGGCGTAATCAGAGTCGGCCTCTGTCAAGCATTTTAGATATGGCCCAGAGAATGTTCGTTTGAAGAGCTCGCCGGCAATAACGACAAACGTTGCTACTCATATTCAGAGCTTTCGTGCCTCCAGATGATCCTCGGGGAGTTGACCGTGCGCGAGATAAGCTCGCAGAGGAGCCATCCAGGAAGATTCCTCGCTACTGACAGTGGCAATCTCCCACGGTCCTTGAATGCTTGGGACCGTGATATCCTCAATTCTTCTTCTTCTGGACTGGTAGGCGGTTGTTGATGTAGCAAGCTTGGACAGAGTGTCAGCTCGGGTGTTTTGCTCCCGGGGTATGTGGAGAATTTGATGTGATGGTATCTGCTGCAGCAGTGACCTGGCAAGCGCAAGATAGCGAGCGAGTTGCTCGTTTCTTGTTTCGTAGTCTCCCTCGATTTGCGAGTCTACCAACTGGGAATCAGTGTGGACTGTCAGGGCATCGACTTTGCAATCAACGGCGAGTCGAAGACCCGCGATCATTGCTTCATACTCGGCAACGTTGTTGGTGGCTGGGAACTACATCTGAATCCCGTATTCCAGAGTGATTTCCTCCGGGCTTACCAGGAGAAGTCCTGCCCCGGCTCCGTCCGCCCCGGAGGCTCCGTCGACATAGAGAGTCCAGCGTGCGGAGGATACGTTTTCCGAGGGAGTTTGTTCTGGTGGGATTGTATTTTCTACGATAAAGTCGGCGAGGACCTGGGACTTTATGTCTGGCCGGGGGAGGAACTGGATGTCAAACTCCCCAAGTTCTACTGCCCATTTGACCAGCCTCTTGGATACCTCAGGCTTTTGGGGGATAGCCCGGAGGGGTAACTGAATCAGTACCTTTACCGTATGAGCATGGAAGTACGGTCGGAGCTTCCTCGCGGAGAAGACAAGGGTCAAAGCTGTTTTATCCGTCGTTGGATGCCTGGTCTCGGTGTCTGTAAGGATCTTGCTGAGATAGTAAATCAGTCGTTGAACTCCCCCTTCGTCCTTCACGAGCACCGCACTAAGGGCCGTGGGGGATATTGCTAAGTATAGGAACAAAACTTCTTCGAGAGTGGGTTTCGACAGGAGAAGGGGTGTGGCCAGGTATTGCTTGAGGTGTTGGAAGGCTGTCTGGCATTCATCCTGTCCATTGGAAGCCTGCGTTGTGCACTCCCCGCAGGACCTTGAAGAAGGGGAGGAACTTGTCTCCTGCTCGAGCTAGGAAACGTGAGAGTGCGGCGATTCTGCCGTTTAAACGCTGCACTTCTTTGATGGAACGCGGGGGCGCCATGTCTTCTAGAGCTTTTATCTTTTCAGGATTCGCCTCAATTCCTCGGTGAGTCACTAGGAAACCGAGGAATTTTCCTGCCGTGACGTCGAATGCACACTTGCTGGGGTTGAGATGCATTTTGTAGTGACGGAGAAGCTGGAAGCACTGCTCCAAGTCTTCTAAGTGGCTGTTGCGCTGGACGCTCTTTACTAGCATGTCATCGACATAAACTTCCATCGACTTCCCAATTAGGTTCTTGAATACCTTGTTCATCATTTTTTGGTAAGTTGCCCCGACGTTCTTGAGTCCGAAGGGCATCACCTTGTAGCAATAGACTCTTTTATCTGTTCGGAAGGCCGTGTGCTCTTCGTCGATCGGATTCATCCGAATCTGGTTGTACTCAGAGTAGGCGTCCATGAAGCTGAGGAGTTCATGTCCGGCTGTGGCGTCTACGAGCTGGTCAATCCTTGGGAGCGGGAAGCTGTCTTTTGGGCAAGCTTGGTTGAGGTTGCTGTAGTCGACGCACATCCTCCACCTCCCAGAGGCTTTCTTTACCATGACTACATTTGCTAGCCATGTTGGGTAGTCGGCTTCGCGGATGAACTTAGCCTTGAGAAGCTTGGTCACTTCCTCTTCAATGGCTTGTAGTCGTTCGGGGCCTCGGGGGCGAAGTTTCTTTTCTTCTGAATGACGGGCCGACAAGATGGGTTGATATTTAAGGAATGAAAGATTACTTCTGGGTCCACTCCTGGCATGTCTTCTGGGCTCCAAGCGAAGATGTCTTTGTTTGCGCGTAGTAGGTCCATGTATTGTTCCACCTCTTCTGGGGAAAGGAGAGATCCAACCCGTACTGTTCGGGAAGGGTCTTGAGGAGAGAGGGCTATCTCCATCAGTCATTCAACGGGGGCTCCTCGCTGCAAAGTGGTTTCATCTCGTAAATCAAAATTGTCGATGTCAAAGGCGGCGGCCTGTCTTGGCATAATCTGCTCCATGTGGTACGTCCTTTTCTCTTGACTACCCCGAGCCACTCCAATCCCGTTAGTGGTCGGGAATTTAAGAGCCAGGTGCGGAATGGACGGGATTGCTCCGAAGTTTGACTGGAGTGGCCTCCCAAACACGGCATTATAGGTTGGGATGGAATCTATGATCAGAAACTGAACTTGACGCGTGGCTTGCCTTGGGAGCTCGCCCAACGTGACTTGGAGAGAGATCGATCCCAAGACCGGTATGGGATGGTTATCCATATCGTAGATTGGTTCGCCCGCAGGAATGAGATGCTCCTTGTTAAGTTTGAGGCCGTGTAACGCGGAGAGAGACAGGATATTAGCCGAACTTCCGCTATCTATCAGGATTCTTTTAACGAGGTAGCAGGGATCTCCGATCTTGGCTTTTATTACCAATGGGTCTTGATGGGGAGTCCGCACTCCCCCCAAGTCTTCTTCTCCGAAGGTGATTGTTGTGTCTGGCCTGAATCTTTTGTTGCTGTTTATTCCTTCGAGTTCACCGACGGTTCCCAACCTTCTTGTCATGTCTCTAGTCACGAGTATCGCTGGGCAAGGGATACTGTCTTACGAATTTTTAGAGTTTTTGGGAACCTGTTCCCACAGACGGCGCCAAACTGTTGCGGTCTACTATAGGCTCCTTGAACCGGTCTGAAATCGATCGTCTTAGCCCGGGAGCGGATGAGCGCGCAAACAGTCACAGAGAAATGAGGCGGTTGAGAAGAGGATCTTTTTTAGCGTGGAAAACCACGGAAAGGGATGAAAAACCACGTGGTCGGGACGCTGCCGACCCAACTTCACTATTTGACGGATCTTTACAGGGCTTGCTTGAGAAATCGAGGGCGACAGACCGCGTCTCGTTACAGTGGGGGCGAGAGAGAGAGAGAGATGCTCGGAGGGTGACAGGTCACCGCTCACGAAGCTAAGTACTTTCTTCGGTCGCAGTGGGGAGCACCGCGTTCTGGAGTTTGGATGGTCTCTTGTGCACCTTGGGAGTCTGGAGCTTAGTGTCCTGAGCGTTCGAACGCCTTCTCAATTCACTTGGCGGGGCCGCGAGTCTAAAATCTCCTTGGTGGCGATGACCACTGTGTGATACTGCACGGGGGTAAACTTGAAGGAAGTGTGAGAAATCTAAACGATCTTCGAAGTTCTTGAAGGATCTTCAAGGGCGGCTTCGAAGATGAGGGAGATCTCCAAAGGAGGCTCTCTCTTTTGCACTTAGGAGGGAAGGAGGAAGAAGGAGAGAAATGAATAAAGAAGAGGAGTCGGGGGTCTATTTATAGGCCCCAGGGGTGGTTACGGTGGTTACTGTGAATAATCGCAGACCGTAACCACCCAAAATACTAAATGAAGACCGATTTTATAGGTATTGCGGTGCGTACTAATTAATTAAATACGACCCCGGGCAAATACGACATTTTTCTATACTATATTTCGATAGGTGCACTTGCCTATTTCGAGATATTAGTTCGGATTATTTTAAAACTATAAAACATTTATCACCTGCTTAGTATGAGCATTGAACTAGAGAGGACATTATTTCAACTATTACGAGTTTGTTACAAGTTAGGATCCCAGAACTATAAGAATATCTAGTCCAAACACTTATGATGATCGTCTAACACCAAGATTGAATCCAACTCCAAAGTGGATAGCGTGCCAACTAGGACTGAAAATCTCCAAGACCAATGTCATCAGCTAGAATGCCCAAGGAGATCCAATTAGGTAAAGAAACATGAGGAACAAACATGAAAAGATATAGTAAACGCCGAAAAATATGTATATGTATCCTTACAGTTTCAAAAAAAAGTAACAACGTGGGTCTACAAAAAATCATCTCTTTCATTTTCCCACCTTAAACTGATGAACAAACTGTAGAAAAATTACGTGTCCAAGAACACTTCACCACTTGCATAAAGTCCGTTCTCAATCACAACGAAATTCAACAATGATAAACACAACCGGGATAAATTCTACGCAAATCAAATTAAAAAAACAAGGTTTAAAGTTTGCTTACAACCGGAGAGAAACAACAACAAAAAAAGAGAGAATAATTACGCGCCGTGATTCACCCTAGCGAGACATGCTTCGATCATCACGGACAAAACTTTCACCAAATTGACAAAGCACTTTGGACAGATTTTCAGGAACCAGATTTTTCCTTCCAAAGAAAACTTTGATGGCTGCACTTCCGAGATGGAGAAACTTACTATCACGAAAACAGAAAAAAGAAAAAACTCACTCTATTTTCTGGATTCGTACACAACTTACGGTAGAGGAGAAAACGCCTTTTCACAAGAAAGACTGTCCACTCACAAGAAACTGACAACACACGCCATATATGGAAATGCTATAACTGCTATATTTATTTTTTCCATTTTTTTCTCTGACAAACAGCAATAAAAAAGTCACAACTTATTTGAAAAAAAGTCACAACATTTTTCATGCACTTCCTCATCTTGATTTTTAATACTCCCCCTCAAGATGAGCTCTCGATACCATTCCGAGCAAACCACGAAGATGCTCGAATGATCCTTTTGGTAAAGACTTAGTGAAAATATCTGTCACGTTATCATAACTACGAACAAAGTCCACCACGATAATACCGTCAAGCACTTTCTCCCGAATGAAATGGTGCTCAATTTCTATGAGCATGAAAAACCAGATTCGACACGAGCTTCAAAGCACTCTCGTTGTCGCCGCGAAGCACTGTAGCCTTTCCAATTTTCAAAAACACATTCTCCACTAGTCTACGAAGTCATATACACTCCTGAGCTGCCAAAGATGACGCTTTATACTCTGCTTCGGTAGTGGAAATGGACACAGAGTCCTGCTTCTTACTACACCACGACACTGTTGTTGAACCGCACATAAAGACATACCCCGACGTCGACCTCCGATCATCGGAATCTTCACCATAATCAGCATCTGTGAATTCGTGTAGATTGAAGACTGTGTCCCGTTCATACAACAACCTCATGTCCAAGGTCGCTCGAACACTTTAGAATTCCCTTCGCCGACACCAGATGAGATTTCCTCGATTCCTGCAAATAACGATTTACTCGGCCAACCGCGTATGAGATATTCGGCCTTGTAATCGTCAAATATATCAAACTTCCCACCAGAGCCCGGAAAAGCTTAGGCCCTACCCTCATCTCGACGAAGCTTAAACCCAACTGCAAGTGGAGTAGAACTGCTCTTCCCTTCCTTCATGCCGAATCTATTAACGATTCGCTCCACATAGGCCTTCTGGGAAACAAGCAACCCATTCTTCTTCCTCTCCACCTCCAAACCAAGGAAATGGTGTAACTCTCCCAAATTCTTCATCTCGAAACGAATAAATAGCTCCGCTCTAAGCATTGTCACCTCTACGTTATCGTTTCCTGTCACAATCATATCGTCGACATACAACAATACGAGGACATGTAGACTACCCTTCTTCACAAACAAACTCGAGCCCGAGTCGGATGCAAAGTACCCATAAAACTGTAAATACTCTACAATCATTACATACCAAGACCGAGGTGCTTGCTTCAAGCCATACAATGTCTTCTTCAATTTGCAAACATAACCAGGATGAGATTTAGATACGTACCCCGGTGGTTGCACCATAAAGGTATCCTTGTAAATCTCGCCATAAAGAAAAGCGTTCTTCACGTCGAGCTGCCACAACCTCCAACCTTGGCAAGCCACCAATGCAATCACCATCCGCACTGAAGTCATTTTCACCACGAGACTGAATGTCTCATCGTAGTCCTCCCCGTACTGCTGTGAGAAACCTCGAGCTACAAGACGAGCCTTGTACCGCTCCACACTGCCATTTGCTTTCTTCTTGATTTTGTAAACCTATTTGCATGTGACTGGAGTAACATCATGCACCTTGGGTACAAGATCCCAAGTCTCGTTTTTTTTAGGGCATTCATCTCCCCATCCATGACATTTTCCCACTCCTTCACGTCTGCGGCTTCGTCATAGCATGACGGCTCCCGCTCATCAAGTGGACCTGCAAAGTAACATGAAACCATGGTTATCATATTACCCTCCTTATAGCGAGCCGGTGGCACAATGGTCCTCTTCGATCTTCAAAGAGAAGAACTGTTCTCCACCTCTCCGACCCTTGCCTCCGCACATGCTCCCCCGTCACCATGACTTGAAGCACTGCTCCCCCTTCTTCGTGACTCCGTCTCCACCAACGTCAAACCCGAAGAGCATGGAGCTCCTGGAGACATAAGTAATTCAACTGATCTTTCATCAGCTTCTTCTTCATGGCTTGCTTCTCCCATGTTCTCTTCCAACACTATGCTAGGACCTCCACTATAAGACGTCAACTCGTCAAACACAACATCACGAGAGATGATGAACCTTTGAGTATGAGGGTCCATACACTTCCAACCCTTTTTGCGCTCATCATAGCCTATGAAGACACAATTCATAGCTTTGGCCTTTGTGCATCTGGAACATGAACATAACAAACTTCTCCAAACATTCTCAAATACTTCACGATCGGTACCTCTCCAACCATGAGTTCATATGGAGACTTTTGGTTGTTCGGGCTCAATGACAACCTGTTGATCACATAAGTCGCACACATAATTCCCTCCGCCCATAAGGCCATAAGGCCTTAGGAATACCCTTAGCACGCAACAAACACCTGCAAGTCTCAGAAATATGTCGGATCTTCCTCTCGGCAACTCTGTTCTGTCGTGGTGTATAAGCACAGGATAACTCTCTCCTAATTCCATTCTTTCTGCAGAAAGAAGAGAACTCCGTGGAAGTAAATTCCCCTCCATTGTCTGTCCTCAACTTTTTGATCCGCAGATTCAGCACTCCTTGAATTCGCTCCTTGAACTCCAGAAACTTGTCAAACACCTCTGACTACTCCTTCAAAAAATACACCCACGTGTAGCGTGAGAAGTCATCTACGAACAACAACATGTACCTATTTCTTGAAAAACTTGGGGTAGCAGTCGGCCCCATCACATCGTTATGAATGCACTCCAGTGGTCTCGTGCACCTCGAGAGACGTGTCAAATGGAACGCGATGTGCCTTTCCAAACTGACATCCCTCACATACATGTCCATCACCAAAAGAAGACAAGCGAGGTAAGTCTCCAACAAGACTCTTCGTCACCATCGCTCTCAGCTTCTCCATGCCGACATGCCCCAATCTTTCATGCCAAATCACAGCACTATCGTTGGCCTTCATCTTGTCCACATAAGATGTTGTGGAGAGAACATACAGATCACGAACCCGCATTCCAGTGTGTGTGTCTCCGCCTTCACTGAATCTAAGTTCCGTAGGAACTTCACCTCCTTCGGTCCAAATAACATGTGGTACCGAGCATCAACTGCATTCGTCACTGAAAACAGGTTCTTCTTTATGCCCGACACATAATACACATTATTCAATGTAAGTGCACTTCTATCACTGCCAACTATCACAGTCCCCTCTTGCTCCGCCGGATGAACTGTGTTATCCGCCGTCACGATAGCATCACATCCATCATACTTCCGCAAAGATGAGAACTTGGACCCGTCACCGGTAAGGTGATGTCCACATCCGGAATCGACGATCCAATCGCCTTCGAAGTTCATCGAGGCCAAGGCGTCCACATTGGAGACTTTCTCCGCAAGGCAACACCTCTCTTCCAACACTGTGCTAGGACCTCCACTATAAGACGTCAACTCGTCAAACACAACATCACGAGAGACGATGAACCTTTGAGTATGAGGATTCATACACTTCCAACCCTTTTTGCGCTCATCATAGCCTATGTGGTGGAGACCAGCCCCGAATAGGTCGACGCCAAAGTACCCGACGCCGCAACCGTCCGGACCCTTACCGGCCCTAATTTATGGCATTTTAATTTTGTCATTTTGTGTGCACTTTATGTATTTGTATTATTATATTTTGTGTGCAATATATATATATAATTATATATAAACTGATATATATATGTAAATTTAAGTCAGCATGTGTGTGTGTGTGTGCATTAGAAGCAGCCGGTTCAACAACCCGCCACTGTTCATCTCCCAGATCGGCTCGCAATCCGCAACTGCTCCTCTCCCATTAGGGTTCGCAACTCCCTCCCCCGACGTGGACGGCTGCACGCATCAAGACCCCACGACAGCAGCTCCAACCGCCGCCATGCCACGTTTCTCTTCCCGCACGCACCCGTGATATGCTCGGCTGTAGTGTCCCTGTGGCGAGGGCGATAAAAGATGGGGAGGTCGACGATCAAAAGAGGCGATGAAGAGTTGAAGAACGCAGGCTGTGTTGGCTTCCGTGAAGGAGTCTAGCTATTGTGAGTTGCTTATTTCCTGTTCCCGTGAGGGGTTGAGTTGATTCCTCCGGTTGAGTTGATTCCTCCTCTTCCGATCTGTTTCCTGTATTATAGTTGGTTTGTTTAGAATTGTTTGGCATCCTGTTGAAGTGCTGTAAGAGATTCTTGGTGATTTAATTTTTGCTGCGTGCTTCCGCCTCCCGTAAGAGGTAATAAACAGTGAATGTATGATTGGTTGATCCCTGTTGAAGCAGTGAATAGTATCATCAGTTACTGTTGACTCCTTTCTTTTTTTTCCTATGAAACTTGTATTGGTGTTGTTGTTGGTTAGAGAGTATTGCTGCCGTGAAATTTATCTCAAGTGCGTCGAGATTTCGTGGAACCACTTGTGAGAACAAGAGTGAACTTTCTCTTGTGCATAGAGATTTCGTGGAGCCACTCTTGTGAGGGAGAGTGAGTGAATTTAGGTTGTTTAGTTTGTAGCTTCTTTACACTAGTAATTGTTTGAGAATTCCGTGGAACCATTTTCGTGTGAGAGTGAGCGAATTTTCTCCGTGGTGCCCGTGTGCGACTGCGGCTGACCTCGGAGCGGGAGATCGAAGGTGACGAGGAATTCCTCGCGGGATCGCCATCAACTTCGATTGCGGAAAGACGCCTCTTTCCGTGGGTAACTTGTTCATTTCTCTTCCTTTGTGTGCATCTAAATTTTCTCTTTAGGATATTAGGTTCATTGTGGGTCTTCGCCCGGGATTTTGTCAGCGAACGCTACGTTGAAAACTCCAAACGGAAACGTATTTGGAGTTCACGATTTCTGTTTGCTACAACAAGGGGAACGGAACGAAAGTTGCGAACTTCCTTCCCCGGATTTAAAATCGAATCATTTTTTCAAGAAAATTCAACTTAAAACAAAAATAGTAATTTTTGTGCTTTATAAAAATTTAGTTGCTTAATTTCTTAAGGTCGTGCAGCGCCCGCTTAAATTTCAATTATTAATCGCATGCATTTAGGGTTTCCTAGAAATAGCCGACAGGCGCGCAAACCATACGCGCCGTCCTGCATCACTATGAAGACACACTTCATAGCTTTGGCATCAAGCTTTGGCCTTCGTGCATCTAGAACATGAACATAACAAACTGCTCCAAACATTCTTAAATAATTCACGATCGGTACCTCTTCAACCATGAGTTCATATGGAGACTTTTGGTTGTTCGAGCTCAATAACAACTTGTTGATCACATAAGTCGCACACATCATTCCCTCCGCCCATAAGGCCTTCGGAATACCCTTAGCACGCAACCAACACCTGCAAGTCTCAAAAATATGTCGGATCTTCCTCTCGGCAACTCCGTTCTGTTGTGGTGTATAAGCACAGGATAACTCTCTCCTAATCCCATTCTTTCTGCAGAAAGAAGAGAACTCCGTGGAAGTAAATTCCCCTCCATTGTCTGTCCTCAACTTTTTGATCCGCAGATTCAACACTCCTTGAACTCCAGAAACTTGTCAAACACCTCTGACTACTCCTTCAAAAAATACACCCACGTGTAGCGTGAGAAGTCATCTACGAACAACATGTACCTATTTCCTGAAAAACTTGGGGTAGCGGTCGGCCCCATCACATCGTTATGAATGCACTCCAGTGGTCTCGTGCACCTCGAGAGAGACGTGTCAAATGGAAGGCGATGTGCCTTTCCAAACTGACATCTCTCACATACATGTCCATCACCAAAAGAAGACAAGCGAGGTAAGTCTCCAACAAGACTCTTCGCCACCATCGCTCTCAGCTTCTCTATGTCGACATGCCCCAACCTTTCTTGCCAATCCACAGCACAATCGTTGGCCTTCATCTTGTCCACATAAGATGTTGTGGATAGAACATACAGATCACGAACCGGCCTTCCAATGTGTGTCGTCTCCGCCTTCACCGAATCTAAGTTCCGTAGGAACTTCACCTCCTTCGGTCCAAATAACATGTGGTACCCAACATCAACTGCATTCGTCACTGAAAACAGGTTCTTTTTCATGCCCGGCACACAATACACATTATTCAATGTAAGTGCACTTCTATCACTGCCAACTATCACAGTCCCCTCTTGCTCCACCGGATGAACTGTGTTATCCGCCGTCACGATAGCATCACATCCATCATACTTCCGCAAAGATGAGAACTTGGACCCGTCACCGGTAAGGTGATGTCCACATCCGGAATCGACGATCCAATCGCCTTCGAAGTTCATCGAGGCCAAGGCGTCCACATTGGAGACTTTCTCCGCAAGGCAACACCTCCCTTAACCTTCGTCTTCCTTTGTACCTTCCTCCTCTGTTGCATGACCCGGTGTGAGGTTGACTCTACAATCACGCTTGTAGTGTCCAACCTTGTTGCATCTGAAGCACCTGACATTCTTCTTTCCTCCATTCCTGGGAGGAAAACGAGCATCATCGTCCCTAGATGAGGTAGAAGAACCTTCTCCGTCATTCTGCTTCTTCTTCTTATCTCAGTGTTTCTTCTTCCCGGTGTACAAAACATCGCTCCCTTCACTAGAAATAGACACCCCCGCCATCTGTCTGGCCAAACTCTACAGAGACGCCAAGAGATTCTCCAACTCCATCAGAGACAGTTGATTAGCTCATCCTTGCACTGCTGTGACAAAAGATAAATACTCCTTCCACAACCCCCTGATAATGTGCCTCTTCAACTTCGCCTCAGAAATTGGCTCATCCCGATCCAATGCAATAATCTCTGCACACAGATTCTTCATCTTCAGTAAATAAACTGAGACGGAAAGCTCGCCTTGAGTTGCTTTCGCTAACTCGTTTTCCAGGAACTGAAATCTTGTCACATTCTTCTTGTTGAATGAACCATCAAGGGCCACCCAAATCTCCGACGTCGATTTGCACTCTATGATGTGATCAAACAAGTCCGGTGAGATAGCTCTTTTCAGAGTAAACTTTACTTTCACGTTCATCTTCTTCCAGGCCCTGACTTCTCGAGCATTCGTCGTGGTCGTCACTTCCTCTGACTGTGCGTCTCCACCAACAATGTCTCATAAATCTTCTCCCAATAAGTAACTCTCCAAGCATGACTTCCAATTTTTGAAATTTGTGTACGTGAGCATATCGATCCCCAAACCTCGAGAACAACCACTGCCTTCCATTGATGAGAAATCTAAATATTTGCAATACGAAAGAACTTAGCCCTGCTAAAACTTCTGTGGCTCTGATACCATGTAGAAAATTTACGTGCCCAAGAACACTTCACCACTTGCACAAAGTCTGTTCTCAATCACAACGAAATCCAACAATGATAAACACAATCGGGATAAACTCCACGCAAATCAAATTTAAAAAATAAGGTTTGAAGTTTGCTTGCAACCGGAGAGAAACAACAACAAAAAATGAGAGAGAAATAACCACACGTCGTGATTCACCCTAGCGAGACATGCTTCGATCTTCACGGACAAAACTTTCACCAAATTGACAAAGCACTTTGGACAGATTTTCAGGAACCAGATTTTTCCTTCCAAAGAAAACTTTGATGGCTGCACTTCTGAGATGGAGAAACTTTCTTCTATCACCAAAACAGCAAAAAGAAAAAACTCACTCCATTTTCTGGATTCGTGCAAAACTTAAGATGGAGAAAACACCTTTTCACAAGAAAGACTGTCCACTCACAAGAAACCGACAACACACGCCATATATGGAAATATTGTAACTGCTCTATTTATTTTTTCCGTTTTTTTCTCTCTGACAAACGGCAATAAAAAGTCAACTTATTTGAAAAAAAGTCGCAACATTTTTCCTGCACTTCCTCATCTTAATTTTTAATACAAACAAGCTGAGAACACTTTAACCCAGCAACTATTGACGGCCAACATACATCGATGCACCTGTCGTCAACCACCGTTGATGGTCAACAATGATGGCATTTCTTAACCCCTCTCAAATGAGATTCGTCTATTGCAGTCCTCCTCATGGGATATTATTAATATCCTTAAGATAACATACTTCCACGATATCTTCCTCAAAATAAGCCAAAGGGACACTTAAAGATCATCACAATATAAATTTGGCTAAAATCAGAATATTTTAATTAATTATATATATATAACCATAAATATCTCAACAAACCATTTCATTAGGATAAAATATTAGCATCGTTATCCTAATAACATTTTAAAACCATAGCACACCATGGAATATCCCATCATATGAAATACCTTGCTAGCATACATTAATTGTCCTAACTTGATCATTTATGCAGTCCTGTTTCAATTAGCATTTGCCTTAAAGCTATGAATGAGTGGTGATTCTTGCCTACATCTATGTTTATGTGAATATGCGCAATCACATCACTTTTCTAAACTAGTTTGACCTGAAATGAAGGTATTTCATTGATGTCTTACCTGTGCCATCCACATAAATGGTTGCCGCAGTCATTATCACTACCTTTCTTCTCAACACAGTCGCTATGTGAAGGTTGTCTATTCATTCCTCTCTTAATTAAATCACCACAAGCTGCACCCTGCCGAGCAAGCATGAAAACAGATGTTAATTAAATAACACTAGCTGCATTTTCTATAAATATAAAACAGTAAATGTATAACATTCTGCTCATGCCTTGCATCATAAAAAGGGAAAAAATGTGTTTACCATCCTTGCATCATAAAAAGGGAAAAAATGTGTTTACCATCCATAGGTCAGCTCTAGAGGTGTTCTCTTCATTCTGGAAACCATGATGGGAAGTCACTTTGTAACCACTAGACGGTCTCTGAAGATATCACCAAGAATAAATAACAAATGATTATTGGAACTTAAGTATATTTCTACAAGGAAGTTTTAGTAGACCTGAAGATCATCCATAAGCTTGGAGTTAATTAAATTTGCTATTTTCCAGAAACTTGATCCATGATCACTGCTCAAACAGAAGAGAGTAATATCCAAAAATAAAAAGCGGAATAACGGGTCTCTCTTCAAAAGGATCTGATACCTGTGGTTATTGTTTTTATGCGCAATCCACATGAATGCATGAATCATCTCATGCAATAAAATGTTCTTCAGATCAGTAGAAGAGCGACATTTGAGCAATGGCACAGACAACTGTATCTCGCACTGACCTTCTACTGTACAATCGCAGGATGCTGCCATACTGCCGAGAAAGTAAAGTCGACATCATAATCAAACACAGACTAGATAGCAACAAAGCATGTAATACATGAAGATGGCAGTAAATAATGAATTCTCCACTTGTCGTCACTAACATTTTCTAAATAGTTATAGTATTCTCTCACATTACATAGATGCGCATAAGAATGACTTGAGGTGTTATCAAGACATAGTTGAGAGAATGAAATACTTCGATAATAATATTCATCCACATAGGGGAATACTTATAACAATATAAAAGGACTCACTAAACCTCACACCAGATGTGGGACTAAACACACTCACAGATACTAATATAATGTCCGAGTTGATTAAACTATTACAACTCTCCCCCTCAGGTCGGACGATAAATGTCGATCATCCCAAGCTTCTGAATATTATCAACGAACATATCACAACTAAGGCTTTTGGTGAACACATCAGCGAGTTGATCCTTGGATTGCACGAAGGGAGTAACCACATTTCCTTTATCCAGGTGATCTTTTATGAAGTGTCGATTCACTTCCACATGCTTAGTCCTGTCATGCTGGACAGGATTATGAGCAATACTAATCGCAGCTTTATTGTCACAGTACAGCGAAATGGGGCCATTATTCTGGAGCCCCAGATCATGAAGCAAGGTATGTACCCAAAGGCCTTCACAGAGACCCAGAGACATCGCACGATACTCAGCCTCTGCACTAGATCTTGCTACAACATTTTGCTTCTTACTCCTCCATGCTACCAAATTTCCTCCAACAAACGTACAGTATCCGGTGGTGAACTTTCTGTCATCATGACATCCAGCCCAATCCGCATCAGTGAAGACTTCAGTTTTCAGGTGGCTATGCCGAGAGAATAAGAGCCCCTGACCGGGGGCCTTCTTCAGGTATCGTAATACCCGGTATGCGGCTTCTTGATGTTTAATCCTCGGAGCATGCATATACCTACTCAAGATACCTACAACATAGATAATATCCGGTCGGGTGTAGGATAGGTATATAAGTCTTCCAACCAACCTATGGTAGCTCGAAGTATCAGCCCAATCATCGTCACCGTCTTCATTGATCCAGTGGTTTTCCTCCATGGGTGTATTAGCTGGGACACACCCAAGCATTTTGGTTTCCTTCAGGAGATCCAACACATACTTGCGCTGAGATATAAAGATACCTTGGTTGACCGAGCAACTTCAATACCCAGGAAATATCGCAACTTTCCCAAGTCCTTAACTTCAAATTCGGCTAACAAGAGAGTTTTGAGGTTACGAATCTCCTCTATATCATCACCAGTTATTACAATGTCGTCTACATAGACAATGAGGACCACAATTTTTTGTTCATGCCTATGGATAAACATGGTATGATCTGATTGTGCCTGAACATATCCAAACTTCAACATGGCTTTAAGGAACCGGCCAAACCAGGTTCTTGGAGACTGCTTTAATCCATAAAGCGACTTCCGCAACCGACAAACAAGTCCTTCGGCCCCTCTTCGAACAAAACCCGGAGGGAACTTCATGTATACCTCTTCATCAAGCTCATTGTGAAGGAAAGCATTCTTCACGTCCATTTGGTGAAGATCCCAACCTAAGCAAGCGGCACAAGATAGAAGGGTCTGTATGGAGTCCATCTTTGCCACAGGGGCAAAAGTTTCCTGGTAGTCAACTCCCTGGGTCTGAGTGTAGCCTTGAGCAACCAGCCTCGCCTTGCATCGTTCAATCTTACCCTCCTGATTCTGCTTGACGGAAAAAATCCATCGTGAACCAATAGCTCTCTTTCCAGTGGGAAGAGATGCAACCTCCTAAGTATGATTTTTGTCCAATGCAGACATCTCCTCCTCCATTGCTCGAGACCATACAGGTATGCTCAATGCTTCCTGCCATGTCTTAGGACTAGTAACCATGGATAATGAAGCCACAAAGGACTGATGTGCAGGGGTAAGATGATGATAAGAGACATGATTAGAGATGGGGTGCTGAGTATAAGGAACTGTACCTTCCGGCAAAGTAAGAGGGGCATGTAACTCCTCATCTCCAGAACCTAAATCCGAAGCGGACATTGGTAGCGAAGGAGCACTAGCGGTCTGTTTCCCTGTCTTACGGCGATGGTATATGTGAGGAAAGGGAGACACCAGAGATGAAGGCAGGGCTGGAAGGGGAGACACCTGAATAGAAGGCACCTGAATAGGCGGAGCTGGAGCCTGGGCAGGAACGGGAGGAACCCGAATCAAAGGGTAAGGGATAGGAGTATCTAACACAGTCTCACCCTCACTAATCTCCCCCTGACGAAGAGAGTGAGTCGTGTTCAGATAATATGAGTCCTTCTCTTGAAATGTAACATCCATAGTACAGTAGATACGACAAGAAGGAGGATGGTAACAACGGTAACCTTTTGTGGTAGAGGAGTAGTCAATAAAGACACAACGGAGAGCACGAGGGTCAAGTTTATCACTATGGGGTAAGTGAACATGCACAAAGCACACACATCCAAAAACCCGATGGGGCAAGTGGGAGGTATAGACAACAGACGTGGACGAGAGACGGTCAATAGGGGTAGCATACGCCAGAACTCTCGAGGGGAGGCGATTGATAAGGTGAGAAGCGGTGAGAACCACATCACCACAGTAAGATTTGGGAAGGTGCATAGTATGGAGAAGACAACGAGCCACCTCAAGAAGATGCCTATTTTTCCGTTCGGCCACCCCGTTTTGAGTAGAGGTGTGAACGCAAGTGGTTTGGTGTAAGATACCATGACTCGTAAGATAGGAACCAAAAACACCCCGATCATCATATTCCCCCCATTATCGCTACGGAGAACACAAATTTTACCATTAAACTGGGTCTGAACCATTTTGTGAAAGGCTTGGAAACAAGTGAAAACCTCACTTTTTTTCTTTAATAAATAAACCCAAGTGGTCCGCAAAAAACAATCAATAAATGTAACAAACCACTTAAAACCAGATAAAGATAACACTGGGAAAGGACCCACACATCAGAATGAATCACCGAAAAAGGAATAGTGCTAAGAGAAGATAAATGCACAGAAGTATGACGAACATGTTTTGATGTAGCACAAACATCACACACAAAAGATTTCATAAAAGGAATAAAAGCAGGAAACAATTTTTGAAGGTAAACAGGAGAGGGATGCCCGAGGCGAAGATGTCATCGGCGAACATCTTCAGGGGTGACGGTAGCAAATGCCAAAGCTTGAGATGGATGTTGGTTGTCCAGGTAGTACAAATCACCATGGTTCCTACCACTGCCAATTTTCCGTCTCGTACCCAGTTCCTGAAAAACACAAGAGTCAGGGAAAAAGATTACCGAGCAGTTGAGCGAGCGAGTAATATGACTAATAGAAAGTAAATTGCGGGGAAAAGATGGAACATGAAGAACATATGTGAGAGAGAGATTAGGGGAGCAGAAAATGTGTTTTTCGCCCACAATTGGGGATAATGTGCCATTAGCAGAGATGACCTTATCCCGGCCGGACAAAGGTGTGTAGGAAACAAAACCTGAGGAGAAGCCTGTCATATGATCAATAGCTCCCGAGTCAATGATCCAGTCAGATGAGGAGGCAGTGGCAGCATGAGCATGGGCTTGAGTCGCAGTAGCAAAGGAGGAGGAAGCGCCCGGAGCGGAGTCAGACTGGGAGTGAAGTAAACGCCGCAAAGCGTCCAATTCCTGGGCTGAGAAGGAGCTATGGGCAGGAGGTTCCTCATATATCTCTGAAGCATAAGCAGCATCTGAGATCCGAGGGCTGCCTGTCCGGCTTCCTCCACGGCCAGGAGCACGACCACGGCCAGCAGGAGCCAGATGAGGATGGAGCTTAAAGCACGCATCCCTAGTGTGACCCCGTCGACCACAGTAAACACAAGTGGGAACACTAGTGTTGGTATTACCCCGACCAACACTAGTCAATGCAGAGCGATCCAGAGGAGCAACCATATTAAGGGACTTCCGACGATCATCATCGCTAAGGACCATGTTGAAGGCTTCCCTAAGAGAAGGAAGAGGCGAACGATGAAGAATATGAGTCTGGACAGTATCTGACTTCATATTCAGCCCCATCAAGAAGACATGCAGGCGGTAGAGGCTCTCCTTTTGCTGCAATTTTACGGCGTCCGCCGTACAGGAGGCTGTGAATTGCTCGAAGAAGTCCAACTATTGATAAAGGCGTTCAAACTCAGAGAAGTGGGTGGAGACCGTCATAGATCCCTGTCGGAGGTCCAAGATGCGACGAGTGAGCTCATAAATCTGAGTGGAACTACCAATCTGGGAGTAGGTGCCCCGAGCCCGGGTCCAGATATCGTAAGCTGAGTCCAGCAACATATAACTGAGATACACCTTGGGTGACATAGAGTGAAGAAGTCATGCACGACAAGGGAGTTCTCGGAGTCCCAACGTTTCCAAGTGGGATCATCCATGGATGGAGCCTTAACAGTCCCATCTATGTAACCGAACAACTGATGGCTGCATATCACATGTTGAGCAGCACACGACCATTCTAGGTAGTTTGTTCCATCTAAGGGCACGATGGTAATCTTCAACAAACCGGAGTGGTCATGAGTCCGCTGAGGGTCACTCATCTGTGTCATAACTTCACTCGGCAAAGAACCCGTAGAATCCCCCATGATACTCCTTAGGAAAAAAGGAATCACATACGGATAATGAGAGGCGATAGCACCACTAGCACGGCATCGCACAGGGTTGCAGGATCAGCACAGCAGAAACGGGGAGGACACGGCAGCAGAAACAACAGCGGGGCACAACAGCTGCGGGAGAACACGGCAGCAGAAAAAACAGCGGCAGCAGATTACAGCATCAGCGGCAGAGCGGCGAAGAGGAGACACAACATCAGCGGCAGAGCGGCGAGGAAACGCGGCATCAGCGGGATCAGCAGCAGCAGCAGATCCGGCGAGATCAGACGTCGACGAGAGAAGAGGAAACGCGGCTCCTAGGGCGTATCTTTAGTGGCGGCGCCTAGGACCCGCATGAGCGGAGGCGGTGAAAACAGCGGAGGACTCTCAAACCGTCGGCGAGCGTGAATGGAGGAGAGAGCGTCGATCGAGAGGAAGGGAAGAAACGAGCGTCGATCGAGAGAGAGGGAGGAACCGGCGGTGTCGATAGCGAGAGGAGAATCAGAGCACGGCTAGGGCGAATTTGCTCTGATACCAAGTTGAGAGAAAATGAAATGCTTCGATAATAATATTCATCCACATAGGGGAATACTTATAACAATACAAAAGGACTCACTAAGCCTCACACCAGATGTGAGATTAAACACACTCACAGATACTAATATAATGTCCGACTTGATTAAACTATTACAACTGACCTCAGATCTATAATCTACCAAGTAAAAAAACTCTCAAAAAAATTTGTTTGAAACAAACATCTGGAGCACTCCTTGGAAAGCAGCCTAAGTAAATTCTAAAATTTAATGGAAAATAAATAATAAAAACATCAGGAATCAGGATAGCTAACTTGCTTATTGTAAAGGATCACTCCCTTTTCCCCTGAATTTTTAAACTACTTCACCATGAGTTTCATATGTGACTGCCAAGGATAAAATAATAAACTGTCATGTATATACCTTGGAGTTGAGCAGTATAGAGTACTTAAACTCAGAATATTTCTGCCATATATACTAGAGGTATATTGCTTATACCAAATTTCAACATCCTTTCAACATAGACGTTAATGATGAATGTACACTGAAATTTCTGCAAGATATCTAATTAGCTTATTATATGTTTTTAAGCCAGCTACACCAATATAGACTACAATTCCATATCCTCCTTAGGAAATAATAATTTCTTAAGTTTTTCATAATCATAACACACATTGTTTTAAATGTACTCCAACATATCATTTTTTAGGGTAAAACAATATTTAAAAAAAAAAATTTATCCTTTTGTAACACATAGGCCGAATATCTGATTTTTTAGATATATCAGCCGACGCAATTTTTGATCATATTCTCCGCTATTTTATTTTATGTAAAATTAGCAGTCTAGCAGTATATATTTAAATCACACACACACAGAGTATATATATGTTACCGACCAGCAGGATGGAGAACCGCCGTGGAGGGTGTACGCACGGAGACCTCGCGGGGCGGGCGACATGGCAGCGCCAAGCGCTACTGATCCGAGCGGCAAGGGCGCAGCAAGCGGCACGGTATCGCCCGGCGATACCGACGACGACAGCGCGGCAAGCGGGAAGGGAGGCGCTGGACATACTTAGTCTTGATATTATTATGTAGGGGTATCTTGGTATTTTGTTGTGGCTTACCTCATAGTATAAGAGGCTATTGTTAAACCCTATTTTGTATCTTTTGGATCATCTAAGTTTTAAGAAAGAGGGTTGCTCCCTCTCCTTCCCTCAACTCTCTACTTCTCCTCTACCGCCGGCCTCCCCCCTTCTCCGGCTCTTCTCTCTCGCAATGGTAACAATATATATATACATATGTATATATATATGTATATAATATTATGTATGTTTAAATTAATTAGGCTTATTGTTGCGGTCTTTTAATGTGTTATTCTTATAATCAATTTTGTATAATTATTTAGCACTCTATTTTTTTTTATTTCATATTACAAAAAAATGTGTAAAAGTCCAACACAATTATTAGTAGTTATTTGTATGATTTTAATCAAAATTTATTAAGCTTAAAAAAACTTAAAATAAATCAAAGATATTTAACTTTTAAATCTTCTTTATTTGCTATAAAACTTAGTAACAAAATAAATTTCTTATACAACATTAAATATATTTTACAATATGTAATATTATACTTTGGATATTCTTCGAATTTATTTTGGGATATATATATATGACTCATTGTTTGTTTACTTGTTATGATAATTTTTTTCCTATTAAAATATATAATTATACTTAATATGCATAAAAATATTTTTTTATAAATATGGAAATATGGTATTTAAAATATATCTGGCATATCTCCAACTTCCGACATTTAAAAACTCAATCAGACATGTCGTCAACATCCAATATTTACAATCTTGATAACAAGTATTTATACATGGAGAGGACTTTTACCTAAGAAGTCCCAAATGTCGTTGAAGAATAAAAATAAACATGCATACTAATTACAAATTAGCAGGTCCTTAAAGAATAAAAAACATACATACTAATTACAAATTAGCTAGATTAGACTAATAACAATATTCACAACACCTTCTCTCAAGCTGGGTAATGGATATGCATCATTCCCAACTTGCAAGAAAGTTCATGGAATCTCTCTGTGGATAGGGCCTTCATCAAAACATCATCAATCTGTAATGAAGTAACATGAAAGGTAGATATCGGTCCATTATTCAACTTCTCTTTGATAAAGTGACAATCAATTTCAATGTAATTTTTTCTATCATGTTGAATTAGATTATGTGCAATGTTGATTATTGACTTGTTGCACAAAAGAGCTTCTATCATGTTGAACTTGATTCTGAATCGAGCTTGAGCTCATACATCCTTGTCCATGAGCTTGTAAACACGAAACTTCTAATAAATATATATAATATGGCTCATGAGCAAAAAAGCTCGTGAGCAGCTCAAGCTCCATATATAGGTCTCGAGCTTGAGCCAGTATACGCGACCTCGGCGAGCTCGAGCCAGTATACGCGACCTTGGCGAGCTCAAAATAGCAAGCTCGAGCTTGAGAATTTTGTCGAGCTCGACTCATTTGCCGTGAATTCAATAGCCTGGTTTCTACCTCTATTTCTCTGGTTCCTCTCTCTGGTTTTGTCTGGCGCACTGTAAGTTTTTTTTGTTTTAAATTTTATATTGTTGGAATGCTAGTTCATGGTTGTAGGAATGTCTTGCCTGGTTTGATGGTTCCTCTCGTGCACCTCTCTATGATGCTCTTCTCTCTCTCGCTTGTTCCTCTCCCTGGTTTATGTTGTTGGTTTTGCCTATTGTCTGCTGGTTTCTATTTGCAATCCCAAGAATTCTAACAACTTCCAAAGCCGATTTCTACGGACAACCATCAAAATCCCTAGAATTCTAACAACTTCCAAAGCCGAATTCTTATCGATCTCTCAACGAAATTCAAATCCAAAAGCGTCATTGAACTCCTCTAAAAAGTCGCATAGAATTGACCCCCTTAATCAATGAATTCCATGTAGTTTTGACATAACTAAAAGTCCACCCAATTCATCATTTTGGGGTTGGTTGTCAAAAATCCGACATTTGGATTGACAAATCGGCACCACAACTGGACGGGTGGTGAAGAGACGAAGCTTCACTAATTTTTTCATTACAATAGAAAAATGTTAAATTTTCCTGCAATGCGACAACCACTATCAACCATCTCACTCCAGCCTCATTGAACCGATCTGTTCGGAGCTGACCAAGGGCAGAAGGGTCCATCCAGCAAATCTCATGATTTGTGGGACACAATCCGAAAAAATCTATTTGTTTAAAGAGGAAACACTCATTCAATATTACAAGACCGGACTTCCTCTAAAAATAAAGGGGATTCACTCTCATTCCAAGAGGAGGAGAACGAATATAGAGAGATCTGTAAAATTTGGGGGTAAATCTACAGATCCAATCTGGTTCAGCATCCGGGTAAAAATCCGTAGGGTCTTCAAGCATATCGACGAATTCCGAATCTAGGTAAAACTCCAAACTCTAAAAATAAGAATACTCTGAGAAGTTTTAAATAAAGCCTACAGTTTGGCCTAGACTTCACGAAGTTTCTTAATGCAATGGAATTTGTAGCTCTACCTTCAAGGTGGCGGAATCTCTCGACATCAAGAATCTTATACCTCAGCCTCAAACTTAATGGACCCCTTGCCCTAACCAACTTCATGACCCCAAGATTTGAAGAAGTTCCATGATGCAAAGGGGTATGTAGCTCGGTCTTGGAGTAGTCAGAATCTCACAACATCCTGAATCCTATACATCCTACTTGAAATCAGCAAGACCTCTCAACCTCGTGATGCTTACGACTTGGCCCAAACTTTGTGGAGTTTCTCAATGCAAAGGGGTATGTAGCTTGACCAGTATATATAAGTTTCTTGATGTAACATAGTCTGCATCTCGTTCTTGGGCTCGGCGAAATTTCTCGACATCCTGAAATCTGTACCTCAGCCTTGAACTCAATAGAACCCCCGAACTTCGTGACGCCTACTGCTCGATCCAGACTAACCGAAGTTTCCTGATACAATGAGACCTGTAGCTCAACCTTAGACTTGGCTCACTTGGCAGAATCTCTTAACGCCTTATAGCATGTAGCTCAGTCCCAAACTCAGCAGAGCCCCAATACCGTGAAGTTTGCATCTCAACCCTAACTCAAAGGTACCTCCTGGCATGACATGCATACAACTTGGTAGAATATGCGAAACGGCAGAACATGCAGCACAACATTGAACTTGGTCACTCTCAATGCAATCTCCTGTGTCAAGGACCACAACTGGTGGAATACTGAGACACTTAAACAGCACAAGATGCTCAGTCATAAGACAAAATAATGCAATCGTCCCCTACATGACACAAAAGATTGTGTCACTGAGCCGCGCCATCAACGAGCACACGGAAAATGCATCATTATCTACACTTATAACTGGAGCATGATGTGTCAATCTCGTTTCTTGTTTAAAAATCCCGTATTGCATTGGGCAAAACATAATGAATCTTCCAAAATTGGGCCTCGCGTCGTGTTTTCTCCCTTTCTGAGTTTTCATGTATAAATTTGTTGTCAAATCTCTCTTGACTGTGGTGAGGGTGTTTGATTGACTCTCGGGCCAAGACAACTTGAATCTACCGAACCATGAGAGTATTAACCAAACCGCAACATAAGTTAAGAAAATGGAATAAATATTAAGGATCTATTTTAGCACAGGTTCCATTAGAAGTAATCACCCTTCCTGCAAATCAAAATCACAACTTAAGCATGATTGCTCCTCTCAAGGAAGCACATTGTCTCGCAAAAGATCATCCTTTCTGCCCAATATTTTCTCATCAACCCCCCATCTTTTAAGTTTATCGCGCCTCTCACGGAAGCACATTATCTCATAGAAGAACATCCTTTCTGCCCAAATTTTACACATCAACCAAAATCCCCTCTTGACAAACTATCACGCCCTCCTTATATACCGATGTTCGCATGCCATCAAAACAAAAAGTCGCAACATCAAAATCTTTGAGTCAGAAACTCAAACACAAACAAAGTTGAGGCTTGCTTTAGAGCCAAAGAACAGCACAATTAAGAGCAATAACAGATTCATGTGCCTTCAATTTCCCTAACCAATGATAAACCAGTAGCACGTGGAAGAAATCAACAACAACAACAACAACAAAAAATCTCATACTGATCAAACTTCATAGCTCCTTGAAGCATTCACAGAAAGTCGATGAAAAAAAAATCGCAAGTCGTAACCTGGTCAAGCACGGAGCCCAGGAGACAAAGCAAGTGATGAGAGCACCCTTGAAGTAGAGCGAGTTGTAGTGGCAGAAGAGCTCGTGGACATCCGGCCCAGGCTCCGCCATTTTCGGCTCGCTGAAGCGCACGGACACACGGCGAGAGAAAGGGAAAGGGGCTTAATTGTAGGACGATGAGGAAGAAGATAAGAGCATCAAAAGTTTCCATTTGAGAAAGGGTAGGGCGTGGCAGTCAGTGGCCATTGCGAGAAAAGAGAGAAAGGAGGCTCGAGTCTGGGTTGAAAGCTGCCGCCGGCGCCGGCGCCGGCAGATGTGAATCAAGGTGATGGGACACGACGAGGGGTTCCGGCGTGGGTTGATTTGGGGGAAAGAAACGAAAGGGTCCGGCTTGCCAGTCCCAACGGGAAGGAAATCTAATGCAACCTCGAGTATCCTCCTCATGAAGCCCTTAGATTTGAGGACTGTTAGGTGTGATTGCTTCTTCTTCTTCTTTCTCTTTCTCTTTCTCTTTCTTCTCTTTCTCTCTATTTTATATTTATCCCAAATTATGCATATATCTATATATAGAATATATAGCTGGACTGTGCTGGAGTGTGGTGCTGCTTCTTCTTTCTTTCTCTCTTTCTCTCTTTAAATATAATTAGACTGTAAGGTGCAGCAGTTTATATTTTTCTCTTTTTTTATATTTTTAGGGTCATACCCAAATATTCAAACTATATTATGAATTTATATTATTCTAAATCATAATATGTGTACCCACCACTCCCTTCCTCCTCCTCCCTTCCTTCCCGTCTCCGTTTTGTTTGGGACGTCAACCCACACTTCCATGACTCATCCGTTAACACCGCCGCCTGTATAGCATCAAAAAGTTGCGGCGGGAGCCTGATCTCATGGCCGGGTTCACGATTGCGCCTGCTGATTTGTTTCCCTCCATGAATCAGTGTGGCCCACCACAACTATGTTTCGAGGATCGATACCCAATGGACAGCAAGAGCGGAGACTCCTAGATTTGTTGTTTTGGCCATGAAAAACTATTTTTTGTGTTTGCTCTGTTTTTTCTCTTCCATTTTTTTTTTATTTCGAATTTTTTTCTTGGTCGTTGATGTTGCTGGTGCCCCTTCCTTGTATTGGCGGCCGATGAATACTTGGGGGAGGCTGGGTTGCCGCCGAAATAGAACGCCAAGTCTGGATCGCGGAGGTCGTGATTTGAGCGCGGAGCCGACTGATTTGAAAGAAGATTGGAGCGCTTGACGTGAAAGAGAGGTGAGTTGTTGTACACCCGTGAAGGCCTCAGGACGCGCCCAAAGAAAACCTCGCAGAAGAGAGGTGGGGGCAACGATCGAAGCACGCACGAGCCCCAGATATGTACGTAATCACGCGCAAAAGCGCACGGCAGCGCGCGGGCTACACCCCTCGCCGCAAGGAGATAGCCCGAACGCGTCCCGACCGCACCACCTTGGGGGGGGGGGGGGGGGGGGGGGGGGGGGGGGGCCGGCTCACTCGCACCCCCAAGGGGGTACGAGCCGGCTACACCCCCCAAGGGGGTGCCGCATCCCCCAAGGGGGTGCGGCCAAGCCGCACCCCCCAGGGGGGTGCGGCCCGGCCGCACCCCTTGTGGGGTGCGGTCAAGCCGCACCCCACAAGGAGTGCGGCCAGTCCGCACCCTCCCCGCTCGGGGGTGCGCGGCCGTACCCACTCCTTCTAGGGGTGCGGTTCGGCTCCCTCCGGAGGACTTCAACCGCTCGCTAGGGAGCGGCTCCTCGATTCACCGTCCGTCCGAGGCATCTCCCGTGGCCCGTCGCGCATTCGGGGAGCTTCAGCGCTAACCCGCGCTCAGAACGTTTCTGAACGCAGTCAGGAAGCCTTCTCACTTTTTGTCTTTCCGGCTTCTCACTTTTTGTCTTTCCGGCTTCTCACTTTTTGTCTTTCCGGCTTCTCACTTTTTGTCTTTCCGGCTTCTCACATTTTGGGTTTCAGGCTTCTCACTTTTCAGGAACAGTTAGTCGCCTTTTTCACCTCCAACTGAACTGCCCGAACTGCCCAAACGGCCCAAGCTGCCCGAGGGGCATGGTGGTCATTTACGAAAAATAGTGACCCGAGGGCCCCGAACCGGAGAACATGATTCGTCCACCGAGCATTTATGGAAACTGCCAACGGCAAAATTACCGGGCCGCCCCCGGCAAAAACTATAAAAGGAGCCCCATGGCTTCATTTGAAAGGACCTTGACTTCTGGACCGAGGAGAGCTCCTTGCAGACTCTTGCGGAATTCTCCTTCGGCACTTGAAGATCTCCTTCGGGACTTGAAGATCTCCTTCGGGACTTGAAGATCTTCATTTTCCAGAAAGGCGACCAGCGTTCTCAGAAGAGAAAGGCGACTGGCCTTCTCACTTCCAGAAAGGCGATCAGCGTTCTCAGAAGAGAAAGGCGACTGGCCTTCTCACTTCCAGAAAGGCGATCAGCGTTCTCAGAAGAGAAAGGCGACTGACCTTCTCACTTCCAGAAAGGCGACCAGCGTTCTCAGAAAAGAAAGGCGACTGGCCTTCCCGCTTCCAAAAGGCGACCAGCATTTCTCAGAAGGGAAAGGCGACTGGCCTTCCCGCTTCCGAAAGGCGACTAACAGTCTCGGAAGGAAAAAGGACTTAGTTTTTCCGAAAGGTGGCCTGTCACCCTCGAAGCTCTCTTTCTCCAAGTATTGTAACGAGCAGCGGCCTGTCGCGCTCGAGTTCTAGCTTCCAAGTTGTAACTCCTCCAGAAGATAGTGAAGTTTGGTCGGCACAGCTCCGGCCGCGTGGTTTTTTACCCTTTCCGGGTTTTCCACGTTAAAAAGTCTCTGCGTACTCATCGAACCTCTCATTGACTGTTTGCGCGCTTAGCTCGCTCACGAGCTGAGGCGGTTCAAGTGAACCGGTCTACCAAGAGCCCTAAGCGTTCCGCAACAGTTTGGCGCCGTCTGTGGGAACATTCCCAGAACTCTTTGAAGGCCAACCGCAATGGCAAGGAAGAGTACTCGCACTGCGGAGGGATCAGCGCTGGAGGGACGCGTCGACCCAGCTCCCTCCCCCTCGCAAATCGATGCACCACCCGCAGAGCAGGCACCCCCTGCGCCAGCAGCTGGGCTGGAAGTGCGCATGCGGCGAATCGAAGAACACCAAGCCGAGATGTTGGCTCTCGTAAGGGACCTCGGGGCTCCTCAAGCTCCGGTCCAGCCGCCAGCTCCGAACGCACCCCCGCCCCCAGTTCTAAACCTTGTCCCGAACCAAGAAGCCGTCCAGGAAGACGAGGCTTCAGAAGGATTCTCCAACGCGGCGAGTTCCGCTCACCTTGCCCCGCCGGCTGGAGGCCCGGAAGCTGGCCACCGTCGCCATCACCCCAGAAGAGCTGCCCCAGAGCGGGTAACAGAAAGGACTACGCGCGAAGAAATACGTGATATGATCGAAGAAGAGTATGCCCAAGCAGGACGACGCGCCGCGCTCGCTCGCCGCCCCGCGCATCAGGGCTCCCCCCTGTCGCCTCAAGTCCTAGCTCATCCAATCCCGAATGGCTTCAAGCTTCCTAACATCGAGACATTCGACGGGACGGACGACCCTTTGGAACACGTCAATCACTTCACCACCGTCATGAGGATCTACAGCGCTCCTGATCAGCTCCTCTGCCAGGTGTTCCCGGCAACCTTGAAAGGCCAAGCGCGCACTTGGTTCCATTCTCTGCGGAATGGGGCCATCAACAACTTCACGGAAATGGCGCAACAGTTCGTGGATCAGTTCATCGCCAACCGCCGAATTGTCCGGGATCCCTCCCATCTCTCAGGGATCCGCCAGAACGACGGAGAGACACTCAAGGACTTCTTCCGACGCTTCACTACCGAGGCACGGCAGATCCCAGGGGTTGACCCCGAACTCTTGCGAGGAGTTTTCTTAGGAGGACTCCGCCCAAGTGGATTCTATTCGGCTCTCATGAGAGAAACCGTACCAAGCTATCCCGAACTTGTTCACAGGGTCGAAGCGCAAATAGCTGCAGATGAGGCCATCGAAGCGCACCGTCGGCAGTTCGAAGGAAGCCAAGGAAAGAAAAGGGGAACAGATCAAGCCCCTCGCGAACGAGAAGATCGTCGCGGCGAGGAGCGCCGCGGTGATGGACGTCGGCGTGACCCCCGAAGGGATCCGGGACCGCAGCCGCCCAGGACCTACACCCCGCTGAACACCACCAGAACGAACGTGCTCTACGCCATTCAGAACAACCCCGAACTTCGCATGCCCCGGATACCCCCGCCAAATCCGAGGGGTGACCAGTCCAGATACTGCGAGTTCCATCGAGGAACCGGACATACCACCGAAGAGTGCACCAGGCTCAAAGACGAGATCGAACGCCTCATCCGCCAGGGACTCCTGGGAAGATTCTTACAAGGCCAGATTCCCAATCAGCCCCAGCAGCCCAGGGGGGCAGGAGAGCAGCCCCCCGCCCCCCGAGGCGCAGGTGGAGGAAGGCCGATGGTGGGAGAAATCGAGACGATCGCCGGACCGCCAGTCCTGGCGTCGCAGATCCTCTCGATCGCCCAGCCCGTGAGAGACCACGAAGACAAAAAACTCAAGCAGGATATTACGATAGCTTTCGGAGATGAAGACTTACGAGGGTTGCGGCTTCCACACCAGGATCCGCTCGTGATCAGCGCAGGGATCGGGGATCCCTGCTTTAAAGTGAAGAGAATACTAGTCGACAATGGAAGCTCAGTCGACGTCTTGTTCCTCTCCACCTTGCAAAGTATGAAGCTCACCAAAGACCAGCTTAGTCCGGCAGCCGGGCCCGTCTACGGCTTCGACAACAGACCCGTCCCAGTGCAAGGCATGATCATTCTACCAGTCACATTGGGCGAATTTCCAAGACAGTCAACGCACAACATCCAGTTCATGGTGGTAGAGTCCACCTCCGCCTACAATGCCATCTTCGGAAGACCGCTCCAGTCAATCTTCGGGGCAATCCCCTCTATTCCACACCTAGCTATGAAGTTCCCCACTGCCGCAGGAATAGGAGTCGTAAGAAGAGACCAAGAGGCAGCCAGGACTTGCTACCTAAAGCAGGCTCAGCCAGCAAGGGCGACCGCTTTCAACATCAATAACTTCGACCTGCGAGACGAGGCGACTCTGCAGCGAGGAACGCCCGTTGAAGGGCTAGTAGAAGTACCGCTCTCCCGACGAGACCGGACTCGAACTGTTCAGGTCGGGTCACTCTTGACATCACAAGAGCAAGAAAAGTTCACCACCTTCCTGCAGGAGAACGAGGACATTTTCGCATGGAGCCCGGAGGACATGCCCGGGGTAGATCCCGACGTCATCTATCACTCGCTAAACATCAACCCCGCCTGCAGACATCACTCGCTAAACATCAACCCCGCCTGCAGAAAGGCGATCAGCGTTCTCAGAAGAGAAAGGCGACTGGCCTTCTCACTTCCAGAAAGGCGATCAGCGTTCTCAGAAGAGAAAGGCGACTGACCTTCTCACTTCCAGAAAGGCGACCAGCGTTCTCAGAAAAGAAAGGCGACTGGCCTTCCCGCTTCCAAAAGGCGACCAGCATTTCTCAGAAGGGAAAGGCGACTGGCCTTCCCGCTTCCGAAAGGCGACTAGCAGTCTCGGAAGGAAAAAGGACTTAGTTTTTCCGAGAGGTGGCCTGTCACCCTCGAAGCTCTCTTTCTCCAAGTATTGTAACGAGCAGCGGCCTGTCGCGCTCGAGTTCTAGCTTCCAAGTTGTAACTCCTCCAGAAGATAGTGAAGTTTGGTCGGCACAGCTCCGGCCGCGTGGTTTTTTACCCTTTCCGGGTTTTCCACGTTAAAAAGTCTCTGCGTACTCATCGAACCTCTCATTGACTGTTTGCGCGCTTAGCTCGCTCACGAGCTGAGGCGGTTCAAGTGAACCGGTCTACCAAGAGCCCTAAGCGTTCCGCAACAGTTTGGCGCCGTCTGTGGGAACATTCCCAGAACTCTTTGAAGGCCAACCGCAATGGCAAGGAAGAGTACTCGCACTGCGGAGGGATCAGCGCTGGAGGGACGCGTCGACCCATCTCCCTCCCCCTCGCAAATCGATGCACCACCCGCAGAGCAGGCACCCCCTGCGCCAGCAGCTGGGCTGGAAGTGCGCATGCGGCGAATCGAAGAACACCAAGCCGAGATGTTGGCTCTCGTAAGGGACCTCGGGGCTCCTCAAGCTCCGGTCCAGCCGCCAGCTCCGAACGCACCCCCGCCCCCAGTTCTAAACCTTGTCCCGAACCAAGAAGCCGTCCAGGAAGACGAGGCTTCAGAAGGATTCTCCAACGCGGCGAGTTCCGCTCACCTTGCCCCGCCGGCTGGAGGCCCGGAAGCTGGCCACCGTCGCCATCACCCCAGAAGAGCTGCCCCTGAGCGGGTAACAGAAAGGACTACGCGCGAAGAAATACGTGATATGATCGAAGAAGAGTATGCCCAAGCAGGACGACGCGCCGCGCTCGCTCGCCGCCCCGCGCATCAGGGCTCCCCCCTGACGCCTCAAGTCCTAGCTCATCCAATCCCGAATGGCTTCAAGCTTCCTAACATCGAGACATTCGACGGGACGGACGACCCTTTGGAACACGTCAATCACTTCACCACCGTCATGAGGATCTACAGCGCTCCTGATCAGCTCCTCTGCCAGGTGTTCCCGGCAACCTTGAAAGGCCAAGCGCGCACTTGGTTCCATTCTCTGCGGAATGGGGCCATCAACAACTTCACGGAAATGGCGCAACAGTTCGTGGATCAGTTCATCGCCAACCGCCGAATTGTCCGGGATCCCTCCCATCTCTCAGGGATCCGCCAGAACGACGGAGAGACACTCAAGGACTTCTTCCGACGCTTCACTACCGAGGCACGACAGATCCCAGGGGTTGACCCCGAACTCTTGCGAGGAGTTTTCTTAGGAGGACTCCGCCCAAGTGGATTCTATTCGGCTCTCATGAGAGAAACCGTACCAAGCTATCCCGACCTTGTTCACAGGGTCGAAGCGCAAATAGCTGCAGATGAGGCCATCGAAGCGCACCGTCGGCAGTTCGAAGGAAGCCAAGGAAAGAAAAGGGGAACAGATCAAGCCCCTCGCGAACGAGAAGATCGTCGCGGCGAGGAGCGCCGCGGTGATGGACGTCGGCGTGACCCCCGAAGGGATCCGGGACCGCAGCCGCCCAGGACCTACACCCCGCTGAACACCACCAGAACGAACGTGCTCTACGCCATTCAGAACAACCCCGAACTTCGCATGCCCCGGATACCCCCGCCAAATCCGAGGGGTGACCAGTCCAGATACTGCGAGTTCCATCGAGGAACCGGACATACCACCGAAGAGTGCACCAGGCTCAAAGACGAGATCGAACGCCTCATCCGCCAGAGACTCCTGGGAAGATTCTTACAAGGCCAGATTCCCAATCAGCCCCAGCAGCCCAGGGGGGCAGGAGAGCAGCCCCCCGCCCCCCGAGGCGCAGGTGGAGGAAGGCCGATGGTGGGAGAAATCGAGATGATCGCCGGACCGCCAGTCCTGGCGTCGCAGATCCTCTCGATCGCCCAGCCCGTGAGAGACCACGAAGACAAAAAACTCAAGCAGGATATTACGATAGCTTTCGGAGATGAAGACTTACGAGGGTTGCGACTTCCACACCAGGATCCGCTCGTGATCAGCGCAGGGATCGGGGATCCCTGCTTTAAAGTGAAGAGAATACTAGTCGACAATGGAAGCTCAGTCGACGTCTTGTTCCTCTCCACCTTGCAAAGTATGAAGCTCACCAAAGACCAGCTTAGTCCGGCAGCCGGGCCCGTCTACGGCTTCGACAACAGACCCGTCCCAGTGCAAGGCATGATCATTCTACCAGTCACATTGGGCGAATTTCCAAGACAGTCAACGCACAACATCCAGTTCATGGTGGTAGAGTCCACCTCCGCCTACAATGCCATCTTCGGAAGACCGCTCCAGTCAATCTTCGGGGCAATCCCCTCTATTCCACACCTAGCTATGAAGTTCCCCACTGCCGCAGGAATAGGAGTCGTAAGAAGAGACCAAGAGGCAGCCAGGACTTGCTACCTAAAGCAGGCTCAGCCAGCAAGGGCGACCGCTTTCAACATCAATAACTTCGACCTGCGAGACGAGGCGACTCTGCAGCGAGGAACGCCCGTTGAAGGGCTAGTAGAAGTACCGCTCTCCCGACGAGACCGGACTCGAACTGTTCAGGTCGGGTCACTCTTGACATCACAAGAGCAAGAAAAGTTCACCACCTTCCTGCAGGAGAACGAGGACATTTTCGCATGGAGCCCGGAGGACATGCCCGGGGTAGATCCCGACGTCATCTATCACTCGCTAAACATCAACCCCGCCTGCAGACCCTGATTCAGAAAAAGAGGAACTTTGCCCCCGAGCGCCTAAAAGCAATCGAGGAAGAGGTAGCTAAGCTCCTGGAGGCACGATTCATTCGTGAAGCAGAATATCCCACATGGCTCGCCAACGTGGTCATGGTCAAGAAGGCCTCGGGGAAGTGGCGAATGTGCGTCGACTACAGCAACCTGAACCAAGCCTGCCCGAAGGATAGTTTCCCCCTGCCTAGGATTGACCAGCTCGTCGACGCTACAGCAGGCCACGAGCTACTCAGCTTTATGGATGCTTATTCAGGTTACAACCAGATAAGGATGAACCCCGCAGACGAAGAGCATACCGCCTTCCGCACCGACCGGGGAGTCTACTGCTACAAGGTGATGCCCTTCGGCCTTAAAAACGTCGGAGCCACTTACCAAAGGCTGATGAACAAGGTCTTCAAGGACCTCATCGGAGAAACGATGGAGGTTTACGTGGACGACATGCTAGTAAAGAGCGTCCACCGACGCGACCACTTGGGAGACTTAGAAAAGTGCTTCCAGCTTCTCCGTCGCTTCCAGATGCGGCTCAACCCCAGCAAGTGTGCGTTTGGTGTGACGGTGGGGAAGTTTCTAGGTTTCATGGTAACCCATCGGGGGATCGAGGCCAACCCCGAGAAGATCAAGGCGTTGGAGGATATGTCGCCACCTCGCTCAATTAAGGAAGTACAACGCCTAAACGGGAGGATCGCAGCTTTGTCCCGTTTCTTATCACGAACAGGAGACAAGTACCTCCCCTTCTTCAAAATCCTCCGGGGAGCGCGACATTCAGGTTTCCAATGGACAGACGAGTGCCAGGTGGCCTTCGAGCTTCTCAAGCAGTACCTGGCTTCGCCACCGCTTCTGTCAAAGCCCACCCCCGGGGAAACTCTGTTCTTGTACCTGGCCGTATCGCCTACGGCTCTTAGCTCAGTACTTGTGAAGGACGAAGGAGGAGTGCAGCGACCGATCTACTACCTCAGCAAAGTCCTCACCGATACCGAAACCAGATATCCGGCAGCAGACAAGACAGCCTTGGCTCTTGTTTTCTCGGCTAGAAAACTCAGACCCTACTTCCAGGCTCACGCAGTCAAGGTATTGACACAACTCCCATTACGGGCGATCCTCCAGAAGCCGGAAGTCTCGGGGAGACTTGTAAAGTGGGCCGTAGAACTCGGCGAATTCGACATCCAATTCCTGTCTCGCCCTGACATCAAGTCGCAGGTGCTCGCCGACTTCGTGGTAGAATACACCATCCCGCCGGAAACAACCCTCATCAAAGACACCGCTAGCACCCGGTGGACCCTCTATGTCGACGGCGCCTCGGGAGCTGAAGGGGCCGGAGCAGGATTACTCCTTATGAGCCCCGAAGGGGTCACCCTTGATTACGGACTCCGGCTAAAGTTCCCTGCAACAAATAACATCGCGGAATACGAAGCACTGATCGCCGGTCTCCGGCTCGCTATCGACTGCAAAGTCGAGAACCTAACGATTTATACAGACTCCCAACTCGTGGTCTCACAGGTTGAAGGAGATTACGAGGCTAAGAGCGAGCAGATGGCGAAATACCTCGCATTCGCAAAGTCACTTCTCCAAAAGAACTCATCATATCAGATCCTACACATCCCTCGAGAGCAGAATACCAGGGAGGATGCTCTATCCAAGCTCGCCACCTCACCCTCCAGCTAACAGTCTCGAAGACGCCGAATCGAAGAAGTTGTGATCCCAAGCATTCAAGGGCCATGGGAAATCACAACCATCCACCAGGAGGAGTCATCCTGGATGACCCCATTACGAGCCTACCTGGAGCAAGGGCACCTTCCTGAAGATCGCCTAGAGGCGCGAAGGCTGCGAATGCGGGCTGCATCGTTCACCATTATAGACGGGGAGCTTTACAAATGGGCATTCTCAGGACCATATCTGAAATGCCTGCCGGCAAGCGAGGCGGACTACGTACTCAGGGAAGTACACGGCGGAGTCTGCGGAGAGCACCTAGGCGGGAAGGCATTAGCGCGGAAAATACTGCGTCAAGGCTTCTATTGGCCGACAATAAGAAAGGACGCGACCGACTTTGTCCAGAGGTGCAGAAGCTGTCAGCTACACGCCAACATGCCTCATCAACCCCCGGTCTCACTTACCACGCTGCAGAGTGCGTGGCCATTCGCGCAATGGGGGATCGACCTCCTCGGTCCCCTACCTCTAGCATCTGGACAGAGGAAGTTCATCATCCTAGCCATCGACTACTTCACCAAATGGGTGGAGGCGGAGCCCTTGGCCAAGATCACCGAAGAAAACGCCAAACAATTCGTCTGGAAGAGCATCGTTTGCCGCTTCGGCATCCCGGCTACGATCATTGCCGACAACGGCACTCAATTCACTGGGAAGTCCTTCACCAAGATGTGCGAGGATCTGAAAATCAACATGCGCCACACGGCCGTGGCGCATCTACAAGCCAACGGACAAGTAGAAGTCACGAACCGTACCATCCTCAAAGGACTGAAAACACGCTTGGAAGAAGCCGGGGGACAGTGGGTAGACGCGCTCCCGAATGTATTGTGGGCATATCGCACAACAGAAAGAACTCCTACAGGAGAGACACCTTATAACCTCTGTTACGGAACCGAAGCTATCATCCCCGTCGACATCGGCGTTCCGAGTGCTCGAGTACTCACCTTCGACCCCAACAAGAATGATGGGCTGCTCCGAGAAAACCTTGATCTAATCCCCGAAGTCCGGGACAACGCTGCTTACCGTGCTGCACTCTACCAAATGCGTGTAGCCCGGACCTACGACAGGAGGGTGAAGCCCAGACCAATCAACGTAGGAGATCTCGTCCTACGCAGCATCGAGGCCGCCGGTAAAGGTCCCCAAGGAGACAAGCTCTCAGCGGCCTGGGAAGGCCCGTACATAGTCACCGCAGTCGTAAAACCCGGAACATACAAACTCAGGACGGCGGAAGGGAAGACTTTGCCACGCACCTGGAACGCTCAAAACCTGCGCCGCTTTTACCAGTGATCCCAGGACCTCTACCATGTACTAAGCCACGAGCTCAAACTCGTGCAAACTTATCTCCAATTTCTGTACCAAGCCGCGAGCTCTGACTCGTGCAAATCTATCTTATAATTTATGTAAAAGCCGCGAGCTCAGACTCGTGCACCTATCTTATCTTACATAAAGCTGTGCACCGAATGATTTCTTATTGAAAAGCTATGTTTTGACACCTTCACACACTTAAGAAAAACTTTGCAACGAGGCCCTGCCCCGGGGGCTTTGCACCGCCGTCGATTGAAGGCTCGCCCTTCTCCTCCGCCGTCAAGTCCCAACGTCGTAGGGGCCTGCCCCCCTTACTTACGCCCCCGGTTTGAATACACCAGCTATTCACCGGCCACTTCGAGGCCCTGCCTCGGGGGCTTTGCACCGCCGTCGATTGAAGGTTCACCCTTCTCCTCCGCCGTCAAGTCCCAGCGTCGTAGGGGCCTGCCCCCCTTACGTACGCCCCCGGTTTGAATACACCAGCTATTCACCGGCCACTTCGGGGCCCTGCCCCGGGGACTTTGCACCGCCGTCGATTGAAAGTTCGCCCTTCTCCTCCGCCGTCGAGTCCCGGTGACGTCGGGGCCTGCCCCCCCTGCGTTCACCCACGGTTTGAATACAAACGCTATTCACCGGCCAAGCCGCGAGCCCGACTCGCGCAAGAAAGCCGCAAGCACAGACTTGCGCAAGCTAAATTTTCTATTGTGAAAAAAGCCGCGGGCTCAGAACCGCGCAAGCTAATCTGTCACTTTACAGAAACCCCACAGCCCACGCGGATATCAGAACCTGGCAGCAAGCCCACGACAACCTCAGAGAACCAACACCCTCCGACATCAACTCCTACCCAAAAAAGCGCCACACAGAGGACAAGGGGTAAAGCCGCCGAAGAAAAATCAAAACCTTCGAACTCCTCGCTCAGGAACTCGGACTCCGAAGGTTTGGGGGGCTTATGTTGTACACCCGTGAAGGCCTCAGGACGCGCCCAAAGAAAACCTCGCAGAAGAGAGGTGGGGGCAACGATCGAAGCACGCACGAGCCCCAGATATGTACGTAATCACGCGCAAAAGCGCACGGCAGCGCGCGGGCTACACACCTCGCCGCAAGGAGATAGCCCGAACGCGTCCCGACCGCACCACCTTGGGGGGGGGGGGGGGGGGGGCGGCTCACTCGCACCCCCAAGGGGGTACGAGCCGGCTACACCCCCCAAGGGGGTGCCGCATCCCCCAGGGGGGTGCGGCCAAGCCGCACCCCCCAGGGGGGTGCGGCCCAGCCGCACCCCTTGGGGGTGCGGCCCAGCTGCACCCCTTGTGGGGTGCGGTCAAGCCGCACCCCACATGGAGTGCGGCCAGTCCGCACCCTCCCCGCTCGGGGGTGCGCGGCCGTACCCACTCCTTCTAGGGGTGCGGTTCGGCTCCCTCCGGAGGACTTCAACCGCTCGCTAGGGAGCGACTCCTCGATTCACCGTCCGTCCGAGGCATCTCCCGTGGCCCGTCGCGCATTCGGGGAGCTTCAGCGCTAACCCGCGCTCAGAACGTTTCTGAACGCAGTCAGGAAGCCTTCTCACTTTTTGTCTTTCCGACTTCTCACTTTTTGTCTTTCCGGCTTCTCACTTTTTGTCTTTCCGGCTTCTCACTTTTTGTCTTTCCGGCTTCTCACATTTTGGGTTTCAGGCTTCTCACTTTTCAGGAACAGTTAGTCGCCTTTTTCACCTCCAACTGAACTGCCCGAACTGCCCAAACTGCCCAAGCTGCCCGAGGGGCATGGTGGTCATTTACGAAAAATAGTGATCCGAGGGCCCCGAACCGGAGAACATGAATCGTCCACCGAGCATTTATGGAAACTGCCAACGGCAAAATTACCGGGCCGCCCCCGGCAAAAACTATAAAAGGAGCCTCATGGCTTCATTTGAAAGGACCTTGACTTCTGGACCGAGGAGAGCTCCTTGCAGACTCTTGCGGAATTCTCCTTCGGCACTTGAAGATCTCCTTCGGGACTTGAAGATCTCCTTCGGGACTTGAAGATCTTCATCTTCCAGAAAGGCGACCAGCGTTCTCAGAAGAGAAAGGCGACTGACCTTCTCACTTCCAGAAAGGCGACCAGCGTTCTCAGAAGAGAAAGGCGACTGGCCTTCTCACTTCCAGAAAGGCGATCAGCGTTCTCAGAAGAGAAAGACGACTGGCCTTCTCACTTCCAGAAAGGCGACCAGCGTTCTCAGAAAAGAAAGGCGACTGGCCTTCCCGCTTCCAAAAGGCGACCAGCATTTCTCAGAAGGGAAAGGCGACTGGCCTTCCCGCTTCCGAAAGGCGACTAGCAGTCTCGGAAGGAAAAAGGACTTAGTTTTTCCGAGAGGTGGCCTGTCACCCTCGAAGCTCTCTTTCTCCAAGTATTGTAACGAGCAGCGGCCTGTCGTGCTCGAGTTCTAGCTTCCAAGTTGTAACTCCTTCAGAAGATAGTGAAGTTTGGTCGGCACAGCTCCGGCCGCGTGGTTTTTTACCCTTTCCGGGTTTTCCACGTTAAAAAGTCTCTGCGTACTCATCGAACCTCTCATTGACTGTTTGCGCGCTTAGCTCGCTCACGAGCTGAGGCGGTTCAAGTGAACCGGTCTACCAAGAGCCCTAAGCATTCCGCAACAGTTTGGCGCCGTCTGTGGGAACATTCCCAGAACTTTTTGAAGGCCAACCGCAATGACAAGGAAGAGTACTCGCACTGCGGAGGGATCAGTGCTGGAGGGACGCGTCGACCCAGCTCCCTCCCCCTCGCAAATCGATGCACCACCCGCAGAGCAGGCACCCCCTGCGCCAGCAGCTGGGCTGGAAGTGCGCATGCGGCGAATCGAAGAACACCAAGCCGAGATGTTGGCTCTCGTAAGGGACCTCGGGGCTCCTCAAGCTCCGGTCCAGCCGCCAGCTCCGAACGCACCCCCGCCCCCAGTTCTAAACCTTGTCCCGAACCAAGAAGCCGTCCAGGAAGACGAGGCTTCAGAAGGATTCTCCAACGCGGCGAGTTCCGCTCACCTTGCCCCGCCGGCTGGAGGCCCGGAAGCTGGCCACCGTCGCCATCACCCCAGAAGAGCTGCCCCTGAGCGGGTAACGGAAAGGACTACGCGCGAAGAAATACGTGATATGATCGAAGAAGAGTATGCCCAAGCAGGACGACGCGCCGCGCTCGCTCGCCGCCCCGCGCATCAGGGCTCCCCCCTGTCGCCTCAAGTCCTAGCTCATCCAATCCCGAATGGCTTCAAGCTTCCTAACATCGAGACATTCGACGGGACGGACGACCCTTTGGAACACGTCAATCACTTCACCACCGTCATGAGGATCTACAACGCTCCTGATCAGCTCCTCTGCCAGGTGTTCCCGACAACCTTGAAAGGCCAAGCGCGCACTTGGTTCCATTCTCTGCGGAATGGGGCCATCAACAACTTCACGGAAATGGCGCAACAGTTCGTGGATCAGTTCATCGCCAACCGCCGAATTGTCCGGGATCCCTCCCATCTCTCAGGGATCCGCCAGAACGACGGAGAGACACTCAAGGACTTCTTCCGACGCTTCACTACCGAGGCACGGCAGACCCCAGGGGTTGACCCCGAACTCTTGCGAGGAGTTTTCTTAGGAGGACTCCGCCCAAGTGGATTCTATTCGGCTCTCATGAGAGAAACCGTACCAAGCTATCCCGACCTTGTTCACAGGGTCGAAGCGCAAATAGCTGCAGATGAGGCCATCGAAGCGCACCGTCGGCAGTTCGAAGGAAGCCAAGGAAAGAAAAGGGGAACATATCAAGCCCCTCGCGAACGAGAAGATCGTCGCGGCGAGGAGCGCCGCGGTGATGGACGTCGGTGTGACCCCCGAAGGGATCCGGGACCGCAGCCGCCCAGGACCTACACCCCGCTGAACACCACCAGAACGAACGTGCTCTACGCCATTCAGAACAACCCCGAACTTCGCATGCCCCGGATACCCCCGCCAAATCCGAGGGGTGACCAGTCCAGATACTGCGAGTTCCATCGAGGAACCGGATATACCACCGAAGAGTGCACCAGGCTCAAAGACGAGATCGAACGCCTCATCCGCCAGGGACTCCTGGGAAGATTCTTACAAGGCCAGATTCCCAATCAGCCCCAGCAGCCCAGGGGGGCAGGAGAGCAGCCCCCCGCCCCCCGAGGCGCAGGTGGAGGAAGGCCGATGGTGGGAGAAATCGAGACGATCGCCGGACCGCCAGTCCTGGCGTCGCAGATCCTCTCGATCGCCCAGCCCGTGAGAGACCACGAAGACAAAAAACTCAAGCAGGATATTACGATAGCTTTCGGAGATGAAGACTTACGAGGGTTGTGGCTTCCACACCAGGATCCGCTCGTGATCAGCGCAGGGATCGGGGTCCCTGCTTTAAAGTGAAGAGAATACTAGTCGACAATGGAAGCTCAGTCGACGTCTTGTTCCTCTCCACCTTGCAAAGTATGAAGCTCACCAAAGACCAGCTTAGTCCGGCAGCCGGGCCCGTCTACGGCTTCGACAACAGACCCGTCCCAGTGCAAGGCATGATCATTCTACCAGTCACATTGGGCGAATTTCCAAGGCAGTCAACGCACAACATCCAGTTCATGGTGGTAGAGTCCACCTCCGCCTACAATGCCATCTTCGGAAGACCGCTCCAGTCAATCTTCGGGGCAATCCCCTCTATTCCACACCTAGCTATGAAGTTCCCCACTGCCGCAGGAATAGGAGTCGTAAGAGGAGACCAAGAGGCAGCCAGGACTTGCTACCTAAAGCAGGCTCAGCCAGCAAGGGCGACCGCTTTCAACATCAATAACTTCGACCTGCGAGACGAGGCGACTCTGCAGCGAGGAACGCCCGTTGAAGGGCTAGTAGAAGTACCGCTCTCCCGGCGAGACCTGACTCGAACTGTTCAGGTCGGGTCACTCTTGACATCACAAGAGCAAGAAAAGTTCACCACCTTCCTGCAGGAGAACGAGGACATTTTCGCATGGAGCCCGGAGGACATGCCCGGGGTAGATCCCGACGTCATCTATCACTCGCTAAACATCAACCCCGCCTGCAGACCCTGATTCAGAAAAAGAGGAACTTTGCCCCCGAGCGCCTAAAAGCAATCGAGGAAGAGGTAGCTAAGCTCCTGGAGGCACGATTCATTCGTGAAGCAGAATATCCCACATGGCTCGCCAACGTGGTCATGGTCAAGAAGGCCTCGGGGAAGTGGCGAATGTGCGTCGACTACAGCAACCTGAACCAAGCCTGCCCGAAGGATAGTTTCCCCCTGCCTAGGATTGACCAGCTCGTCGACGCTACAGCAGGCCACGAGCTACTCAGCTTTATGGATGCTTATTCAGGTTACAACCAGATAAGGATGAACCCCGCAGACGAAGAGCATACCGCCTTCCGCACCGACCGGGGAGTCTACTGCTACAAGGTGATGCCCTTCGGCCTTAAAAACGTCGGAGCCACTTACCAAAGGCTGATGAACAAGGTCTTCAAGGACCTCATCGGAGAAACGATGGAGGTTTACGTGGACGACATGCTAGTAAAGAGCGTCCACCGACGCGACCACTTGGGAGACTTAGAAAAGTGCTTCCAGCTTCTCCGTCGCTTCCAGATGCGGCTCAACCCCAGCAAGTGTGCGTTTGGTGTGACGGTGGGGAAGTTTCTAGGTTTCATGGTAACCCATCGGGGGATCGAGGCCAACCCCGAGAAGATCAAGGCGTTGGAGGATATGTCGCCACCTCGCTCAATTAAGGAAGTACAACGCCTAAACGGGAGGATCGCAGCTTTGTCCCGTTTCTTATCACGAACAGGAGACAAGTACCTCCCCTTCTTCAAAATCCTCCGGGGAGCGCGACATTCAGGTTTCCAATGGACAGACGAGTGCCAGGTGGCCTTCGAGCTTCTCAAGCAGTACCTGGCTTCGCCACCGCTTCTGTCAAAGCCCACCCCCGGGGAAACTCTGTTCTTGTACCTGGCCGTATCGCCTACGGCTCTTAGCTCAGTACTTGTGAAGGACGAAGGAGGAGTGCAGCGACCGATCTACTACCTCAGCAAAGTCCTCACCGATACCGAAACCAGATATCCGGCAGCAGACAAGACAGCCTTGGCTCTTGTTTTCTCGGCTAGAAAACTCAGACCCTACTTCCAGGCTCACGCAGTCAAGGTATTGACACAACTCCCATTACGGGCGATCCTCCAGAAGCCGGAAGTCTCGGGGAGACTTGTAAAGTGGGCCGTAGAACTCGGCGAATTCGACATCCAATTCCTGCCTCGCCCTGACATCAAGTCGCAGGTGCTCGCCGACTTCGTGGTAGAATACACCATCCCGCCGGAAACAACCCTCATCAAAGACACCGCTAGCACCCGGTGGACCCTCTATGTCGACGGCGCCTCGGGAGCTGAAGGGGCCGGAGCAGGATTACTCCTTATGAGCCCCGAAGGGATCACCCTTGATTACGGACTCCGGCTAAAGTTCCCTGCAACAAATAACATCGCGGAATACGAAGCACTGATCGCCGGTCTCCGGCTCGCTATCGACTGCAAAGTCGAGAACCTAACGATTTATACAGACTCCCAACTCGTGGTCTCACAGGTTGAAGGAGATTACGAGGCTAAGAGCGAGCAGATGGCGAAATACCTCGCATTCGCAAAGTCACTTCTCCAAAAGATCTCATCATATCAGATCCTACACATCCCCCGAGAGCAGAATACCAGGGCGGATGCTCTATCCAAGCTAGCCACCTCACCCTCCAGCTACCAGTCTCGAAGACGCCGAATCGAAGAAGTTGTGATCCCAAGCATTCAAGGGCCATGGGAAATCACAACCATCCACCAGGAGGAGTCGTCCTGGATGACCCCATTACGAGCCTACCTGGAGCAAGGGCACCTTCCTGAAGATCGCCTAGAGGCGCGAAGGCTGCGAATGCGGGCTGCATCGTTCACCATTATAGACGGGGAGCTTTACAAATGGGCATTCTCAGGACCATATCTGAAATGCCTGCCGGCAAGCGAGGCGGACTACGTACTCAGGAAAGTACACGGAGGAGTCTGCGGAGAGCACCTAGGCGGGAAGGCATTAGCGCGGAAAATACTGCGTCAAGGCTTCTATTGGCCGACAATAAGAAAGGACGCGGCCGACTTTGTCCAGAGGTGCAGAAGCTGTCAGCTACACGCCAACATGCCTCATCAACCCCCGGTCTCACTTACCACGCTGCAGAGTGCATGGCCATTCGCGCAATGGGGGATCGACCTCCTCGGTCCCCTACCTCTAGCATCTGGACAGAGGAAGTTCATCATCCTAGCCATCGACTACTTCACCAAATGGGTGGAGGCGGAGCCCCTGGCCAAGATCACCGAAGAAAACGCCAAACAATTCGTCTGGAAGAGCATCGTTTGCCGCTTCGGCATCCCGGCTACGATCATTGCCGACAACGGCACTCAATTCACTGGGAAGTCCTTCACCAAGATGTGCGAGGATCTGAAAATCAACCTGCGCCACACGGCCGTGGCGCATCCACAAGCCAACGGACAAGTAGAAGTCACGAACCGCACCATCCTCAAAGGACTGAAAACACGCTTGGAAGAAGCCGGGGGACAGTGGGTAGACGCGCTCCTGAATGTATTGTGGGCATATCGCACAACAGAAAGAACTCCTACAGGAGAGACACCTTATAACCTCTGTTACGGAACCGAAGCTATCATCCCCGTCGACATCAGCGTTCCGAGTGCTCGAGTACTCACCTTCGACCCCAACAAGAATGATGGGCTGCTCCGAGAAAACCTCGATCTAATCCCCGAAGTCCGGGACAACGCTGCTTACCGTGCTGCACTCTACCAAATGCGTGTAGCCCGGACCTACGACAGGAGGGTGAAGCCCAGACCAATCAACGTAGGAGATCTCGTCCTACGCAGCATCGAGGCCGCCGGTAAAGGTCCCCAAGGAGACAAGCTCTCAGCGGCCTGGGAAGGCCCGTACATAGTCACCGCAGTCGTAAAACCCGGAACATACAAACTCAGGACGGCGGAAGGGAAGACTTTACCACGCACCTGCAACGCTCAAAACCTGCGCCGCTTTTACCAGTGATCCCAGGACCTCTACCATGTACTAAGCCACGAGCTCAAACTCGTGAAAACTTATCTCCAATTTCTGTACCAAGCCGCGAGCTCTGACTCGTGCAAATCTATCTTATAATTTATGTAAAAGCCGCGAGCTCTGACTCGTGCACCTATCTTATCTTACATAAAGCTGTGCACCGAATGATTTCTTATTGAAAAGCTATGTTTTGACACCTTCACACACTTAAGAAAAACTTTGCAACGAGGCCCTGCCCCGGGGGCTTTGCACCGCCGTCGATTGAAGGCTCGCCCTTCTCCTCCGCCGTCAAGTCCCAGCGTCGTAGGGGCCTGCCCCCCTTACGTACGCCCCCGGTTTGAATACACCAGCTATTCACCGGCCACTTCGAGGCCCTGCCTCGGGGGCTTTGCACCGCCGTCGATTGAAGGTTCGCCCTTCTCCTCCGCCGTCAAGTCCCAGCGTCGTAGGGGCCTGCCCCCCTTACGTACGCCCCCGGTTTGAATACACCAGCTATTCACCGGCCACTTCGGGGCCCTGCCCCGGGGACTTTGCACCGCCGTCGATTGAAAGTTCGCCCTTCTCCTCCGCCGTCGAGTCCCGGTGACGTCGGGGCCTGCCCCCCCTGCGTTCACCCACGGTTTGAATACAAACGCTATTCACCGGCCAAGCCGCGAGCCCGACTCGCGCAAGAAAGCCGCAAGCACAGACTTGCGCAAGCTAAATTTTCTATTGTGAAAAAAGCCGCGGGCTCAGAACCGCGCAAGCTAATCAGTCACTTTACAGAAACCCCACAGCCCACGCGGATATCAGAACCTGGCAGCAAGCCCACGACAACCTCAGAGAACCAACACCCTCCGACATCAACTCCTACCCAAAAAAGCGCCACACAGAGGACAAGGGGTAAAGCCGCCGAAGAAAAATCAAAACCTTCGAACTCCTCGCTCAGGAACTCGGACTCCGAAGGTTTGGGGGGCTTATGTTGTACACCCGTGAAGGCCTCAGGATGCGCCCAAAGAAAACCTCGCAGAAGAGAGGTGGGGGCAACGATCGAAGCACGCACGAGCCCCAGATATGTACGTAATCACGCGCAAAAGCGCACGGCAGCGCGCGGGCTACACACCTCGCCGCAAGGAGATAGCCCGAACGCGTCCCGACCGCACCACCTTGGGGCGGGGGGGGGGGGGGGGGGGCCCGGCTCACTCGCACCCCCAAGGGGGTACGAGCCGGCTACACCCCCCAAGGGGGTGCCGCATCCCCCAAGGGGGTGCGGCCAAGCCGCACCCCCCAGGGGGTGCGGCCCGGCCGCACCCCTTGTGGGGTGCGGCCAAACCGCACCCCCAAGGGGGTGCGGCCAAGCCGCACCCCCCAAGGGGTGCGGCCCAGCCGCACCCCACAAGGAGTGCGGCCAGTCCGCACCCTCCCCGCTCAGGGGTGCGCGGCCGTACCCACTCCTTCTAGGGGTGCGGTTCGGCTCCCTCCGGAGGACTTCAACCGCTCGCTAGGGAGCGGCTCCTCGATTCACCGTCCGTCCGAGGCATCTCCCGTGGCCCGTCGCGCATTCGGGGAGCTTCAGCGCTAACCCGCGCTCAGAACGTTTCTGAACGCAGTCAGGAAGCCTTCTCACTTTTTGTCTTTCCGGCTTCTCACTTTTTGTCTTTCCGGCTTCTCACTTTTTGTCTTTCCGGCTTCTCACTTTTTGTCTTTCCGGCTTCTCACATTTTGGGTTTCAGGCTTCTCACTTTTCAGGAACAGTTAGTCGCCTTTTTCACCTCCAACTGAATTGCCCGAACTGCCCAAACTGCCCAAGCTGCCCGAGGGGCATGGTGGTCATTTACGAAAAATAGTGATCCGAGGGCCCCGAACCGGAGAACATGATTCGTCCACCGAGCATTTATGGAAACTGCCAACGGCAAAATTACCGGGCCGCCCCCGACAAAAACTATAAAAGGAGCCGGGTTCACGATTGCGCCTGCTGATTTGTTTCCCTCCATGAATCAGTGTGGCCCACCACAACTATGTTTCGAGGATCGATACCCAATGGACAGCAAGAGCGGAGACTCCTAGATTTGTTGTTTTGGCCATGAAAAACTATTTTTTGTGTTTGCTCTGTTTTTTCTCTTCCATTTTTTTTTATTTCGAATTTTTTTCTTGGTCGTTGATGTTGCTGGTGCCCCTTCCTTGTATTGGCGGCCGATGAATACTTGGGGGAGGCTGGGTTGCCGCCGAAATAGAACGCCAAGTCTGGATCGCGGAGGTCGTGATTTGAGCGCGGAGCCGACTGATTTGAAAGAAGATTGGAGCGCTTGACGTGAAAGAGAGGTGGGTATAAATGTTAAATTTCATGACAATATAAATTAATAGAATAATTTTAATTTTTGAATATGAATTGCCATATATATAGTACAAATGACAACACCATATTTTTATTATCAATATATAGAATTAGACTATAAGGCGCGGCATTGCATATTTTTCTCTAGTATTTATATTTTTATTAGCCATAAATACAGTTGAGAAGTGCATGAATACATCTGTTTCCTCTTTAATTTCTCATTTTTTTTCTAAAAAAAAAAGAATTAAATGAATATTTAGTGGTTAACTTAGCGTTTGTGGTATTTTAAATTTTGAATGCTATAGAAGAAATAGAATGTTTGATATAGAGCGAGGATTGAGACAGAGAAAAGCAGTCGGAGTTTGGAGTAGTCGGCGGGAGGAGACTGGCAAACGTTTGAAAAGGAGGGGGGAGTCCGCAGCTTGTAATGGAGCGGTTTGCTCCATTTCTCAAGGCGCGGCGGGAGGAAATGTGGCAAATGTCACCGCCGGGTACCCGCCTTGCGGCGGCATTTGCCGCAAATGCGGCCTCCAAACACCGCGCCAAATGAAGCCTAAGATGTTAAAGAGCTTGAAGATCATAGAAATTCTATATGTCATTATAAAACTATAGTATATGGCTTAATTAGATCACAGAAATTCTATTAATATTTATAATCAAATCACAAGACTTGATATTATGATATACTAATAAAATAATAATATAAGTTCTTTATAAGAAAAGGCAGATAAAATGCGACCATTAAACATAAAATGCGTTGACTATTTAAGCAAAGAGAGGTGTTGGTTTAGGGTCACATTTTCATTTAGTTTGGTTACCAGTTTTACCACTCATTGAACATAAAATGCGACCATCGCGTCATTATTAACGTCAAAATTAATTTAACTATCCATTGATCGAATATATGTAATTATAAATGCTCTTTTTTTCTTTTTTTGAAATAAAGATGAAAGAATAGTGTTTTTTTAAGGGTGGTGTTACAAGCAAACCCATTTTAACTTTTAACAAATCATTACTACTAGCAAACCTTCTTTTTTGAGAATGGCTAATTGAAAACCATTTTGTTACTAGCAAACCATCATGAAAATTAAAAAAAAAAATACATTGTTGAATTTAAGATTGGCTTTAATTCAAAGTAAACAATAAACATGTTTTAGCATTACAAATGAATAAAAAGTTAATATTTAGCAATGCTACTAAAATTCTTCAAAATGTAGTGCCCAAATAAATGTTCATATTTTTCCTGCAAAAATCAAGCACCCCAAAATTTGGTGACCATCATCTGCACATAAAAAAGTCAATCATTAGCAAATATATTGTCAATGAATTAAATAGAGATTTTAAAAAATTTATTAGGCACTTACTATTCATTCCTTTTTGTTGATAATGCATTCCCATGAGCTTGCAACTTGTGTGTGATATCTCCTCCAAGGAGTGTAGATTGGTGGAAGTGGGCATCATTCTTTCATGTGTAGTCTCACAAAGTGATTGTCATTGACGAATCCAATAAAAATAATACTTGGTACTGGAGGAAGTGGTGCGTCCAATGGTAAGAAAGTAAGACTCTTATTTTTTGAAATTAGAGCTACACCAACATTGTAGCAAGTTGAAATCACCAAACCCATATCCGGCATCGACATCCATTTATCAAAAGGCGCATGTGCGCTTTTGCAATCAAGACTATTGAGTAGTTCTTCCTTTTTAGTGGTTCCAAAAATTGAGTCATACAAATTTTTTTTTCTTTCCAACTCATTCATTAAATCAACTATAACTTGTAGCCACTTATCACCCATCATTAATGATTCACTAATCACTCGGAATCCACAATGTCCATCCGATGGGACATTAAAAACATCAACTAATTGATCCGAAATACAAGTAGGTAGTTGTCGCCAAACGCTATCAAAGAATTTATTCATTCGCTTGCTTTGTTCTCTTGATGGTTTTGATAACTTCTTGAAATCTGTAATCTTTTCACCAATGACATGCTCGAAAAGGGAAGGAGCACGTTTTGTACTTTTATGATCATCTTTGAACCATTTGGTACTCCCCTTTGGCCGACCTCTTAGAGAAGTTGACATAGTTGGTTCTTTTGTTTGAGTACTTGTTGGATCCATGATCTCACGCAATTTATTTCTAATCTCACTTTTTTGATGCTCGTTTGTGCTTGTATATATTTGTATGATCCCCTCCAACTGAACTACTAAATCAACTTCCCCCGTATTAACTGTTTCTTGTGTATTTGATGTTTCAACGCCCTCCATCGGGATAGACAGTTGCTTCCAATGTTTGTGAACTAACCATAGTGGACAAGGTTTATTTTGAGAGATAAACTGTGCTAACTCATGAGCACATGGTAACCCAAGCGTAGAGCGATTTGTATGCGGACAATTTGTACTAGCAACAAAATTTAACTTACGACACTTATCTTCCTCTATTTTAATCAACTGTAGTGCATGTAGTGATATACGTCCAACAAGTTCGGTGTAGAAAGATCCTTTGAAATCTGTACTAACTTGAATAGTGCTTTGTCCAAAAGATCGTTTTATTTCTGTATGTTGTAGACATAACATTTGATCAAATGCCTTCCAAACGGTTGACAAATTTCCAATTGAAACTTCTAAAAATTTCTTTAGCTTACTATGCCCCCCTTCAACCCGATTTGTTGTGGAGTTTCCAAGATGTAGATAGTTGTCAATCCATGCACATACAAAATATTCTTTCCAAGGTTCAAGCCAAGTTGAACATACATAAGAAACAACATTGGGATATGATGTAGAGTATGTACTTAAAATAGCATTGTATCTCATATTGTACTCATTTTCATTTCTTGAATCAACTAATCGTTGACAAACATCAAGAAATATTTCAAACTGCTTTCCATCCTTAAAATATTTTTTGCAGTTAGCCAAAATATTTCTATGCACATGTACTTGACATAAGATATGCTTCGCATTTGGAAAAATATGCTTAATAGCGTTCATCAAAACTAAATCTCTATTTGTGACGAGTACATTAGGCATGAATGCTTCACCTAAAAGACTTTTAAAATGCTCCAAAGCCCATGTATAACTTGCCTCTGATTCATCAGACATAAAAGCAAATGCTGAGAAGAATGTCAACTGAGTCGATGTAACACCAACGATAGAAAGTAACGGCAATCGATATCTGTTAGTCTTGTACGTGCAATCTAGTAAGAACACGGTAGTAAATGTTCTACTTAATTGGATTGCAACAGGATGGGCAAAAAACAAGTTAATCAAATTATGTTTCCCTTCCATCACTCGATTATAACTCAAATAGTCACTCTCTTTTAAGCACTTGTACAAATATTGAATGGGAGTTGCACCATCTAATTCCTTTTTCTGTACCATATATCTCTCATTATAAATGGTTCGCATCACCGTATGATTTTCCGGATTCCTTTTCTTAAGGGTAGAGAGTATACATCGTGGTTTAACATTGGAGGCAAACATGTCATGAACAATTCTCTTTTCTACACAATCCAATCGACCCACTGTGGCGTGTGCTTCTAAATGTACCATCTCATGATTATGCGTACCGCATTTAACTTCAAGTGTCCATTCATCCGAGTGGGCATTTTTTTCCCAATCAATGTAAATGGGCAACCACAACGCTTACTAGCGGTCTTACGTATATTCTGTTTAACCCAACCCTTTTTACATTGCTTTTTTCGATAAAATCCTCCTCTATCACATCCAAGAAATACCCGTGGCCGTGCTCTTCCACCTTCCAATTTATCAGAACCTTTAACAGTTACTGCGAAACTAAGACCTTTGCCAACATTTCTAGCCCATTCAATTAACACTTCACGACAAGGAAATTGATTCTCGGTTTGAAAATTAGAACCAACATCCACTTTAACCTCATATTCACTACAATATAAATGATAAACACATAACAAATTTCAAATCAATAACTAACTCATTTCATTGTATAGTATTAGGGTTTAGAGTACCTTTGAGACGATGCGTTCCTGAGTACCATTTCCATTTAGGAATCTGAAATCACAAATATTAGGGCAACATTAGATATATATTGATAGGTTTGAGTGCTCTTAGATAGCACTCAAAAAGGGAGTAAAAATCGTAGATGAAGAAACTCTTACCGGAGATGAAGAAACGCAACCAGAAGGGAGTAAAAATCGAGGTCACGAACGCTGGATGGGGGGAGGAGAAAAATATGATGGATGGGGGGAGGAGAAAAATCGAGTTCTCTCTCTGCTCTCTCCTGCGCCAGTCGATGAGAGGGGGCCGGACGGCGGGAATGAGAGAGGGCTTCGCCTGCGCCGGATGACGGGAATGAGAGAGGGTTTCGCCTGCGCCGGGGGGGGGGGGGGGGGGGGGGGGGGGGGCGCTTCGCCTGCGCCCTACCTGCTCGCGGGAGAGGGGGTCGGACGGCGGGAATGAGAGAGGGCTTCGCCTGCGCCGGACGACGGGAATGAGAGAGGGCTTCGCCTGCGCCGGACGGGGGGGGGGGGGGGGGGGGGGGGGGCTTCGCCTGCGCCCTATCTGCTCGCGGGAGAGAGCGAATCCGACGGGAACGGGAACGCCTGCCCTAGCTGCTCGCGGAAGAAAGTGAACCGTGAACCGGATGGAGGGTTTTATGGAGCGGTTCGCTAGTAGCCACTTTAGGGCTTTGAAAAAACTAGAAAATAATAACTTTAATGGTTTGCTAACACTATATTAGGTTTGCTTATAACACTACCCTTTTTTAAATGCTATTTAGATAAGAAGTTTCGTTTGGCGCAGTGCTTTTTCTCCGATGACTTTGGACATAAACGACACAGCCATAAAAAAAAAAGAGAATTAGTTTTGAACATAAAAGTGACGAAGTTCCATACGCAAGATCTTGCGTTCACGAACGACGGTTCATAACCACAACGTTCACGTCTGTTACCGCCGTACCAAACGTCACCAAAAACCTCACTCATCCATTAAGATAATGAGGTCATGGGTGAGAAAGTGGGTTTAACTAACAGAAATTCAAACTCACTATCTCCGCAACGACCCTCGCACATAACCGCCATGAGAGCACGCAATCATGCACATACAACCGCGAGCAGCCGCGCGCGGCTGTGCCACGCGCCCCCGCACGCGGCGGTGCTGCGCGCGGCTGTGCCACGCGCCCCCGCACGCGGCGGTGCTGCGCGCGGTGCCGCGCGCATCCCCGCCCGCGGCCCAACGCGCACCCGCCGCGCGGCACCGGTCGCTCCCCCTCGCCGCGCGGCACGCCCGCCGCCCCCTTTGTGTCGTCCTCGCACGGCTCCGAACGTGCTTTTACAACGCTCCCGCTCGATGCTCGACGTGCACTTAGCACCGCTAAGTTCGTAACGTATCTTTGACCCGCGCGCATTTGAACATTGCAAAGTTCATAGTGCGCGTAGTTGCTAACTCCACTTTCCTTCTTGAGACTACAGGATTCGCGCATTGCTATCAGAATCGTCAACGAAGCTGCCCGAAGTGCCCGAACTGACCAGGGGGCGAAATCGTCATATTCTGAAAGTAGCGATCTGTGTGCTCTCGATCAACGGTCGAGATCGGCCCGTCAAGTGGTTACGGTGGTTGCAACGGCGAAATTACCAGACCGCCCCCGGCCAAATCAATAAAAGGGACCCTGAATCCTCATTTGAAGGGATCTGGCATTCTGCACCCGAGAGAGCTTTCTGAAGAATTCCTTCAGAAATCTCCTTCGCGACTCGAAGATCTCCTTAAGTGTTCGAAGATCTCCTTCGCGGCTCGAAGATCTCCTTCGTCGCTTGAAGATCTCCTTCGGACCTCGAAGACCTCATGTGACAACAAAATACTTAGTTTTTTCTTAGAGGTGGTCTATCACCCTCCGAGTCTTTCCTTCAATTGCAACTGTAACGAGAAGCGGCCTGTCGCTCTCGATTCTCACAATTTTACTTGTAACACTCCAACATCTAGTGAAATTTAGTTGGCGCAGATCCGGCCACGTGGTTTTTCACCCTTTTCGAATTTTCCACGTTAAAAAACGTTCTCATGTCATCTGTTTGTTCTCTCTGTGACTGTTTGTGCGTTCGGCTCACTCTTAGGCTAAGACGGTTCAACTCGTCTGGTCTGAAAGAGCGTTGAGCGACCCGCAACAAGACATGTTTAAAAATTTAAAATAGTTTGACATTTAAACAAGCAAAATTGAATTAGGTTTCGTTTGACATTTAAACATTGTGATTATAAACCGTCATTCGTGAACGTCCAATCTCACCCAAGGAACATTATTTATTTTTATGTTTAAAATTAGTTTTTTTTTTTGGTGACGGTTGTCATATCAAGCACACTTTTCATGGCAGTGGTGTTTTTGTCTAAACTCATCAGAACACAAATGCCGCGCCAAACAGACGATGATTCGTAGCCACTGCGTTCACGACCGCCACCGTCGGATATTGTGTGGTGTTGATTGTGATTTCTCTTTGTACACGCTCTTTTTATAAAAAAAACTCTAAATAACAAATAAATATTTGTTAGTTCAGGAATCCATGGTGCAATGCTTCTTCTTCCTGTTCTACATACTCTCTCTCTCTCTCTCTTCCTCTTGTATGTTTATTATCCCCCAAGCACACAATTTCAGTCTCTAAGGGCATAATGAGGATGAAGAGATTTTTATTTAATGAAATAAAAAAAATGAGAAGATGATTGAATGAAAGACTAAGATTACTCTATGATCCACGCCATTACACCATTACACATTCATCTTTATATATTAGTAAGATATAGGCTCCGTTTGGCGTAGCACTGACGGTCATGAACACAATGGTTATGAACCGTCGTTCGAAAACGCCCGACCTCACCTAAGGAAGGCTCCGTTTGGCATGACGGTGGCGGTCGTGAATGTTTACCCAGAAATCGGCGATCACCTCAAGGTAGCTGCCCGAGCCCTGGCGGTCCCATATCGCCCGGATCGTCTCGCTTTCGCGCCTCGTAGGGGTCGAGCTTCGCGCGATCTAGCCAGAAGGTCGCACCCTGCGCGACTCCTCTCCTGTAAGGTCGCCCCCCTGGGCGACCTCGGCCCTGTGAGGTCGCCCCTTGGGCAACCTCCCCCGTGAGGAGGTCGCCCCCCTGGGCGACCTCGGCCCTGTGAGGTCGCCCCTTGGGCGACCTCCCCCGTGAGGAGGTCGCCCCCCCTGGGCGACCTCGGCCCTGTGAGGTCGCCCCTTGGGCGACCTCCCCCGTGAGGAGGTCGCCCCCCTGGGCGACCTCGGCCCTGTGAGGTCGCCCCTTGGGCGACCTCCCCCGTTAGGAGGTCGCCCCCCTGGGCGACCTCGGCCCTGTGAGGTCGCCCCTTGGGCGACCTCCCCCGTGAGGAGGTCGCCCCCCTGGGCGACCTCGGCCTCTGTGAGGTCGCCCCTTGGGCGACCTCCCCCGTGAGGAGGTCGCCCCCCTGGGCGACCTCGGCCCTGTGAGGTCGCCCCTTGGGCGACCTCCCCCGTGAGGAGGTCGCCCCCCTGGGCGACCTCGGCCCTGTGAGGTCGCCCCTTGGGCGACCTCCCCCGTGAGGAGGTCGCCGAGGAGGTCGCCCCCCTGGGCGACCTCGGCCCTGTGAGGTCGCCCCTTGGGCGACCTCCCCCGTGAGGAGGTCGCCCCCCTGGGCGACCTCGGCCCTGTGAGGTCGCCCCTTGGGCGACCTCCCCCGTGAGGAGGTCTCCCCCCTGGGCGACCTCGCCCTTGTGAGGTCGCCCCTTGGGCGACCTCCCCGTGAGGAGATCGCCCTTTGGGTGATCTCGCCTTGTGAGGTCGCCCCTTCGCCTCGAGAGGTCTCCCCTGTGTAGTCTGTCTTCTATGATCTGTTCAGGTGATGCAAGTCCAGGCGATCTCAACAGACGATCTCAGCAGGTCCAGACGATCTCAGCAGGTCCAGACGATCTCAGCGGTCTCAACAGCGGTCTTAGGCGATCTCAGCAGTTCCGGGCAGCCCGTTGCCTTCCAAATCTGCCCGTTCGGGCAGACCCCCGCGTCTATAAATAGAGGGGTAGGGGTACCAGTTGTGGGACTTTTGGGAGAGCTTCCAGTTCCAACCAGTGGTTAGAGCGGTCTCAGTTTTGAGTGACCGCCGAGACCGCCTGTCACTCTTTCCGGAGACCTCTTCGTCTCCCTCCAGGCCCTTTTTTCTTCAAGTCTTATGATGTTTTCTTTCATACTTTTCTACTGTAACCTCAGCTGTAACACAAGTTTTATATCAATAAATTTACCTTTCCTCCAGCTCAAAGTAACCGGCCACCCAAGGTTATCAGGATCGCGATCCGGATCGTAGGATCGCACGATCCTACGATCCAGATTTTACAATTCGATCCGGATCTTAAGCCGGATCGAAATTTGGGCGCATCTACGTGGGATCGCGATCCGGATCGTGGAATCGTTAGGATCGCGATTCCTATACGATTCCACGATCCGGGCGCTTTAGTTTAAAACTCGCCGCAACTCGGCAGATGCCCTATTTCTCTCCCGCTGCCCTCGGTCGTTGCTCTGCCCTCTCCCGCTCCCTCGATCGCTGCTCTGCCCTCTCCCGCTCCCTCGATCACTGCTCTGCCCTCTCCCGCTCCCACTGTAAGTCTTCTTCTTCTTCTTCTTCTTCTTCTGAAATCAATCAACCTTCAACCCCCTGAAACTGAAATCAAATGAAATCAATCAACCCCTCTTCTTCTTCTTCCAACCCCAATCAACCCCCACAAATCATCCAGAAATCTGGATGATTTCTGTCCAGATTTCTGGACATAAATCATCCATAAATCTGGATGATTTCTGTCCAGATTTCTGGACAGAAATCATCCAGATTTATGGATGATTTCTGTCCAGAAATCTGGACAGAAATCATCCAGATTTCTGGATGACTTATGTCCAGAAATCTGGTTGATTTCAGGACAAAAATCATCCAGATTTCTGGATGATTTCTGGGCTGAAATCATCCAGAAATGCCCAGAAATCATCCAGAAATCTGGATGATTTCTGGACAGAAATCATGATTTCAGCAATTATTTCTTATTTGTTGGGTAGGAATTATATTTATATGAGTTGTAAATGCTTTCTTGTCTTGTAGATGTCTGCTTCCGGATCTGGTTCGAAGCCCGTTGGGAAAAAGTCCCGAAAGAATGCATCTGGTTCTAGAAGTGATCCAGGTTGGGAGCATGGGATCGAGATTGATAGTACAACTAAAAAGTGCAATGTAAGTATTGTTCTGCAATTAGATCGGGCGGGATATATAGATTGAAACATCACCTTGCGGGCACAAAATTTAATGTTGAACCTTGCACTAAAGTACCGGAAAATGTGAAAATTTTATTTATGAATATTCTTCATACTCATGGGGAGGAAGTAGTTAAGAAGAGAAGAAGTATTGAGGAGGCCGTTAATGATGATGTAGAATTGGAATTGAGTTTAGAAAAAAACATAAAGTAAAAGAGGCAATGGATGTTTTTGTTAGAAAATCGAGCCAAGCTACTATTAGTCATATTTTCAAGAAAGATGCACGTGAAAAGGCTTGCCAACAAATTGCTCGTTTTTTCTATACAAGTGCAATTCCTTTCAATTGTGTTAAGAACCCAGAATTCATAAGTATGGTGGAAGCAATCGGCCAACATGGCCCAGGAATGAAACCACCATCTTATAATGATATTAGAGTAAAATACCTAAAACAAGAGGTGGAGAGAACTCTTGAGTTACTAGAAGATTATAAGGTGGAATGGGGGAAAGTTGGTTGTATGATTATGTCGGATGGATGGTCCGATAAGAAAAGGAGATCCATATGCAACTTCTTAGTAAATAGCCCAAAAGGCACCGTTTTCTTGTCGTCGATAGACACTTCTGATTTTTCCAAAACTGCGGATAAGGTTTTTCAAATGTTAGATGAAGTTGTGGAGAAGATTGGGGAAGAAAATGTTGTGCAGGTGGTTACGGATAATGCTTCAAACTACAAGGCAGCCGGACAAATGTTAATGGAGAAGAGAAAACATTTATATTGGACGCCTTGTGCTGCACATTGTATAGATCTGATTTTAGAGGATTTTGAGAAAAAAATTGACTTACATAAAGTAACAATAGCAAAAGGTAGAAAGGTAACAACGTACATCTACTCTAGAACCTTGCTCCACACATGGTTGCTTGATTTTACCAAGGGAAGAGAATTGATTCGTCCTGCCGTCACTCGATTTGCAACAGCTTATTTGACATTGGGTTGTCTTTCTGAGAATAAGGGCAGTTTGATGACGATGTTTACTTCTGCAAAATGGAAGTCGAGTAGATTTGCTGGTTCTAAGGAGGGGAAATCAATTGCAAAAATTATTTTGAATGCAACTGGGTTTTGGTCTCATGTTACTATCTGTTTAAAAGCAGCTCTCCCACTCATCAAGGTCCTTAGAATGGTTGATTCTGAGACCCCTATGATGGGATTTATATATGAGCAGATGGATCGAGCAAAAGAGAAGATTCAAACTAATTTTGATAACATCAAGAAGAAGTAAGTAGTTTATTTGTTTTAATTTTTAAATTGAAGTTTGAATGTGTTTTAAGTATCAAAGCAATTATTATTTAATATATTTTTTTGTAGATATGAACCAATTTGGGCCATCATTGATGAGAGATGGGCAAGTCAACTTCATAGGCCATTACATGTCGCAGCATATTATTTGAATCCTCATTATCACTTTAGCCAATCATTTAGGGCCGATGCAGAAGTTAAATTGTGGTTTTACAGTTGTTCCAAAGAATGATTCCGAATGAAGAAGAGAGAACAAAAATAGATATTCAGATGGATGATTTCAAACATGTAAAAGGGTTGTTTGGACTAGAGTCGGCAAAAGCAACTAGGAACAAACGATCTCCAGGTAAAAAAAATCAATTTTATGTTCTCTTAAAAGTATTAATGCATGTAATGTAATTTTATATTTATGAATTTACAACATTTTCATATACAGCTGATTGGTGGGATTCATACGGAGATAAATGCCCTGAACTAAAAAGATTTGCAATTCGGGTTCTAAGTCTGACATGTAGTTCATCGGGTTGTGAACGTAACTGGAGTGCATTTGAGATGGTGAGTTCCATTATTGTTGTATCATTGTATTTTTAAAAGCATGGTTATATGATTTCTTATTGTCATTTCAATTTTTATTCTAAAGGTCCATTCGAAAAGAAGAAATTGGCTACACCAAAAGAAGATGAATGATTTAGTGTTTGTGATGTATAACAAAAAATTGATGGAAAGACAAGATAGAAGGGATATGCAGGTGAAGGAGAAGTTTTTTAATTTTGAAGATATCCCTTCTGATGATGAATGGATCACAGAGAAGGAAGATCCAGTTCTTCCCCGCAAAGGCAACTGGTTGGGGATTCTTCGAAATAGAGATACTCAGGAAACATTCAGTGATGATAGCACTGAAAGGACTGTTGAACCCCAATTGAATGAAGAATGTAAGTTTAAAAACAAATTTAAACTATTTTAATATTTGATAATGCATAATTTTCCAATTAGATTATATAACGTCCTCTATTTTCTTAATTAAATTTTTTATTTTAGGCGGAATTGAAGATCTAACTACAAGGGGCAGTGACCTCGATGCTACCGAGTACATTAGTGAGGGTGAATGGGATGATGATGAGAATGACAGTGGTGATGATGAGGAGAATGTGATACTTGATGACGAGGATATGGTCGACGTTCCAATTAAGGATTTGTACTGATGCTTATTGGCTTTCTAGGCCTATTAGATTTGGATGACCTATGAAGTGATGAACATTACATAACATTTGATATTTACTGTCTTCTCTTTGTTGTACTTTTTAATTGTCATCGACTTGTCGTTGAACTCATATTTATAACTTATAAGATAACTTTTACAATATAATTATATTATATTTCAAGTTTCAACAATTGGTTATTTTCCAGAGTCCTAGCCATCTGCCTTCATCAGTTCATCCAGAATTGACTTCAGAGTTCAGATTTCACTTTTCATCAAGGTTAGTGAATCTTTTTAAGTTTTTTTATAGCTTGTAATATTTTTATTACATTTTTGGTTAGTATATGCAAATGCTAGGCAATATAGTTACCGGTGTATCATTGAATTGTCCAATTATTGCTTTTATGATTGTCTTTTACTCTTTTTGTATTGATTTTTGATATAATTGGGTGATATCAACTTCAATTTCAACATTAAATTCTTACTTTATGATTTTAGTAGGATCTTACGATCCTCGATCCGATCCTACGATCCGATCCGATCCAACCCCCAAAACGATCCCACCTAGGATCTCGATCCTGACAACCTTGCGGCCACCCAACAGTTTCACCCCCCATCCTTCAGCTTGAGCGATTGTGGAAGAGGTACCATTTTTGGTGCTAACAGAACGAACACGCGACCTTCAATTTTCAAAAATTCCACTCCGTTTGGGAGTTATCGCAGTTTTTTCCATCTCGGTAATTCCTGTTTTTTTAGTAGCAATGGAGATGTCAGAGGGTCAAGCTCCTGTTAATAAAGCTCCTTCCCCTCCTCGAGTCGCGGCTTATCCCTCATCTCCTCCAGATATTGTTGAAGAGGAAGATCTTTCTCCCTTCACAGATAGAGTTCGTTGGGTGACTGCTCCCGTAATTTTAGAGAACCTCGTCTGCCAACCTTTACTGGAGAAGAAGATCCCTTCTCCCATCTCCAAGCCTTTGAGTCAGCCATTTCTTTAAGAGCGTTAGTGGATGGCATCAAGTGCAAGCTCTTTGTTATGACCCTTGACAGCCATGCTAGAGAATGGTTCTATAGTTTGCCATCTGGATCAATTGCTTGCCTTATGGATTTGCGGAGAATTTTCCCCTTAAGGTTTTCAACCTTCAGGAAGCGGAAAAGGGGTGTCGCAGCCCTTTTCCAAATCAAGCAAGGAATTAATGAAACTCTCGCTCACTTTGTCGATAGATTCCAGAGAGAAATTCTTCATATTGTTAGTACATATCAAGAACTGTATCAAGTTGCTTTAATCAACGGACTCCAAGAAGGCCCTCTCAAATTCAAGGTTACCACAAATGAGCCCAAGTCTTATAGGCACCTCATCGAAATAGCAAACCGGTTTATTCAGGGTGAGGCGATGAATCCAAATTATATGAATTCTCGGAACCAACAGACTCGACAGCATCAGAAGCATTACTATCATCATCGTTCATCTTCATCACATATCTCTCTGCAAGATGAGGAGTTCAAGTCTTCTTCACCTCCTCTAAATAGGTCTACTCAACCTCAACAGGATATGCAATCTCCATTCTTACAAGTTTCTCCCATACAATCTTATGATCCTACAACATTTGAATATGAAACTTACTCAGAAGGATTGGATCAGTTGAATCTCCCTTTGGAAGAGGTTATTCCAATTATTCAGAATATGCCAGAGTATAGGAGACCCCGTCCTGTAAAGTCTAAAGTTGAAAATCGTAATCAGGAACTCTACTGCACATATCATTCAACTGTTGGTCATAATACAGAAGACTGTCGTGCTCTCCGAAAATTGATAGATCGACTATTGAAGGCAGGAAAATTACAAGATTATGTTGTTTAATAATATGAAGATGATCTTATTTTCCAGCAAAGACAACTTTACAAAACAGATATTCTCTCCTTCAATAAAAGAAATGCATGAAATATAGATGAGATAGAGTGTCAATTTTGTTTTGCATGTCTCCCATTTGTTTGGAGTTTCTGCATCTTTTATTTTCTAAGTTTTGCTTGTAATAAGAATAGCAGTTATCTGTGTTCTACCAGCAACTATCATCGCAAGGATTTTTCCAGCGGTCAGCTATATCAATCTTCAGACCCATATTCACTGCGGACATTCAACCAAGTACGTTAAATGTTTTTTCGTTACTTTACTTTTTCTTACTTTTTCCTGTTTACATTAGTATCTCAAGAAATACGTGGATATGAAAGGTAGAAATATCATCTCTTATTTGATATAAAGTGTGGAAGTAACATCCCTCATTATCTCTTCTTCTCCGGGTCGTAAAACCCACTACGACCACATCTCGCTAGAGTCACTCGCAAATGTGTAGTGGTAGCCCAACCCCCTTTTCCCCAATCTCTTTCTCCCCCAATCTCTTTTTATGTGATGATTATCATCAATAGTTGAGACATCTGGTTGAGATTAAATGAAAGGTTATGTTCATTGATTTGTGAGCTCCCGCTACCGATTTTCATTAGCCGGTAGGGCTGGGTCGATCTCACATGAAGGTTTCCAGGGAAAAGTTATGTCAAATTGTTCCAGATTTTTCCGTTGCCAGATTTTTGTTAATCAATGGGTTCTGTGAACAGTCAATGGCTATTTCTCTAAGGGTAAATGATCTTTTGAGGAAAGCAATGCCGGTGTAGCCCTCGGGGCATGACCGCACCTGCCCTTGAGATCATATTTGAGCTTTTTCTTTTTCTCCTCTTTTCTTTTCCAAGGTCCAACTTTCGCTTTTTTACTGAGATCAGGCGGTCAGAGTTTATTGAGACCGCAGATTCTTACTTCTCCCTTATGAAAAGAGACCTGAGTTATTTGTGATCGCTGGTTTGATCTCCTCCAGGATTTCGATGTTTGAGGTTGCTGGTTGTGTTCTCCACTTCTTGTCAGAAAGTGGTTTTCGGAGATCTAAATATGTTGAGACCGTCGGCTGAATTTCCTCCAGGACTTGGATGTTAGAGATTGTCGGTGGGATCTCCAGAGTTTTATTTGGTTTTCCTGGTTTCTTCAGCAATATGAGATTTGAGACCGCCGGCTGAATTTCCTCCAGGACTTGGATGTTAGAGATTGCCGGTGGGATCTCCAGAGTTTTATTTGGTCTTCCTGGTTTCTTCAGCAATATGAGATTTGAGACCGCCGACTTAATTTCCTCCAGGACTTGGATGTTAGAGATTGCCGGTGGGATCTCCAGAGTTTTATTTGGTCTTTTTAGTCTTTGCAGCAATGTGAATGATTTGAGACCGCCGACTAAATTTCCTCCAGGACTTGGATGTTAGAGATTGCTGGTGGGATCTCCAGAGTTCTCTTTGAGAAAAGTTTTTGGCAATCTGAAGTATTGGAGACTGATAAATGGTTCTTCTCAGAAAAGCTTTTTTGACAAGTGTTTTGGGACATTTGTGATCATCATCTTAGAACCTCTCATATTCATTTTTGGGCGGTCTGGAGAAATTGAGATCACAACTTGAGTACTCATCTGTCTATCAAGCAATTTGAAGTATATGAAGGTATTTATGAGATCTCTCTTCTATTATTCAACAAAGAAGCAGTCAGGAAAATTGAGATCGTCAATTATCTATCTCAAAAGACCAATATTTCTCAAGATTCATTTATCGTTCACAGAAGGAGCAGTTTGAATTATTTGACACCTTCATTTATTAAAGTACATAACAGAGTTCAGAAACATCATTTATGGATTATCATGATCTGATTCTTCTACAAAACATCTCGAATATTGAAGATCGTCATTTGACATCGGAATTATTTCATAACAAAGCAGTTTCAAATGGTCAAGCCTTGTAACTACTTAAAAGGCGTTTTGACAACCAAACGACCGTCATTCTTAATTTCCGGTTGGAGTTCAAATATGAACAAAATAAGTTTCTCATCGGTTTCAGGTCGATTGATCGGCAACAAGTTGTCTCAGGTACCTGATGTATCTTTACTTTTTCATATACATGTTAAGCATATCTTTTACACATGGAGACAGGTGTTCACTTGTTCTCTTCAGTTACTCATGTAACATATGTTTCTTTTATACCTGCTCTGACCGTTCTTTCGCAGAAATAGGCAGGTGCTTGCATTTTCTCTTCAGGTACTCGCATAAAAGTCAGTGTTCACGAGTTTTCTTAAGAAGAGAGAAATTATTCGCAAGCACGCCTGGTGCTAGTAAGTTCGCACAGGAATTTACATTTTTCTATCACACGTGATCTACTATGACAGGAAAGGTGGATCGCGATTCTCGTGGGTAAGTTTTATTTTTTCGAAGTTTTTTCAAAACTTAAAAAAATGCGGGGATTATGTTTACCCAGAAATCGGCGATCACCTCAAGGTAGCTGCCCGAGCCCTGGCGGTCCCATATCGCCAAGGTCGTCTCGCTTTCGCGCCTCGTAGGGGTCGAGCTTCGCGCGATCTAGCCAGAAGGTCGCACCCCGCACGACTCCTCTCCTGTAAGGTCGCCCCCCTGGGCGACCTCGACCCTGTGGGGTCGCCCCTTGGGCGACCTCCCCCGTGAGGAGGTCGCCCCCCTGGGCGACCTCGGCCCTGTGAGGTCGCCCCTTGGGCGACCCCCCCCCCCCCCGTGAGGAGGTCGCCCCCCTGGGCGAGCTCGGCCTCTGTGAGGTCGCCCCTTGGGCGACCTCCCCCGTGAGGAGGTCGCCCCCCTGGGTGACCTCGGCCCTGTGAGGTCGCCCCTTGGGCGACCTCCCACGTGAGGAGGTCGCCCCCCTGGGCGACCTCGGCCTCTGTGAGGTCGCCCATTGGGCGACCTCCCCCGTGAGGAGGTCGCCCCCCTGGGCGACCTCGGCCCTGTGAGGTCGCCCCTTGGGCGACCTCCCCCGTGAGGTCGCCCCTTGGGCGACCTTCCCCGTGAGGAGGTTGCCCCCCTGGGCGACCTCGGCCCTGTGAGGTCGCCCCTTGGGCGACCTCCCCCGTGAGGAGGTCGCCCCCTGGGCGACCTCGCCCATGTGAGGTCGCCCCTTGGGCGACCTCCCCGTGAGGAGATCGCCCTTTGGGTGATCTCGCCTTGTGAGGTCGCCCCTTCGCCTCGAGAGGTCTCCCCTGTGTAGTCTGTCTTCTATGATCTGTTCAGGTGATGCAAGTCCAGGCGATCTCAACAGACGATCTCAGCAGGTCCAGACGATCTCAGCAGGTCCAAACGATCTCAGCAGGTCAAGACGATCTCAGCGGTCTTAGCAGGGGTCTCAGGCGATCTCAGCAGTTCCGGGTAGCCCGTTACCTTCCAAATCTGCCCGTTCGGGCAGACCCCCGCGTCTATAAATAGAGAGGTAGGGGTACCAGTTGTGGGACTTTTGGGAGAGCTTCCAGTTCCAGCCAGTGGTTAGAGCGGTCTCAGTTTTGAGTGACCGCCGAGACCGCCTGTCACTCTTTCCGGAGACCTCTTCGTCTCCCTCCAGGCCCTTTTTTCTTCAAGTCTTATGATGTTTTCTTTCATACTTTTCTACTGTAATCTCAGCTGTAACACAAGTTTTATATCAATAAAATTACCTTTCCTCCAGCTCAAAGTAACCGGCCACCCAACAGTTTCACCCCCCATCCTTCAGCTTGAGCGATTGTGGAAGAGGTACCATTTTTGGTGCCAACAGTGAACACGGTGGTAAAACCGTCATTCATGAACGCCCACATAAGGAACTTCATCCACTTGAACATAAAAGTGGATGAAATTCCTTAGGTGTCCGTTCACGGATGACGATTTTACCCCATGTTCACCGCCGCCACCGTCGTGCCAAACGGAGCCGAACTTATCCTCTTTTATGTTCAGAACTAGTTTAATTTTCTTGGTGGTGGTCGCGACCGTTGTCATGTCAAACCTGCATTCTATGATGATGATGTTTTTGTCCAAACTCACCGGAGCGAAAACACCGCCCCAAACGGAGACATAATATTTTGTGATTATCCTGTGACAATAATTTGTTATAATGAGGTAAGAGATTGAATTTCAAGAAGAACAATTTTTATTTTGAACAAAGAGAAGAGAATAATTAATAAAACTTATTAAATTAGGAGTAGAAAACAGAGACAGAATATTTCTTGGACAAGAATAGCTGGGCAGAAGCCCTAAATGGCACAACACAGCAAATCGCAGTATCTCAATCAGAAATACCAGCAATCATCACCAACATCTAGACTGTTCAACACACTCCTTCTATGGCATAATATTCATCGTCTACCCAACAAAAGCGATTCCGCCACCTCAGGATTCCGGCTTCGAGGCTTCTTTGATCTCGTCGTCCCCGCCTTCCTCCTGCATTGGAGGACCAGAACAAGCGGTTTTCGATCAGATCCCGGAAAGCCGTTATTCGGGGAAACAAGCGGCGAAATCTGCAGGGAGGGGGAGAACGCGTACCGTTATGTCGGAGGTCCACAGGGTCAGGTTGTCCCGCAGGAGTTGCATGATCAGCGTGCTGTCTTTGTACGATTCTTCCCCGAGGGTGTCGAGTTCCGAGATTGCCTCGTCGAAGGCCTGCGAAGAGCAATAGCACAAGTTCATCAGCGATATTAGAGAATGATGAGGTCGGCGGTGTTGGTCGCCGAGGGTAGGGGGCTCAAATTCAGCTCGAAAGCCGGGTTGACTCCTGAGAGGGATCGAGCTGGGATACAAGTCAACGAGCAAAGTCGATCTGTCGAGTTTCCGCTCACCGCAACTTGTCCTCGTGGAGAAAAGTTGCAGAAGTTGAATATATATTATTACAAGGAAAGGGACACAGATCTGCAATAGGTTTCTGGAGCTCTGTGCCTCTGGGAGGACAGCTGAGAGGCGTGCTCATTAGACCTGTGACCTTCTCTTGAAGATGAAGTTTTAGATGAAACTCGGGTGATATTAAATTTGTGGATGCTTTATAACGGCAAAATAATGATATAATAATTTATAAAAGAGAGTATTATGGCAGTAGGGCAAAATAATGATATAATAATTTATAAAAGAGAGTATTATGGCAGTAAGGGTCAAGTTTGGGGTGGCAGATTTCATGCGGCGCTAGTTGAGCGGAGCGCCTGGCTCACGGGTCAAGGTCAGACAGTGTGTTACGGTCGCGCACGCCATGGCGAGTCTACACGCGTAAGAAGGCGACGGATACTAGCCCGACGGTAGTGGAAGAGACCGCCGATGATCGATCTACTTGATTATTTCTATTTTAATGTTGTTTTGGTTTTTACTATTTGCATACCATGTTTTGTTATTCACGCCCCGCTGCTATAAAGAGCGTTGTATGCTTGCATTAGCGTTTTATCTTTGGATGAATGGATTTTTAGGGCTGCTCCCTAGTTCTTCACATTTCCTCTTTCCCCCCTTCTCTCTTTCCTAGCCCAGGCCCTCCCCTTCTCCGCATCCGTTCTCAATGCGGAGGGTTGTTGAGGCCGGTGATCGAACCCCGAACCTCCTTGATAAGGTGTCCTTAACAGTTGGTGATGGGAGTGATGTTAAGGACTCCTTATCAAGAAGGTCAGAGGTTCGATCCCCGTCGTCAACAACCCGCCATATTGAGAACAGGTGCGGAGAAGGGTTGGGGTGCTCGGCCTGCAGGACCTTGTGCGACCAAGCCTGGGATTGGAGGGGCCAGGGATTGGGGCAGCGGAACCAACCGTGGACCCACCTGATATAGCCTCACCAGGAGAAGTGGTTGTATCAAAGTGAAACTATTAGGTGCTATAGTTGAAGAGAGGAGGAGAGAGAGGAGAAGAGAAGAAAGAGGAAGAAGAGAGGATTAGAATCAGAGCTTAGGGCTCTTCAGTCTTCGCACAAAGCTTAGGGCTCTTCAGTCTTCACACACAAAGGCAAACGATAAATAACCAAAGCCTAAAATATATTTGCGATAACAAAATATAACGCTGACGGGCGTGCTATGCGCGTGCACACTACTGACAATCGTCCGCGATCCCAGTTGGCATACATTCACCGAGGGTATGAAGCCACGCGACACCGAGTATGACGTTAATGTCACCGAGCTCAAAAGAGTAAAATCTGCGCGGAGAGGAAAGGGCCCACAGTCATGTGCAGGTCCATACAGAGGCCCCTAGTGGTATTGTGGCGACCATCGCCCAAGTAAATAGTGAAATAAGGGGCAAGAGACGGGCGAAGGTCGAGCTGCCACCAAGCACTGAGAGATAAAATTATGGTTGGCCCCGCTGCCAATCAATTACGCCAAGGAAGTGTCATACATGGAACCAGTGAGCGTCCCAGTGTGGGGGCCAGAGGTGTCACCATCCGCAAGCACAGAAGTTTCAGACGGGGCAGCCGCGCGTGTGTTCCCGTGTCGATTGGTGAGTTGTCACTTTCGAGGGATTCAAAATCCCCAAGGGTGATCTCAGGGCCCTCCTCGCTAATGGTGATGCGGAGCTCCTTCAGAGGGCCGTCATGAATCAGGGAGTAGGGTTATTTACAGCGGAAACAGAGTCCATTAGTGCGAAGTTCGTGGTACTCTTGGTTGGTCATCCGGAGGCCATTCGACGACTGGGGCAGTCGGGAAGATGGTCCTAAGACGCGAGGGAGCCGCGGTATGGTATGCACCTGGGGTTGCAACCGAAAGGGTGTTCGGGGGCGTAGAACTCCCCGGTGGTCGGCCAGTATCGACGGTGGTGACATTGAAGTCCGTTTCCGCCAAGCGAGCGAGATCCATGACATCAGTAATTATCTGGGGTTAGTGGATGCGTAGGCGGGACCAGATGTGGGGAAGGAGCCCTTGCATGAAGAAGCCCAAGTAAAATGATCTGGCGGTAGGCCAGGAACGTGCGTTGACAAGGTAATGAACTCATCGATGTAGTCGTCAAAGAGGTCCGATTGGCGGACACCACATCAATATTTTACTATCGTCCCAAAATAGAAATCATGTTGGAGTTTCGACCAAGAGAGCGAAGGGTTGTTCTGCCATAGCCAGCGGACCCAATGGAGGGCGGACCCAATGGAGGGCCGATCCTTCATACTGATGAGAGTTGTAGCAACCTTTTGCGGCTCTGGAGTCAGATGAATGTCAAAGAATGGTTCTGCACGGGCAATCCACCCCACAGAGTCTGTGACGTTGAAGGAGGAAACGTCGAACAAACAGTTAGTTGGAGGGAAGCCCGCCGGCAGCGGAACGAGATTCAGTGGAAGGCCCGGACACGCACCGAGAAGCGATGGGTACTCCGCGTTGGAGTTCGAGGAGGAACCCGCATAGCCATGAGGTTTGCCAAGAAGTAGCCGCTCTTAAAAGAGTGTGGTTAGGGCAAGTGCTCTTGCGCGGAAGATGAACGAGGCTAAGCGGTCTGCCGAAGCTGTGGCATGTAAAAGTGCGTCAATAGGGGAGTGTTCCACCTTAGAGGGAAGCATTCGTGCAAGCATGTGTGGACGAAGCAGAGGCAAGAATGTCGGCTTGCTCCGCGGCCATTGGCTACACTTCAGACATTCCCCAAAATGTCCCTAACTTGCCAAGGATTCATACATCCAAATTGAAGCATGTATTCGTTCGCAAGCACACAATGGAGGGCAGACACTAGCTCTCCCTAACAACAACCTTGCACCCCATGACGAATTCATACTATTTTTTCCAGCTTTATCAGTCGGTGTTCGTGTATCGATGGCACAACGCAGTTTCTGAAACCTATCCAAATGAGCAATGAGCTCCCATGAGGTCCCTTGAGCTTTTTACAAATGGGCTTCAACAATCACCAATGAGACAATGATGATAACCACTATAACAAATCATAGACGCTCAGTCATGTATACATGACTGATGATGAACGACTCAGGAGACGAAGAGATGTCATGCAAAATTCTACGGGAGGTCACTTTACTTATACAAAGTCCCATTGGTCCTAGTAATTAACCCAATTTAAACATTATAACATTAGTTCACAAATCTTTTATCGTATATTCGTACTTTTTGTTGTATAAATATAATCGAGGGGAGATCAAGAAGATGACATGTATCGAAGCCGGCTCCCTGGACATCAACTGCCTCTTGTCTCTTGTTATGTGTTATGGTCCACCGTCAGTTATCATATTATATTCGTAGTATGTTATGTCGAGTCTTTATTAGGATTTAGTCAAGTTAGAGTATGTTAGGTGTTTTAGTGGGTCTAGTCTTATTATATTAGTATTTATGCATTTTAAATATTTTATGTGTTGAATGTAATTACGGGTTGCCCCCGGGGGTTCTATATATTAGACCCGGTCATGTATTTTGGATTTTTAAGGAATGAAATATGAAAGTTTCCTTCTCTCTCTAAATTCCTCTCTCTCTCTCTCTAAGCTCTTCTCTCCTTCCTCCACCCTCTAGGGTTTCTTCCTCTCTCTTCTCCTCCATCATTCTAGGGCTTGCCCTTGTATCTCCGCCTCCAACAATCCGGCAACGAACCAAGCCCATAACAACTTGGTATCAGAGCTAAAACGTCGGCGACTCCATTCCCGGCACTCCTTCCGCCGTCTTCCGCCGCTTCAACTGCTCCTGCCAGCCAACCCTCTTCCGCTGCTCCACCCCGCCGTCTCTGCTGTGTTCCGCAAGCCACCGCTGTTTCCTCTTCCTCCAGCCCACTTCATCGTCCACCGCTCGTCTCCCAGCACGCGCCCATACACTGCGCCTCCTTCATCGACCCCCAGCGTCTCCAGCAATCTACAACCCTCAGCACCGACCCCCGCTCTCAGCTTGAGAGCCACCCCACGTGCAGTCTGTCGACGCTTCCATCTATAGTCGACGAAAGCCTATTCCAGCTCCGTCTGTCGACGCCAGCACCCCCGAACGCCAGCATCCTCCATTGTCGACCCCACAGTACCCACCTACTACTTCGTCAACAACGCCAGCTGCGCCTTCATCTTCCCCTGCCGCTGCAACTCCTCAAGCTCGCCGACTCCCCTCCCGGCGCTACTTCATCGACGCACGCGTGCCTCCTCAGCGCCCTCTGTTTTTCCCCTGCGCTATCGCCCGTTCCGCCTGCGGCCTGTCTCGTTCCGTCCCAATCAAGTGTCTCTCCCCCCCCCCCCCCATCTTCCTCGAACCACGCCTCTTGATCTTCCTCGGGCAGCACACTTCCCTCCTGCAACATTTTGTCTTTTCTGTTTTAATCGAAGTTTTTTTTTTTTTAAGTCCATCACATCACCCCCCCCATTCTTTTCTTATTTCTCTTCCTAACCGCACCCCTTCTTCATATTTCATTTGATGAATATTCAACTTAGCGTCACGGATGCGGGCGCCCTCCACTCGATGCTGCTAAAGTGGTCGACGACGTTTCAAGCTACCATGCCTCGAGGCCAAGCTTGATCAATTGGATCACTCGGGACACGTTGACGTTAAGCCACAGGCACAATTTGGGCTGCCGCCGCCATCGCCGCCGCCGCCGCCATTGCCGCCGTCGTCGTCGCCATCACCGCCTCGATCTCCTCTTACTCCGCCGGCCCCAGCCTTGTCACCGAACCATGCTCCGGTGACCCCAACGGATCCCTTCCTGCTGTCGGTCGTCACTCCTCCTCCCTCCCTGCAACTGCGGCTCACCACCACTCCACCAGACCAGCCAAATCCACTGCTTCAACCGCTCGTCTTTTCAACGGCACCACGGCTACACCTCGCTGCCCATTCCACGGCGACACGCTACGAGGCGCTATTTTGGCGCGAGATCAAGGAGCCCGAGAAGCCGAACATCCTACTGAAGTTTGAGCTTGAGGTCAAGCTCAAAATGAAGGACGGGTGGAGTGTTATGTGTTATGGTCCACCGTCAGTTATCATATTATATTCGTAGTATGTTATGTCGAGTCTTTATTAGAATTTAGTCAAGTTAGAGTATGTTAGGTGTTTTAGTGGGTCTAGTCTTATTATATTAGAATTTATGCATTTTAAATATTTTATGTGTTGAATGTCATTACGGGTTGCCCCGGGGGGTTCTATATATTAGACCCGGTCATGTATTTTGGATTTTTAAGGAATGAAATATGAAAGTTTCCTTCTCTCTCTAAATTCCTCTCTCTCTCTCTCTAAGCTCTTCTCTCCTTCCTCCACCCTCTAGGGTTTCTTCCTCTCTCTTCTCCTCCATCATTCTAGGGCTTGCCCTTGTATCTCCGCCTCCAACAATCCGGCAACGAACCAAGCCCATAACATCTCTCTCTCTCTCTGAGTACTTTTGTCGATGTTGTTGGCCACTTGGCCTCACAATTTCCGACTGCACGTGGACAACCTCTTAATATACTCTCAACTTCGTCTGTCGTACATCGAATGTGCAGTTGTATGCAATCTTACCCGCGCATTCACATGGGGGCGTTTCCATCACTCAAACACGGGAACTCCATTATATGCTAGAAGGAATTTAACCTCTCAACTAATCCGCCTGCTAATATCTTCAATGTATGACTAACAAAAATGATGTTGGAAACTAAGGGAAGCTTCTAAAATTGAGGTTTTTGGTTCTAATGCGGATAATTGATGAATAATTCAACAAACATCTGTTTATAATTTACCATACTCCACTTATAAGACCCAATAAAACCAGTTTTCTGCCCTCTGTTGGCTAGACACCAAACCATTGAATGAAAAAACAACTAGCAAAGTTTAAGGAATCCAAAAGAAAAGCAAATATAACTTCCTATGTCCATCTCCTCATCCGCTCGTAAATTTAATATGAAAGAAGGGAGAGAAAAAAAAATCACACTTTTCATTCTCAAATAAGCAAATAGTAAAAGCTTTTTATAGATTTCTAAACCCTAAATCCCGAAAAACCTCAATCAGCAGTAACCAATTAACATCTATCAAAAATATACTCCAATTAACACAAATCAAACCTCGAAACGAATGCTAGCTAAAACCTCAGTAACAAGAACAATATCATGGAGCCCAACAGCTCCAGTGGGTAATAATTTCCTCAAAATAGGAAATTAAAACTATCAGTTGTCTACCCATTTTAATTTATTCAAGGCTAACAGTTTTAGTTAACCATGAAAATTTTAAATAACACTCCATGTGTTAATATTTACCCAGGAAGGCATTTTCAAGTAAATTTTGTAAAATTTAGATACCCTACACTCAGGAACAACATAAATTGTTGAGTATGTTAGTATAAACTATTTGTCTAATTCTACTCTTAAGAGATGATACAACTATTTTCAACATCTTAATAAAGCATGGAGCCAAGTAAAGATTTCAGTAATCAGGATAGCTCAAAAACCAAGACGAACAATTTTTTCCAAACTCAATCAAAGCAAAAGGTAAAAAAGATCACCTGTTTTGCAAGATTGCAAGCACGGTCTGGAGAGTTTAGGATTTCGTAATAGAAAACTGAGAAGTTCAGTGCCAACCCCAGTCTTATTGGATGAGTTGGGGCCAGTTCTGCCAGAGCAATATCCTGCACATTGTCAAAATGGAGCTATTTAGCAAAGAAAGGTGAAGCCTTTTTGAAAATGTAAAGGTTCATGCTTATATAAAATAGAACATAATGTCACCGATGGTAGGGTAGGGGAAATAGAATACACACCTGAGCAGATTTGTAAGCCAGTAATGTACTTTCAGCAGCCTCCTTCCTCTCAGCTCCAGTTTTAAACTCAGCAAGGTACCTGTGAAACAAATTTCATGTGAATACAAAATTTAATTAGAAATGAAGTCTATACATAATTTTCTAATTCCAAATAGTAAGTGCCATATAGGATAGAACCTGTGGTAATCACCCTTCATCTTTAGGTAGAAAACCTTTGACTCGGCAGCCCTGGCAGAGGGAATCAGATGAGAATCTAGAAGCTTTAAGATTCCCCCGCAGATCTTGCTTAGCTCATCCTCAATCTTGCTACGATATTCCTTGATAATGGCAACATGATCCTCATTTCCGCGGCTCTCTTCTTTCTGCTCGATGGAGGATATGATCCTCCACGAAGCCCGCCGAGCGCCAATCACATTTTTATAGGCCACAGAGAGGAGGTTGCGCTCCTCCACAGACAGCTCATTCAAACTTACAGTCTTGGCCACCTTCTCCATGAACTCGACCATTTCCTCATATCGCTCAGCCTGCTCTGCAAGCTTTGCCAGGTAGACATTATCTTCGCGAGAAGACTCTGCTGGAGACATATTTAGTTCTTCTTTTAACTTATGAACCTTAATCTCTTCAAGATCTGTAGAAACAGATATCATGCATCAGGTCAAATAGTTTAAAAATCTTTAACTTTTAAAATTCAGGTAGAAAATTAAAAATCGAAAAGAAATAACATAAATAAGCATTCAAGACATTCATGTAAAATATAAATGTATCAAGTATGGTCTTCATTAATGGTTGACTAAAACATTTGCTTTATTAAATTATGTATTTTCAGTTTCTTTGTCCAGATCATTTGAATTGGGTGCAATCTTTTCTCCTAGTCTTCAAGTTGAGTTATAGCATAATTACATCATGGGTTAGTGGACTAAGTTCTAATGTAATAGTTTTGTATGAATGACGCAGAACGGGTGTAGAGGGTGTGTGTGCACCTAAGAAGAACGCTAATGATTTGGTGTTAGTGAAGTGTCATGAAGATCTAGGGATGATGTACACGCAAATATCTAAAGAATAATTACAATAACAGCTGAAATTATTAATAGATTCTACAAACATTCATGTTTGAGATTAGGTGTTAGAGAAACAAGCAAAATCCAATTAAATTAAAAAAAGAGTGCTTCAATTAAACACCAAGAGAATAAATCCTGCAAATAGAACAAGCTCTTGGATAAATAAATACGAAGTAGCATCCAAAATTGTATGATAGTTTACCAAATATGCAACATTAAACAATATTGACTTCAAATTAGAACTTATATAGTTACACAAATAATCGGGGTCCGGAAGGACATTTGGTGGCTGATTCTAAGTCCAGACAGCAAAATCAAAGTATTTCTGCACTGTTTTTCAGGTACTGAGAATGTTTTCTTGCAGCAGGGAAGAGGTGCAGATGCTGTTTAGGATTGCCGTGGTGGTAGGAGGGCACTGGGGTTGTGGGGGATGTAATGGAGGTTGTCGGTTGGGTTGGACAAGGGCTAGAATGGTGTGAGTGGCTGATTTGCTGCTGCAGAGAGGGAACCCAGGAGTGGCATCAGGATCAGACTGCTGTAGGCGGGATTTGGGGATGGAATTGACAAAGGAGAATGGTCAGTGACAGTTAGGGGGGAATTTCAGGGGTCCGGGAGCGGACTTTAGGCCAATACGTTGATATCAGGATTGGGATGAAACAAGAACTACTTGGAACGGCTGTATGGTTGGATAGGAGTGGCTGTACGAATGGATTGGAGTGGCTGTGTAGTGGAAGTGTGGAGCGGGTAGGGCATTGGACTGTAGATGAATTCTGGAAGGTGGAGATGGGCTTTGGCACCAAGGATCCACGGAATCGGCACCGTGGGAAGACCACGAGAGCCTGAAAATTCTGTCCACAATCTGAGATGTCTCAAAATTAGCCCCAAATAAACCCCTATTTATAGACTTAGAAGTTAGAACCCACTACGGACGGTCACGATCATCCGAAACATAAAAGCACTAAATATACATGAAATAAAAATACATAAAATAATGTCATCGTCGTTCTGAAGGCGACTATTGGCTCGGATCGTCCATCCGACGATCATAACTCCGCTTCCCGTGTAATTAGACTCGGGCGGGTTCCGATAAGGGTCGGCCCGCCAGTGAAATGTGATCCGCGTCAATGAATGCGATGTAGTTCTCTGATTTCTCTTTGATTGGTGCTATCCCAAACTGCTGCTGCTAACAGTGGCACCAAAGCAAGTATCCCCGAGTCAAAGGAGACACCAGTTCACAGCAAGTATCCCCGAGTCAAAGGAGACACCAGTTCACGTAGCCGTAAGCATTCTCTCAAAGGTGGAAAAACAACTTCGTTGTGAAGAGCAGAGACCGTATACAAGAGGAATCTTCAGTGGCGTCTGAGATAGAGAAAGTTCATTTGCAGCAGGAGAAGCTTAAGCATGATTAAGATAGGAATGAGAAAGGAAAAAGAGGGGATGAATAACCGTTGATCTGCGAAGGAAGATCATATCCAAAGCAAAGTCCTAGAAGAGATTCACCGGCGAGATGCAGCTGAGGCTCCGAGAACCCGGGCAGTCCTAGAAAAGGAGAGATAGAGAAAGGTACAAGAGAAGCTCTGTTTGGTGTATCAGAGAGGCCGATGTCCCCATCCTAATTACTTCTTTGTGCACAGTAAAGCTGAACTACGAAATTTCAACGAGGACGAAGAAGGATGGAAGGGCAGTAGAGAGTGGGTGGCAATAGAGGATATTTTAAAGAAGCAAGCAAAATAAAAGAGGGTATGAGAAAAAGGAGAAACGGATAGCTCAATCGCGATCAGAAGTAGAGCAGCAGACAGAAGACAATCAAATTTTCAGTGACAACTTCCTCATTTCTATTGTCTAAATCATGGAATCTGAAAAATCGAAGGTAGAATGCAACAGACTTGGCCACTGCTGTTCTAAACATTATATCAGGCTTTTCCAAACAGAGAAAAGTAGGAGGAATAAAATTTTGCAAAGAAGAATAAAGAAGAAACTTTGTTGATGACAGTCCATGAGAAAAAGCTTGAATCAAGCATACAGAACTTAGACAAGCTGCAAAAACCTTATGTGATAATAAGTCACTCTATTCTCACTTAAATGAATATTTTCATACTATTATGAGTTTTGGTGATAATTCTAAAGAACTTGTTGGAAATAGTGATGTTCAAATCAGAATTAAAGTTGATATTTTTGAGACTACGTCGAATGCTTCTACTTTCCTGATCATTAAGTCTTGAACAGCTGCAAGAAAAGAGAGATGAGGTTAGAATCTAATCGCACATTCTAAGTTGATACAAAGCTGTTACATTGCAAATCAAAGGCCAAACTTGTCTCATGCCTGAGGTGAATGATTCATTGTGGCATTGACACTTACGTTATACCTATTTGTGTTTCAATAGTGTGAAGACTCAATCTCCCAAGAACAGGGTAGTCTTCCTCCTACAATTCCTCCCAACAAAGTTTATGGCGAGTGTGTTGTTCAAACAATACCTGTAGCAATTTCCATGATGAGGAAAATCATAGATAGCAAAGAAGATCTTGAAGTTGGTTCACTCAAACATTTTTGGAACGACTAATCCATCTTTTAACGAACGTTAAAAATAATTCCTTTTGGTGGAAATAAGAAAGGAAAGACTTGATTGTTTTATTCATCCTCATAGGAGGGGGTATATAAAGCATTACAAGGAGACACATAACACCGATAGCCGATGTGGGACTAAATCCTAAATCTAATACATAGATACTAATAACCCGACATATTACTATAAAACTCATAAACTCCAACACTCCAGCTCAAGCTGAAGGGGGAACTTTCAGCTTAGACATCATAATAACGGCAATGGAGGTAGGCGATGTGGGACAAAACATCAAACGAGCCACTGGGGGAAATTTCAAACCGGGGAATCAAGTCGGGACATAGCCACACACGACGCAGGACCCACACACGACGTGGACTCGCTAGAAACCGGTCAACCAACATCACCTACACACACAACATGCAGAAGGGAACCAATGATGTGGAGCAAATCATCAAACGGGCAACCGGGGATAATCCGTCGGGGATAAACCGTCGGGGATAATCGGTCGGGGATAATCCGTCGGGGATAATTGTTATGAACAAAGTTCTAAAAGAGGGAGAAAAGAGGGAGAAAACTAATGACGGCTAGAGAAAGATTAGGGTTGGGAGGAAGAAGAGAGAATACCTTGATCATCAATTGCATAAGAACCAAAAGAGGGGGTCCGGGTATATTTATACCGGACCCCGGACCGGCCAGCAAGGGGGCCGGCCGGCCCCAATCGGTTCAGCCCCCCTTGGGCCGACTTCAGTAAGAGGGGGCTGAACCGCTTGGTTCAGCCCCGTTGTCGCCTTCGCCGTGCCTTTACCTTCGCTTGTAATGACGCCCAAATAGACGGGCCTCGTCCGGGGGCGTAACATTCCCCTCCCCATCAAGAACCAGCTTGTCCCCAAGCTGGTAGTTGGGGTAAAGCTCCCGAAACTCCAGCAGGTCCACCCAAGTATTGTGCTCGGGAGAAAGATCCTTCCATTTGACCAATAGCTCTGGACAGTACGCCGTGCCTCGGCGCTTCCACTTGACCACTAGAATATCCTCAGGAATCGGGCGCAGCTCGCCCCCAGTAGTAGCTTCAGGCAACACCGAGCTCGCCTGAACAGCATCGCCAATCTTCCGTTTCAGCAAGGAGACATGAAAGGTGGGGTGAATCCTCGACCCCTCTGGTAAAGACAAGGTGTAAGCGACGGGTCCGACCCGCCGAGTGATCCGGAAGGGACCATAGTAACGGGGTGCCAACTTCTGGTTCGTCCGCTGGGCGACGGACAGCTGCCTATAGGGACGAAGTTTGAGAAAAACCTCATCCCCCACCTGAAACTCCCGCTCCGTCCGATGCCTATCTGCCCGAGTCTTCATCCGATCTTGGGCTGCCCGCAGATTCTCCCGCAAGGTGGCTAGCGTGCGGTCACGATCGCGGAGTGCGCGGTCAACGGCGGCCACCGCGGTGCTACCAGGCTCATAACTGCTCAGAGAAGGCGGCGGCCGGCCGTAAACCACCTCAAATGGGGTTAGCTTGCTCGCCGAGTGATAGGACGTGTTGAAGCAGTACTCAGCCCAATGTAGCCAACTCGTCCAGGTACGGGGCTCCTCCATAACGAAGCAGCGGAGATATGTCTCCACGCTCCGATTCACGACCTCTGTCTGGTCGTCCGTCTGTGGGTGGTGAGCTGTGCTGAAGCGCAAAGAAGTCCCCTGCAAGCGGAAAAGCTCCCGCCAGAAATTGCCAACAAAAGTAGGGTCCCGATCCGAGATTATCGCCCGAGCAATGCCATGTAAGCGCACAATCTCCCGAACAAACAAAGTAGCCACGGACTCCCCAGTGTACGGATGGCTCAGCGCCATGAAGTGATAGTACTTGGACAACTTGTCCACAACCACCAGAATAACCGATTTTCCCTTCGAGCGAGGTAGCCCGTCAATAAAATCCATGGAGACCGTATCCCAGACCTGGTGCGGAATCTCTAGGGGGGTAAGGAGCCCGGCAGGAGAAGTGGTCTCGTACTTTTGTCGCTGACAAACATCACATTGGCGAACAAACGCCTGTATCCTTCCGCATGCCCTTCCAAAATACATTAGCCCTGACCCGCTGCAGAGTGCGGAGAACCCCAGCATGGCCCCCCGTCGGCGTCGAGTGGAACTCGTGCATCATCACCGTCCGCCAAGCGGACTGAGAGGGTATGACCACCCGTCCGTGGTAGTAGAGACGATCCTGTTCCAAATGATAGTCGGGGGTGGTCGTCCGGTCGGACCGCAAATCCTCCAGAATAACTCGTAACTCAGGATCCCGCAGTACCTCCTCCTGAATCTCATCCAAAGACTCTAGCCGCAGTACAAATATGCTGGCCAACGCTCCCTCAGGCAACCTGGAAAGAGCATCCGCAACTAGATTGTCTTTCCCTTGCCGATAAACAATCTCGTAGTCGTACCCCAAAAGTTTGGTCACCCATTTCTGTTGAAGAGGGGAAGAGACCCGCTGTTCCAAGAAGTGCTTCAAGCTCTGGTGGTCTGTCCTGATTTTGAAATGACGGTCTAGCAGGTATGGCCGCCACAGTGCTACTGCGTGAATAATGGCCAGCATCTCCTTCTCATAAGCCGATAGGCCCAATGTCCTGGGAGCCAAGACTTTGCTGTAAAAAGCAATCGGCCGCCCCTCCTGCAGCATCAAGACGGCTCCCAGCCCTACTCCGGAGGCGTCCGTCTCCACGACGAACTCCTTGGTGAAATCCGGAAGTGCAAGGACCGGGGTAGTCGTCACCGCCTGCTTGAGCGCCTGAAAAGCCGCCTCTGCCTCATCATGCCAAGAAAAGGCATCCTTCTGTAAGAGCTGTGTCAGTGGCCGAGCGATTTTCCCATAGTCGCGAACGAAGCGCCTGTAGTAGCCTGTGAGGCCCAAGAAGCCCCGTAAGGCCCGAATGGTCTGGGGCTGCGGCCACGATACCATACTAGCAATCTTCTTCGGGTCCGCCTTAACCCCTTCCACGGAGACCAGATGGCCAACTTCTTCCTGTCCAAAAGAGCACTTCGACCGTTTAGCAAATAACTGGTGTTTACGTAGGATGGAGAATACCTGAGCAACATGGTCCACGTGCTCCTCCCAAGTCCGACTGTAGATCAGAATGTCATCGAAGAAAATCAGCACGAAGCGGCGAAGAAGCTCTCGGAAGATCTCATTCATATTGGCCTGGAAGGTGGATGGACCACCGGTCAACCCGTTGGCCATCACTAGGAATTCGTAGTGACCATCATGAGTCCTGAAAGCCGTCTTATGGATGTCGTCCTCCTTCATTAGAATCTGGTAGTAGCCGGACCGCAAGTCCAACTTAGTATACCGGGTCGCACCATGTAGCTCATCCAACAGCTCCTCGATCAGTGGAATCGGAAACTTATCCTTCAGCGTAATACTGTCGAGGGTCTGGTAGTCAACACAGAACCTCCAAGATCCATCCTTCTTCTTGACTAGGATGATGGGTGCCGAGAAGGAACTCGTGCTGGGTCGGATGATGCCAGCGTCGAGCATCTCCCGAACACTGCGCTCGATCTCTGCCTTCTGCATATGTGGATATCTGTAAGGTCGTACATTTGTCGGCTCTGCTCCAGTCTTGAGCACAATCTGATGATCACGGAACCGTGATGGCGGAAGTGTACGCGGCTCCTGGAAGATGTCGGCATACTCTTCAACCAACAGCTACAACTGGAGAGGTACCTCCCCTTGCCCTGCCTCGTCTGACCTCACCCCAAGAAGAACGGCCATCAAACTCCCTATCTCTCCAAGCTGTTGTAGGCTGCGAAGGCCAATTTCCTTCACGGGTGATGACGTAATACCCTTCAAGCAAAACTGTCGCCCACCTTGCAGAAACTCCATCGTCATCTGATCCCAATCAAAAGTAACCCTCCGCAGTTGTCGTAGCCACTGAACCCCTAGAACCATGTCGGACCCCCGAATGGGTAAGAGGTAGATATCTGTGCGGCCCACGTAGCCTTGCATCCGCAACTCCACTCCCCGCAGAACGCCCTGGCACTGTAACTTACTGCCATCCGCTACCATGACCTGGAAGGCAGCCCCAGTATCCACTACGTGCCCCACCCTCTGAGCAAGCTCCGGATGAATGAAATTGTGAGTGCTCCCGCTGTCCACCAGGATGGTCACCCGCTCCCGTCGGACCCTCCCCCTGAGCCGCATAGTGAGCGGTGGGGGGCTACACCCCTCCATGGCATGCAGCGAGACACCAAGCTCCGTCAGGTCCAAGTCCCCTTCTAGATCCGGCTCCTCCGAACTCAGCTCGTCCTCCTCCTCCTGGTGTAGCATAAACACCTGGACCTTCTGACATTTGTGACCCGGCGTAAATTTCTCATCGCAGTTGAAACAAAATCCCTTCTCCTTCCGCGCCTGCAGCTCGCCCTATGAAAGTCGTGTCACCGTCGGTTTCCCGGCTCCCACCGGCTCCCTCCGGGCTGGTGCCGGCGTGGTAGCAGGCCTCACTGAGTTGCGGGTCCGCTGCCTGTTGAACCGCTCCTCGTGGATGCGGGCCAAGCTAATGGCGTGGTTCAGACTTCGTGGCATGTAAGCATGAATCTCATCCCGTAAATGTTCCTTCAAGCCCGACACAAAACAGCTCTGAAGTGTCTTCTCCTCACAGTGTACTCGGTTTGCCAGTTTCTCAAACTCTGTCCGGTATTCTGTTACCGTCCCCTTCTGTCGCAGCTTCTGCAGAGTCGCCTCGACATTCTCGTACTCCAAAGGCCCGAACCGAGCCGTAAACCCCTCCACAAAATCCGTCCACGGCACATAATCTCTGTCTTTGAGGAACCACTGAGTCCACTGGAATGTGTCACCCTCCAGATGGAAAGACGCCAATTGCACCCACTGCGCCTCCGGAACATCCTGATAATTAAAGAACAACTCGGCCTTGTGAATCCACTCCAACGCGTCCCCACCGTGAAAACTTGGAAAATTCATACGCGTTAATTTCGGAGGGAGATACGCCCTTGGTGCGCCTTGTCCCCGCCAGCCTTGGTCATAACCCGCACCCGGGTGGACTTGGTCTTGTCCGACCCACGGTGCTCCCGGTCCCACATGGCCGTCGTGTCCAACCGGCCTAGGGTTCGGTAGGAGTCCCCCCATGCCTCCCGGAGGGAACCCCGTCGCAGCCGCAGGGCCAAACGACGGCACGTTGTCGCCTCCAGCCTCCCCGAGCCCTCCAAGTGGCCCGCCGAACTCGTCGTGGCCCGTACGCCCCTGTCCGACCCCGCCGTAGCCGGATCGGCCCCATCCGACGTCGCCCGGGCCGCAAAAGCCCCCGCCCAAGTCGTGGGCTGTTCCGACACCGCCCCCACCTGTTGCGGCCCCGATCCCGCCCGATCGGCTTCCGCCGGCCTCGCCAAAGCCCCCTGGCGGCTGTACCGACCCCGTCCAGGGGTTACGTCCTTGCCCTGCTCCTCCTTGAAAGCCCGGCGGAATTTCCGGGTGGGATCCGGAGTTATCGGATCCCGGATGCACGGATTCACCGTTCTCGTCGGCCGCCGGCGCTTTTCCTCTCAGATTTTGCACCAAGAGTGCTTTGATTTCATCCATGCGAGCGTCCATGCGTTCTTCCATCGATGTCTTCATGTGTTCCAATGAATCGGACAACCCCGCAAAAATTTCCTCTAGGGTTTCCAACCGCGAGATTTCCTCTTGCGTGCGAGTGGTAACCATGGCGGAGGAGATCCTCTGATACCAAATGTTATGAACGAAGTTCTAAAAGAGGGAGAAAAGAGGGAGAAAACTAATGACGGCTAGAGAAAGATTAGGGTTGGGAGGAAGAAGAGAATACCTTGATCATCAATTGCATAAGAACCAAAAGAGGGGGTCCGGGTATATTTATACCGGACCCCGGACCGGCCAGCAAGGGGGCCGGCCGGCCCCAATGGGGCTGAACCGAAATCGGTTCAGCCCCCCTTGGGCCGACTTCAGTAAGAGGGGGCTGAACCGCTTGGTTCAGCCCCGTTGTCGCCTTCGCCGTGCCTTTGCCTTCGCTTGTAATGACGCCCAAATAGACGGGCCTCGTCTGGGGGCGTAACAATAATCCACGCAAAGGGCGGTCCCACACGACACGGTCTCACATGACACAACCCACTGAGATTAGAACACCAACATCAGTCGTATCCCAACACACGACCAATCGAAAGAAATATGGGGAAACGCATAACAACATACAACATAAGCCTAGAGCCCGTGTGGAACGAAGGAGAAAGGTCGGGAAAGATCATCTGAGTCGCCTTAGTCCCAATCACTCTCCCTCACGTGGAATACGTGCATGAAGGCATAAAACACATGAAGACACAAACAAAACAATAAAGGACTCATAAACAAATACCGAACAAGATACTAAAAAAATAAAATAAAAAACCATCATTCTTCGAGAGAAGCGAGCAGCGGGATCCATGGCGGCCGGCGGGATCAACAGAGGCAGCAACGGAAAGGTGACGGATAAGCACGTTGAGCACACCCGATGCAACGCAAGAGGAACCACCAAGCGGGAAGAGAACACCGCAAGCCAGATGCGTCGACGACGGGAGCAGCAAGATGGCTCACACAGGTCGATCGGAAGAAGAACTGGCTACCAAATCCGATGGAGGAAGAAGATACGCTATCGGAAGGGGTGTTGGAGCAGATCGAGCAGCAACCAGGAACAGAGGGTCGACGGGAAAAGCTCCAGCGGGAAGGCAGAGGCCGCGCCCATCCTCCCGTTGCAGAAGCAGGAAGCATTGAGGAAGAACGATGTGTCCGGATCGACAGGAACCGCTGGATCGGCTGGATTTCATGACAAGAAGAGGCACAGTAGAACGATGCTCCAACAAACTCCCTGCAACGGAATCAGCGAGCGGGACGATGAAGGGAAAGGAGGAGAGGACCAGGTGCAGCAGCAGAGCACAGTGACTCGACCGAAAAATGGGATCAGGAGTCGTCGGTGATAGAGTCGAGCAGGATGTTGACGAGATCGACGAACGAGAACAGCAGCGGCCCACAGAGACGGGATTAAAGGAGAAAGAACGCCTCGTCAAGGGGATAGAAGGACACTCCCGTCAATGGAATCAAACGACGATTCGATCGATGGGAGCGGGAACGGATCTGCTCGACGGGCCCTTTAGCCGCACGGTGGACGAGATCAAAACATGAGGAGAGGACAAAAATCAGAGGGACTGCTCATGCGAAAAGAATTTAAGGTTTTCAGAAGCAAAGAATTATTAACCTAACTCTGATGCCATGTTCGAAATAAGAAAGGAAAGACTTGATTGTTTTATTCATCCTCATAGGGGGTATATAAAGCATTACAAGGAGACACATAACACTGATAGCCGATGTGGGACTAAACCCTAGATCTAATACATAGATACTAATAACCCGACATATTACTATAAAACACATAAACTCAACAACTTTCATTGATGGTTAAAATCGAAACGCTTGCAAGAAAACCAAAAGCTTTAATGAATTTAAAATATTCCAGACATTTGTTAAATATAAAGTAAGAAAGACCATTAAATTTCTCCGTGATTAGCTTGGTATTCGAAGATAACCGATAACAATTCATGCTACCTAATAAAATGGAATATTAGAGAGGAAGAATTGCATCGTACTGAAATAGTGAGAAGTATCCAAAGATTTTTTGGCCAGAACAATGAATTTGGCTATTCATCCTTTCAATTGAAGACCTACATAACTTTGGACATATTAAAAAAACATGATAAGCTTGGAGTGGACGAAAGCGAACAATTGATCGCTTCAAAGTCTTTGTGTATATTGCATATGCATGTGATAAGAAGATGACAAAAATGAATGATAGGTTTTTCTTTGAATCGGTGAACAATCAAAAGCATGCAGATTGTTGAATCCTAAAATTAAGAAGATCATCTTTGGTATAGATGCTTTTGATGAAAAGAAAACTTGGATGAGGCTGAAAAAGGCTAATATTGAAACAAAAAACATTAGTGAGCTTTGATGGGAAATTTTTTTTTGAAATGCATGTGCAATCTTCTCGACTAGCTAATATTGAACTTCTGCAACCAGACTAACAACAATTGCAGAGCACAGTGAATCGGAAGGAGGCCTTCATAGATAGAAAACTAGAGGGTTTTAAATTAGATGATACACATTTTATTGTTGCATTATTATCATATTGTGACCCCATCATGTTCCAAGGAGATGTCAAATAACCAAAATGATGACAAGACATATAAAGATATTGGGACTATTGAGAAAAACAATAGTTGTAACTTGTAAGTTGTTCGATTTTCAAAAAAGGAGGATTTTTTTTGGCAATCCATGGGTTTATGAGTCAAAGGTGAACAAAAAAGAAGTTGACAAATACAGAAAAGAACAAAGAGTTAAATATGAAGAAAGGCACTGTGAAGCTATTAAAAAACTCAGTTATGCATGAAAAGATTAAGGGCTTGTTTGGGAGGATGATGACGGTTGGCGATGGAGCGATTGGAGATAAAGATAAAACAGTGCTCTTGAATGAAGCTCACTTCATCTGGATTGAATCAAAATTGTGTTTTGGGAGATCGGGGGTTTCATTTGTTGCATGATTAATCCAATGATGGTGTAATTGAGTTGGTTTATGCAGAAAATAAAGATTAGACTGCAGATATTCAAACAAAGTCCATCAACAATGTTTCTTTGCAAACCTTTGAATCAATGCATGTTGTTGAATTCCGTCCCTAAACTGGCATATGTGTGCAACAATTTAAACAAGGGTGTTAAAGTATGTTCTTAATTAACAATTCCAAGTCATATGCTTCATCAAATTATGTATTTTCCGATATCTCGATCCATGTCTTTAGGGCGAAATTTCTATGTTTGGGCTTGGGACATGTCCGGGCACAAATTAAAGAGGCATTTTCGACATCTGAGAATGGTATTTCAAGATTTCACCCGCAAGGATATCTCAGATCTCAGATCTCGTAAAGGACATCTCAGATGTCGTAAAGGACATCTCAGATGTCGTAAATCATTTTCGACATCTAATATGTGCCTGGACAAACTCTGTGTTAGGGCTCTGGACACAAAAATCTTCCATATTTAGGTAGTGTGGCATCATCTCCTAGTTTCTAGGTGTAATTATAGCATGATTATCAAGGGCTGGTGATCTTATTTTCAATGTAATAGCTTTGCATTAGTTGCTGGGGGTATTCGCTGTGCTGACAATGAGTTCCACTTCAGCTTCAAAATCATTACTATTAAGTCATAAATAGGATCATTGAAACAGCTTGTCTATCGAAAACAAATTTCAAAGAAATACTACGAAACCATAAATCTGAGATTCAAATAAAAAGATAAACCTAAAGAAAGAGTCACAAAATGAAATTTATTGCACAAAGAACAATTTAAATCAACGCAGAGCAATAAAAACGGCCGAAAATGAAATTATTGTAGCACTTCCGATAATGCTCCACAGCAAATCAAGTAACGGCGACAAAAACGACAGAGGCCGAACTAAATGGAACGAGGCCAAAATAACTAGGAGATGCTTCCTAGGGCAAGATCCGGTGTTCCTTGGACAACCCAAGGCGATGCGAGAAAGATGAGAGCGGGATACGATGGAGAAGAGGAAGTCGTACCTCCGCCTCCACAGCGGCGATCTCTCTTTTCCTGCAGGATCGGGAGTCAAGTTGGGGAAGAAGATGAAAGGGGGGTTAATGGCTCTGGTGAGCACGCTAGGGCAGCCAATTGGAGGTAGACAAGTTTCCGCGTGCTGTGTCGGATTCGAGGGCCGAACTTGCGCAGGTGACGATCCCACGTGACAGGAATTATTTGGTTTGGCAACGGACATAAATTAAGATTTTAATTATTATTATTAAAATAAAAATGGTGGGACTCCAGCTTGGCTGGCTTCGCAGTTCGCTGCCGGATCTGACGACGGTCGGTGCCGGATCTACTGGCTGCCACCGCATCCGATAAATCGCTATCATGAACTTCGATTCGTCTTTGCCGACTACTTCTCTCTTATCCATTATTTTTAGACGATTGTTAACCACAAATTATGTCGTTCTATTTGCAAATCGATTTTTTTTTTCTATTTATTTAAGTTTACGAGTCTCTCTACTTTTTAGACTTATCTATTTGCAAACCGCCCTCCCCGCCGTCACCAGATCCCTTCGACGACACTGTAAAATTGCTGATCTTCCCTCTCCCTCTCGTCTTCTATCCCGGAGTTATTCTCCTTCCCCAGACCTTCGAGTTCCGCCTATGTCACATGGCTCGATCCCTTGGGTGCGTCAAGGAACTCATGAATGGTGGCCTTAACTCGTGAATACTGGAGGGGAAATGGACGAACCATGGAAGGTGTGCAATACTGCAAGGTTACTCTCTCCCAGTGGCGAGGAAGGCGAAGAGGACGACCAAAGCTTGATTGTTTTTTTTTTTTGTATTGATCTGTGGATAACAAAAATGTATGTGAATAACAAATTTGACCTTATTTAGAACTGTGAATAGTAAAAAGTTACGAATAGACAAACATGGTTTGCGAATAACAATCGTCTTGTTTTACTTCTAATTTTATGTCTTCTCAAATATTTGAATTTTTTTCCTTCCACGAACCTCCAACATCTATATTATACGAGCAGTCTGGCACGAGAGAACTCACGTGCTTTGCACTATAGCACCCTCACCGCTCGACTTCTCCCGTCAGCAACATACCATGACGATTGGATCTTCAGTCTCGTTCAATGTCCTCGGTTCATGTTCGTTCCTTATTATAATTTTAGGGTAATTATATTTGCAGACCCTAAATCGATATTTGCAACACCCAAATTGATATTTGCAGCCCATAAAAAATCATAAATTCAAAATTTTTTATCTTTATCTCACATGGAATTTTGAAAACACGTATACTTCTTCTTCATTGAATTTCTTTTCTACTTAAAACAATGATAAAATCTGCAATACCAAATTAAACGCACATGTCATTCAAATAAAATCGACAGAGACAAATGAGACTGAAAGAACACACTCATAAGTCGCCTGCAAGAGAGGATGAACGGAGACAAATGAGTTCTTGCTAATAGGAAACCATGGAGACGATTCAAGTTCACAAGTCATAATGACAAACATCAGCCAAGACTCAAGAGCAATGACGTACGAAACTACGATTTTAATCTGACCCGAACACTGTGAAAAAAAAAATATTTATGATAAATTTTAATTCAAAATTTAGAGAAATGATTGCCCAAGTGTTAGAAAAAATAATGAACATAATATGCTTTTATGTCATTTCTATTTGTAAGAATGTTGAACTTTAAACACTAAATACTTTCAAAACATGGTAAGGGCTGAGAAGCATGATTTTTTTTTTCTGTGTATAATTTTCTACAAAAATTATTCCAAACATTTAACCCAAAACATCTCACATTAACCAAAAACAGATGAACCATCCAATAAAATTTGATGAACTATCCATAACTAGTATGTCATTTCTTCCCCATTATTCCAATTTACTAACTCAGAATCTCATAAAAGCAACACAAATCAATGAATCAAGCAGTCAAATCTCGTGAACCCAGCTCACATAAACCAAGATAAACTAGGATTGGAGTTCTCATGCACATATGCTAGCTCTTTAAAGACTTGCTACGAAGTAAAACGAGCGAGGTTTTGGAATCAGCAAGAAAAGCGAGGTTTAAGAAATCGGCACTTGCACGGTGTGGTGCAACCTATTTTTTAATAAAAAAATTACTAAAACCTGACCCGGGCACTTGCACAGGTGTGTCTCCATCTAGTTCTTTCCACGCCTATGACCAAGAGAAAGAGGGCCTTCGGCACAACTAAGTACTTAGTAGCTCTCCAATTGAATCAGAGATCTCCCCCCAAGAGGAGAGTATACAAGATCCATTGCTTTCCTTAAAAAAGGAGACAGAAGTTACAAAAAGGGAAGACAACGCTATGAAAAGCCGTGAAAGTAGGGGCGGATTCAGAGGGGAGCCAAATGAACATTTCCACCTATGTTATTCGCAGACTGAATTTGGCTATTCACAGACCAGGTTCAGTTATGTGCACCCCCAAAATTAATTTCCAACTTGTGACCCACGGCCCGCCTACTCACCCCGCTAGCATTTATGTTTAGAAATTTTTTGTGCAACCTCATTAATAATTTTCTGAATCCGTTGCGTGAAGAGAAAGGAGTTGCTTCATCGGAGGACATGCTCATTGATTTGTTCCAGTCTCTATTCCATCTAGTGATATATCTGAGCTCTCAGTCTCCGTCGAGGCTACAAAAAAATCTATCAGGGTCCGTTCGTTTGGACGGAATTTGCTTTCTGCAATTGGCATTGGAGATTAGAAATCCAATTCTAGTGTTCGGCGCAACGAAATTTAAGCGGATATTGGCTTTCATGTGAAAACTCATGGCTTTTACTATGAACTAAAAAATCAAATAGCAATTCTTACCTCCGCCCATAAGTTTTTCGCATAATCAAATGTTTACGCTAGAGGTTTTCGACCTACGCGCGGGTTTTTCGCCCGAGTGTGCGTTTTCCTGCAGGGTATGTTTTTCGGTCGGGCGCGTGCTTTTCGACGGACGTTCATTTTTCTCCCAGGCGGGCATTTTTCACCCGGGCGCATATTTTTGCCCGGGCGCGATTTTTTTGCCCGGGAGCGATTTTTCCGCCCGGGCGCATTTATTTCGCCCGGGCGCGTTTTATTTCTACCGGGGGCTTTTATTTCGGTCGGGCGCGAATTTTTTGCCAGTGCGGGATTTTTTTTGCCCGGGCGCGATTTTTTCGTCCGGGCGCGTTAATTTCACCCGGGCGCATATTTTCGCCCGGGCGCGATTTTTTCGCCCGAGCGCGTTTATTTCGTCAGGGCACGTTTTATTTCTCCCGGGTGCGGTTATTTAGGCCGGGCGCAATTTTTTCGCTCGGGCGCGATTTTTTCGCCCGGGCGCGATTTTTTCGCCCGGGGCGCGATTTTTTTGCCCGGGCGCGATTTTTTCGCCCGGGCGCGATTTTTTCGCCCGGGCGCGATTTTTTCGCCCCGGGCGCAATTTTTTTGCCCGCGAGCGATTTTTTTCGTCCGGAGAGGAATTTTTTCGCCCGGGTGCGTTTATTTCACCCGAGCGCATATTTTCGCCCTGGCGCGATTTTTTCGTACGGGCGCGTTTATTTCGCCCGGGCGCGTTTTATTTCTCCTGGGCACGTTTTATTTCGGTCGGGCGCGATTTTTTCGGCCGGGCGCGATTTTTTCACCCGGCCACGATTTTTTCGACCAGGCGCGATTTTTTCGCTGAGGCGCATTTATTTCGGCTGGGCCCAATTTTTTCGCCCGTAGGCGACTTTTTAGCCGGCCGTGATTTTTTTGCCCTGACGCGATATTTTAGCCGGGGCGCCCGTTAATAATATCAATTCTGGAAAGCCAATTCCATTGTGCAGCCGAACAACTTACAGATATCAATTCCAATTCTGTTCACTGAATTCCATCATGCAACCGAACAGCAGAATTGGTTTTATGCACAACAGCACAAAACCAATTCCTGCAGATATTGGTTTTCTGGCCAAAGCAAATTCTAGAAAGTCATTACCTGCGCGCCGAACGGACCCTCGTGGATTTGCTCTCCAGTATCGTTGAACAAAATGCAAGTCTGAGCTCTGGTCTTCATCAAGAACTTCAATATGTTGATTCTTGAAGGAAATTTAGTGGTCACAATGATGAGGACAGATTTTCGTTGAATATAAACGATGTAAGAGACAACCTCAAACAAGAAAATGTCTGCCTTGTCTGCCTATGCAGCAACATTCAATTCATTTCCCAGTATTGTGCATAGTCTTGTTCTTGCTTCCGTTACTCTCCCCACCAGTTCCATTGCACCTATCACACCGTGGCCTTTAACTGCCACCTTTCATCCAGGAGTTCCTCCTGTCATGCCTACACCCCTTCGATCTGCGGTTCTCCGTTTTAGTCGTGTTGCGGGTAGTTCAACGCTCTCCTAGATCGGTCGAGCTGAACTGCCTTAGCTCGAGAGTGAGCCAAACACGCAAATAGTCAAAAGAGAGAACCAATAGTAGACAGCGAATTTTTTACATGAAAAACCCGAAAAAGGAAAAAATCACGGGGCATAGCCCAGTTCTGAATGATCCACTAGTGTTGTGAGTTACAGAGAGTTGTTTTTCGAGGGTTACAGGTCACCATTCGTTACAGAGATTTTGTTAAGTCCTCCAAATCCTCAGGAGTTGAGCGTGGTGAAGCGTACTCGAGTCAGAGACAGCCTTGAGCGTGGAACTCGGCAGAGCAGTCCTGAGCAAAGTGCTGCGGAGCAGCCTGGAGCGAAGCAGACCGGATCAAAGATGTTGAGGGGGTCCGCACCAGAGATTTTGTGTAACACCTCCCCTGTAGTGACCATATAATATGGGTCCGGCCGGGACCCCGCAACATATAACCGCCACAGCTTTGGTATTAAAAGATGATATTAACTACCCAACTCAAAACTCAGATAACACACAGCAGAAACAACCAAAAAAACACAGAGATTGTCCACAATACATAGGAGTCCAATTGGCCTTAAGGCCTTACAAAATAGCAGTCCAAATCAGCAAACATTCAACACGACAGGACATCCCAACAAAAGGGGGAAATAGTAGTTTTACCTAAACTACCTCGGCATGCAAGCCGGTTAAAACATAATGCAATAATAGAAGTGCATGGAAATAAAGACAAGCACTTCATGAGGCTCTAGGCCTTTTTGGCCGGCGCGCTAGGTCCAGCCTGCGATTCTTGCCCTGCAACCAAATCACAAAGAGCGGTAAACGAGGGTCAGCTATGACTGACCACAAACGGTGTAACAACATCCCTCCTCCCGGCCGTCCTAGCGGACCCCGGGGAACTACTTCACCCTGCAAGTCAGCACTTCGTATGCAAATGTACATATAAGAAAACAGCATAAACACAGGTGTGAGTGTCACATACATCATCCACATTTCTATGTTGAGCAGATAATAAAAAGGGGCCTACCAATGCAAAATGAATGCAAACCCGGGTTTCACCCAAGGCACCCTAGAGCGTATGAATCTATCACATCATCATACATCATCATCACATCACAAACACAGGGGTACTCGTCATTTCCCCGCAAGGGCATCGTAGCCCAAGGTCAAGAGCTCTCGCTGAGACCCACCTCGCCTGGCTCGCCATGCCATCGGGCTTGTCTAACAGCTCACACGCTCGGGTCGCCAACAACACACAAGACCAATACTAAGAATTCTGGCTAACAAAAACGTCCCAAGGCCCTGGACTTACTCTCGGGACAACGTCCACCGATTGCCTCGCCTGGCGACCGTCAACGGACTCATCCGTAGCACAGACATTCTCGTCAGTCAACCATCGAAGGGACTAATCTTGCCGGGACACTCTCCACACGTGAATCTCAGTCTTCACGGGATAGCCAGCCGACCACAAAGACCAATCGCGCCTTCGCACAACACTAGGCATCACAAGCCCCATATTCCGCACATTATTTCTCCGCCTTAAACCCAACGTTCGTTACCACACGAAGCTACAAGGGCATCACAACGACGAGTTCGCCGTATTCGGATTTCTAACAAACCCCCTAAAATGCGCGTAAATCAACATCACCGAATCGGACCAACGGCCACAAATCCGGCTTCACCCACAATGCCTAATCCGCTAACGGAGCGGATCTCTAGTGCAAATCATGTCGGGGACGGACTCAATCAACCCGATGGTTCCTTTTGAACCAAGGAGACCCGGACTCCTCTCACTCGACGGATCCGATGCCAAAATGCAGAAATTAAAGGGATGTCATGCACGCATCCTAAAGACCGGGAGGAGAAATGTCGTTACCTTTTGAGATCTCCTCCTAGCCATGAGAAGCTTGCAAACAAACGGCGGAGAAGAAGCGCCTCGACGCCCTCTACGCGTTGCCGGTCTCGGATCGGCGAACGGAGCTCCGAAGCTCCGGCAATGGCGGATTCCCCTTCTTCTTCCTCCTTGCCTCCTCCTCCTTTCTCCAACCTAAGAGAGAGAAAGTCTTGGAAATCATGAGGGTTTAACTCCTCTACCAAGCCCTAAAATCCCCCAGCCATCCATCGCAGCCGTTGGATCAAATCCCAACATCTTTGGACGGCCGGATCATCTTCCCCGTCACTTTTCGCGGAGCAGAATAAGCAGTGCGCACGAGCAGCGGCGCACGGTCAGTGATCGTGCGCGGCCAACATCCCCTGATCGTGCGCACTACACAATCAGCCGACCTTCAACCCTTGTGAATTAACGCACGATCAGGCGCACGACCACTGGTCGTACGCGAAGGAGGCCAGTGAGCGTACGCGAAGAACCTGCTATGGAATTTTCAGCCTATTCCGAGCGCGACGCTACCACTCCGCCTACCTCGCTGGACTACGATTTTTGGGGTGTTACAACTCCACCCCTCTTAAAAGAATTTCGTCCTCGAAATTTCAGAATTTAAACAGGAAATTCATAAAGCATACCTGGAGCAAAAAGTTCCGGGAAATTCTCCCGCATCGCTTGCTCACGCTCCCAAGAGAATTCGTCTCGCCCGCAGTTGTCCCATCGCACCTTTACAAGTTTGACTTCCTTGTTGCGCAACTGCCGGACTTCCGAATCCTCCACGCCAACCGGACGAACCCTCATCCCCAAATCCTCCATCACCGGCACCGTTGCCGCTTCGACTACGACGCTCGGCTCCACCAGAGCTTTCCTCAACATAGAGACGTGGAAGACATCATGTAATCCACTCAGCTCTGCGGATAACGCCAAACGATAGGCTGCTTCGCCTATACGTTCCGTAACCTCGAACGGACCCAGATACCGCGGACTCAACTTCTTGAGTCGCCGTGTAACATCCCGATTCGAGCTAGACCCCTTGTGCGCATTTTTGAGTCACGCGAGTTGACTCGGGCTCGGGGTGTGCTGAGGGCCAGGCTTGCACCTGAGCCGGGGAAGTGCACTCGACGAATGCGGCGAGTACCATTTCTATTCTTTGTCCCGATGCTTGCTGTATCGGGGTCCGAGCCGTCCGGGGAGTATAACTTGTGCAATAAAACTCGAAGGGAGCGTGCCGCCTTGAAGGAATTATAGTGTGTTCCTTAGCTCAAATGACATGGTGTTCAAATAGCGTATATATGAAGTTAGGCCAAAAATAGTCGTCTCGAGCTACGCGACGCCTCAAATATGATTATTGTGCAAATGACCTCATAATTGGCCTTAGTTTGTTTTGTTAGACTCGTAAAGCCGATACAAGTCCAACGGAGTCGACCGCACTCAATTGCGATGAGTATCGGAGAATCTGTCGTGTCGACGCGACTTTAAGTAACGAAATTATCCAAAAAATGTGATATCGAGTAAACGGTCTCAGAATTCACCCCAGTCAGTTTTGTTAGACTCGTGAAGCCTATACGAGTTCAACAAAACTGTCTGCGCTCGATTCTGATGAGAATCGGCGATTTTATTAATGTGGTCTGCGAATAGCATATTTATCCAAAATGGTGAAATGGACCAAACAACCTCGCAATTGACCCCAATCAGTCTTGTTAGACTCGTAACGATAGTATGAATTCAACAAATTTATCTGTTTGCGATTCCGACGTCGTTTGAAGGAGTTTTGACGTTTAAGTCAAATTTGGCCGTAAATGCTCCGACAAGCATAAATTTACCAAACGAACTCGGAATTGATCTCGGATCGTCCCGGTGGATGCGTGCCAGCGAGACGATCAAAACGAGCCCGTCCGGGACAAATTTCAAGTCCTCTACGGCATTGTGCGAGCGTTTTAGTCAATAATAATATCATTACTATTATTATTATTATTATTATATTAATTTTAATACATATTATATATATATATATATGTATACATAAGTTTAGGTTAGAAATAAATTTGCCCGATCCCCTCTCTTCCTCCCAGCGCCGTCAAGCCCTCCCTTCCCTCTTCCTCCTCCATCTCCGGCGCTCTTCACGGCAAGGTTGACGACCCCGAAGCTCCTTCCGGCGAGCTCTCAACTCCGGCGTCCATCTCTTCCTCGTTTCCTGTCAAGGGCCAAGATGCCTCTCTCCCTCTCTCTCTATACAACCTCCATGGCCGCCCCCTACTCCGACGAAGCTCCGAGCAGACTGAAGCTCTCCTTCTCCGGCAAGATCCCCACCATCATCTCCAAGCCGCAACCTCTTCCCTCCAGCCATGGCCGACCCAAGCTAGCCCACCTACTCTCCTCCATGGCCGCCCCTCTACAGGCTCCGACCCAAGCTCCGAGCAGCCCGAGCCACCTCCGTCGAGCTCTACTCCGGCAAACTCCATGCTCGACCACCCTTACCAGCAACCCTCTCTCTCTCTCTACAAATTTCATGGCCGACAATCTTGCCGAGCTTCTCCGTTTCAGATCCGGCAAACCGGCGAGCTTCACGTCCGAAAGCCAAAACAGCCCACTCACAAGGCCGGCACCTCTTCGAGATCCGATTCGGCGAGGTCCGGATCGGCAAGATCCAACCATGACCGGGAGCGGCGGACAAATGCCGCATGCGCGGCTATTGGGTAGCATGCACGGAAATCAGGTGACTTCCTCCCCTATCCCTTGGTGCTAGTTTTCTTAGATCCGCTAGGCGAGATATCGAACTCAATTGAGTCGATTTGCGAGCGTGATGAAGCTCCGTAGGAAAAAGGCCGCGTTAGGGTTTTCGCCGTAGGGCGCCGATCGCCGCGAAAATGCCCTCATTCAACTCCCCGCTTCAATACGAACGTGGGGCGTTGGTGTCGTGATAATCGAAGGCCTCGTGAGGGTGCATGGGAGGAGAGAAGGCATTGCCCTAAATTGCAATTGGGATGATAATGAATAGTTCCCTGCAATTGGGAATTCAATTATATATTTATATATATATATATATATATATAAATGTCATTTGGCTGCTTGAGGAAGAAGTTCCCTGTATATGGGATTTCATTATATATATATATGTGTGTGTTCTGTTAGCTGCTTGAGAAATAAGTTTCCTGTTTTGGGATTTCAATTATATATACATATATATATATATTGTTCTTTGGGTTGCTCGAGAAATGAGGGAGAGTTCCCTGTTAAATGAGATTTCACTGAGATATATATATATATATATTCATTTGGCATTTGGGATGATAATGAAGTTCCCTGATTAATTGGATTTCAATTATATATATATAATGACCTAAATCATGTTTGGGGGAGACGATGAATAATCCTCTGTTATTAGGATTGTTAATTAGGTATGATAAATGTGATGAAAGCTCACTGTTAATCATGGTCAATTTATAACTTGCATAAATGTGATGACAGCTCCCTGTTAAATCAGATTCAATTTATAACTTGCACGTAGCTATTAAGGAAAATTGTGCACAGCTGGGTTCAAGCCAGTTTTTGGGCCTGACCGCACTGGAACTAGGTTTCGGGCTCAACATGAATGTTGTAGCCCTCGGAAAGAGATTTCCAACGATAGGTTACACGTTTTCTGGGGTGACCTGTAGTTCCCTAAAAGTCCAGTCGAGTGGACTGTCTAGAGAGCTGAATTGTGTTATTGTTCTCTGTTTTCTGCCCAGTTTTACACAACTGACTTCAGGTCCAATTTTATGCATTAAATACTTAGATCTGGGTCACGGGCTCAACTTAAGAGTTGTAGCCCTTGCTCTTAGCTTTTCAAATTGGGGTAGCACATAATTCTTGGATAAGTATAGCTCCCAGAATGTCAGTTTTAGTAAACAGTGTCATTATGTTCATGGTTTCAATAATTGGTGGAGATATTCTTTATATAGTTGTGATTAGTCCTGTGAAGTTTCATAATTTTTTTAGATGAGTATATGTTAACTGGGTATTTATGAATCTTGATGCTCTTATGTTGATATTTTAAAGTTCACCCCTTTGAATGTGATAAATCTTGGGAACATGATTATGAAGATTAAATCGTCTATGTTGCAAGGAATGTCGTTGAGTAATCTCGTGTTGTTAATATATTTACTCACCCTGGTTGGATTGGGGAAATTGCTAGGAGTATGATGGTGAAGATTTTAATACTTCACATGTTGTTAGTACCACTAGGTTGGATAGTGGAAAACATTCGGTATAGTATTTTATCTACTACGATTGTGATAAATGCTATAGTGTGATTTTGTAATTGTGCTTGAATTATATTGCACGTTGGGAAGAATACATGTGAGGAACATAAAAATTACAGTTAAAGGTAAACGATTTGAATGCTAAACGCAATGAATCTTGTGATGATAACTACGATTAAGAAGGTGAAAGGAAGAATGTAAAGTACTAACATTTGTTATAGTTATTGAATACACAAGTAGTCCGGTGGGGTCAAGTGTTTGGATTCCTCTCAAATTACTTATCGGATGATCGTAAAATTTGGTGGACATGTGCCTAATGGTATTGAGACCACCCCCGATCAGAATTATGAATGTTGGATTTATATATACGGTAATATTGTTAGACTCTTCCTATAAATTTGTTGTGTTGCAAATAACATTGGTAAATATAGACAAGGCTTGAAAATGGGGAAATTTTCAAGGTAATGATTATGAGATAACACGGGGGATCTCATAGGAGTCGGGTTGATATAAGTCCTTGATCAAATATTTGGTTATAAGTTATCATGATGCATGAATAATGGTGCTGAACCCTCAACAAGGTTAATAGTTTGAGTTTTTCGTAATACTTGTGAATTGAGTATGAGGGTGGGATGAGAAGTTATGTTGGGTCTTGCACATAATTTGTAAAAAGGGGGAATATGACGTCATTCCCGCAAGTAGTCCTACAGGGTCGTATAGAATGATTGTCATAATATATGCACACCACCGCACGAGAGTTGTGACAACTCGGGATGGGTAACATCGGCTAAGCGTGCAAGAAGTGAAATGTAATAAAACTCCGCTTGGGAGTCCTTTGGTGCTTATGAGCACGGGTTGTGCATGGGGAGCACATGGGTTGCATGGCTTACACCTGGTGGTGTATGGAACCTGGTTGGAGGATTACTTATGGCGGGTCTACGGGCTTGCTAGTCGTGACACCGACAGAAGCCGGCAGTTAGATTCTAGACCGGTTGGGTTGGACTTTTGGTGCTCACCTACCCAAGTCCCCTTCTGTGTCCTTGAAGGCTCCGCCGTGTGTTCTTAGCGTCGAGCAGTACGCAGGGTCTCCGCTGTGTGTTCTTAGCGTCGAGGCGTACAGAGGCCTAGGACTAGTAGTGTTCATACCCTCCTAGTGGTGGAGGAACTTGAATCTAACAGGGTTGGATGAGAAACAACCCTTGAGTAAAAGCCGAGCTTAGTCTTATAATATCATGATAGTCTTCTGGTAATAATCTTGAGTCAATTGGATGACTATTTGTAGTACCTCCCCTTATGTGGTTCATATAACTCATTTGGTTTGCGAATAGTAAAACGGTAGAATGAAGTTAACTTGTAGACCATTAGGTGGGAATGGGAGGTAGTTGGTGTACCTGATTTGGATGAAGAGGTTGAGGTCACCAAAAAGGAGTTTGGGTGATGAGAGTGCTTGGTGAGCTATGGGTAAGGTTGTGCTCGGGATTGACGAAAGATCGTCTTTCCCCTTAGAGGGTCATAAAGCACTGAGGTTTAACTCAAGTGTAATGATTAGAGGGTAATCTTAAGGGTAAATACCAATAGTACTAAGTGTCTTGAGAAAGGGAACTTTGGGGTGTCATCTCATTGTAGTTCCTAGTACTGTAGCGAGCCCCTTACAGGGTAACCCTCGGGAAGTCCAAGATTAACCCTAAACTGCAATAACATTTAAAGTAGGCAAGAGTAGCCATAGTAAGGTAAGATTGGATTTATGTATCTCCTCCCAGAAGCGGGAGTGGCAGGGTTGTGGTGCCCGGTTAGACGAGCGGGAACCTCGAGGGGATGATTATCCCGGTAACATTCTCAGAAATGTGGCAGGTCTTCGGTACTAGGCAGGTCGTCACTCCGACCGCGGTACGTTGACTTAGCAGGTGTGTAGGGGTCTAAGGGGCCAGCTTGGCTGCGTGTCGGGACGACAGTTCCCCGAAGACACCTCTCACTTGCCTCACAGTCTGGTGGACTCCAGCAAAGAGTACGCAGAGCTCCGCGGTTGTTTAGCGTCGATGCGTACGTGCGGTCTAGGCCTGGTAGAGTGTATACCCGCCTAGGAGTGGACAGCTCGGTCCGCTACCACCGTGTGTCATAGCGGTTGGTACCCGAGAGGTTGGCTTCCTTTCAAACAGAGGGAATTACAAAGGTCTATGCGCATAGAGTCGTGTGTGTGAGTTTCATTGCATAAGACATTCATGGCATAGCATAGCATACACACTTGCAGATCCTCATCATATAAATTAGTATGGGCTCTTTTATATGATGAGTTATGATTCCTGGAAATCCTAACTTATAAGTTTGTATGGGCATTCATATAAGTTAGGGTACGAGATTGATTACTTGTCGCTACTGTTCTTACTGCCTTGCTTTACCTGCTTTACTTACTGTTTATTTACTGTTTATTTACTGTTTATTTACTGTTGTACACCTTTATTATACTCCTGCTTATACACGATTAGATTAGCCCCTTTTACACTTGTGTAGCTTAGAATTAGTGTATACACTAGTTTACTTTCCCCATCACCTGCTTTGTATATTACTGTTATATTGCAGCTTTTCTTCCTTTCCTTCCGCCCGGTGCCTTGGAGTCGCCGGGGGAGCGGATGTGAAGCCACTTAGTCTTTATGACTAACGGTTGCTACGTCCCTCTTTTTAGGAGTACAATCAGTGGTATAGCAGCATTTAACACCGGAGGCCAGCCAGGTCAGGTGTGCAGGGCTGGGGTTTTCGGTACCTTAGCTGCCGTCAGTGTCAGAGGCGGGTGAGTGTTTTGAGATGTAGCCATTGGGGCATTTAGCTGGTTACTCTGATGATTTGCAGGAGCTTGTGTAGCTTTCTGTCTTTCTTATACTCTGATTTGGACATTATTACTTATTGTGAATCTTTGGTTTTTAATACTTTCTTTCATTGATGGGTTGGCGCTGTGTAGTTGGTTTAGCCGGCAGGATAGGCGTCTTGTGGGGGAGGCTAGCTCGTGTGCTAACGCTTCTGCAAGGCGGCTGTCCTGGGCATAAGACTCCCCTCGACCGTGTTTTGTGTCCCGGGAGGGGGATCTTACACGCCGCACCCGCGAAACACCCTTGAACGGCTTGATCTTCAGGTAGACCATGTCGCCCACTGCAAACTCCACATTTCTGTGGCGCGCGTTGAAATACTTCGCTTGACGATCCTGAGCAACCTTCATGCGCTCCTGAATCGTCCGCACAATCTCGCAAGCATCTTCCACCACTTGCTTCCCCAACAACTTAGTGTCTCCCGCCTCCGCCCAAGACATCGGCGTTCGACACTTCCTTCCATACAAAGCTTCATAGGGCGCCATTTTGATACTCGCCTGGAAGCTATTGTTATAGGCAAACTCCACCATGAAGAGGTGGTCTTCCCAACCTTTACCAAAGTCGAGAGCACACATTCTCAACATGTCCTCCATCGTACGGTTCGTTCGCTCTGTCTGACCATCGGTCTGCAGATGGAACGCGGTACTAAACTTGAGCTTTGTGCCTAAGCTCTTCTGTACTAGCCTCCAGTCCTTCGAAGTGAAACGCCCATCGCGATCACTAACGATGCTCTTCGGAATCCCATGCAACCGCACAATGTTTCGAACATAGAGCTGCACGAGCTTCTCCACGCTATCGCCCTTCTGATTCGGAAAGAAGTGAGCCACCTTGGTCAGGCGATCCACTATCACCCAAATCGCATCGTTACCCTGCTGCGATCGAGGCAAACCATGTACAAAATCCATGGAGATGTTATCGAACTTCCATTCGAGAATAGGGAGAGGCTTCAAGAACCCACCGGGCCTTTGGCACTCAGCCTTCACCAAGGCACAAGTCTGGCATCGGCTCACGTACTCGGCTACATCCCGCTTCATCCCAGGCCACCAAAAAGATTTCTTCATATCCGCGTACATCTTTGTACTTCCTGGATGAACGAAGTACTTCGTAAAGTGAGCTTCAAACATCAACTCCTCGCGAAGCTTGCCAAAGCGCGGAATACAGATCCTTCCGTCTCTCTTCAGAATCCCACCAACCATCTCCAAAGTCGTGCCTTCGCTTTGTTGAGCCTCCAACGCCCACTGTTGGCACTCTTCATCTGTGCTCGTCGCCTCTCGGATTCGATCTGTTATGTCATACTGCATTTCCATCCAGTTCAAACGAGCCACGCCAGACTCGCCTCTTGCCACACAAGAAATATCCAGGGACTCCAGGTCTCGTATCAAAAGTTCATCATGCGCCTCCATCCAATTTCCTTGCCCGGAGTACTTCCTACTCAAGGCATCTGCTACCACGTTGGCTTTACCCGACGTATACTGAATCTCCACGTCGTAGTCCCCAAGGAACTCGACCCACCTACGCTGGCGCATATTCAAATCCTTCTGGTCCAGGAGATACCTCAGGCTTTTGTGATCCGTGAAGATCTCCACCTTCGCACCATAAACGTATTGCCGCCACAATATTAGCGCAAAAATTACCGCCGCCAACTCCAGATCGTGGACGGGATAATTCCTCTCATGAGTCTTTAACTGCCTTGACCCATACGCTATCACCTTGCCGTGCTGCACCAGCACGCAACCCAACCCGCAACCTGACGCGTCGCTGAAAATCTGAAATCCTTCCGTCCAACTAGGAAGACTAAGGATTGGAGCAGACATCAACCTTTCCTTCAAATTCTCAAATGCACAGGCACACTCCGGTGTCCATACGAACCTTTGGTCCTTGCGAGTGAGAGTGGTGAGGGGCAACGCCATTCGCGAAAAGTTCTCCACGAACCTTCTGTAATAACCGGCTAGTCCAAGGAAGCTCCGGACTTCCGCCACGGTTCTCAATACAGGCCAATCCCTAATGGCTTCAATCTTCGCTGGATCTACTGCCACCCCATCTCCACTAATCACGTGACCCAAGAAAGCCACCTTCTCGATCCAAAACTCGCATTTTGAGAACTTAGCATAAAGCTGATTCTCCCTTAGAGTCTGCAATACCAGCCTCAAGTGAGACTCATGCTCTGCCTCTATTTTTGAGTACACCAAAATGTCATCAATAAACACCACCACGAACGAATCTAGAAACGGTCGAAAAACCCGGTTCATCAGATCCATGAAGACGGATGGCGCGTTCGTCAGTCCGAACGGCATCACCGAAAACTCGTAATGGCCATACCGAGTCCCAAACGCTGTCTTAGCGATATCCTCTTCTCGAATCTTCAACTGGTAGTACCCCGACTTCAAGTCTAACTTGGAGTACACCACTGACCCTACTAACTGGTCGAATAAATTATCGATTCGCGGAATCGGATATTTATTCTTAACGGTCAATTTATTCAGTTCACGGTGGTCGATACACAACCGCATACTTTCGTCTTTCTTCTTCACAAACAATACTGACGCGCTCCACGGCGAAGAGCTGGGCCTAATGTACCCTTGCTCTAACAACTCCTGCAACTGAACCTTTAACTCGGCCAGTTCCTTCGGTGCCATCCTAAACGGAGGACGCGACACCGGCCTCGCACCCGGTACCAACTCGATCGAAAAATCGATCTCACGTTGAGGGGGTGCTCCCGGAAGCTCCTCGGGGAATACGTCCTCAAATTCTTCCACCACCGGAACTTCTCCAATGGCCAACTTTGTGGAGTGAGTCTCCAACAAAGCCAAAAACGCCTCGCCTCCTTGGTTTACCGCACGCCTCATTTGCACGGCGGAAATCAGGGAGCAAGCAACTCCGCTTAGGCCTTCGAACTTGACCTCTGCTCTACCTTCTCCTCTCAGGGTTACCACCTTCAACTGGCAATCGATACTAGCTCGTTGCGCGGCAAGCCAGTCCATCCCTAAGATAATGTCGAATTCGGCTAGTGGCAGAATCGCTGCTACCAACACGAAATCATAATCGCCAATTTGCATCACAATGCGTCCCTTCCTCATGGTAGTCATGAAAGACCCATTCGGCATACGCACACTCAGCTCCACTTCTGCCTCTACGGACTCAGCACCAATCTTCCGGATAAAACTTTCCGCAAGAAAAGAGTGGGACGCCCCCGTGTCGAACAACACTCGAGAGGGGTAGCCCGAAACTAGCACGAAACTAGCACGAAACCTAACTACGTGCAAAAATAAACATAAAAGGCCGCAACCTACATTATAGTAACAAACGAAAACTTAAACTTTTCGTACCTGTCACCACGTCGGGTTGACGTATCGCTTCCTGTTGCCCAAGATTATAGGCTCTAGGCTGCACTGGAGGGAACCGCGAAGCACTCGACTCCGCCGCTTTCCCCTTCTCTGCAACACCGGGACCCGAACGCGCCGATTGTTCCTGTCTCGGCTCTGGCTCAGCTCCGCCCTCGGTACAAAACCGACTAATGTGACCCACCTTGCCACACTGGTAACAAGTCAACGGACCTTTGAATTGAAAATCTCCCGAGGGTGCGCCACTTCTCTCCCCAGTCCTATTAGGACGGGGTTTCTTCTTGTATCGGTTTCCCTCAGACTTCCACTGAGATTGGGACTGAGAAGGCTTTCCTTCTCCCTGCTTTCCGCAACACCCTTTCGCCGTTGGGTTCGCTCCAAGTCGCTCTCCAGTGTGCGAGCGGCTTCGACCAATTCATTGAATCCCGCATTCTTCAAGGCTATGAGTGGTTGCCTTAAATTTTCTCTCAACCCTTGATAGAAGAGATTATCCCTCTCTTCGTCATCTGCCATGGTCGTTCCCGCATAACGACCCAAACGAGTGAACTCTTGCAGATATTCATCCACTGTCTTCTCCCGCTGCACCAAATGCAGAAACTGCCGCTGCAGTGCTAACCTTGTCGAAGCCGGAATATAACGCTTTAGGAAAGCGTTCCCGAACTCCTCCATGGACAGAACACGCCCAACAAAATAGCAACCGTTATGGTTCACCCACCACAACTTCGCATCGCCCTCTAACATGAAACTCGCAAAGTGAGACTGCCTCTCAGCTGGGGTCTCAGCTGCCTTCAAGAGCTCCTGGATCCTCGAAAGCCAATCCTCGGCATCCGTTGGAGTGCCCACTCCCTTGAATGTCGGAGGGTGGAAACTCAAGAAGTATTTCATGAATCGATCACCCATCGGAATAGCTCTCTCCGTTATTGGCTCTGCTTGCCTCACTTCGACATCCGGTGTAGCCGGCGTAGCCGCCAGAGTAACAGGAGTCGCAACTTGCACCACCGGTGTCAGAACCCGTGGCATCGCTCCAGCTTGGGCCGCTACCATTGCTTCCGCTAGCATGCGACAGAAATCAGTCGGGGACATGCCCACATTCACGAGGCTCGGAGCAGTCGCACTGCTTTCCGAAGGCTCCTCTTGCCTCCTCGACGTCCCCACATCGTCGCCAACATCCTAGCATAAGCAAGGAAGAAGACTTATCAAGCTCTATTCGCAAGACTCAAACGCAGGGATACTCATGATCCCGCACAGTACTCCTATGTGGAAAATCTCTTACGCGATCCAAATACACTAGACCTCGCAAGAATACTCAAACCTCCCTCTGATACCAAATTGTAACACCTCCCCTGTAGTGACCATATAATATGGGTCCGGCCGGGACCCCACAACATATAACCGCCACAACTTTGGTATTAAAAGATGATATTAACTACCCAACTCAAAACTCAGATAACACACAGCGGAAACAACCAAAAAAACACAGAGATTGTCCACAATACATAGGAGTCCAATTGGCCTTAAGGCCTTACAAAATAGCAGTCCAAATCACCAAACATTCAACACGACAGGACATCCCAACAAAAGGGGAAAATAATAGTTTTACCTAAACTACCTCGGCATGCAAGCCGGTTAAAACATAATGCAATAATAAAAGTGCATGGAAATAAAGACAAGCACTTCATGAGGCTCTAGGCCTTTTTGGCCGGCGTGCTAGGTCCAGCCTGCGATTCTTGCCCTGCAACCAAATCACAAAGAGCGGTAAACGAGGGTCAGCTATGGCTGACCACAAACGGTGTAACAACATCCCTCCTCCCGGCCGTCCTAGCGGACCCCGGGGAACTACTTCACCCTGCAAGTCAGCACTTCGTATGCAAATGTACATATAAGAAAACAGCATAAACACAGGTGTGAGTGTCACATACATCATCCACGTTTCTATGTTGAGCAGATAATAAAAAGGGGCCTACCAATGCAAAATGAATGCAAACCCGGGTTTGACCCAAGGCACCCTAGAGCGTATGAATCTATCACATCATCATACATCATCATCACATCACAAACACAGGGGTACTCGTCATTTCCCCGCAAGGGTATCGTAGCCCAAGGCCAAGAGCTCTCGCTGAGACCCACCTCGCCTGGCTCGCCATGCCATCGGGCTTGTCTAACAGCTCACACGCTCGGGCCGCCAACAACACACAAGACCGATACTAAGAATTCTGGCTAACAAAAACGTCCCAAGGCCCTGGAGTTACTCTCGGGACAACGTCCACCGATTGCCTCGCCTGGCGACCGTCAATGGACTCATCCGTAGCACAGACATTCTCGTCAGTCAACCATCGAAGGGACTAATCTTGCCGGGACACTCTCCACGCGTGAATCTCAGTCTTCACGGGATAGCCAGCCGACCACAAAGACCAATCGCGCCTTCGCACAACACTAGGCATCACAAGCCCCATATTCCGCACATTATTTCTCCGCCCTAAACCCAACGTTCGTTACCACACGAAGCTACAAGGGCATCACAACGACGAGTTCGCCGTATTCGGATTTCTAACAAAACCCCTAAAATGCGCGTAAATCAACATCACCGAATCGGACCAACGGCCACAAATCCGGCTTCACCCACAATGCCTAATCCGCTAACGGAGCGGATCTCTAGTGCAAATCATGTCGGGGACGGACTCAATCAACCCGATGGTTCCTTTTGAACCAAGGCGACCCGGACCCCTCTCACTCGACGGATCCGATGCCAAAATGCAGAAATTAAAGGGATGCCATGCACGCATCCTAAAGACCGGGAGGAGAAATGTCGTTACCTTTTGAGATCTCCTCCTAGCCATGAGAAGCTTGCAAACAAACGGTGGAGAAGAAGCGCCTCGACGCCCTCTACGCGTTGCCAGTCTCGGATCGGCGAACGGAGCTCCGAAGCTCCGGCAATGGCGGATTCCCCTTCTTCTTCCTCCTTGCCTCCTCCTCCTTTCTCCAACCTAAGAGAGAGAAAGTCTTGGAAATCATGAGGGTTTAACTCCTCTACCAAGCCCTAAAATCCCCCAGCCATCCATCGCAGCCGTTGGATCAAATCCCAACATCTTTGGACGGCCGGATCATCTTCCCCGTCACTTTTCGCGGAGCAGAATAAACAGTGCGCACGAGATCGTGCGCAGCCAACATCCCCTGATCGTGCGCACTACACAATCAGCCGACCTTCAACCCTTGTGAATTAACGCACGATCAGGCGCACGACCACTGGTCGTGCGCGAAGGAGGCCAGTGAGCGTGCGCGAAGAACCTGCTATGGAATTTTCAGCCTATTCTGAGCGCGACGCTACCACTCCGCCTACCTCGCTGGACTACGATTTTTGGGGTGTTACATTTTGGAGCCCAACCGAGATCCTCGAAAAGTTCTTGAAGGAGAGATGGAACGCTGATAGAAATCTTTAAGGGGGAGCTTGAAGAGCGATGAAGATCTTCAAAGAGTCTTCGCCGGAAAACTCAAGGGCTCCTTCTTGTCTCAATGTCAAAAAGTCCCTTCAAATGGAGGTCTGCCCCCCCCCCCCCCCCCTCTTATAGTTTTTGAGAGCGCCATGCTGATTTTTGGACGAGTGAATGTGAATGCTTGATTCGGGACACACAGGTGGCCCATTTCGAGGTTTTGACGAGTTTGCCCCCCTGTCACCTTGGGCAACCTGCCTCCCTGGTGGTGGTGGTGGTGGTCGACGATCGCCGTCGGTGATGGATGATGGTGGCGCGCCCCGCGGAGCAGGGATGAGCGGGGAGTGCCTCCTGCGGAGCAGGGATGAGTGAGAGCGATCCTTGTGAACCAGGCGAGAGCGGGAGCGCTCCCCGCGGAACTGGCGAGAGCGGGAGCGCTCCCCGCGAAACAGGTTGGAGTGATAGCGCTCTCTGAGGAGCAAGCGCGAGCGAGAGCGCTGACTGCGGAACAGGCGAGAGCAGGAGGGCTCCCTACGGAACGGGGGAGAGCGGGAGCGCTCCCCGTGGAACAGACGAGAGCGGGAGCGCTCCCTGCGGGGCAGGAGCGAGCGAGAGCGCTTCCCGCAGAGCAGTAGCGAGCGGGAGCGCTTCCCGCGGAGCGGGCGTGAGCAAGAGCGCTTCCCGTGGACCAGGGCGGAGTGGTAGCACGAAGGTAGTTAACAGCAGGATTAAGACCTGTCATAAATATTGGTGCCGCTCTGCGTGTCTGGGCGAGACCGCGATGAGAAACACTCGTTCCGGCTCAACCCGAACCCTTTTAGGGGAACCCCATCAAGTCGGTCGAAAAAAACGAGCAGAAATTGAGGGCAATGGAAGCAGCGTGACTTGTCTCTGTCGGCGCAGGGACTTACTTCTCTGCTACGGCCTTTGCTCGCCGGCACAGCAGCGTAGCGGTCTTCGGTGGCGGAATACGGCGGCGTCTGGCGGTCTCTGTGGAGAACGATGGGCGTCGGCGCGGGGAAAAGAAGATGGGCGGAGGCGAGATCAGGTTATCGAGAGGGATTCAGGTATGAGAAAAGGCGAAATTTTTCAATCCGGGTCTCGAACCCAGATCTCAGTCCGGGACCCGGGATCTATTGACACTTGGCGAGATAGTTTTCAGTTATTTTTTAGGCGGGAAATACTATAATTTTCCCCCTTTTTGCGCCAGCTACAACAACCTTGTAGAAAGGTTCTCCAGGAGAAAGATCATTCAGACATTTTCTGCAGTCCGACATTCTTTTTCTCACCGGAGACCCTCTAACCAGAGCAGCATTGCCATTGAAGACGTTGGAATCCTCAAGGAACATGGAAGAAGAGATAGGTTGTTATGTCTATGTTTAGAGTAGATTTGTAACATTTGTATAATGCAAGCACCATAGGTTGGTTTGGGGAAGACGAACAATGGCGAGAATATCTGTGAGATAACGATGAATATTCATGTTTTGTTAGTAAAATCTACCTGATAATATCTTAGATAATGTCTGTAATATCAAAGATACAACTAGAATATCTCAAATATTACTGAAATATCTCAGTTAAAAATAGGAAATCCTAGATAAATCGCTAATTTCTCGTCTGATTTGCATTAACTCGGCCTAATGTTTTATTGGCTGGATATTACAAAAACATCTGAGTTAAAAATAAGAATGTTTATCTGTTGTGATATAGGCTGAAAATTCCAAGATTGTTTTCTCAATTGTCCAAAGCGAAGATGAATGGCACAAAATGTATTGTGACTATGCACGTACTATTGAGTTTAGTGTACTTAAAGTGCATCGATTATTATTTCCAGACACAACTATTCTAAAATCAAGAAAGTATTCTTGCACTGGAGCAGGAGGTCAAGCGAGCTCCTAAAGTTCCTGAAAGTGAAATTAAATATCGCCGAAGGGATGGTAAAACAAATTGTCCTGCGATAATTGTAAGGAAAGCCCCGACCAAAGTTCTTGAAAGTGACTATGTCAATGACATATTGCAAAGAAAGCCCCGATCAAAGTGCCCACATTCAATGTCAATGCAAGTGCGCGCTCTGTGTTTTATACTTGTTTAAGTAAATGTGATTCACACAATGAGTTTGAATTAGCTTGGACTGACTGATCTATAATGGAGTAGTATGATATATAAGATTGAAGTATTTTGGGTGCGGCTGATATAAAAAATAGATAGAGGAGCCTAATATCATCAAAAAAATTCAACAAATTTTTGTCCAACTGCTTATTTGTAATGAGAGTGATCATTGCAAGAAAAGATGAACAAAACACTTGATGCTTAAAGTATGGGGTTTGATCTCGATTTTGTGCCTTACTGAAAAAAACCTAATAAGATGCAGCAAAAAATTACCTTTACGAAGAGAGCAGGAAGAAGGCGTAGTCGAACTGTCGGAGAGAGCTACGAAGAAGGCGCAGTCGACCCACCAAAGAGAAATTTCACCGAAGGGAGCTAGGAAGAAGGCGCAGTCGAACTGCGGGAGAGAATTAAACAAGCAGACTATAGTCACTCGGATACAATCCCCTTATCCCAGTTACATTTTCAAAACTAATATTTTATTAAGTATTTTTTTGCCACGTGCCAATTGATCCCCCAGGTCCCAGACCAAGATCTGAGTCCGAGACCCGAATCGAAAAACTTCGCCGAGAAAAAAGGTTGCAAATAGATGTTTTAAAAGGGGCTACAAAAATATTTCGCCGACAAATGAGTGATGTGATACTTTGAAGTCAAAAGTAATCATTTTATATCTATTTTTTATTTTAATGGTTCGAAAATAATTTTGCTTTAAAAAGTGAGTAATGAGATACTGTAAAGAAATAATATACAATTCTTATTTTACATTTATTTTGATTATAAAAATTCATAGTTTTAAATTACTTGTTTTCATACTTTTTATTATTAAATACACTCTCAAAATTACTAAATATTTCCTGTTTTTTTTTTAAGAATCATAAAATAAAAAAAACATTAAAATTAAAATTTCAATGTATTTATATATAAGCATGGGCTGGTGTAATTAATGCTGGACTTGGAGTTCGACCGAACGGTATGAACTATAAAGCAAGCAAATGAATAATAATAATAATAATTATTATTATTATTATAAGGGGAAGTTCAGAAAGTAGAATCGTTTTTGCCCATGAATGAACTTCATGTGTGATATATATGGTTTACCCTAATTTACTGAGACCTGCGGTTTTTCGGGTTGATGAGCCAACGGTGTACAGAATCCGATCAAGACGTTTCAATATGACCAAATTGAGCCCAATTTTTGCGCTGAACACATTGGTTTGGTGCGTCCATTCGATTCTGTTTCCTAGGACGGCACCGTTGATATATTAATTATTTCTCTTATTATGTATGTATGCATGCATACAAATATATGCATGTGATATTAATTACACTATCAAATTAATAACGATCATCCACTAAATTTAATTTATATTTTAAATACTTTGGAATTATAGAGAAGGTTTTTAACACCTTAGTTATGAAATTGTTATGAACTTAATTTGCTAGAGAGTTTATTAATTAAACTTATTTGATTAAGGCTCTCTTTAGCACGGTTTTTTTTTGCTACGGTGAGTTTGGATGAAAACGCGGTGATCATAAAATGCATGTTTGAGCTTTGAACCTAAAAGTGAATGAACTTTCTTATGTAAGGTCAGGCGTTCACAAACGAAAATTCACAACTAAAGTGTTCACGACCGCCCTAGCCACCACTGTACCAAACAGAGCCTTAGTACATATATGTCTTGTTTGGGACATGGGGGCATTTTTAATATATAGGAAACCTTTCTCTCCCCCATCTCTTTTAGGAGTATAATAAAAAAACATAGAATATTGATAATGAGCCCATCCAGTGGCGGAAGCAAGAATTTATTCCAGTGTGGGCAGACCTCTAATGCAATTTAATGCCGGGGACGGACACAATCAACCCAGTGAAAGAGATTGTTACCCTTGAAGCGTGCCTCCAAGTAATTGAATCGACCGTAACGGCTCCCACTTTGCAATATCCGAACTCTCCTTAACGAGTCATGGCTGAAAATACAAAGAAATTTTCAATTAGATTCAATTAAAACTGGAGCAAAATCAAGAGCTGAAAATATTAGGTATGACAAATACAAAGATATTAAAACAAAGCCATTAGGTTTGACAAATACAAAGATATTAAGGTGCAGAAATTCAAAGATATTAGGTATTTGGCTGAAAATACAAAGATATTAGGTTTGCTGAAGAAAACCTAATATTAGGTGTAAATTTTTGAGAAATTTTTGCTTTGACAAATTCTGCTTTGACAAATACCTAATATCAGAAAGAAATTCAAATACAAAGATATTAGGAAAATTTCTGCTTTGACAAATTCTGCTTTGACAAATACCTAATATCAGAAATAAATCTCTGCTTTGACAAATTCTGCTTTGACAAATACCTAATATTAGAAAAATTTAAAGAAATTTCTGCTTTAACAAATACCTAATATCAGAGAAAATCAAAGAAATTCAAACCCTTAGGTGCAGAAGAAACCAAAGAAATTCAATGGGGGAAGTGCCGAAGTGGAGGCAGGACTCAGAAGCCGCAGAAGAAAATCTTATGAGCGATGTTGGAGAGGAGAAGAACTGTGTCGACGGACTCGACCTCGACGAGGATGCCACCGCAAGTCCTCAAGAGAGGAAGGGCTGGGTATGCAAGACTGCAACTGTCGTCGGCTTGGAGGGAAAGACGGAGGTGGCGTCGTCGCGAGCAGTCCGACTGAGAGAGGAGAAGAGTTTCGTCGTCTGAGAGCGAGAGAACCGCAGGTCCGCAGGATACCTAATTTCCCGATGCAGTATTAATTTGAGTGTGGTCCCGTGGTCCGCCGGTGCAGTATTAAAGTTTTAAAAAAACAAAGGTATTAGCCACGGCGTTTTGCCGTGGCTAATACAATTAATTTTTTTTTTTAAAAATTTGAGTGTGGGCGGCCGCCCACACTCGCCCCAAGGTGGGTCCGCCCCTGAGCCCATCCCATACTACAATTTAAGCAAAACAATGCTCCATCAAATTCATTTATTTTATGCATTTGTTGCGGGTCGCACACGGCTCTTCCGCGGTCCGGTCTAAATCGACCGCCTTAGCTCGGGAGTCGAGCCGGTGCGCGCAAACAGTCAATGTAGACGGCAATGGACAAAGAGACTTTTTACCGTGGAAAACCCCAAGGCGGGGTGAAGAACCACGTTGTCGGGACGGTGCCGACCGAACTTCACTATCTTCCCGGGAGGTTACAGCTTTCGGAGAAGGAGAGGGCGACAGGCCGCGCCTCTTTACAATTTTGAGTGAGAGAGATGCTCGGAGGGTGACAGGCCACCTCTCACGATGCTGAGTGACTCGGGAAAATATTCTAAGTGCTGGACCCTTCGGTTGTAGAATTGTGCTTTTGGATGATGACCGCTTCCCTGACGCTCCGAGCTTTGCCTTGTTCAGGGGTCTCGCTGCACGTTGGGAGAGCGTGTATGCTGGAGTCAAGTGCGTTCGTCGGAGGCGAACGGACAACGCTCGCTTTAGCGGAACGGACGACGCTCACTTCCGCGGAACGGACGACGCTCACTTCGGCGGAACGGTCGGAGTCCGTTGGAGGATTTTCCGGAGGCAGAGTTCCTTCAGAGAGAGAGAAATCCCCTCCCCAAATGAATACCCCTGGGGTCCTATTTATACGATTCGGAGGTGGTTATGGTAGTTATGGTATGCGGTTAGCATTTTTAAATAAAATAAGTAATTAAATAAATATAAAAAGAGGATGATCGGACGGCCCATACGCGATCCTTTCATAACCGGGCGGTTTGGTAACCGCCGAGCGGCGACCTCGCCGGAGCGGCGGCGCCGGCCACCGCCGGAACCCCAAAAATGGGCGGCGGTGGTGGCGGCCTTCTTCCTCGCGGGAGAGAAGGGCCGCCCGCCGCCTTCCCTCAAGGAGGGAGGGGCGGCCGGACTCCTCCCTCGAAGAGGGAGGGGCGGCCGGCCCTTCCCAAGGAAGGGGCGGCCGGCCCCTTCCAAGGGAGGGGGCGGCCGAGGCCGGCCGGGTCTGTAAGACCCCATTTTTTTTTCTTTTCAAACATCCGGGTCTTAGGCCCAGAACCGCCGCTTTGCGGTGACACCTTCGCTCGGGAAGGTCGCCACTACAAAACGCCGATCCTGCCGGCCAATTCGATCACGAAGAAGAAGGTATACATGAACAAATAAGAAGCTCGAGTCCACAATCACATGAATAAAGGTAAATGTCCACAATGTATAATTGAATAAAAATAACAAAGGTACAATAATAAAGGTCTCGTGCCCTGTACATCATATCCTCACTACAATATCACTCGCGGAAGCTAACTACTAATCACTCACAGATCCTGAATCATGTGCTCCTGTACTAGACTGGCCCGCCTCCGTCTACTCCGGCCTCTGGTGTTGCTGCGTCTCCTCGAACCCCTAAAATGATATGGTCCACCGACCGTTAGTCAAAAAGACTAAGCCTTATGTTCCTCACCCCACCCCCAATGGCTCCTAGGCACCGTATGGGGAGGAGGAAGCGGAGGACATTCAAGGGGTAAAAACAAAAGCAGGTGGTGGCGGATCTACAACTACACAGGTGTATATATATATGAAGCAGTAAGTAAGCATAGTAAAGTGCATGTAAAGAACAGTAAGCAGTATATATAATGGCAAGTAAAGTAATATAAAAGTAACTATTGATTTATAGGAATGACCATACAAACCTATAGACCAAGGGGTCATTTAGCAGGGCCTACCGTATAAGAAGTCCCATAACCGACTTATACGTTAGGGGTAGGTTGAATGCAATGTTTATGCTATGACATGCAAAGTATGCTATTATGCTAAGTTCATACAAGTGCAACTCACTCACCACGACTCTATGCGCATAGACCTTTAGTTCCCCCTTTTTGGAGCTAGCAAGACTCCCAGGATACTCCCGTAGTGGCAAACGGAAGCGGTGGGTTGGGCCTCGCCCACCTCTAGGTTGGTATTCACACTACCTAACCTAGACCTATCGTACGCCTCCACAAAACCCGCGGAGCGTCTGCGTACTCTTGCTGACTGGACCGCCAGACTTTCAAGGCTAAGTGTAAAACCACACTTGCCGAGTCAACGTATTGACGTCGGTGTGAACGATCGTCCAATACCAAAGACCCACCACCTTCAATGCACATGCAACATGTTCTACTTCCTATCACCGAGCCATAAGCTCCCCGGGCTAACCTGCCCGCCATCAAACACCACTAAGTCACAAGCTCACCGGTCTTAGGAATTCGCTCATACATCCACCGAGCCTACCGCTCATAATACCAAAATGACTAAACTCCCGAATCCACGGGGTGAGTGTGAGTTGTGTTATTAGTTAATCTTGTACAACCTCTTACTCTTATATTTAGGGTTAGTCTTGGACATCCCGAGGGTTACCCTGTGAGGGGCTCGCTACGGTACTAGGATCTATGATGGGATGACAGCCCAAGGTTCCCATTCCCAAGACACTTAATATTGTTGGTATCTACCCATAGGAAAACCCCCTTAATACTTTTACCTGAATTAAACCTAAGGGCTTTAAGACACTAAAGGGGAAAAGATGATCTTTTGTCAGTCCCAAGATGACCTACCCCAAGGGTGGCACCCCACCACCCTAGGACTAATCAAACCCTAATTATCTCCAGGGGTCCTCACATGGCCATAAGATCACCATTAAACTCTCACATCTCCAATCAATGTACCCCAATTTGGCCTATAACTCCAAAACTGTCAATTTGCTAAACGCAGACCATCCTTAATGTTTTGATGCTCATGAAGGGAGGTACATTAAATAATCATCACTATGACCCAATATTTTTACTGGGGGTCCATGTCACTGATTTAAGATCCATTCTAGAGTTCCATAATTTTCCCAATAATATTAATATTTAAAACCATTTTTCCAGAATACGACTTCCTAAGGTTTGAACTACAAGTGCACTTTTCTGACTTCCACTGCCTACCCAACTTTTTAGATAAATCAAGAGTACATAATAATCAGTATATAGGAATTTGTAGGAGATTCCAGCAAGATTTACTATTTTTGAAAATTCCAAAACCCATTTATTTCCAATAAATTCCAATGGAGGTACCCTCATATGAACTCCAAATCTTATGCAAATTTATACAGAGGTGATTCACACTAAAATATTCATCCCTACAAAGTTTGATCATATTCCATAAAGGTTACATCTGTAATTTCCACAAAGTATATATTTGCAATTAATTCCAAATTGAACTAGAGGTACCAAAAATATCAATCCATAAATTATGAGAAAAATACTGTGGGTACATATTGGTATGAAATGACATCCAGCAAGGTTTCATGCAATTACAGAAATCGAACACCCTAAAATTAGTCATCCCAAAAATTGCCAACAATATAAATAATTACAATTTGGACCTCCAAAAGTTTCCCAATGGTTCTAATAGAATGTCCAGGGGTTAATAACATCAACAATATGTTGGTGACAGAAGATGGTTAATCACTAAGTATTATTTCTTCCTAAATCCCCAAAACCTAAATATTTCTACCTAAGGATTTATTACCTAAGGTTGGCAACTCCAAACCTCTTCATTTTCAAAGGGGAGGTTCCTCTGGTCACTATGACCTATCCTCCAAAACTTTAGGTCAAACCATTTAGGTTTGACTCCACTTCCTTCATTGACCTCTAATTGCACCCCTTTAGGGTTTAACCTAGGGTTAGGGTCAAAACTTCTCCAAATCCACCCAAACTTCTTGTGAGGGTGTTACAACACCTATAGAACTCAGGGGAGTCCAATACACCCCTCTCCAAGGACAAACTCTCCTATGTCCTTCACAACCCCAAATTCCACCCCATAGGGATCAACCCTATGGCCTTGAGCAAATTAACTCCAATGCTCACCAATCTTCCTCATGGGGTCTCAAATTGCTCCCTCTGACCTTTCCAAGAAGACTCAAGTCTCTATGGACCCATTTGGCCAATGGTTCTCTACTTGACTAAATGCACCCCAAGGTGCCCCAACCCCATGTCCTAGGGCAAACCAACTCCTCATGACCCCATAACTCTCTTGGAGGTGATTTGGGTGATATTAGGGCAGTGGTCAAAGATCCACTCCATTTGGAGGTGGTTGATCATGGAAAACCCCAAATGTCTTCTAAACACAACTTTCCCCTTTATGGACAAAATTTTGGCCTAAAGATTACCTAATCAAATGAACTCCAAATGAGTTGAGATTTTAACCAGGGGTTTATCATGACCCTAATAACACCCCACCAAAATTTGGTGGAGATTGGAGGTCATTTGACCCTCCAAATAATTTATGCAAAGATTATTAAATGTTTATAAAAACTTTAGGAAAACGTTCTCCAAAAATTCTCATTTTTGGATATGTTATAGCCCTAGGCATGACTCACTCCTAGTCCAAATTTCAAGTCATTTGGACTAGTGGTTTGGTGTGGGCACCCTTTCAAAGTTCAGTCAAACTTTGCACTAAAATGGGTGCTGAGGTCAAACCAGGACTCCAAATGGGGTGAACCCAATTTTTTATGATCCTAGGGGTCAAGGCCTACCACTTTCATGTTGGGCACTTTTTTCTGTAGAGGGCATCTAGTATTTTTAATAATTAAAATACTACAACAGTTATAATGAATCAATTAAACTAATTAATAAAAACAACTAATTCCTTAAAATAATCCGGCCAACGCGAATCTTGGCGCGGATCGGGCGGCCCGTGGTCATCGTACCCGATGAGCCAACGATCGGGATTTGCCGCGCCTGTGCCGTTTTGATCGCTGATTTCCCGGCCACCTGAGCGCCGCCCCGACCAATCAACGCCACCACCACCTCCGTTGAGGTGGTGGCCGACGACGAGCGGTGCTTGATTGGCCGGAGGTGGCCGGAATTGTGGATTCTGGGTGGAAGCCCAAACCCGATCTACGGGTGGCTTGGCTGGCTCGATCCACGGCCTATTGGCCACGAATCGATCCGCCGATGAGTTAGATCTACACCACTGAGGTTAGGGAGGAGAACCAGACCTGTCTTGGGGGGTTTAGGTGCTCCGACCGTCGACCACCATTGCTCCTCCTTGGAGATTTCGGTACCATCCGAATCCTTACACAGATAGCTCAATCGTTTCGGGGAAGCGGGGTTTCAACTCCTCTCTCCATTATGAAGCTAATGGGAAGGTCAATTTAATGGGAGGAGGGTTCTAACTCCAAAAGCCATTAATGGCCCCTTGGAATTCCTATGGCCGGCCATAATACATCCCCCCTGCCTTCAATTCCTCCTGGAAACTGCTGGAAACTCCTCCTCTCCCCTAGAGGAGATGAATGCAACCATTAATGGGGGGAGATTGAAGGTTTCTTCTTCCTCCCCATTAATTCCCCCTCTTTCTCTCTCCCCCAAAAATGGGTTTTCTCTCTCCTACTCATCATGGTCGATTTTTCTCTCTCACCTAGGCTAGTTATCAGTCAAGCATGCTGGTCAAGTGGTCAATTTGGGCTTAGCCCAAAGAGATTGGGCTAGATTCAAGAGATTTGACCTAATTTGGGCAAATTTGACTTTTGGTCAAATTGACCAATTGGGTGACCCTAGGATGGTGCTTTTGGGTCCATTGGATTCCAAATTAGGTTTATAAACTACTGGTGGGGTCAATTTGGTCACATGAGCCTTAGTTGACCCAATTTAAGTTGATTTGACCAAAACAGGCTAAGCTGACTTTGGTCAAATTGAGCCCTATGGTTGACCCAGTCATGGGGCTTTTTGGTCCACTGGGTCCCCGATGATATGATAACCCTAAGGGTAGGGTCAATTTTAACATGGTGATGGTCAATTAGGGCACTCAGTGAAGAATTGCCATTTTGACCTAAAAAGGGCATTTTGGTCAATTTGCACCACTGGGGGTCCCATGATGGGGCTTTTAGGTCTACTAGGTCCCTTATGGTATTCTAGACCTAGATGAGTGATCAATTTGTCATGGTGAAGGTTAATTGGCTCTAAATAGGCTACTTTGACCAATTTGGGGTTTAGGTTGACTTTGGTCAAACTGGCCTCTTAGGTTGACCCCAATGGGCCCTTGGTACCCTAAGGGGGCCCCTAAAGGGTAGAGATACTATGGTGGGGTCAATTGATCAAGTTGAGGCCCTAAAGTCCAACCCTAAGCTTGGTCACTAGAAATTGCTATTTGCAGTCCAATGCACTTTCAACCCTAATCTTGCCTAAGTTAAAGGGATTTCTACACTACCAAGGCCTTCTCATGACCTTGTCAAGATAGATTCACCTGGGGGGTCTAGCTGTCTGGGGGATGTTACAAATCCCAATAAACAAAAAAAATAATTTCGTCCTCGAAATTCAGGTTAGGCTTACGGGATTTTCACCGAGAGTGGCTGATCGTAACATCCCCTAAGAATTTAAGTTATTCCTGGCTCGAAGAGCACCAACTATCTATGCCACACCAGATCTAGTGGCTCCAAGTTGTGCTCCTCCTGGCCCTAATTTTACCACTTGTCTTAACCTCTGGAATCTTCTTGCGCCGCATGACTCGCACCGTCATATCATCTATCCTGACCAGGGTGACCTAGCTTCCTTGGTCAATCTATCCTTGAACTCCCACTCTAATCTGGGCAGAATCTTACGCCTTCAAAGTTTTCTTTCACACGTTCAAATTCTTACTCCTTCAGGTTCATCCGAATAATCAAACAACTCTAATCTACAACTTTTCTAGTTCTTACTATTGATGGAACTAATCAAATCGTCTAGCGTCCCAATCATCCTTAACTTTTAATGGGGGTGCACTTGTGAACCTTTATGAGTATATGCTAACCAATCATAATGATAAGATGACTCCCGATTATTTTCTACGTGGAGTTTGAATCATAAAGAGCAAAATTTTGACACCTTAGGGTTTTTCACAAGTCAATTTTTATCAAGGAAGAATCATCATGTTTATTTCTCCAAAATCCTGTCACTTCCACTTATGCTAGTCTTGATCCCTCTCAAATGGTCTTAAGCAAGATAAACTTAGATCGTTCTTACCATAGTAAACTCAAACACTAGATTGTAAATCCAATAAGTCATCGTCTAAGATCTCTGGTTATTTATCATCAAAGCTCCCAAGGTATAAAGCTATTATTGTAGACAAAATTTTCCAACCATGACGGGGCATGATTTTTAACAAGACATGAGTTAATCACTTCCGAATTCCCCCAACCACAAAAGCTTTCAAATTTAACTACAACTTGTAAGATCTAATTTCCGCCCTTAACTTCTATATTAGGACATCGACATCCTTAAATGATTAATCCTGGAGGCTTTACATTTCCAATGATTCAATCTAAGGGCAAGTTGTTGACCGACCCTAATGACGTCTATCCATTGCCCTGGTACTACCACCAATCATCATTCCAAACATACTGTTTCACCGTCTCATCTTCTTTCAAGTAACATTGAGTGAGATCGACTTCAAAACCATTGTGTTCACGACACAAAATTTTTCTAACTTAGGTCTAAGGGAAATCTAAGTCCGTCATTAATTTGCCCAATAAACAAAAGGTAAGCCCCAATAAACAAAGGACAAGCCCTCAATAAACAAAAGATAAACCACTATCTATTTTGGGCTAAGTATCTTCAATATTACCAAGTTATATTCGTCCCAAGTATGCAAACAATTCTTAGGGCACACAACCTTAGACTTGGGGTTCTATCTTGAGGCTCATTGATATACTCCACACCTTAGACTCTTCTAGGCATCCTCTACTACAACCTTATCAGGGTCAATATGTCACCCAATCCCAAACGGGTCCCTTCTGAGCTTCAATTCTTATCCGACCCTTGGTGTTTGTCATGGTGGTTGTCTTAATGTAATCCTGTCACAAATACGAGGATTGAGTCTGTCTCATGCCATTCTGCTTATGTGTCAATCTCTCTTTCTCTAGTCTCTTTGGGGTATCCTCGTACCTTCGACAAAAGCTATACCTACGATCTATTTCAGACTAGGTCATGGTATAAATTGTCCTAGTAAGTCACGTGTCCAAGTGGCGTTGAGTCTAACTCATTGACTGAAAGATTATCTAAAGAGATTTTTTTTTGTAGCCGGAGGTATTCCCTGCTGGGGGCAGGGTTCGTCGCAGGCTACAAAAGAAAACTTGACGCTCGTAGGGAAAAATAACTAAGAAGATTCAGTTAAAAGTGGACTTTTCATGTGATTTTCCCACATGGGCACACCACTGCTTCCGCTGCTTAGTTTGTCCTCAAACTAAACTCGCGCGGGGTGGCCCAGGGTTTGTGGACTTCTTTTCTTCGGATCGAGGTTTGCTCTGATATCACTTGTAAGACCCCATTTTTTTTTCTTTTCAAACATCCGGGTCTTAGGCCCAGAACCGCCGCTTTGCGGTGACACCTTCGCTCGGGAAGGTCGCCACTACAAAACGCCAATCCTGCCGGCCAATTCGATCACGAAGAAGAAGGTATACATGAACAAATAAGAAGCTCAAGTCCACAATCACATGAATAAAGGTAAATGTCCACAATGTATAATTGAATAAAAATAACAAAGGTACAATAATAAAGGGCTCGTGCCCTGTACATCATATCATCACTACAAGATCACTCGCGGAAGCTAACTACTAATCACTCACAGATCCTGAATCCTGTGCTCCTGTACTAGACTGGCCCGCCTCCGTCTGCTCCGGCCTCTAGTGTTGCTGCGTCTCCTCGAACCCCTAAAATGATATGGTCCACCGACCGTTAGTCAAAAAGACTAAGCCTTATGTTCCCCACTCCACCCCCAATGGCTCCTAGGCACCGTATGGGGAGGAGGAAGCGGATGACATTCAAGGGGTAAAAACAAAAGAAGGTGGTGGCGGATCTACAACTACACATGTGTATATATATATGAAGCAGTAAGTAAGCATAGTAAAGTGCATGTAAAGAACAGTAAGCAGTATATATAATGGCAAGTAAAGTAATATAAAAGTAACCATTGATTTATAGGAATGCTCATACAAACCTATAGACCAAGGGGTCGTTTAGCAGGGCCTACCGTATAAGAAGTCCCATAACCGACTTATACATTAGGGGTAGGTTGAATGCAATGTTTATGCTATGACATGCAAAGTATGCTGTTATGCTAAGTTCATACAAGTGCAACTCACTCACCACGACTCTATGCGCATAGACCTTTAGTTCCCCCTTTTTGGAGCTAGCAAGACTCCCAGGATACTCCCGTAGTGGCAAACGGAAGCGGTGGGTTGGGCCTCGCCCACCTCTAGGTTGGTATTCACACTACCTAACCTAGACCTATCGTACGCCTCCACAAAACCCGCGGAGCGTCTGCGTACTCTTGCTGACTGGACCGCCAGACTTTCAAGGCTAAGTGTAAAACCACACTTGCCGAGTCAACGTATTGACGTCGGTGTGAACGATCGTCCAATACCAAAGACCCACCACCTTCAATGCACATGCAACATGTTCTACTTCCTATCACCGAGCCATAAGCTCCCCGGGCTAACCTGCCCGCCATCAAACACCACTAAGTCACAAGCTCACCGGTCTTAGCAATTCGCTCATACATCCACCGAGCCTACCGCTCGTAATACCAAAACGACTAAACTCCCGAATCCACGGGGTGAGTGTGAGTTGTGTTATTAGTTAATCTTGTACAACCTCTTACTCATATAATTTAGGGTTAGTCTTGGACTTCTCGAGGGTTACCCTGTGAGGGGCTCGCTATGGTACTAGGAACTATGATGGGATGACACCCTAAGGTTCCTATTCCCAAGACACTTAATATTGTTGGTATCTACCCATAGGAAAACCCCCTTAATACTTTTACCTGAATTAAACCTAAGGGCTTTAAGACACTAAAGGGGAAAAGATGATCTTTTGTCAGTCCCAAGATGACCTACCCCAAGGGTGGCACCCCACCACCCTAGGACTCATCAGACCCTAATTATCTCCAGGGGTCCTCACATGGCCATAAGATCACCATTAAACTCTCACATCTCCAATCAATGTACCCCAATTTGGCCTATAACTCCAAAACTGCCAATTTGCTAAACGCAGACCATCCATAATATTTTGATGCTCATGAAGGGAGGTACATTAAATAATCAACACTATGACCCAATATTTTTACTGGGGGTCCATGTCACTGATTTAAGATCCATTCCAGAGTTCCATAATTTTCCCAATAATATTAATATTTAAAACCATTTTTCCAGAATACGACTTCCTAAGTTTTGAACTACAAGTGCACTTTTCTGACTTCTACTGCCTACCCAACTTTTAAGATAAATCCAGGGTACATAATAATCAGTAGATAGGAATTTGTAGGAGATTCCAGCAAGATTTACTATTTTTGAAAATTCCAAAACCCATTTATTTCCAATAAATGCCAATGGAGGTACCCTCATATGAACTCCAAACCTTATGCAAATTTATACAGAGGTAATTCACACTAAAATATTCATCCCTACAAAGTTTGACCATATTCCATAAAGGTTACATCTGTAATTTCCACAAAGTATATATTTGCAATTAATTCCAAATTGAACTAGAGGTACCAAAAATATCAATCCATAAATTATGAGAAAAATACTGTGGGTACATATTGGTATGAAATGACATCCAACAAGGTTTCATGCAATTACAGAAATCGAACACCCTAAAATTAGTCATCCCAAAAATTGCCAACAATATAAATAATTACAATTTGGACCTCCAAAAGTTTCCCAATGGTTCTAATAGAATGTCCAGGGGTTAATAACATCAACAATATGTTGGTGACAGAAGATGGTTAATCACTAAGTATTATTTCTTCCTAAATCCCCAAAACCTAAATACTTACAAATCTACCTAAGGATTTATTACCTAAGGTTGGCAACTCCAAACCTCTTCATTTTCAAAGGGGAGGTTCCTCTGGTCACTATGACCTATCCTCCAAAACTTTAGGTCAAACCATTTAGGTTTGACTCCACTTCCTTCATTGACCTCTAATTGCACCCCTTTAGGGTTTAACCTAGAGTTAGGATCAAAACTTCTCCAAATCCACCCAAACTTTTTGTGAGGGTGTTACAACACCTATAGAACTCAGGGGAGTCCAATACACCCCTCTCCAAGGACAAACTCTCCTATGTCCTTCACAACCCTAAATTCCACTCCATAGGGATCAACCCTATGGCCTTGAGCAAATTAACTCCAATGCTCACCAATCTTCCTCATGGGGTCTCAAATTGCTCCCTCTGACCTTTCCAAGAAGACTCAAGTCTCTATGGACCCATTTGGCCAATGGTTCTCTACTTGACTAAATGCACCCCAAGGTGCTCCAACCCCATGTCCTAGGGCAAACCAACTCCCCATGACCCCATAACTCTCTTAGAGGTGATTTGGGTGATATTAGGGCAGTGGTCAAAGATCCACTCCATTTGGAGGTGGTTGATCATGGAAAACCCCAAATGTCTTCTAAACACAACTTTCCTCTTTATGGACAAAATTTTGGCCTAAAGATTACCTAATCAAATGAACTACAAATGAGTTGAGATTTTAACCAGGGGTTTATCATGACCCTAATAACACCCCACCAAAATTTGGTGGAGATTGGAGGTCATTTGACCCTCCAAATAATTTATGCAAAGATAATTAAATGTTTATAAAAACTTTAGGAAAAAGTTCTCCAAAAATTCTCATTTTTGGATATGTTATAGCCCTAGGCATGACTCACTCCTAGTCCAAATTTCAAGTCATTTGGACTAGTGGTTTGGTGTGGGCGCCCTTTCAAAGTTCAGTCAAACTTTGCACTAAAATGGGTGCTGAGGTCAAACCAGGACTCCAAATGGGGTGAACCCAATTTTGTATGATCCTAGGGGTCAAGGCCTACCACTTTCATGTTGGGCACTTTTTCTGTAGAGGGCATCTAGTATTTTTAATAATTAAAATACTACAACAGTTATAATGAATCAATTAAACTAATTAATAAAAACAACTAATTCCTTAAAAAAATCCGGCCAGCGCGAATCTTGGCGCGGATCGGGCGGCCCGTGGTCATCGTCCCCGATGAGCCAACGATCGGGATTTGCCGCGCCTGTGCCGTTTTGATCGCTGATTTCCCGGCCACCTGAGCGCCGCCCCGACCAATCAACGCCACCACCACCTCCGTTGAGGTGGTGGCCGGCGACGAGCGGTGCTTGATTGGCCGGAGGTGGCCGGAATTGTGGATTCTGGGTGGAAGCCCAAACCCGATCTACGGGTGGCTTGGCTGGCTCGATCCACGGCCTATTGGCCACGAATCGAGCCGCCGATGAGTTAGATCTACACCACTGAGGTTAGGGAGGAGAACCAGACCTGTCTTGGGGGGTTTAGGTGCTCCGACCGTCGACCACCATTGCTCCTCCTTGGAGATTTCGGTACCATCCGAATCCTTACACAGATAGCTCAATCCTTTCGGGGAAGGGGGGTTTCAACTTCTCTCTCCATTATGAATCTAATGGGAAGGTCAATTTAATGGGAGGAGGGTTCTAACTCCAAAAGCCATTAATGGCCCCTTGGAATTCCTATGGCCGGCCACAATACATCCCCCCTGCCTTCAATTCCTCCTGGAAACTGCTGGAAACTCCTCCTCTCCCCTAGAGGAGGTGAATGCAACCATTAATGGGGGAGATTGAAGGTTTCTTCTTCCTCCCCATTAATTCCCCCTCTTTCTCTCTCCCCCAAAAATGGGTTTTCCCTCTCCTACTCATCATGGTCGATTTTTCTCTCTCACCTAGGCTAGTTATCAGTCAAGCATGCTGGTCAAGTGGTCAATTTGGGCTTAGCCCAAAGGGATTGGGCTAGATTCAAGAGATTTGACCTAATTTGGGCAAATTTGACTTTTGGTCAAATTGACCAATTGGGTGACCCTAGGGTGGGGCTTTTGGGTCCATTGGATTCCAAATTAGGTTTATAAAGTACTGGTGGGGTCAATTTGGTTACATGAGCCTTAGTTGACCCAATTTAAGCCGATTTGACCAAAACAGGCTAAGCTGACTTTGGTCAAATTGACCCCTATGGTTGACCCAGTCATGGGGCTTTTTGGTCCACTGGGTCCCCTATGATATGATAACCCTAAGGGTAGGGTCAATTTTAACATGGTGATGGTCAATTAGGGCACTTAGTGAAGAATTGCCATTTTGACCTAAAAAGGGCATTTTGGTTAATTTGCACCACTGGGGGTCCCATGATGGGGCTTTTAGGTCTACTAGGTCCCTTATGGTATTCTAGACCTAGATGAGTGATCAATTTGTCATGGTGAAGGTTAATTGGCTCTAAATAGGCTACTTTGACCAATTTGGGGTTTAGGTTGACTTTGGTCAAACTGGCCTCTTAGGTTGACCCCAATGGGCCCTTGGTGCCCTAAGGGGGCCCCTAAAGGGTTAGGGATATTATGGTGGGGTCAATTGATCAAGTTGAGGCCCTAAAGTCCAACCCTAAGCTTGGTCACTGGAAATTGCTATTTGCAGTCCAGGGCACTTTCAACCCTAATCTTGCCTAAGTTAAAGGGATTTCTACACCACCAAGGCCTTGTCATGACCTTGTCAAGATAGATTCACCTGGGGGGTCTAGCTGTCTGGGGGATGTTACAGGGTCGACTCCCTCCAAGGAGGGGGCGGCCATGGCCGACCCCCTCAAGGGAGGGGGCGGCCGGCCCCCTCAAGGGAGGGGGCGGCCGAGGCCGGCCCCTCCAAGGAAGGGGCGGCCGGCTGGGCCGACCCCCTCCAAGGAGGGGTCGACCATGGCCGACCCCCTCCATGGAGGGGGCGGCCGGTCCCCTCGAAGGAGGGGTCGGCCAAGGCCGACCGACCCCCTTGAAGGAGGGGGCGGCGCCCGGCGCCCGGCGGCGGCCCCCTCTCGAGAGAGAAGGGGTGGCGGTTAGCCTGAATTAGGCTCGGCGGTTTGCCCCTAGTGGGCGGTTACGCCGAGCGGGTGGTTACGCCGAGCGGGCGGTTACGCCGAGCGGGCGGTTACGCCGAGCGGGCGGTTACGCCGAGCGGGCGGTTACGCCGAGCGGGCGGTTACGCCGAGCGGGCGGTTACGCCGAGCGGGCGGTTACGCCGAGCGGGCGGTTACGCCGAGCGGGCGGTTACGCCGAGCAGGCGGTTACGCCGATTAGGCGGTTACGCCGAGTGGCGGTTACGTCGTTTGCCTGCCACATAGGAGATAGTTGGGTAGTGGTTTGACCGGTCATGATGAAGAAAGCGGGATTAGTGGGGGTTTGGAAAACCGCCCACTAACCGCCCGAACCCGGGCTATAAATACGAGTACATATCAGCATTAATAAGCAACATTCTAGAACTAAATTTTAAATAATACTCAAGTCTTACTGATTTGAATATGTAGATAGAAGTATACAACTAAAGTTACCAAAAATAAAATAAAGGCAAAAATATTATTAAATCATTACTTAATTTTTTGTATATTTTTTGAAAATAGTCCAATCATTCTTTTGTCATGAATTTAATCACATTTTTAAATATCAGAAACATAGATTTATATAAATTATGATATTTTTACAATCATTTTAAGTATCCAATTGTTTATATTTTGATTATTTCTGAAAAATTTCCGTTGAAATTTTCTGTTGCGACTAGAATTTTCTTAGTCGGAAAATTGTTCATGCCAACATCTCTTGTTTTCTCGAAGCTAGAGAAGATATCGAAAAGTAAGGAGTCTCCTAGATGGAAATATGGACCCTGGACCAAGATTGACTATGTTAGAATAAATTTTGCGGACACATAATTTAGTAGTGCAAGTAATAATCGCCTAAAATATGGGGTAATGATATGGGCATGCCGTTTTTGGGTTATTGGCAAGCCAAAGAGTCTAAAATTTAAGCATTTTTTTCTCCTCCTCATTTCCACTAAGGGCAGCTCGATCATTTCTCCCGATGGAACCTTTAGAAAGCCCTAACCCGCCCCTTCCCGCGATCTGCTTCCGTGATCCCTCGTCGCTTTTCAAGGCTTCATCTCTGATAGCGTCTCCGATTCACCCAGAGCTTCCTCCGCCTGATGATCCGTCCTCTCCGACGATCCTTCCTCTCCGACGACTGGGATCTTCGACGATCCTTCCATCGACGATGCTTCTGCGATCTGCAGGCGAGTTTGATGTTGTGCCTCTCCTTGAAGGTGTGTCGCTGCCTGAAGGCCCACCATTGTCGGGCGCCGCTCCTCCACCCGATTCGACGGGGGCATAGCCTCCTCTTTAACAACAAGTATATTAACCTTGAAATGCATTGAATTTATGAGATTTTTATAGATTTACATGGCCATTCAATATTAATCTGCACATAAAATGATCACTCTGACGCAGTCGTGTTCAAAAAGACCGGGCCCGGTCCGGAAAAAGCCTGGCTAGGCCCGGGCTAGCCCGCTCCGGGCTCAGGGGGGCCAATAAGGCCCTATATTGGCTCACACATCCCGGCCCAATGTCCGGCCTGGACCAGGCAGGTTTAAGCCCGGGCACCGCGCCTGGCCTGGGCCCGGCACCCAGGCCAGTGGGATGCCTTGGATTTCCATCAAATCCCAGGCGGGATTTGATGGAAATCCCGGCGTGATTTGATGGAAATCTCGCCTGCTGGCGGGATTTCTTATTGGAAATCCCGACAGCAGGCGGGATTTCTTATCAAAAATCTCGCCAGCACACATGATTCTGCCCATTGGATAACCTGGGCTGACCTGGGCCCGAACCCGACCCGGTTAAAACCGGGCCCAGGCCTGAGCCCGAGTTAAAAAAGCCCGGGCCTGATAGGCCCGATTTAGGACCAGACTTACCGGGCTTTTTAAACACGGCTGTCTGACGTCGTGGGAGCAAAAGTAGAATATCAAACATCGCAAATGTTGTAAATTTCTAAAAGTAGCATTCATTCTAATGCAGAATCCTAAATCATATCAACAGGCTGTCCACACAGTTATATAGCATCGCTGCTCTCTCATGTCAGATCGTTAATTATGTTAGCTCTGCTAAAAGAAAAGAAGTTCCAAAGAAAAGTATTGACATGAATGCAATCAAGCAAAGCCGAGAGCTTGGCTCGAATCCAATGGAAAGAAATTTTTTCCAAAGAATGAAAGCCAGAGCTCCAAATACTATCAGTAATTCAAAGGATTTGAGATCCTCTTGCACTTTTGTGAAATTAAAGGAAGCTGAAAGAATTTCTACTAGCATAGCAGTAAGGGGGGAGGTAAAGAAGAATTTAAGATTCTCTTGTACATACAAGGTTTTGTTTTGCAATTTAAATGATAATTTTGGATTTTAAATTTTATTTTACATGCTTAGTTAAATTTGTAATTTTATGTTGGTCTGGAAATAATATACAATAATAATTTGGATCTGTCATTAACCTACCTTGAGCTACGATTAGCCAAAGTAAATTTGACTCGCTTTTTAGCAGCTCTAAAAACGAGATGAAATTAAAGTGTAGAAGATTCCGTGACAGAACCATCTACCCCCATGCTTCAACTTTAATGCGGGTTGGCCGCACCATTTACACTCCCAACCTCCCCACATTCATTGCCTGTAACCTCTTACAACCCCACTCTCTCTCTCTTTCTCTCTCTCTCTCTCTCTCTCTCTCTCTCTCTCCTCCCCACATTAATATCTATGTTAATTAATAGCCGCTTCCCAAGTTGCAATTTATATTTTCTTTTATAATATATATATATCATTATATTTACTAATAGTTCCCTGCGTCATTACAACATCATAATTATTAATAATTTGTCATTATTTATGTATTATGTCGTTCTAAAGCTCCATAATTATATTTCCTTATATTTAATTAAATGTCACAATAGACAATTATAATTTATAAGCACGCTATAAATTAAATAATAATTTTATACAAAATAAAAACACATTATTTGCCGTCATCATTTCACAGTCTTCCTCTTCTTCTTCCCCCCGCAGATCAAACGCACCTTTTAAAGCCCACCACTGGCCACTCGTCCGCTCAGTACTCGGCGTTCGTCGCCACCGGAAGGACAAAAGTGAGCACCAAAATGCCGGGCCTCGGTGACGCCGGCAGGCTCGCACGGAATATTCTGATCCCGGCGGCAATAGCCGCCGCCGCCTACATCTTTCTGTCGTCCGTATTGATCAACCAGACGCTTCTCCTACTATCCACGTCTGCGGCGGCGTGCTGCGGCGCCGCCTTCCTCCTTTCCCGGCCGCGGCCAGTTTACTTGGTGGACTACGCCTGCTTGCGCCCGCTACAAACATGCCGGGTGCCGTTCGCAACGTACATGGAGCACGCCCGGATGTGCGACTTCTTCGACGAGAAGAGCGTCGAGTTCCAGATGCGGATTCTGGAGCGTTCTGGGCTCGGGGAGGAGACCTGCCTGCCGCCGGCGAACCACTACCTTCCGCCGCAAAAGACGATGGAAGGGGGACGGTCGGAGGCGGAGATGGTGGTTTTCAGCGTGGTGGACGAGCTGCTGGCGAGGACGTCCATGGAGGCGAAGAACATCGACGCCGTCGTCGTCAACTGCAGCCTCTTCGCCCCGACGCCTTCCATGGTGGACATGGTGGTGAATAGGTACAAGATGAGGAGCAATGTCAGGGCGTACAACTTGTCCGGCATGGGCTGCAGCGCCGGCATCATCGCCGTCGATCTCGCGCGTCAGCTTCTGCAGGTTTGGTTCATATACACCCGCTGGCCCTCGTTAATTTAATTAACATGTGTTGATTTCCTTTTAAGATGTTTTTTTAGGTTTAATTAATATTCATAATTAGCATATTAAAGTCTCGTAATTATGTATATATAAATGCCTATACGACATGCATGGTGCGTTCATATTTAAATACGAGTTAATGCGCACAATAATTGTCTGCGACTGCATTTTCTTTTGACAGTCGCATATTTAAATACGAGTTAATGCGCACAAAGAGCTTTCGAATCGGAGGGCGGAGGCGGGGGATCAAAACGGAGCTTTTTGCTCCGTTTCTCATGGCACGGCGGATGCAAACGCGGCAAACATCGCCGCCCGCCATTTGGTTACGCGCCTTGCGGCGGCGTTTACCGCAAACGCCGCCCGCCACCCCCACGCCAAATCTCCCTTAACTCTTGAGTCTAGTTTTAAACATGCCATTTAATTTTTATTTTGATTCAAATAATTCTATGTATTTACATTATTATTTAACTGTTTTAGATAACTAATTGTTAACGAGGGATTGTCGTGTCAAGGCAGAAACATGTATGTAGTAAAAAATTAAGTCCAAGTTCTCGTAGTTGCTAGACATATGATTAATTTTATGGTGCGCGGAGCGTAAATGGAGTATGGTGCGCGGAGTGCATTTGTGTTGTCCATCAAATTGTGTTTATGTTTGATGGATGCATCTGAGCCGTCCCGCGCACCATACTCCTAAACGTTGAACGTACCAAGTGGCGGATCCAGAAAATTATAAATGGGGTGCATAAAAAATTTTTAAACACAAATGCTAGCGGGGTGAGTAAGAGGCGAAATTTTTGGGTCCGGTGCCCGCTTCCAAATTTTAGGTCTGGGATTTAAGAAAAGAGAAGGTTTGACGTATATTTTTTGATCTCTAGATATAGAAATGAATTTTAGGATATCAAAAGGCCTAAAAGATCATATGGAGATCAAATTTGATCTCCTGAGGATCATATTCTGATCTCAAAAATATGATCTAATTTGATCTCCAGAGGAGATCAAATTTGATCTCCAGGAGATAACTCGGAGTCCGGACCCAAAAATCTGTCGAGTAAGAGGGTCGTGGATCACACGTTGAAAATTAATTTTGGGGGTGCACATAGCTGAACTTGGTCTGCGAATAGCCTAATTTGATCCGCAAATAGCCAGCTTTGGTCTGCGCATAGCCAATATTTGTCCCAAAACAAACTAGTTCTCGTAGTTGCTAGACATATGATTAATTTTATGGTGCGCGGAGCGTAAATGGAGTATGGTGCGCGGAGTGCATTTGTGTTGTCCATCAAATTGTGTTTATGTTTGATGGATGCATCTGAGCCGTCCCGCGCACCATACTCCTAAACGTTGAACGTACCAAGTGGCGGATCCAGAAAATTATAAATGGGGTGCATAAAAAATTTTTAAACACAAATGCTAGCGGGGTGAGTAAGAGGCGAAATTTTTGGGTCCGGTGCCCGCTTCCAAATTTTAGGTCTGGGATTTAAGAAAAGAGAAGGTTTGACGTATATTTTTTGATCTCTAGATATAGAAATGAATTTTAGGATATCAAAAGGCCTAAAAGATCATATGGAGATCAAATTTGATCTCCTGAGGATCATATTCTGATCTCAAAAATATGATCTAATTTGATCTCCAGAGGAGATCAAATTTGATCTCCAGGAGATAACTCGGAGTCCGGACCCAAAAATCTGTCGAGTAAGAGGGTCGTGGATCACACGTTGAAAATTAATTTTGGGGGTGCACATAGCTGAACTTGGTCTGCGAATAGCCTAATTTGATCCGCAAATAGCCAGCTTTGGTCTGCGCATAGCCAATATTTGTCCCAAAACAAACTAGTTACATGACGTGAGAACGCTTTCGTCTTATCAGAGATGTTTCTTCCTCATCTGACCACCGTTTTTGACATATAAGTAGTCAGAATTCATTGCCTCGACAAGAGGAATCCAAATCCACTAACAATTTTGAAAAATAATGAGGGTACCATTGTCCCTCGAGCCCCCCTCTGGATCCGCCCCTGAACGTACCTAATTATTGCTCTAGACAGACTAAGTGTTCCAGGTCATGTCGGATGGAAACCTTCCTAAACTCTTAGAAACTCGTCCAATCACTCCCAAATGGAAACATAAGGTGTTTGCAACATTTCTTAAAAATTGTTATTCGCGCATCACATAGACCAAATTCATCTTTCACACGCTGGTAACACACATGCATGTATATGTAAAAGTATAGGCACCATAAAGACATGAAAATGTTTTATATGTGTCGATCAATTTATAATATATTTAGATATAATATTTATATTATAAGTAGCAAAATTAAATATGATTTTGACTTTAACACTAAAAAAATCTGATTGGAGCACTGACTATGCAGGTCCACTCCAACTGGTACGTCCTCGTCATCTCCACCGAGATCCTGACGCCCAACTACTACGCCGGCCGGAGCCGCTCCATGCTCCTCCCCAACTGCCTCTTCCGCATGGGCGCCTCCGCCTCCCTCCTCTCCAATCGCTCCTCCACCGTCGTCCCCCCCAAATACCGGCTCCTCCACGTAGTCCGCACCCACTGCGGCGGCCACGACCCCTCCTTCCTCTGCGTCACTCAGGCCGAAGATCCCGCCGGCATTGTCGGCATCTCCCTCTCCAAAGACCTCATGTCAGTCGCCGGAGACGCCCTCCGCTCCAACATCACCACCATCGGCCCACTCGTACTCCCGGCCTCCGAGCAGCTCCGCTTCCTCTTCGCCCTCCTCGCCCGACGCGCCATCTCCTCCACCTGGCCCCCTTACCTCCCCGACTTCCGAAAGGCCTTCGACCATTTCTGCATCCACGCCGGCGGCCGCGCCGTCATCGACGAGCTCCAGCGCAGCCTCCGGCTCAAGCCGGGGGACGTCGAGGCCTCGCGGATGACGCTGCACCGGTTCGGCAACACGTCGAGCAGCTCGCTGTGGTACGAGCTCTCGTACATTGAGACGAAGGGGAGGATGAAGAAAGGGGATCGCGTTTGGATGATCGGGTTTGGGAGCGGGTTTAAGTGCAACAGCGCCGTTTGGCGTTGCGTTCGCGACGTCGGGCTTCCGGGGGAAGGCCCGTGGGCGGAGTGTGTTCACCGGTACCCTGTTCACGTGCCGGAGATCGTTAGCTTTGCTTAAGGGTTTAGGGTTCCTCTGCCTTCATTATCTCCGATAATAATTATTTCTCATGGAAGACGGCTATATTATATACGGATTATATCGGATTTATTTTTCCCAAAAATGTTTGTAAACTGATTACTGATTAGGCCGGTTTGAATATTAGTTAATTTTTTGGGTATTTTCCCTGAAATGTATTACTTATTTGAATGCCATGGTAATTTTCATTTAACCCCCTGAGAAATATTTATTTATTTTAAAGTTCAAGACAGCGATGATAAATGAGACCATGTGCGTGGACGGATGACAGCGAGGAGCGCTGCCCAATGAATTATAAATGACAGCACATACCACTTTAATGTCCAAATGGGTGCATTAAATTTTACTTTAATTTTAATTTCTACATTAATACTTCATTATTATATGAAGATTGTCATTAATTTTTATTATTATTAAGTCATAATACTTCATTATTATATTAATTATGTGAAGATTATCATTAATTTTTATTATTAATGTAGTACAAAAATGTAAATGAATTTAAAGAGATGTTTTTGATGGCTTCTTGTAATTTAAAATGGCAATTTCATAGTGCTCCCATTATTATAATTTGTTTTGTAGAAATTCAAGGCGCGCTTGCACGAAAAAGAAATACATAACCGAAAATAATGAACCTAGCGTTCAATGAATCAAACGCTTAATTCACATTTGAATATCTTCCCATTACTTTGGAAAATAATATCTTCCCAATACTTTGGAATATATGATTTTATTAGTTTACAATATGAAGTAATGAACCTTCATCTAAACTTATCCATGTGGATCTATCATAAAAGTCCTTATAAGTTTTACTTGCATTATAAAGTCTAGCCGCAATAGCACGGTCATGCAAATTAAAATAATAATATACTATTTTTTTAACTTAATTTAATTCTAAGAACATCTATGTTAAATTTGGAGGGGGGAGGGGGGTAAGAAAGAAGAGGGAAAGGGGAAAAAAAGGACGGGAGGGAGAGAGGAAGTACGACAACGTTACGATGATCAATCGTTGTCATTGATTCGGCGGCGTTTTTCAAAACGCCACAAAAGTGTCGGGGATGCAACAGTCGGAGTAGATTATTGCGGCGCTTTTTCACAAAAACCGCCTCCATAGACTTGGACTATTGCAACATTTATTTTAGAAACGTTGTGGAATGTCATGACCTATCTAAATACTAATTGTACAAAAAATATATGCTCTGTAGTTAAAAAAAAGGATGCATCCTTTGGGCACGCTTTCGTTGAAAAGTGCCGAATGTTTTTTTATTTTTTTAATTGTTCTATATTGCTCTCTAATATATTGAAAACAACCAAATAGAATTTTGTTTACTATTTTTTTACCAAGTGTTTGGATAGGCTTTGTAAACCATAGTGCAGGTAAATTGAGACAACCACCAACATGACCGGTTATTGATCCTCAAATGGACCCTACTGACATACATTTTTGCTCCCAAAAAACTCAAAATTAACCGACGCGTCAATGATAAGCCATGCAAGAGCAACTTCCCTCTTCAGTTCAACAAATTAATATAACGACGGCCTCCATCCTCGTATTTATTTTTACCTGCGATCAGTTCTCCTATTTTTATCTGGGATCATGCAAGAACAACTTCTAGCCACCATCTTCATTTCAACAAAATAACTTAAAAAAAACTCAAAAATTGCGTTCTTCTAAGTACAGAACCCCTAATTTGAGTTCTTCTACTACTTCTAATTTGAGTTCTTATGAGCACAGAACCCCTCTTATCAGCCTTCAGGGAAAAAAGACACTCTTAAGGCTGATAAACCAGGAGCTTCGTATTATTGGATTTTCACATGAAAGCACAAGAAGTTTATGTAACTGCAAGATTTTTCACCAAACACAACCATTCCAGTGCAAAAAATTACAATGGAAATAAAATTACATAGCATTTCACATTCATCGCAGGAAAAAGAAACCTGTCCTTAAGCCATTTACAACTCTATAACAATTTTTTTTCTGGCACAACATACAAAGGATTAAATTAATATGACCAAACAAAAATCCTGACAAATAAACCAAGGCAAAACACATGACACCTCAAAAATTTATTTTTAAAAGCTGATCTTTATCTGGTTAAAAGTCAATCAAATAAAGATTTCAGTTGTCTTTTTTTAAACTACAAGAGATGCATTTTTTTTGGATAAATTTCACGGGCGTGAGATGTATTTTACCCAATGAACAACCCGAAAACATTGCAGACGACCCGCACAAGTTACTCAGCGGACGGCGAATATGATAGTGAGAGCTTTAGTAAGATGCCGATCAATTGTATGATGAGCCCGGCGACGGCAGCGAATGTCAATGAAAAACCTGCATCAGTTTGACTATTTTTGCGCCTCTTCAACAATTCCTGAAATATTAAACACATCAGAAGAGAATTATAGAGAGTAGAAGATAACCCAACATATTATATACACAACAATTCCTTTATAATTGAGTTGTCAAGCTCACACAACAAAAGAATATGTTTTGAGTTTGAGAATCCTTTATGCAAATCTCCTCGCCAAGCCAGGGCAATGCCTCTTTAAATAGAGTCTTCATCTCTGATATCTTGTCATCTGCAACGTAGATTACCCAATCAGTTGGACCAAAAATTGTCATGAAATTAAGAAAATCAACCACATGGTGAAAAACTGCTAAATTTTCATAGTAGAATATGACTAGCCATTCATATGGAGCACAGCTTGGAATATTAAAGAACATATATGGATGATCACTTTACCAAAATTTAAATTTAGTATAAATCTGGCAGTAGTTATATGTGAGTTGATGTAACTCTAGTAAACTATTAACCAGGTTGAGCTTTTTGTTTAATGGAGCTATATATGAAAATTGTTATGTGATATATGCAGCAAGCCGTATGAAGAGTGTTACCGCTATTTTTTATTTCTAGTGGACTAAATATATCTTACATTCAACCGAACAAGGATAGAAAAAGAAACTGCAGGCAATGCATCTTTAACGTCTATGCGTTCTACCGATTATCATCACAAATCTATGCTGAAAGTTAAAACAAAGTTAAGTGAAAATCAAATTAATTTTTTTTTGATGATTCATGGAGCATGCATCTGCAGTAATCCATGGAGCATGCATCTGCAACATATGTCCAACTAGGGGTTTGGTTTGTAATGTCTCGTCTCATCATTGAATCATAAACTTACTAACACGTGAAAAACATTTACTTGCATCTAAAGACACCCAAAAGAATGAGAATGGTTCACGTATTCTAAAAATAATGGATCCATTATCTCCAAGATTCAAGGCTAAGCATGATGAACTTTGACATCCTTGGGACCATGATCCTCATAATCTTCTCGTAAACTATAAAAAAGTTTTTATTTTTATTTTTTTAGCAATCTCACTTAAACAACCTTGGGACCATGATTGCTTGCAAGGGAATCTGAATCTCTTACATGAGGGCTGAATCCTGTAGAGTGTAGACCTTTGATCAAGTTCCAGCATATCATTCCATGGAGGAGTGGTTTTTCTGGAATGCCATGATGAAAAAATAATAAAGGGCTCGCCTGTTTACCATTAGCACCTAAGAAACAACATAAATAGTTACATGAAGTATAAAACAAAATTTTGGATATACATGAAGTCAGCCCTAAAATTAACCTTCTATTATGGTAATAACCAAAACAACCCTTCAATGTATAGCAGCAGTCCAAGAAAACAATCTTTTTAAAGCTGAACCTCTTCAACACATTTGTATATATCTAGATATATACGTCTTAACAATAGTCAGCCATAAAATTAAACCCAACCACAAAACCATCTGTAAGTATACCAATCAATCGGCCCACAATATTATAGGAGTATAATAACTTGATTTCAATAAAAAGGACCAAATCCCTAATTTCTGACAGCTGCATAGGCGGGGGTGTACAATGGAGCCGAAACTGCAGCTGTCTAGGCGGGGTGTGCTCGGGAGGAGAGAGCTACCAAGATCTCATAAACAAAAGACAAAAGGAGAGACTAATTCTTCCTTGCATTCAACTAGCCCAAGGGGCTTTAAATAGACTTACAAAGGGACATAAATGTAAATAAGTCTCAACATTTGGATTTAGAATACGACATAACGATAATCAACAATAGCACCTAATAAAATCCTAAAGATAAGAACCAGGCACGACCGCACGAAGCAAATAACATCTACCCTAAAGATAATAACCGGGCACGAAGCCCATAACAACATCATTTCCTTTTTTCATCGCTCTTCCTCTTATTCTGTTCATTAGAGGGAAACAAATAAAGTATAATGGATGCCAATTCTGGAGATACATGTGAAGACACCAACAACTCAAGGATCCAGATAGATCAAAAACAAATTTATGATTAGTAATGGAGGCCAAACAGGTCAAACTGTTCAAGGACAATGGTCCCCTCGAGGTACATTATCATAGTAATACTCCTTGTGAAGCAACTTATGTTAGGTTAATTTAATAATATGTCCGCGCGTGTCAGGACCGACTCGGAACGACCCAACGGGTTACGTGTCACTAGGGTTAGGCTCTACGCTGGAGATACGATAAATACCCATTCCACATGTTGATGAGGTATTGTGGACTATCTTGAGCGGAGCCTCAACATTCTCAAGATAGGAAATTTAGGGTTTCCGCTCCCGCTTGCGCCGTCTCTCCCGTTCTTGCGATTTCGTTTTTGCGAGTTCGCTGGGATCTCCTGTCGGCGTCGCCAAGATCGCAAGTCGCCGATCGCCGTTCTTGGCATCTCGTCGATCGCAAAAGAGGAATCACGATCGATCCTCGCGCTAATCGCGTTCTATCGCGGTTTCCTGTGTTCTGCCGCAAGCAATTCGCAAATAGGAAGATCGACGAGAGACCTCTGTCGCGATCCCTCTGTCGTCGATCCGAAGAGGGAAAAAGGAAGATCTCGTCGTTTTTTGCTTCTCGAAGGAGTTTCTTCTTCTTCCACCAGATCCGATCTCGAAGGAGTTTCTTCCCGTCGCAAGTCCAGATCCAGATCGGATCTCGGCGAAATCCCGATTCTTTCTTCTATGCAAGATCTCTGTAGTCGTTTGCCTTGTCGCTGCCGATCGAAGGAGGAGGAGGAGTCGTTCTCAGTCGCGATAGGAAGAAGATCGCGAATTGCGATTCCAGCAGTCGTTCCCGATCGAGAAAGTTCTGTCTGACTTCTTCGAATCCCGTCGCCACCCAGAGCCTCCGCCTCGCCTAGATCGCAAGCCAGGGTTGCTGTTTGCTGCCGCACAGATCGCAAGCAGTGGATTAGTGAAGACTAGATCGCAAGATCTGTCGCCTCGTTTTCTTCCGTGCTCGCCAGTTTTTTGCAAAGAGGCGAGATCTTCACCCTCAGATCTCAATGGTGGTGCTGCCATGAAAATCTGAAATTGGACAAATTGATTCTATTTTTTATAGCAAATCTGGAAGAGTTCTACTCCAGATTTTCTCCAAGTCGCTGAAGTTGCTGCGACCACCCAGATCTAGATCTGAAGATGGATCATCTCTCAGATCTAAGCAGAACTTGGATCTAAATTGCCGGAAATCTTGCCTGCAGATTCATATTCAGATCTACTCCACTTCAGATTGCTATCTGCTCGTAAGGGGGTCTATCTGCTGTTGATCTTGTTGGAGAAGGGGTGCACACAAATTATTGGATCTGAAGTTGCCTGATCGTCTTCGCACGAATCAGGTGACTTGTTTCATATTTTTTGTTCTAGAATTTATTTCTGTTTTAAATCTAGTGCAATGGCGATGGAAAGCGCGCTCGACGTCGCTAGTTTGCAGTCTTTCGTCGTCACTGATTTCCTCAGTTGGAAACTGTATGTCCAACTAGGAATGAAAGAACGTGAAATTTTCTACACTGTTCTTAGCGATTTCGCCACTACCCGTGAGGATGTGGATGAATATCAGTGGAGTAAAGACGAGAATTTTTGCAGGAATTACCTTCTAAATTCCCTAAATTCTCGCCTTGCCTTGACCTACAGAGCATGTAAGACCGCGAAAGAGATTTGGGACCGCGTGAACGCTCACTTTCAGTTCCTAGAACTTGAAATTATGCGTCACAAGCTAAAAGACGAACAGTCTGAAACGGTCGATAATCAATTTGCGAGTCTAATTTTGAGCAAGCTGCCTCCCAAACAGAACACTGCAAACATGGTGGTCGATATTTCTGATCCCAAGTCCTTTGTGGCTATGATCGGGAGCAATCACCGCAGTGCGTCTTCTGAGTGGTGGCTGGACAGTGGTGCTACCTGTCATGTCACAAATGACAGAAGTCTTCTCTCAGAGGTCAGAGCAGTCCGAGACAGAGTTGAGAATTGCAATGGAGGAGCGACAGTCGTCACTCATGCTGGGACGGCAAAGCTCGTCCTCTCTTCAGGTAAAATTTTAATTTTGCAAAATGTTAAATTAGTTCCTAATTTAATCAAAAACTTAATTTCTATGAGTTTGTTAGATAAGTCCAGAATGTCCTTCACAACCATTAGCGGTAGAATAACACTGTCTGTTAATTCACATTACTTTGGTTGCGCTTACTTAATCAATGGAATGTATAGACTTAGCCTAGAAAACGAGTGCATAAATCAAGTGAGTTCGTCTCTGTTAGATCCAAAGCTACTTCACAATAGACTTGGACACATTCACTACAAGAAGATGCGCGATCTAGCTAAGAGTCACAACATTCCGTTAGATTTCTCTATTCGGTTTGATAGGTGCGAGGTTTGTGCCCAAACTAAAATAACTAGAAACCCTTACAAGACCGTTTCTAGGAGCACACAACTTTTGGAATTGATTCATTCCGACCTCTGTGACTTTCGGAGCCATGCCACTAGAGGGGGAAAGAAGTATCTAATTACCTTCATTGACGATTTCTCCAGATTTTGTCATGTCTACCTATTGAAATCGAAAGACGAGACATTCGAGACCTTCTAAATCTTCAAATCTCGGGTAGAAAACCAGTTAAATCTGAAGATTAAGAGACTTAGAAGTGATCGAGGAGGAGAATACACTGCAACTGCGTTTAGGGAGTTTTGTGCCACTGAGGGCATAATCCTTGAAACTACAGCTCCTTACTCACCCCAATCAAATGGCGTTGTTGAGCGTAAGAATAGAACTTTAACAGAGATGTTAAATTCTATGCTCCTGACCGCTGGCATGCCCAATTCCTTCTGGGGGGGGAAGCAATCCTTACTGCAAATCACATTCTGAATAGAGTGCCTCACTCAAAGCTCAGTTCTACTCCTTATGAGCTGTGGCACGGTCATCCTTGTAGATATGACACTCTTAAGACTTGGGGCTGTATCGCCTATGTGCGTATACAAGACCTTAAAAGACCTAAGGTGGGACCTAGAACGACAACCTGTGTCTATCTAGGTAGTGCAGAAGACAGTGCAGCTGACCGATTTCTGGATCTATCCACTAATTCAGTGATAGAGTCTAGAGATGCCATCTTCTTTGAGCATAAATTTATCAAAGATCATGGCCTGACCGTTCCTGGATCTACTGACTTGATCTCAGAGTCTACGGTAGAACCCGAAGCTGGCCCCTCTGGCACTGCTCCCCAACCTCTAGAGGTCGAACCTATTCCTCTTAGAGTATCTACAAGAGATAGAATCCCCAAGGATTTTGGTGAGAATTTCATCACCTACCACTTAGAAGATGATCCTTTTTCCTATCAGGAAGCGATGAGATCGAGAGATGCGTTAATGTGGGCAGAAGCCATCGACGATGAGATGAACTCGCTGCTACAAAATAATACCTGGCATCTAGTGGACCTACCGAAAGGAGCCAAAGTCCTGGGATGCAAGTGGGTACTGAAGAAGAAACTACATAGCGATGGGTCTATAGCCAGATACAAAGCACGTCTATTAGCTAAGGGTTATAAACAACAAGGGGAATCAACTATTTTAATGTCTATTCACCTGTGTGTCACCTATCTACCATTAGAATTCTTCTAGCCTTAGCCTCTATCGAGAATTTCATCGTCCATCAGATGGACGTGAAAACGGCCTTTTTGAATGGAAAGCTAAATGAAGAGATCTACATGGCACAACCTGAAGGTTATGTCCATACAGATCTAAAGGACAAAGTGTACAAACTCGATAAATCCATCTATGGGCTTAAACAAGCACCTAAGATGTGGCACATGAAGTTTGACCAAGTGGTAAAGAGCTTTGGATTTCAGTCCAGTTTTTCAGATAAGTGTCTCTATTACCGCTTAATGTCGAACCAAACTGTCATCATATGCCTTTATGTGGATAACATATTGATCCTGGGGTCAGACCTAGCTGTCGTGAGGGATATTAAGTCCGCTCTCGCCAAAGCGTTTGATATGAAGGACCTTGGTCCCGTTGATACCCTACTAGGTATGAAAGTAAGAGTAGACAAGGGATGTGTCACTCTGAGTCAAGCTCACTACATAGAGCAGATTCTTAATACCCGGGGTTATAAAGATTGTAGGCCTGTTGAAACACCCACTGATCCGAATGTCAAGCTGAGTCCGAATGAAGGAACAAGCGTTGACCAAGTCAAGTACTCAAAGATCATTGGAAGTCTCATGTATGCCACAAGCTGCACTAGACCTGACATTGCTTTCTCCGTAAGCATGCTAAGTCGCTTTACCAGTAGTCCAGGCAAAGAGCATTGGGATGCCCTAGATAGGCTGATGAAGTATCTCAAAGGTACTAAAGACCACGCTCTGTGCTACACTGGTCACCCTCCTACTTTGGAAGGGTACTCTGATGCCTCCTGGTGTTCAGAAGTTTCAAACAGCAAGTCCACAAGTGGATTCATATTCACTTTGGGTGGCGCTGTAGTTACTTGGAAGTCCAAGAGACAGACATGCATAGCTTTGTCGTCTATGGAAGCCGAGTTATTTGCCTTAGCTTCAGCTGGTGAAGAGGCAGACTGGATCAGGAATTTGATCGTAGACATTCCCTTGTCTAGAGTTCAAATCAATTCTCTAAGCCTGTTCTGTGATAATCAGGCAACAGTCCAAGTTGTAAAGAATGTCCTCTTTAACACTAAGAGACGACATGTACGACTGAGGCACGCCCTATTGAATTATCTTAAAGAACAAGGCGTTATTACTTTGGTCGACGTGCGATCGAAGGATAATCTAGCTGATCCACTGACAAAAGGAATGCCCCGAGACCGTTCAATCAAAACAGTGGGGGAAATGGGACTCAAAGCGGTTTGAAACCAGCCTAAGTCCGAATGTTTTGATTCCTTTGTCAAATTTAGCATATTGTGCTCCGTTGGTATTTTGGTTGCTGAGTATGAACCTCTGGTTGGTTGTTTCATTCCACATTTGATGACAACAACCTTATCCAGAATCGTCTTCCTTAACTTGGAGGAGAGTGTTATTCCACATTTGATAACACGATCTGACTTGTTTTGGACCTTCTCCTGTTAATTGGTTCCATTCCACATTTGATGAGTTCCAATTAACCATAGAAGAACAGTAACCAGGATATCACACATGGGAACACAGATATAGATGCGTTGTCCAGAAGTCTGAAATCGTTTCGTTTGGAAACAGTCAATAGATTGTGCGGTTATAACTGAAATACTCTACAAAATATCCTCTTAACTTAATTAAAGTACTACGTTCTTATATGTAGAACTAGATACATGTAGTTCTTCCATAATTGAATTCATTCTGAATGAAATTCTCTGTCGGAAATTACAGGAGCTGCTGCTGCAGGAGGAGCACATGCAGACTGGGATCCTGAGAAGGATGACCTGCTGGATGATGACTACTAGAGTATATGTTTGGTTTACTTTCTTTGGCCTAGAGCACTGTTTAGCTCTTTTCCTTTACCTGTTTTGTTTGGACTATTTTATGCTCTTTTGTTAGTCACGAGACACTAGGTCTTCTGGCACCTATTTCTCTGATTGTACTCTTGACTTTTATGTGATGTTGCTTGGTTTATGCCTTATACTTATGCATGCATACATACTACTGTCTTCTTTCAGTCCAATATATTATAACAGGTACTTACGGACACAGTTGTGTAATGAGTCGAACTGGTTGAACACTACACACACCAACCCTTTTTTCCAACGTCGGTATACCGCGGACATAGGAGGAGATTGTTAGGTTAAATTAATAATATGTCCGCGCGTGTCAGGACCGACTCGGAATGACCCAACGGGTTACGTGTCACTAGGGTTAGGCTCTACGCTGGAGATACTATAAATACCCATTCCACATGTTGATGAGGTATTGCGGACTATCTTGAGCGGAGCCTCAACAACTTATGGTAGAGAATCATAGAAGGAAAGTATCACTCAACAAGTAAAACATGTTAAGTATAACTACCTCCAAAAGGCAGGTAGCATGACAGCAGTACAAGGACAATCAATTCGATTTACCGTTCAATATGCAAATCTTCTATCCCTTAATACTACAATGCCCTACTACTTCATGAGCTCAGTCATGGTTCACTAGCACCATCATCATAATGCCAACACTATCATCTTAATGGTAATGTCATTAAGAAATTCATGTTTCATAAAATCATCATTGATAAGCTCCAACCCATGCTCCGTGGAAGCTCGATGTTAGGGAAGGACTAAATGTAGCATGATCAAGGAAACTCTCATCCCATTCCATGGGTTCTTCTACTCAAACTTAAAGGTTCAAGATGGAATGCATTATGGCATAAACATCTTCATGCACCTAGAGACAGTATGTGCGTGGCAGAGGAATAAATTGTGGAAAGGGTGAAGGCAAGTTATCAGTTTTGGTTAATCCATTTAATGCAACTTAAAATTATTTAGACTAATGGAGTAGTGGAATAATAAGAGAAACTATTGTGAATTATACAAGCAGGTATGGGTTGGGAATAAATGGTATATCAGCAAAGAGCACAAAAGTATTAATTTTAGTAAATCATCACCTAAATATTTTGAAGGGAAAGAATGATCACATTTTATAAGCAGGAAGATGGAGATGTCTGCACAAATATTTAACCTGTAGTAAAACATGCCTCAACATTTTAAGGGCAAAAGGTCTTAGTTTTCATAAGCAGGTAGCTTTCTTATAGTTTTTTCTCCTCAGCCATGTAAGAAAATCATTTTGACTATGGAAGCTAGGATCCTCTTATTCATGGTTTAAGGTGGATCATTCTTCTAAAATTAGCCAAACAAGTGTTGGCGAAGCAACCAGCGAGAATGGCGCGGCAAGCGGCGAGAATGGCGCAGCAAGCAGCGAGCCTATGGATGCAGTGTTTTAAGTTATGTAATTTCTGTTTTTCCTGGAGGGTATTGTGGTCTTTTGTAAGCCAATATATAAGGCTTAGGTGTGTTTGTGTTTAGGGCAAGAAAGACTTAAAGCTCTGGTTTGGTTTCAAGCGGCTGCAGCTCCATTTCGGACTGTGCCTGGAATTTCCTGGATCGCCGGCGTTTGCAGCGGTCTCTTCATTTCATTTTACTGCTTTCCTCCCCGCTGTGCTACTCCAGTTGGTATCAGGCTCTCCCTGCCGGAACCTCGCCGCTGCGATTTCTCCAACATCCGCCGGAGCTCTCCATGGCCGACCCAAATGCGGCGATCCTCCAACTCCTACAAGCAATGCAACAACAAATGCAAATACAAGGTGAGCAAAACGCCCGCATTCTGGAGACCATCACGAGGCTGGCGCCCGCCGTGGCCGCAAGACCCGCGAACCCACCGGCACCTGTACCTGAACCGATGGGTCGAGAGCATGGCTTTTTGTCCTCCTCCGACGATGAGCCTGCAGTCATAGCACCAGAAGAAGCGCGACTACCACACAACCAACATCCACGCATTCGCGCCGACATTCCTCCATTTTCTGGGTCGCTGCACATCGAAGATTTCTTGGATTGGATGTCTGAAGTGGAGAAGTATTTTGAACTTATGACCGTCCCCGAAGAAGTTCAAGTGCGCTACATCGCTTACAAACTCAAGGGAGCGGCCCTTGCGTGGTGGGATAACGCTCAAGCCACACGTCGTCATCAACGTAAGCGACCGGTGCGAAGCTGGGCGAAAATGAAACAGCTGATGATTGCACGTTTCCTTCCAATAGATTATGAACAAACCTTATTCTCGGCGTATCAAAACTGCCGGCAAAGCTCCCACTCGGTATCGGATTATGCGGAGGATTTCATGCGGCTGGCATCCCGCAATCGTCTCCAGGAATCAGCCGCTCAACAGGTAGCTCGCTTCAACAACGGGCTTCACCCCGACGTGCAAGACGTAGTGTCCCTTCAAACTTCATGGACACTCGACGAGGCCGTGCGACTGGCGTTAAAGGCTGAAGCGACGATATCAAAACAGGGGCGGCGAAACTTCAGCAAGAATTACCCAGTAATTAATAAACCTACCTTCAAGGAGGCGAGCCCAGCAACCGCTTCGAAGCGGAGGCCGTTCACGGAGGCAGAGGGGAGTACGTCAGCGACACCGCACCCCACAACCGGGGGCAGCCTGGACGCAGCTGTGAGCCCAACACCACCGAGTCGGGGAGTCAACAACCCCTATGCCCGTAACCATGGCGTTAAATGCTATCGGTGCCAGCAAACTGGGCATATCTCCAGTCAGTGCCGCGCACAACGACCGGTTCACATGGCGAATAAGAAGGATGAGGACCGCTCCGGCGAATAACCTGAGGATGCGGTATGCTTGATTGGTCCCAATGACGTGTTCAGTGAAGGGGAAGAACAAGAAGAGGAAGATGCGTGTGCGTATATTGTTAGGAGGATGGTGCTCACCTCTCCTAAGCGAAATGAAGACACTTAACGACACAACATCTTTCGAACACGTTGCAAGATAAAAGGGGACGTAGTTGATGTTATCATTGATGGGGGAAGTAGCGAGAACATCATCTCAAGAGAGGTCGTCGAACGACTTCAACTCATTCCTCACAAACACCCCACGCCGTACAAGATTGGATGGATTAAAGAAGTCGGGGAGGTGCGAGTAACGGAACAATGCACAGTGCCATTTTCCATGGGAAAATACCATGATCGGATCATTTGCGATATCGTGGACATGGATGCTTGCCACGTGCTGTTGGGACGCCCTTGGCAATATGATTTGGAGGTTTTACATAATGGGAGAGACAACGTGTATACCTTTTCCAAGCTGGGATGTACATTTGTGCTGCAGCCATTCGCGGAAAAGGGTGCAAAATCGGCAGTACATGGGCCCGCTAAGCCCGTGATGTTGTGTTCACAACAAGAATTCATGGAGGAGGTGCAGCGAGTGAATGAAGTTTTCGCTGTAGTGAGACGTGAAGTGGACGTGTGTGAGACAAAGCCCAACCCCCATCTGCAAGGCTTGCTAGCTGAATTCGCCTCCATCATGCCGGAAGAGTTACCATGTGGGCTGCCCCCCTTACGGGAAGTCTAACACCAGATTGATTTCGTAGTGGGCGCCTCTCTCCCTAATCTACCGCACTACCGAATGAGTCCTAAAGAGCATGCTATCTTACAAAGTATGGTGGAAGAACTTCTTCAGCGAGGAGTAATTCAAGAGAGCATGAGCCCTTGTGCGGTCCCCTCCTTGCTCGTACCAAAGAAAGATAAGACTTGGCGTATGTGTGTGGATAGCCGGTCTATCAACAAAATCACAGTTAAGTACAGATTTTCCATCCCACGTTTGGACGACATGCTTGACATGCTGAGGGGATCGATTATCTTTTCCAAGATTGACTTGAGGAGCGGTTACCATCAGTTGCGGATACGGGAGGGCGATGAATGGAAAACAACTTTCAAGACCAAAGAGGGCCTCTACGAATGGCTAGTCATGCCATTCGGCCTCTCCAACGCGCCAAGCACTTTCATGCGGCTCATGAATCAGGTCCTCAAACCCTTTATTGGTACTTTTATTGTTGTTTATTTTGACGATATTCTGGTTTATAGCAAATCTGAGAACGAGCATTTGGAGCACCTTCGGGCTGTCCTTGACACTCTCCGAACACATAAACTATACATCAATCACAAAAAGTGCAGCTTTGGGATGGACAAGCTGCTGTTTTTGGGCTTTGTCGTGAGCTCCAAGGGGATCCACATTGACGACGAGAAGGTACAAGCCATCCGGAGTTGGCCTACGCCGCAAACAATCAGTGAAGTAAGGAGTTTTCACGGCCTAGCCACATTTTACCGGAGGTTCATCCGCCATTTCAGCACAATCATGGCGCCGATTACGGAATGCATGAAGAAAGGACAGTTTCAGTGGGGGAAGGAGGCCGCGCAAAGCTTCGCTTTGATAAAGGACCGGATTAGCTCAGCTCCTGTGTTGACATTGCCAGATTTTAGCAAACCATTTGAGTTAGAAACCGACGCCTCTCTAGTCGGGATCAGTGGGGTCCTACTTCAAGAGAAGCACCCTGTGGCGTTTTTCAGCGAGAAGCTTAGCGAGGCTCGTCGGAAGTGGTCGGCATATGAGGTAGAATTATATGCAGTCGTCCGAGCCGTCAAACATTGGGAACACTACCTATTTCAGCAGGAGTTCGTCATTCAAACCGATCACCAAGCACTCAAGTATCTCAACAGCCATAAAATACTCAACCGGATGCATGCTCGTTGGGTGGAGTACTTACAACGTTTCACTTTCGTCATCAAGCACCGGGCCGGAGAGGAAAACAAAGTAGCTGAAGCCCTCAGCCGACGATCGGCCCTCTTAGTCACGATGAACACCAAGGTGATCGGGTTCAATATTTTGAAGGAACAATATGCCGAGGACGACGACTTTTGCCCCATCTGGCAACAATTGGAGAAAGGTCAACCCAACAATGTAAGAGTATATTCGGACGAATAACGAGCTCGGGGGCTATGCGTGTGGAAACCCTAGGTATTCTGCTATATATACCTAGCTGGAGGCAACAGAGAGTTAGTTCCACCTTGACTTCCTCCGGATGTTTCGAGCAGCCCCCTCTACATTCTCGAAACAGCCTTAGGGCTCGCTCCCGTCGTCCGTGTCGAAGTCGCCGCTCGATCGCGCCATCGCCTGCTGCCGATCGTGTCTTCCCCGCTCCCGCTGCTGTCGTCGATCGCTCTCCCCATTCGCGAGTTCCTGTAGACGCGAAGCCTTCGCGATCTGCTGCCGCTGCTCGTTCTCGCGAAGGAGAAGGCCTGTGCCGTCGCGTTCGTCGAAGGTACAGCTTCTCCCGCCGCTGTTGCCGCTCGCGATCGACGAGGACGGGCTCTTTTCTGCTGTTGCCGCTGCCGCTCGACGAAGAAGATCGTGATATCCTTCTCCAGCCGCCGTCGTTCGACGAGGAAGAAGCTCCAGATCTGCTTCAGCCGGTGCCCTAGATCTGCGAAGAAGTCGAAGCCGCTGCTCCCAGAAAAGGAAGTTCGCGCACGATCGCTGATCGTGCGCTCGACCCCTCGTGCACGACCGCTGATCGTGCGCTCTTCAGCAGCCAGTTCCCGCACGACCACTGATCGTGCGCTCAGCAGTTCATGCACGATCACTGACCGTGCGCTCTTCAGCAACAGTGCCCGTGCGCCACTATTCTCCAGTGCCTCCAGATCCCCCTCAACCGCCTTTCGCCTCTTCCCGCCGTCGCCGTCTCCAAGCACAATGATGAAGGGGAACTCCATGGCGTCCCCCATTCCGATGATAAAGCTGGAGAAGTTCACGGCGACTGAGTTCAACGCCTGGAAGTTGAACACTCAGTTCGGGATGAAATTTCTGAACGTGTTCTACACAGTTCAGTCTGATGGTGCTGAGGTCGTTGGGACTGCTGATGAGGCACATTGGTTTTCAGATGAAGACTTCTGTAGGGACTACCTGCTGAACTGTTTGTCATCCAGCTTGGCCCAGACCTACATGAAGATGAGCACTGCAAAGGAGATCTGGGATGCGCTGCAGGAGCACTTCAGGCAGGAGGAGGACCTGTCCAAGACGCACCTCGTGGACAAGTTCCACTCTTTCAGCTTCGACGAGGAGAAAGCCATTCTCCCACAGGTATCCGAATTTGAAAATTTAATTGATTCCTTGCATAGTGAGTCTATTAGTCTGCCCGATAGTTTTGTTGCGGGCACGATTGTGTATAAGTTGCCCTCCTCGTGGTACAATTTCAAAACGGAAATGTATCGCAAGAAGATGCAGGTTGGTCTGAACGACCTCAAGCGTTTTATACGCATTGAGGACGAGAACAGGACGAAGCACGCTTTGGAAGCTGTTGGCAAGCAGAAGTCTGCTGCCAACATGATTTCAAGCTCTAAGCGGCCTCCTTCCCCTCACAAGACCAAAACGTCTCGTAGTAGCCCCTAGGTTGCAGGCCCGAGTTGTAAGATCCCCCTCCCGGAACACAAAACACGGCCGAGGGGAGTCTTATGCCCAGAACAGCCGCCTTGCGGTAGCGTCAACACACGGGCTAACCTGTACCACAAGACGCCTATTCTGCCGGCTATTACCAATATCATTTGCCAACCCATCACTAAATTGAATATTTTCAAGAGTCCATAATTCACAAAGTATAAATGTCCACAAAATATATAAATGACAGGAAGCAAAAAGCCCTCCTAAATATACTATAACAAGGTATAACGGAAGTCTACAACAAGAACTACAATCCCTCACAACCATATCAGAAGGTGCTGTTGCAAAAGCTGCAACATGTCTCCAAGTCCTATCACTCTGATCTGTCCGGTACTGCTCCAGCTGGGTGTGCTCCTAAAAATAGTGGTGTAACAACCGTTAGTCATAAAGACTAAGTGGCTTCCATCCGCTCCCCCGACGACTCCAAGGCACCGGGCGGAAGAAAAGGAAGAAGCGGAGGACAACAAGGGGTATAACAAAAGAAGCAGGTGACAGTGGCTCTCAATAACATAATTAAATGTACATCTAACATGTGTATAAATAGAACTACAAGTGTATAAAGAGCTACACTACACAAGTCCAAGCATTATAAATGTGAGTACAATAATTGAAGCAGTAATAAAGAGCAGTAGTAAGTAAGAAAGAGTAAGAGCAGCGTAATAGTAAATAACAATCTATCAATAATCGTACCCTAACTTATATGAATGCCCATACAAACTTATAAGTTTAGGTTTCCAAAATGTAACTCATCATATAAAAGAGCCCATACTAATTTATATGATGAGGATCTGCAAGTGCGTATGCTATGCTATGCCATGAATATTTTATGCAATGAAACTCACACACACGACTCTATGCGCATAGACCTTTGTAGTTCCCTCTGTTTGAAAGGAAGCCAACCTCTCGGGTACCAACCGCTGTGACACACGGTGGTAGCGGACCGAGCCGTCCACTCCTAGGCGGGTATGCACACTACCAGGCCTAGACCGCACATACGCCTCGACGCTAAACAACCGCGGAGCTCTGCGTACTCTTTGCTGGAGTCCACCAGGCTTTGAGCTAAGTGGAATGTGTCTTCGAAGAATTGTCGTCCTGACACACAGACAAGCTGGCCCCTTAGACCCCAACACACCCGCTAAGTCCACGTACCGCGGTCGGTGTGACGACCTGCCTAGTACCGAAGACCTGCCACAATTATCCAAGAACTAACGGGGCTATCCTCCCCTCGAGCCTCCAGCTCGTCCAACCAAGTATACCACAAACCTGTCACTCCCACACCCGGGAGGAGGTTTAGAATTTCTAACAATACCCTACATAGGCTACTCTTGTCTACATTTAAGTGATATTACAGCTTAGGGTTAATCTTGGACTTCCCGAGGTATTGACATAAAAAGCACTGGTAGGAAATTAGGGGTGATATTAAAGTTGTCCAGAAAACTATTTTGAAAAAGTTATAGCATATTTGAAAAATCTCAATTTAAGTACTTCAAAAAAGTATTTTACATTCCTGTTTTGAAGAATAATCCTTTTTATTATAGTTTTTTAGTTTTTTAATAACAAAATGTTATTTTATGTTTATCATGTATCACAGTAAATATTATATAAATCATAAATAAGAAGATTAAAAAGGTCAACGGCGACAAGCAAAGATAGCGAATAGGTGAAGAATCACGATGGAGAGGGAAAAAAACATTAGCACCGCCGAGAAAGAAAAAAACAAATCTAAAATGATTGGGGCGTGACTTTCATAAACACTCGAATAAAGGAGAAAAAACTGAAAGCAAAGAAAACACATTTAATTAGAAACCTTGTTGGACCGAGTGACGATGAGAATAGAGATTTTCCAACCCCCGCAAACAGAACATAAGAAAAGGCAGAAAACTTGTACGAGTAAGTCATGGGAAAGCATCTCCTATAAAAAAGCTACTCGAAAACAACAACTATTAATCACGTGATTAATATCAAACCGTATAATAAGAATATTTGCACATTTCCAAAGTTAAAATTTGGGTTAGCACTAAGCATCCTCTAATTATGAGATTTTTGCACGTTGCATTTCAAATATTTAATTTTGGCACTTTGCACCCCCCTAAAGGCTTTAATATTGACATTTTGCATCCTAAATATTCAATTAGGAGGGTTCAAAATATCAATATTAAAGCTTTTGAAGAGTGCAAAGTGTCAAAATTAAATATTTATGACGCAATTTGCAAAAAACGTCTAATTGAAAGATACTTAGTGCCAAAAGTCCTTAAAATTTTAATAGGAGAATCACAATGTATATAAACTTCCTGCTGTTCAAGAGAAACTGTGCAAAGAATGCCGTAACAAGTAATCAGAATTGATTGCAATTCAAAAAACAATTGATGGATTTTATTACAAACACAAATTACTAAATCGACAAACTCATGCTTTAACAAAATTAACAATTCAACTTAATTATTTTTCAATTCTGATCCGAAATCTGGATCCTATCTATACTTGCGGACGAGCGCATGCACATATGTGGTTCATAGTTCCGCTTTACATTTTCTAAATATAATAAGGATGAAAGACAATAATTATAGATCCCCCAAAAGGAAGTATTTGACACTTTAGTCTCTTTTCGGTGTTGGGATTTCCGGTCGCTGAAGCGCAATTTTCAGGAACAATTAAATACAGAGTCACAAGAAAATATGTATTTTGCACAATTTAATTTATTAGCACAATAAAATTAATAAGTAGTAAGTACTCAAATTAAGAGATACACGTCCGAAAATATACTGCAGAAGAATGGACTACCAAAATCCACAGGAGTAATATGAACTTGACTGCAATCCGTAAAATGGACGCACATAATTCGTACCAGAAGAAACCTTCGTCGTCGTCGGACGACCAACCACCGCCACCACCACTGAGAAGAGATCCAAGTCAGGACTTGACCTTGCCGCGAACGCGCAGCCCGTCAACGTCGGCACTTGTGCACAACCACCACCGCATAAGAGCATGCAACCATCGAGTACCGCGCACCTTGCCGCGGCCAGCGAATATGACGCATTGCCGCTACCCGCACGCTTTCGCTCTTCGTTGCCGATGTAGCCCGTAATCGGATGTCGACGCCCACTGTCTCCTTCGGTCGTACACTACCACTCTCCTCTTCAAGACTTTACCTCTCTTTGGTTTGACTTTTGGTGTGTCTTTTAAACTTTACTCCCTCACCTTTTATAGATCGAGCCAATTCACATGCCTTAGCCACTTTCCAAGAAACTTTCTCATTCAAAGCACATGGGTGGCTTGAAGAAAAGTCCGCATTGACGGCCGATAGGTGAGAATGATGAAACATATGAGTTTGACTATTTAAAACAAACTCAACATTCGACGCATTTTTTTGCTCCTAGAATGCATGTTTGGCAAGACAATGGTTATGATCGCCACTAGGAAAAGAAAACTAATTTTAAACATAAAAGTGAATGAAGTTGCTTAGACAGTTCATAACCACCGCCGTGCCAAACAGAGCCATATAAGGGGGAAAAACTTCATCCAAAAAGATCTCTCTCCAACTATTTAGGTTCTCTCCAATTATTTTTTATTTGAAATAATTATATTTCATCGAACGGTAGGATTGCAAGTAGAATAGATCCGTCTCGACATGCATGTCGGCTAAAAAAATGCTCGGCTCGAGCTCAAGTCTGTGGAGCTGGAACTCGATTGCAAGCCGAGTTCCATCTCACGTGCTCTTCTCATCATCTCGTGAGTTGGCCCACGAGCTTTTTCTTATAATATTTTTTTTTTCTTTTCAATTATAGTGGTCCTCAGAGCTCGAGCCGTGCAAAATGAGCTCGCAGTATTTTCTTTATATTTATAATTCAAAAGATAAAATATTCTAAGAAAAAGCTTTGTGATTTGATGAACGAGAGCATGTGAGCTCGCGATCCAAAAAGAATTTCATATATTTGCCCTCTCTTATACGAGAGATTTTTAGGTACCTCAAACGTACCATGTTGTTATACGTCAAAATTTTCAGCCTTTAGATCCGGCCGGAATGCCGAGATCCGGCTGGAGCTTATTTAAAAAAAAAAACACCTCCGATCGGAATGCCGAGATCCGGCCGGAATTTATTTTTTAAAACATTTTAAAAAAAAAAATGATCTTAAAATATTTGTAAGCAAAATATAATTACTGTTTGATAATTATTTTTGTAAAAAAATAATTAACTTGCTCTAAAAATGCATTTTTTATAATTTCAAACGCACCATGCCTGCTGTGCGTTTGACGTACCTAAAAATTTTTCCTCTTATACGTGTTCCGGATTTAAATTTCCGTCCTGTGTAATGGATTATTTCGATTTCCTATGAGATTCTTTTGATCTCCTAATTCGCTCACTTCGCTTCTTTCCCAGGAGATCAATTCAATCATATACTTGGAACGGAGATTTAAAAACGGAGCCCAAAACAGGGGGAAAAAAATCTCAATTCTTATGGAAGTATTTGTAGCGTCCAAAGAAAACAAACGGAACAGCTTTTTTCAACGCACATTCCGCGGCGCCAAGATCGGTGTGGTTTTAAGGCTGCGGGATTTCGCGGCTTCTTTAATCCGGTGAAGTGGGTTGGGAGCTGGGAGTGGCGTGCTTTTAGTTTCTGAATAAAAATATTAATTATTTAAATCGAAATATTATGAAGATCGCATTATTGGCACTCAAGCCTATCTTTTGATGAATACTTTTTCATCACTTAAATATTAGTGTTAATCATAATGGCCCGTTGATTATAACACTTTTGCCACTTTATTTTTTTTAATATCCAAAATAAAATTAAAATAATAATCCCAAGTACTTAGAATTCGCCTTTTCTTTATTTCTCAACCCTCACTTTTTGGTCCTAAAATATTTATTTGCCTCGTAAATAGTCTTGAAGGGGCAAATGTGCAAAACACGTGTCAGCCGTAAATAACATTATATTAAGATGCTTACGATGATATTATCGCATTTAAAATAATCAGGCTCCATTTGACGTGGTGTTTTTGCTCCATCGAGTTTGGACAAAAATACGACAATTGTAGAATAACCGCCTTGGGTGAGGTCGGTCGTTCATAACCGCCTTGTTCACGATCGCCCCACCGTGCCAAACAGAGCCTTAGTTGCATAAAAACTAGCCGAGATGCCCAATTTGTTTTTAAAAATTCTCTTTAATTAGATTGTTATTTTTCATTTTCTGTTATTTACCAGGTTAACTAATTATATTTAGAAAAAATATTTTCCGGCAAACTAGATTAAAAGAGGAAATTTGTGGGAAACAACGAAGGTGGTTGATGATCGCCGAAGATTTCACTGCACACCATTGAGCGTACTTCTGCGAGCTCAATGATTGATCTCCCCCTCCAGAATTGGCCCTGGGATCGGATCCCGTTTTGAGGGTTAGTAGAAAGATAGCCCAAGGAAGTTGAATAAAATACAAGCGGGCTTCATTTTTCTCAAATCACGCTATATATATACAAGTGCTGAGTTTCATTAAGGGGGCATTGGAGACTTCCACTAGCATTGTCTCGTGCTGGGGACTGCCCTTCTCTTGCGGCTGGCCAAGACATCCTGTACAATGTCAGAGTTGAGGTTGACACTTGGCCCATCATGTGGACATGGGCGAATCGAGGGAAATTAAGGTAGGCAGATATAAAGACATCAGTTCTTAGAAAAATCAAAGATTTGCCTTTGCATGTGAATAACGAGGATTATGTGTTTGATCTTAAAATGGAGCAAAAAGTAGTTAAAAATGCAAAAGTAGTTGAATAAGAAAAGTTTCACTAGGTCGCTAGCTTCTCAGAGGCAAAGCTAAGGCTTCTCTCTAGGGTATAGAGCGTCTCGCCACGATGTTAGGCGCCTCGATACAACAAGGAGCATCTCGGCAACGCAGAGAGCATCTCTTGCCTTGGAGAACGTGAATGCTACCGCTTTTCCTACGGCCATAGTTGTCGCAAGCGAAATTATTTAGTCATCAACAAATGTGTAGAATCTCTTGCCTTGGAGAACGTGAATGCATCAACCACCTGAATTATGTGATTAACCGCAGTCATACAGTAAAATAATAATTAATGCCAATTATGTGATTAACCGCTGGTTTAAGAAACATAATCAAATATATTACAAAGTATAAGTGCCTATTTATTAAAGATAAAATTTAAAAAAAAAACAAGCAAACAAAACCAAAACTACACGCGGTGGGACCGTTCAGCTTATACATGCGGGACGATTTATAAATAGAAGCCTCTCTGTAAAACAGAACGCAGCGTCCACAACAACAACCATCTCCCCCATTTTCCTTCCGCCGCCTCCCAGCTCGGGCTCCTTCCGGACATGGCCATGGCGGCCGCCGTCCTCTCCGCCCTGGCCATCCTCATCCTCGCAGCCGCATGCTCCATCCTCTCCACCTACTACCTCACCCCCCGCCGCATACGGCGAGTCATGGAGAAACAGGGCGTTCACGGACCCAACCCCCGATTCCTCCTCGGCAACCTCCCCGACATCACCGCCCTCATATCAAAGTCCACCGCCTCCGACATGCCCGCCGTCGACCACGACATCGTCGGCCGCCTCCTCCCCCACTACCTCCTCTGGTCCAAAATCTACGGTACACTACTTTATACATCTCTACGATTGAAGCTTGCAAATTATGCAAAAAATCCTGAATAGAAATTTCATGTCAAGGGAAGAGATTTGTGTTCTGGTACGGCAGCGAGCCGCGGCTGTGCCTGACCGACGCCGACATGATAAAAGAGTTTTTGTCGTCGAAATGCGTTCAAATCTCCGGCAAGTCATGGCTGCAGCTACAGGGATCGAAGCATTTCATTGGACAAGGCCTGCTCATGTCCAACGGCAACAAATGGCTACACCAACGCCACACCGTCGCGCCGGCCTTCGTCGGGGAGAAGCTCAAGGCATGAAATTTTCTTTGGCCCGCAGCAGAATGTTTAAGACTTCCAACACAGAAATCGGGAGGGAAAGAGCACGGGTCCACCTCGCCACGTGGGGTACCTTCATTGGCCCGCCAGCAAGAGCTGCGCCGCGTCAATAAGCTATGTCATGCGGCCAGGCTTGCCATATGGCAACTTTGCATTAAAAATGAATAAATAAAATAATTGGATAAGACAAACTAATATCACTAGATTGTTTTTCTAAATAAAAATAAATAGATAATTTTATTTTCGTTAAAATTATTTTTCTCTTGACAAGTGGAAGCACTAATCATCTAATTAGACAAAAGAATGCAATGTGTCTTTACATAAATTTAAATTTTATAAACAATAAAGCTATTTTGTCTTCAAGTAGAAACTATTTTTTATATTTAAAAAATGACAAGTTTACTATTTCATTATTGCTCAATTTAAATAGTTAATGTCAACTAAGCCTCCACAATCTTTTTCAAAATTTTTTTAACTATAGTTATTTCACTTTCCTATAATACATACATATATAGTTAACATCTTGATTTTTTCTTAAATTTTGTATTTGATGTGGCACAAATATTTATAACAATGATAAATGGAGGATATCCTGGGGCACGAAGAAATCCAGTGCACATATTCTTGTGTGTAAGAATGAAACAACAAGATAGGTGCAATATAATGCAATATGCAAAGGTCCTAAATACTTACTCAAACATTAACATAAATATTAAATTATACATAAGTTAAGGCCGTGTCATCCAACTCATAATCCAATGGAAATATCAATAAATAATATGTTATAAATAATGCTACTTGCATAATTATTTTTTGTGATACTAGCTCAAAATGGCTAAATTTTTGAGTTTATAGTCAAATTGGTCGAGTGTGCAAAAATGTATTGCAACCTCAAAATGAACAAAATTTCTGAACTTTCTCTCCCAATTTAATTTTTTACTATACTAATTATGAGTATTTAGTAAGTATTTGCATTGCATTGACTTTAGCTAAACTCCGGTCTAAATAGGTTGATGATATTGCAGAGCCAGATGGGCTACATGGTGGAGTGCACGAAGAAGACTATCGGCGTGCTGAGCGCCGCCGCCGCCGCCAGCGGCGATTGCGAGGTGGAGATCAGCGAGCACCTTACTCATCTCACCAGCGACATCATCTCACGGACGGAGTTCGACAGCAGCTACGAGATCGGCAAACAGATATTTCACCTCCTCACCCGCCTCCAAAGACTCACCGCTCAGTCCAGCCGCTATTTGTGGATTCCAGCAAGCAGGTTCCCGTCCACTTGTGAATCTAGATTAGTGTTAATTAATCTTTATTAATATTATATTACTAATTTAACATATTTTTAGCTGGGAAGAAGGTGAAGCATAATTTAAATTTATATAGAAATCATTAATATTCGTTTGTTGTCTTGTATTTGGCTTTTTCTCATAAGACCAATACCTAGTTTGTCAAAATACTTTATTATTTTTTTATAAAATGAATATAAATATTTAAAAATGTGTGAATCGTTAGTTATAACTTTTTAATATTTAACTGAAAATAATAGGAATGGCTCCACTTCCATTTTTGCAGGTTCTTTCCGAGCAAGTTTCGGAGGGAGATAAAGTCATTGAAGAAGCAGGTGGATGAGTTGCTGATGGAGATCATAGATGGCCGGAGGGAGGGGATGGAGATCGGCCGGAGTTTGTCGTACGGGAGAGGGCTCCTCGGGATGTTGCTCGCCGAGACGCAGAAGAAGGCGGCGTTCAGCTACAGCCTTCGACTGGTGATGGACGAGTGCAAGACCTTCTTCTTCGCCGGTCACGAGACGTCGGCCCTGCTTCTCACCTGGACCGTCATGCTCCTCGCCACAAACCCAGGGTGGCAGGAGAAGGCCAGGGCCGAGGTCAAACAAGTTTGCGGCGACGACCCGCCGGCCGTTGACCACCTCCACAAGCTCAATCTGGTAACCCCAATAATTCCTAGTTTATCAAATATGGTAGCTACTTATCTGTCAATTTTTTTTACTTAAAAAAAGTTACAACAAATAGTCAACCATCAGTATTTTAACATTATCTATACAATATGATAAAAACGGATCATAATATATAAAATATATGCTTATTAAAATCAACCCACTATCTAAACACATGTAATCTTCGCGGTTGTAGGTGTTTCTGTCGCCGTAAGTAGGTGAAGCTGATCATATATTTGAGAGTGGTAGAGCATGCGCGAATTTTTGCGCCGATGCATGATAAAATTTTGCGCGCGCACACACGAGAGAGATAGGCATGATCGAGGTTCCGCCCCTACTGTCAATCACGATAGTACCCAACCGCAACAGATACGGTTTCACTCATATCTGTTACTTAATACAGCTTAAAATAAACATAATATCAATTAATTAATGTGAAAAGTAATTATATACAATTTTTTTTATTTTTGTTAAAAAAATCATCTCGATGCATTTATCATCATGCATGTCAAATTAACTTAATAAATTAAAGTTAATAAATTTAATGATATCTCCTCAAAAATAATGTTGACATGCTTAACGACAATCTTCTTCTAAAATACCAATGACATGCATTATGTCAGCATACCATAGTAGATATAAGAGTTATACTAAATTTTTTTGATTTTATGAATTTTCAATGATTATTTTTAATTTAGAAATAATGTTTAATTGTTTGAAATAAATTATAATATATGTTTTCAATTATTAGATTAAAATTATAAGACTATATTTGATAATTTTGAATTTTTTACCAAAAGCAAAATTTTCCTTTTTAATAATAATAATATATCTTTAACTACTATACAGAAGAAATTATCTTTGATGCAACATTCAAAATTGTCAATTATATCATCATTCTTTTATTACAATGACTTAACATATACTATAAAGAAAATGAAAATTCATAAAATGTAATAACTATTTGTGTAATTATATCATATATTTATAATAAAAATAATGATAGAAATTCATAAAATTCAAAAGTTTTTAGTAGACCTCTTCGACCTACTATGATAGGTTATCATTAGCCTACAAAAACTAACTTCAAAATATAATGTTTACTTTAAAATGATTTTTTGTTAAAATATAAATGTTTTTGAAAAAAATAATTATAAAATATTGATGTATATTTTTTTACGATTATTTTGAGTACTTATATGTATATGTTGCGGGCAAAGTCGTTGCTGGGCGAGTACTCTTGAATGCGGGCACAACCCGCTAAGAGTCAGCGAGCACGGGCAAAGCCCGTGCGAAACTGCTCATGTATATATATATATATAATTATTATTCGGTCGAAGAAACTCTTATATTTAGCTGTCACTAGCCTTTCCCTTCTTTTATTTTATAATTTAACTCATTTTTGATTGAGAAGGAAAAGTAGAAGAGATGCACTAATAAATCATTTAACTTATATAGCCTTGCCCGGATGAAACAGATGTGAATACAATCATATTATTTTATTAATGCATTTGTATTTTTTTTTATCAAACGCATCCATTTTTTGTCTGATTAATAAAATAAGGATAAAATAGTACCAAAATATTATTTAAATAAATTTCTTCTTTAAGAGAAATGAAATCTTTCCCATTTTCTTATTCTCTATTTTTCCAGTTAGACTAATCTTTAATTTATATAAGAATAATTACCAAAACCTCCCCCGAATGTTATAAAACATAACATTTACAAGTTCATATTTCATAACATCCATGCACAAAATACCCCCCTAAAAAAATATACTCCGAAGAGGATATTTTTGTACATGAATGTTATGAAATGTGAACTTCAGGGGAGGTAAATGTTATGTTTTGTAACATTGAGGGGAGGTTTTTTGTAATTTCATTAATAAGAGGGGTGCAATCTGTAAATTTTACAAACTTGGAGGGGAGGTCCCGGTAAATAACCCTTTATTATAATTAAGAAAACAAACATTTGTAATGAATTTAAGCTGGATAAATCATTGCATGCAGCTTCAGATGATCATAAATGAGTCGCTGCGTCTGTACCCGCCGGCGAGCCTGCTGCCTCGGATGGCCTTCGAGGACACAAAGCTCGGAGACCTGGAAATACCCAAAGGGCTATCGATATGGATTCCGGTGCTCGCGATCCACCACAACGAGGAGATATGGGGAAGCGACGCCCATAGCTTCAATCCAGACCGGTTCTTAAGCCGCCGGTCGTTTGCGATGAGCCGCCACTTCCTCCCATTTGCGTCCGGCCCGAGGAATTGTGTCGGGCAGGCCTACGCCATGATGGAGGCCAAGGTCATACTCGCCATGCTCCTCACCAGCTTCAGCTTCACAATTTCAAAGAATTACAAGCACGCCCCTGTCAATATCCTCACCCTCAAGCCCAAGTATGGAGTTCAAGTCTACTTGAACCCACTTAGAAATTGTTAAGTACATCATATTGTGTAGTAGGATAATCAGTGCCATTGATCCTACGTACCGGCAGTTTTTCATTATTTGTTCTATTTGAATGAGCTTTATAAATCAATATATAAACGGATTGACATAGTGTGATCGATCATATTTATAGGATTCATATTCAGTTCGGGCATCAAGTAAAAAAAAAAATCGTTCTATGATTATAACATTCACACGAGCATGTAGAGGGAGTCATGTAGAGGGAGTCATTATCTCAAAAGATAAATAGAATGTACACTCAATTTAAAAAGAAATGACAATAAAATTTTTAACTTCAAAATTTTAGAAAATTGAAAAAAATAGAGCAAATGTTAGAGCTGTTACTGGAAAATATTGAGATATCACAATTTTTATTGAGAAACGCAAATTTTAATACATCGCTCTCTAAACCTTTTTGTGCGTAAAAATATAAGAAAACTCATTATAAAATTGGTCAAAATTTTAGAAACATCACTTTTAACTATTGTTGTTCGGGGCAAAATTTTTAGAAAATGTTTGACTAGCTATATAATTTTAATAGTCTTGTCAAATGTACATGAAAACATTTGATAGAAGGGTCTATCTAGTGTAATTTTTCGATACGAGTCCAACGCCGCTTTTGGAGTTAAGTTTCATTGAGCGATTGACTAGAAATCAACTATTAAAATTTGTAAGTTCGTATAGGCCAAAAACATATATATTTTTACTTGAAAATTGAACTTGGGCATGTGTTCGGTGTGCCCTTGAATAGTTCCGCCACTGATCAAAATAATGCATTCCCATATATATTTTTAGAAGATTTATTTATTTGATATATATCCTTAGGCTATGCCTAAACATCTTTATCTATATAAAAAAGAGGCTTAATGAATGTAATGATATGACTATCAATTAAACCGTGCAAAATCATTTTTATTGACATTCAATCATCGATCACAACCGTCCGATTGATTCAAAACTCTGTATGGCGAGGCGTCTTCATCTGTTTCACCTTCTTACTGGACATTTATTTGGAGGGAGGCGACTCCACCGAAGATTAGGCTATTCTTGTGGAGGCTGGCCTGGGATATCTTACCCATGGTGGCCGGTCTTCGTCGTCGTCACTTTTCGACCCAATTAGCTTGTCCCTTCTGTGGTGACCCTGAGCAAGACGTGCACCATGCGATTTTTTCATGCCCCAGTGTGGTTTCTGACTGGCGCCTCATCAATATTCCGGGACTGGCGCATTGGTCGTGCTTTGGCTCTCCGGAGTTGGGATTCAAGAGGGCCGATGTGCTCTTTCACGGGATGACTTTGGCCTTTTAGCGAAATTGTGTTGGGCCCTATGGTGGCACCGAAATAGGATGGTTTGGGATGAAGTGGTGCAACCTGTTCTGATGTCCGTTCTTTTTGCCCGGTCTTTTATGTCGCATTTTTGGATTCCTCGTGCTCGACGGATCACTCGGGCCTGCTTGAGTCCTCTCGTTGGGTGGCCCATGCGGTGGGTTACGTTGGATTAAAATTACTTTCGATGGGGCGGTTCGTCGGGGGCCTAATCGGTGGGAATGAGAGTTGTTGCTCGCGATTCTAATGGAGGTGTGGTTGCTTGGCGGGTGGATTGTGCTCCCTATGTTGGCTGCCCGACTGTCGCAGAGGCTTTTGCTACTTGCTTAGCGGTTGATTTGGCTGTCTTAAAAGATTGGAGTGCCGTTATTTTTGAGGGTGATTGTGCAAATCTCATTGCTAATCTCTTGGAGGAGGGGGTGGTGCCAAATTCGTTAGATGAGCCTATTGTTCATGATATACTTATGTCTCTACGTGGTATTGTGCCTTCTGAAGTCGCATTTGTTTGTTGGAGTGCTAATCGAGCGGCTCATGCTCTGGCTGCCCACTCTTTCTTTGAGACGTTAATTTTACCATCTGATGTGCTTGATCTGATTTCCCTTGATTTGAATTAATGAAAAGCTTTGATGGTTTCAAAAAAAAATCCCAATCCAGTACGCCCGAACCTTCCAATTCCGCCTTTCCACTTTTGCCATCACTAAAGCTCTTCTCCGGAGCACACCGCACAAGTGATACTCGCTCCTCGCTACCGTCGGCGGTAACGCTAGCGTCGGGTGTTAGCTCTCCAACTCGCAAGCTCGCTGCTCGCACTCCAGGCTACTCGCATGCTCGCCACGCTTCGCTTCCTCCACTACTCGTTACCGCGAGCGCTAGCCACTAGCGCCGGGCGCTATCTCCGAAGTAGGTACTCGCTCCTTCCTTCTCTTCTCACTAACGCAGGCGCTATCCACTATCGCCGGCGCTATCTCGCGAGTAGGTAACTCGCCTGCCGAACTTACTCCAAGTTCGATGCTCGTCTGGTAGCGCTCTGGTATCTCTAACTCGCTCAAAGTTGAGGATACTCGCCACTTTCAGAATCGATACTCTCTAGGGGGGCACCCCTCTATTTATAAGCAAAATAAGAGGGGGGGGGGGGGGGGGGTGGCGAGCAGGAGCTAACGCCGGCGCTAGCGCTAGCGCTGACGCTAGCTCACTTCAATTCTAACACTCCCCCTTGAAGTGAGCTCCGGGAACAACTCCAAGCAACGAGCGAAGCCTCCGGAACGGCCCCGCAGATAGGGGCTTCGTGAATATATCCGCAAGGTAGTCTTCACTCCGCACATGCTCCACAACGATCAAGACACCCAGCACCTTCTCTCTGATGAAGTGATGCTCGATCTCTATGTGCTTGGTGCTTGCATGACATACTGGATTGGTTACCAGTTTCAATGCACTCTCATTATCCCTGCGAAGCACAGTAGGTTCGCTGACCTCCTCGTCCACATCCTCCACTAGTCTCCTTAGCCAGACACACTCCTGAGCTGCTAAGGACGACGCCTTGTACTCGGCCTCCGTGGTAGAAAGGGAAATAGAGTCTTGCTTCTTGCTACACCACGAGATAGCAGCTGCTCCACACAAGAACACGTAACCTGATGTCGACTTGCGATCATCAGCGTCACCTCCATAATCTGCATCCGTGTACCCATGCAGCTTGAAGTCAGACTTCTCTTCATAGGAAAACCCCATCTCAAGGGTTCCCTTCACGTACTTCAGTATCCCTTTGGCTGCCTCCAGATGAGGCTTCCGCGGCTCCTGTATATACCGACTAACTCGGCCGACAGCAAAGGCGATGTCCGGCCTCGTGATAGTCAAGTAGATAAGACTCTCCATCAGTGCCCGAAAGATCTTCGGATCAGGAAGAATCCTCCCTTCTTCCTTCCGAAGCTTCAGCCCAGCCTCCAGAGGAACGAAACTGCTCTTCCCCTCCTTCATGCCGAATCTTTCGACGATCCTCTCGGCATACGCCCTCTGGAAAACATACAACCCGCCTCTTCTCTTCTCAACTTGGAGGCCAAGGAAATGATGCAGTTCACCAAGATCCTTCATCTCGAAACGTATGGAAAGCTGCTGTCTCAGCGCCGCGACCTCCTTAGGGTTGTTCCCTGTCACGATCATGTCGTCGACGTATAACAGCACCAGTAAGTGAAGACCTCCACTCTTCTTCACAAACATGCTGGAGTCTGAGTCCGAGGCATCGTAGCCACAGAACTGCAAGTACTCCGCAATCTTCCCATAACAGGCTCTCGGCGCCTATTTCAACCCGTAGAGGGCCTTCTTCAACTTGCAGACATGACGTGGCTGAGACTTGGACACGTATCCAGGTGGTTGCACCATGTATATGTCCTTGTCTATCTATCCATATAGGAATGCGTTCTTCACATCATGCTGCCACAGCTTCCAACCTCGGCACGCCGCCAGAGCGATGATCGTCCTCACCGACATCATCTTTGCGACAGGACTAAATGTCTCTTTGTAGTCCTCTCCGTAGGTTTGTGAGAAGCCTCGAGCGATAAGCCTCGCCTTGTACCTCTCCACTTCTCCATCTGCTCTCTTCTTAACCTTGTACACCCATTTGCAGGTGACAGGTTTGATGCCCTCCACCATGGGAACCAGGTCCCATGTCTCATTCTTTTCTAGGGCCTCCATCTCCTCGATCATGGCCGCGTCCCACTCCTTGATGCCACATGCATCCTCAAAGCAGGCAGGTTCTCTCTCATCGAGTGGTCCTGCGAAGAAGCAGGAAACCAAACTCACGAAGTTCCCCTCCTTATAGCGAGCAGGCGGGACTATGGTCCTCTTCGACCTCCTCAAGGCTTGACCACTATCTACCACTCCGGTAGACTCCTCTGCTTGAGCTTGTCTCTAAGCTCCTCTCTGAACTCCTCCTGAAGCGGTGCTCTCCCTGCTTCTTGAGTTCGTAGCTCCCCCTGAGCCAGAAGCTCCTCCTGAGCCAGATGGCGATGGAGCACTTGGAGATAACTCCAACTCCACAGTAGGGTCCTCAGTGACCCTCTCTTCTTCCCTGTTAGCTTCTCCACTCTCCGGCAGCTCCACTGAAGAGACTCCCTGGTATGAGACCAGTTCGTCAAACACTACGTCGCGCGAGACGACGAACTTGTGGGTCTGCGGATCCATGCACTTCCACCCCTTCTTCCGCTCATCGTAGCCGATGAAGATACACTTCCTCGCTTTCGGCTCCAACTTGGTTCTCTGAGCGCCCGGGACGTGCACGAAGCAGGTAGAACCGAACACCTTCATGTGACACACATTGGGCTTCTCCCCGAGCATGAGCTGGTGTGCAGACACCATCCTGTTAGGACTCAAAGGTAGCCGGTTGATCACATGAGTAGCACACGCCATTCCCTCCGCCCATAAGGCCTTGGGAATGCTCTTGGCATGTAGCCAACTCCTGGTAGTCTCCACCACATGGCGGATTTTCCTCTCTGCCACCCCATTCTGCTGAGGGGTGTGAGCGCAGGAGAGCTCCCGCCGAATGACGAACCTCATGCAGAAAGAAGCAAACTCATTGGAGGTAAACTCCCCTCCATTGTCACTTCTTAGCTTCTTTACTCTGCGGTTCAGCCTCCCCTCCACAAGCTCCTTCCACTCGAGGAACTTGTTGAATACTTCTGACTTCTCTCTCAAAAAGTATACCCACGTATAGCGGGTGTAATCATCCACCAGAACCAGCGCATACTTATTGCCTCCATAAGTAAGGGTGGCGCACGACCCCATAACGTCAGCATGTACGCACTCAAGAGGTGCCTTACACCTGGTCTCCGACTTGTCAAATGGAAGTCGATGTGACTTTCCATATTGGCACCCGTCGCACACATGGCCGTCGCCGTAGGAAGAGAGATGAGGCATGCCACTCACTAGGCTCTTTGCCGCCATCATCTTCAGCTTGTCCATCCCCAAAAACCCAACCTCTCATGCCAGATCACAGCGTTGTCGTTTGTCTTCAGCTTGTCCACATAGGCATTTGCAGACAGAACATACAAATCCTTCACCCTTCTCCCGGTGAGCGTGACGTCAGCATCGACAGACGATAGGTTCTTCAGGAACTTCACCTCCTTCGGTCCAAACAGCACGTGGTATCCAGCATCCACTGCGTTAGCCACCGAGAAGAGGTTCTTCTTCATGTCAGGCACGTGATACACACTCTTCGGTGTCACTGGCTTCTCTTCACTCCCAAGGGACTGAAAGAAGTGGTGTTTTGAAAGTTGTCTCTTTCCTATTTTACTGTATGTTCATGTTTTTAGAATGTTGTAACATTTTGTTCCTTGATTATGTGACTTGTATCATGTAAGGTTTGGGAAGATGCTCTTGGTCTTGAACCATAGAACCTTGATTTAATATGTCGTGTAATCTCATGCTTTTCACAATCGTGGTAATCAAAAAGGAACATTGATTACCGATCTAAGATTGTCATATGGATTAAAGTACATTTGAGTTCTATAAATGTTGATAAATGGTTATCATTTAACCATATGAGTATGTATGTGTAAAACTTCATACATATTGATATTGACCCAATTAATGTTGTAACATTATGTGGAATGTGTTAAGTGTCAATAATGTTTACAACATGTCTATCATTGAGATATAAGAAGTGTAGATTTGGCGCGTCGGTGTGAGCAATGTGATTGTAGTTGAATACCATCTAATGATGAGAATAAATACTATGATTCGTTGTTCATACTCGCGCGTAGAAAATGTGCACATCGAAATATCGGTTTGTCCCCAAAATATTTTGGTAATGATATAGTCTGGCCCCTTGGCAAGGCGAGGTTGTGTAGCATGCATTATAACTAACGTAGTTATAAATACAACTCACTTGTGAGACCAAGAAAGACAAATATATTGTGAAACTGACACGGACCTCTTTCACACAATATTTATGATATCATGTGACACGGATAGACACAGGTCATCCCTTTTAGGAACCTTGCAACTATGTCATTGAGGCGTCTATAATGCCGTGATAAGCCTCTTATAGATTACGATAAAGGTTATCATCTCGCCGCCTCGACGCCATGGTTTCTCTGTAAGGTAACACCAAATGAATAGTAACAGCCTCATGTCGGCTCATATGATATATTGGCGTTAGTAACATAAGTGCCTAATATATGAGATGAGCGCACCTGCGTGTCGTCGTAAATCGACACACTTAGACAACATTATTTTGTGCATTTATATGAGCGTCAATTGATGACGAAGCTGTATAAAAGAAAGCGTACGCTGCGTCTTTTATAAGCACAAAATTAATCACATATTCGCTCTCACATTTGGAGATGGGAAAGACACGAATATGGAAGTTACTATGAGGGCATCAGAGTGCAATTTTGCCTTTGGGTGTGCACTTAGCCTCATAGGCTATTATAAGGAATGTATGAGTATATATACTCATATAAGAGAGAAATTCTAAAACCCTAAGAGATTGGATCGTAAACCCTGGGAGTCCCTCTTTCTGCCGCACGGAAGAGTCGAGCAAGGTCGCGGCCCTAGCGCTCCGTCAGGTCACGCCGACCTCTTCCCCTTCTTCTTCCGGCGTCCCCGCCGGCTCGATTAGCTGGGTCGTAGGGCAGTGATTGTACTGCTCCCTACGCCGCTTCTCTCCCACTACCGCCAGGCGTTTGCTGTGTCCGACAGCATCTGGTGGATCTGGTGGTGGCCGACCGTGTTCTCCCTGCTGTCGTTGGTGTTGCCATCTTTCGATAGCAACCTTGCCGTCTCCCGATTCCGATCCAGTTGGGGTCAAATTGTCTAAGGAAAATCAACCTCCTCCTCCGATCAAGGGCGTGCTTGGTGCGGCTGTTTGGATTCAAGGTGAACCTAGAGTTCTCAAGGAGTCCGTTGTAAACGGAATCGCTTCGTCGTATCATCGACTTTCCGCTCTTCACCTAGAGATCTCATTCTCTAGAGGTACAATTCCTAACGCATGTGATGGATTAGATGTGATGAGTTAGGGTCTATTGGGTTCGCTTTGTGTATGAGATATCCGATCTCGTGCGTCGTTTGGTTTAGGGTATTTAATTTTAAAAAAATTCTACCCTTCCGATGCACACAAAAATCCTACAGTGGTATCAGAGCTAGGTTAGATATCTCATAGCGAAGTAACCCTTTTGTTGCTAGTCTCAGTGCCTTATAGTTTGGATTGGCTATGTCCAAATCCATTGATTCATATTACGCAATCCACCCTAGTATGGATTATGAGGAGATTATTTTTTCTGGAATTATAAATGATCTAGATGAATCATATTGGGTTGTGTACACAAGCTTATCCAATGTTAGGGTCCCGGCTAGCGGTTTTGGCTAGCGGTTTTTTCTCCTGCTTAGGCTTTCCTTTATTTCCTTTTGCAAACTCTGGAATGTAATTGTTTGTGATGGATGTAATATTTTTTATTAGAATGCCGTGAGTTAGGCTATATTCTATTTTCCATCCATTTCCTAAAGGAATGTGAATTGAAAATTTTAAGATGTTTTTCCTTCTCATTTTATCCACTTAAGCTAGTGACTTTGGATGAGCATGAGTGTGATTCCAATCACCAGATATGGTGGAACGTGTGTGAGCATGGTATTAGGCCACAGGAGACTAAATCTGTGTGAGGCACAATTTGCTCTTCTTGTGGGAATACCGCGTTCACACTAGTTGGCCAATAAAATGAGTTTTCTTAAACAAAGTTTTCAAGATCTAGGCTTGAATCTTTTGGAAAAGGGTTTTATAAATTATTTTGGTTTTTATATAAAACATATAATGATTTTGTTCAAGAGTCACAAGAGTTAAGCTTCGCTTAAAGGTTGTGATTGGTGCTTGTACCTACCTGGACAAACGAATGGATGAGTCCGCTTGTTTGGAAAGGATCTTGTGCTGAGTTGTGTTAATATTTCTTTTAACATAACAACAGTTTCTTTTAATGAACTTTAAGTAAAATATTTTTCCTCTTTTTTCTTTTAGAATCATGTCAACCCTGCCAAATTTTCTGCGTTCCATGATTGATAAAAGTCCCCTTGCTAAAGATGGTTCAAACTATTCCGATTGGATCCTCAAGTTGAACATTGTGTTGCGTTTGGAAAATCTCCAACAAATTCTGGATGGAAATTGCCCAGAAGAGAAGGAGAAAGGCAAACCAACCGATGTTGAAAAGGAGGAACAAAAGAAATGGAATGAACAACAGCGTATCGTGCAGACATTGATCTTGGCCAGTATTGGCGATCAATTGCAAAGAAAATTTCTCGATACCCCTGCTAAGGAAATAATAGCACAACTTGAGAAAATGTTCACCGATAGTGCCCGGAAGGAGCGCTATAAGACCACCATAGCACTCACAAGGTGCAAAATGATGGAGGGTGAATCGGTCTCATTGCACTTCCTTAAGATGCAAGGTTATCTGGAGAAATTGGAGAAGCTAAATTCTCAACTTCCTGATGACATAGCTGAGGACATCCTTCTGGGGTCTCTTCCTTATTCCTACAAGGACTTCATAATGCATTACCATATGCGTGAAAGGAAGATGACCATGAATGAGCTCCATAACGCCCTCAAGACTGCTGAGGTAGATATGGGCAAGACAAAGGCGAATACTGTCCTGGCCATTGCGTCAAGTAGCAAGAAGCCCTTTAAAAATAAATGCAAAGGTGCAATCAAAAATACAAGTAGAGGTTCCTCCTATAAAGGCAATAAGGGAGCAGCTCATGTGAGCAACTCCAAGGGAAGCAAGGTGAAGAACTCTCCAACAGATCTCACCGAGTGTTTCCATTGTCATGAAAAGGGACACTACAAGATGAACTGCCCCAAGTACAAAAAGGACTTGGATGAAGGCAAGATCGAACGCAAGCGCCCTAAAGGTATATATGTTATTGAACTGAATTTAAACTTAACCACAGCTATCCTTGATTGGGTAATAGATACCGGATCATGTGCTCACTTAGTTTCTAATGTGCAGTCACTAAGGGATAGAAGAACGCTCTCTAAAGGAGAGGTTGTGCTGAAGGTCGGGAATGGTGCAAGAATCTCCGCGGTTACAGTTGGCACCTTAGACCTTCATTTATCTAGTGGTTTAGTTTTAATTTTGAAAGATGTTTATCATGTCCCTTCCATTTTGAGAAACATTATATCTGTATCATGTTTAGATGCAGAAGGTTTTCATTTTGTGATTGAAAATTCACAAATGACAATTGAGAAGGATGGTTTAATTTACGCAAATGCTTTCATTTCTAGTGGATTATATTTGCTTAATATTGTGGAAGATAAACATGTTATGAATGTCAATAACAAAAGACTCAAGGTATCTCATATAAATGAGACACTCTTATGGCACCATCGTCTTGGTCATATAAACGAGAAACACATAATTAAGGAAATTGCATCAAACGAATCTTCTGAATTCATTTGACTTAGATGCAATTGGGACATGCGAATCATGTTTAACTGGAAAAATGACCAAGACACCTTTCGGCAAGAAAGGTGCTAGAGCGAACGGCTTGTTGGAATTGATACATTCAGATGTATGCGGTCCAATGAGTACAAGTGCTAGAGAAGGTTATAGGTACTTCATTACCTTCACAGATGATCGTAGCGGATATGGCTATGTTTATCTCATGAGGCATAAAAGTGAATCCCTTGAGAAATTCAAGGAGTACACAAATGAAGTAGAGAACCAACTTGACAAGAGAATTAAAGTCTTAAGAACCGATCGTCGAGGTGAGTACCTGAGCAACATGTTCACTGCTTACCTGAAGGAGCATGGTATTGTACCACAGCTTACTCCACCTGGCACCCCGCAGTGGAATGGTGTCTCTGAAAGGAGAAACCGAACCCTGCTAGACATGGTTCGTTCCATGATGTGCCAGACCGATCTACCTATATATTTTTGGGGTCATGCACTTCTTTCTGCAATTCTCACTTTAAATATTGTTCCAACAAAATATGTTGACAAAACTCCATATGATGCATGGTTTGGAAAACCGCCTAATTTATCTTTCCTTAAAATTTGGGGTTGCGAAGCATTTGTAAAACGAATGCAATCGACAAAATTGGAACCCAAAGCGGACAAATATTTTTTCATAGGATACCCAAGAGAAACCAAAGGGTATAGTTTTTGGCACAAGTCGACGAATACTACATTCATAAAGAAAGGTGCTACATTCTTAGAGAAGGAGTTTCTCGAAAGAATTAAAGGATGTGATCGTAGGATAACACTTGAGGAAACTCAAGAGGACCTACAAGGTAGTGATCATGAGTTGAATTTTGAAATTCGAGATGATCACGAGTTATCACATATGGTTCCTTTGCTCAGTGGGAGTGTGGATAATCCACCTCCACAAATTTGTGTTGAGGAGTTTCACAATACGCCACAAGGCGGTTGCTTGGCTCATGCTGAACATGAATTGATTCCACAAGAGGTAGTAGAAGAAATTTGAGAGCCTCAAGGTGAACAGAATGAGCAAATGGAACTCAGAAGGTCTACAAGGGTGAAAAGAAAGCCCGACCGTTACATGGGTTTTCATGAAGTGTTGGTGATAGACACTGAAGATCCCCTAACCTATGAAGAAGCATTAGGAAGGAAAGATTCAGAGGCCTGGTTAGAGGCCATGAGATTGATACGCCTTTAGTGTATATACGCAAGTATACGTGCCGGCTCAAGTAATATAATAGTGAGTTAAGATCGTTCACTCGGAGAAGTGAACACTCAACGCTTATGAATATTAGTTTACTCTTTTCCTTAAATCCAAGTTAAATAATTCGATTGGTTGGACGAAACTAATTTGCTGAATATTTAAAACTAATTTTTAAAATGCTAAAAGTACTTAAATTATTATTTTTATTTTATCAACTTTTAGAGAAAGGAATCTTGTATATCGCTTTCCTAGATTTGTTGTGATATTTGCTAAATATACCGATGCATTATATTTGTTTTACTATCTTGCTCGATTAAAAACTAGGAATCATAATCTCTCGATCTATGAATTCTCATAACCTAGATTTCGTTAGTTATCTCTAACTTAGAAAAATGCTAGGTAAATTAAATTGCTCAAATCGCTTTTGCTAATAATTAAGGTGATGAAATCTCTTCCTCTCTCTTTTATTATATCAAAATTATGATGTAAACACACCGCTCCTCTCTCGAATCTCGCGGCGTAGTATAAAAGTAAAGATTTAAATTAGATATTTATGCGACTCATCTCTCGAATCTCGCCGCATAACATTAAGTATTTATCTTAAATCAATCGTGATTCCTCTCTCGAATCTCACCACGAAATGTTGAAGATAAACATGATTCAAATCTCTCGCAATAAATCATAACATTGATAAAGATAGCAAACCAAGAAATCATACGGAAAAAATTATAAATTAAACATCACAACAAAAACTAGTAATCACGACATACAAGATACGAAGAATTAGTTCATGATCCTTGAAATGACAAACAAAATTGAAAAGATCTTACAAGACATTGTTCGGAGTTTAAATTTAAGCGCAGGAATTTGTCCTTTTCGTTGCCAAATCCGCTCAATATGTCGTCTCTTTCTTCTCTCCAAACCTTCTTTTCTTTTTCTCTCTCTAAAAGCACTCGTATCTCTCTCCAAAAGTAATCCGTCTCTCCCCTCCTTGAAACTGCCGAAGTCTTCTTTTATTTGCCACGCAACAGTCCAAAAGGCTGAAAAGAGGCGTCCTTTCAACAGGAACCGCATGCCTCTTTTTTATTATTTCGAAATGTTGTACTTTTGGTTCAGAATATTCAATTTAAACCGCCTTGTTACAACCAGGTTATGACCAAACTGCTCCATTCTTTCCTGCAATATAATTCCAGCTTAAATTTGTCCGTTCTTTCATGGATTTTTCGCACTCATGCACAAATATGCTGCTCGTTTGCCGATAAACTGTCCACAATTACAGATATGAAATATATTAGTGAATTCATCGTTGTATTTCGTATATTTTCTCAATATTTACTAAAATAAGTGAGTTAATAACTTCTTTTTGAGAAGTTATCACACCCCCACACTTGAGTCCTTGCTAGTCCCTAGCAAGAATTAACTCAATTCTAACAAATAAATATGAAAACTTCTATTGAAACAAGGCACGAATCATCTTCTTTACATATATCAACTTAGGCTTACCTAAGTATTTCAAATTTAACAAAAACAGATCTCTTAAAAAGTAATTTCATACATTCTCAAATCTGTTAGTTAGATAGCAAGTAACACTCTCTCAATATTTCTAGTGTTGTGTGTGTTCTTCTCTAAAATCATTCACTCTCAAATAACTTAACTCATTAAACATACTCATAATTGAAAAGGATAAGAATATGTCTAGTCTTTGTTTTAGCCTCCACAAGAGTTTAATAGTTCAATTTGATAAGAAATCGTAGGAGCATACAAAATGGATGACTTTGGCTTGATGAAGACTTTGTGGATAAATTTTGATAGAGAGCGGAATTTCCCTAGTTAAAATTCTTAATGACTCTCCATACTTTGAGGTTTATTTCTTTAACCATCAACAATTTTAAGATCATAGTTGGGATCATTCCAAGTAGGTGTACACACACTTAGGCCACATATCACTATGTCATTATACATTTTTTTTATAAGTTTCTTTTACTTTATGATCATAGTTGGGATCATTCTAAGTAGGTGTACACACACTTAGGCTACATATCACTATGACTCACACACATTTTTTTTGTTTTAAACCCCCAAAGTCGGAAAGTTAACTAAGAAAGAACTAGTGAAATTATTGAAAGTTGTGTTTGGACAAATGGTATCAAAATGATAAATTCAAGCTCAAAGACTGATGGATAATCAAGAATAGTTTTGTGGTGTGATCTGATCCAAAGGTGAACCTACTCATTGTTATCAATTAACTACACACTCTATGTTTTAGTTTAAAACATTGACTTAGTTCTTGCTTATCCTTCCACAATTATGTTAATAGGTTAATAACATTATTTTGTAGAGAGCAAAATTTTTTTTAGAGAGTCTAGTGCATAATTGAAATGCTTAAGAGAGTTATAACCGCATCTTAGTAACGTTAAATTCATTATATGAAATTTCAATTTTAATTAATCTGCCAATTAAAGTTACATGAAATTACTTAGTTAAGCCTTCTGTTGGTAACAAAAATGAAGGAATTATCGTAAAGTGCCCTGAATAGAAATTTTATAAGTGAAAATAAACGGAGGATAACTGACGTCACCCCCACACTTAATTAGCTGCTAGACCCTAGCAGAGACCTCATTGAGAATGTAGTGAATTAAATAAATTAAAAGAAGAATCCAAAGAAAATATTAATTGAAAATACAACACTCCCCTGTAAATTTTGGCAGGAAGGATGTTGTTCCATTGCACGTGTGGCAGTATTTGGTAAGGTAATCATTCATAGTACTATGAGAGCTGCATTTAGTGGAGCACAAAAATAGTAAAGCAAGAAGTGTGATAATGCTAACATGAGAGAGCAGAAAATTCTTATATCACACTTCATAAATCACGTACTCGGCATCAAAATTAAGATAAGACTTATGCAGATATAAGCAGAACAGTCCAAACCATTAAATAGTTATCAGTCAATCAAACAAATCAATTGTCGACATAGGCTATTCTTTTTTTTTATTCGGAATGTATTCCTAGGAATGGAACACAATCCAAAATATTAATTGACATTGTATGTAAGTCACGAAATCATGATCAGAGAAAATCAATAACACTGCTATTGTTGTAAAGGAACTAAAATATCAAATATTATTTTTAAGCAAATTAATTGCAGCATAACATCACATATGAATAGCAGGATAGCATGACATATGAATAGCAGGATAAGGGTAGCAGGACAGTAATAGCAGCATATCATCAAATAAGAGGAGCATGAAAGTAATTGCAAGATCATAATAGTTACATAAGAATAGCAACATAAGAGTAGCATAAACTCCTCCTAAAATCAATAACATCATAGCAATATATATATAACAGTCATAGCACAAATAAAATTTGCGTAAAAGCAGCAGCAAGTAGAAGTAGCATAGCAACATATTAGGAGTAGCATATAAGTCTTGATAATAACAAAATAACAAAATAATAATCCACCATTGTCTGATTAAAGCAATAACTAAGAAGAGCTAAGCATCGGGCATCTCGTCATCCATGCCGCGGGCTTCACTAATATCAATCCGCTCGCCATCTGGATAAAGCAAATAACCTTGCTGATCAAATCTTGATTTGTATTTGTAAACAGTCTTAACGGTATCCAAACCAGCATCCTCCATGAGTCGTGCTTGATTCCGCAGAAGATCATCACATTTTTTATTAATGAGTAGATGACTGAATCGCTGATAACATTTCATATATTCCCTTTCTTCTGTTGCGCTTACCATATTATCAATGATCTCTGATAAATCAACCTGTGTTGGTGCGGTGGAAGAAGGAGTACTCGCCGCGGGCTTGGGGACAGGATATGTATTACCAGCAGGAGGCGGTGTGCTCTCAAGATTATCTGAACTATCCCGAATATTGCTTGTAATTACTACCTTAGTAATATGGTGTCCAACTTTAGTAATCAAAGTTTTCTTGTCTCCCCACATTCCACTAACACGGCAAAGTTCAGTTATTAGAGTAGGGAACCATAATTGCAACCTATCCATAGCAAGGATTCTCTTCTGAAGTTGATCTGATATTATTTTCCCAACATCAAAACGAATGCCCTTTAAAATGCAGTAAATTAAAATGGCACGGTCCATAGCAACGCGTGTAGTGTTTTTGGTAGGGATTACGCTTGTGTTAATGAATAAAAGCCACACCTTGGCCTCCCACTTTAAACTATTAGCTTTCAAATTAGCACCTTCCGTCGAAATCCAGGCTGTGTCGACATTATTACAAATCTCCTCCGCAATGACGGGCGGTGGGGTTGTTGCTTGTACTCGCAGATACTCTTCTTCATTCGGCACCGTCATTCCAAAATAACTATTAATCGCCTTAGCGGAAAAATCTACGGAATGACCTCGCACATAAATTTTTCTCTCCTCAACGGTCAGTGCATTAGCATAAAATTCATAGATCCAAGGCAACACTGCTTCCTTACGGGGGTGACAAAAGGATTCCCACCCAAAACCTTTCATTTTTGTGACATATTCCATACTCCATGCCCTCTTTTCGATCTCAAATCCTCGTTCGAAAATGAAAGGTTTATCTTGTAAACCTTCATATCTCAGTTTTGCATCATCATTAATAAATCAAAAATCCTTACGAGGACTTGGTGCGGATTTGCTCTTAACTTTACGTTTAGAGGACATGTTCTGATATATATAATCTTAAAAAATTTGATACTAGTAAGAACCCTAGAATAACGTAAGATTTTATCATCTTTTCATAAGGAAGAAGGGTGGTTGCGAAATGTTACCGACTCAAGTGTGAAATCGACGCTGCCTGGTTTGGAAAAGAACTCGAACTCTTTTCGTAAGGAAGAGGACTCGTGAAGAGAACTCGAATGCTGCCGGATCTGGATGAGAACTCGAAACCGACGCCGCCGGATCTGGAGGAGAACTCGAATGCTGCTCGCCGCCAGATCTGGAGTAGGGTTTCGCAGCAGTCGAACCAAGGGATGACGGGAGATAATGAACCCAAGTTATTTTTCCATTGATTAAAACTTCAATCCTGGACCGGCGGTTCAGAATAAACCGGTTCAGATTATTCACGCTAGAAAACTTGCGCTATTGATCCAGCCGGTTGAATATTTGCACTTGCCAACCGGTTCAACTCAATCTTGGACCGGTGGTTCCAGCCTCTTTTTTATTTATTGTTATTCGTTTTGATTGTTCTCTTAGTTAAAAGGACAGAGAATAAAAAGTTAGAATCTTGGTTGTAACCTTGTCATGACATTTTAATGCAGAAAATTTTTATGGACTTTCCTACACTTTTCAACCTTTAACCTTTATAGTTACTACTTAATTAATTAATTTTAATTGGGTTGCCTCCCAATTAGCGCTTGATTTAACGTCTCGGCTAGACTCAGCCATTCTTTAGACAGATAAATTCGTCACCATCACCTCTCGCGGCTCATTGTTATGAAAGTAAGCTTTAAGTCTTTGCCCATTTACTTTGAAAATAGACCCGTCTTTGTCATTACAAATGGAAACTACCCCAAAAGGATGGACTTCTTGAACGCGAAATGGACCGGACCACTTAGATTTCAATTTACCCGGAAATAGTTTAAGGTGAGAATTATAAAGTAACACTAATTGATTCGGAATAAATTCCCTCTTCTCTATTCGAGCGTCATTCCATTTTTTTGTCCTTTCCTTATATAATTTTGCATTATCATATGCATGAAATCGCATCTCATCAAGTTCGTTGAGATAAAACAACCTATTCTTACCAGCTTCCTTATAATCGAAATTTAATTTTCTAGTAGCCCAATAAGCTTTGTGTTCTAACTCAACAGGAAGGTGGCAGGCTTTTCCATAGATCATCTTGTATGGGGTTAGTCCTATGGGAGTCTTAAATGCAGTTCTGTAAGCCCACAACGCATCATTCAATTTCTGTGACCAATCTTTCCTATTGGCGCTTACCGTTTTCTCTAAAATAGATTTAATCTCCCTGTTGGAAACCTCAGCCAAACCATTAGTTTGGGGATGATATGCTAAAGCGATCTTATGCGTCACTCCGTACTTTCTTAGTAATGTTGTAAATTGTGAATTACAAAAGTGGCTTCCGCCATCACTAATAATCGCTCTAGGTGTACCGAATTTTGAAAAGATATTAGTTTTTAAAAAATTTAATACGACCTTGGCGTCATTCTTGTGCGTAGCAATAGCTTCGACCCACTTTGACACGTAATCGACTGCTAGTAGAATATATAAGTTGCCATCCGAGTTAACAAATGGGCCCATAAAATCAATCCCCCAAACATCAAAAATTTCAACCTCTAAAATGGTATTCATTGGCATGCTCGCTTTACGACTCAGGTTTCCTGTTCTTTGACATTTATCACAACTCTTCACAAATAAGTGCACATCCTTAAATAAGGTGGGCCAATAAAAACCCGACTCCAAAACTTTTGCCGCGGTTCGGTCTCCCTTAAAATGTCCTCCATAAGGTGATGAATGACACTTTTCTATGATACTAAGAACCTCTACTTCAGCAACACATCTCTGGATAATTTGATCCGAACAGATTTTATATAAGTATGGCCTATCCCACAGGTAATATTTCACCTGCTGGAGGAACCTTTTCCTTTATTGATAGTCCATATCCGGGTGTACTATATCACTAACTATATAATTCACATAATCAGCATACCATGGTATACTACCCACAGAGACAGCTAATATCTGTTCGTCCGGGAAATTTTCTCTTATCCCTACTTGTTGATTCCTCTCATCGCTTTGTTCTAATCTCGATAAATGATCTGCTATTTGATTTTCCGCTCCTTTTCGGTCTTTGATTTCAATATCAAATTCCTGAAGTAAGAGGACCCATCTAATTAGTCTAGGTTTGGCGTCCTTCTTCTCCAAAAGATATCGGATCGCCGAGTGATCCGTATAAACTATCACTTTAGAATTTATTAAATACGAACGGAACTTATCAAATGCAAACATTACGGCTAAGAGTTCCTTCTCGGTTGTGGTGTAGTTTATTTGTGCATCAATAAGTGTTTTGCTAGCATAATATATAGTATGAAAAATTCTATCATGGATTTGTCCTAAAACAACTCCTACGGCATAATCACTAGCATCACACATAAGAACAAAAGGTGACGACCAATCCGGTGTTGTTACAATAGGTGAATAAACTAACTTGAGCTTTAATGTGTCAAAAGCATGCAAACAATGATCATCAAATAAGAAATGAGTGTCTTTTTCTAACAAGTTACATAAAGGTTTTGATATTTTAGAGAAATCTTTAATAAACCTTCTATAAAACCCAACATGGACCAAAAAGATACGAATGCCCTTGACATTCTTAGGGGGAGGAAGCTTTTCAATAACTTCTATTTTAGCCCGATCTACCTCCAAACCCTTGCGTGATACTTTATGGCCTAAGACAATTCCCTCTCTCACCATGAAATGACACTTTTCCCAATTTAGCACTAAATTTGTCTCAATACATCTTGTTAATACTTTCCTAAGGACTTCTAAACAACAGTCGAAGGACTTCCCAAACACTGAGAAATCATCCATAAACACCTCTATACCGTCATCCATTAAATCGGTAAAAATAGATATCATGCACCTTTGAAAAGTGGCGGGTGCATTACATAATCCAAATGGCATTTTGCGAAACGCAAACGTACCATAAGAACATGTAAATGTGGTCTTTTCTTGATCTTCCGGAGCAACCATAATCTGATTATAGCCGGAATACCCGTCCAAGAAACAAAAATAATCATTTCCCGCCAACTTGTCAAGTACTTGATCAATAAAAGGTAATGGGAAGTGATCCTTCCGAGTTGATTTATTTAGTTTCCTATAATCCATACATATTCTCCAACCGGTAACCGTCCTAGTTGGTATCAACTCGTTATTATCATTTTTCACCACCGTAATTCCTCCCTTCTTCGGTACACATTGTACTAGACTTACCCACTTGCTATCCGAAATAGGGTAAATAATGCCTGCATCTAACCATTTTATTATCTCTTTCATAACTACTTCTTTCATAGGTGGACTAAGCCTACGTTGATGTTCAATTGACTCTTTAGCTTCATCTTCTAATATGATTTTATGCATACAAATCGAGGGGCTAATGCCACTAATGTCTGCTATAGTCCATCCCATGACCTTTTTAAATTCTTTCAAAACAAGAAGTAGTGTTTCTTCATCTTCAAATTTTAACGATGCATCAATTATTACCGGAAGAGTATTTTCTTCTCCAAGAAAAGCGTATTTAAGATATTCCGGAAGAGGTTTCAAATCTAAAGTTGGAGGTTCAATAATTGAGGGTTTCATAATTTTTGGTCCACTTGACCTAGTTATAGATTCAAAATTCCTAAAGATAGGCAATTTATAATGAGATTCTAAAACTTTAACGCATTGATCCAATTCTAAATCATCATCCCACTCTTCATTTGTCAAAATTGTGAGAAGTCTTTGTTCTAGGTCATCATCATTACCCTTAATTAATTGATTTTTTATCTCCACTTCTTCAATAGAGTAACAATCTTCTTTTTTCATTTGGAAATGTCATAGCTTTTAGGATATTGAATGTTACTTCCTCTTCATTAACTCGCATTGTTAACTCTCCTTTTTGTACGTCAATTAAAGTCCTTCCGGTTGCTAAAAATGGCCTCCCTAAGATTATGGGCACATCCTTATCCTCTTCCATGTCCAACACTACAAAATCGGCCGGAAAGATGAATTTCTCCACCTTAACCAATACATCCTCAACTATTCCCTTAGGGAATGCTAAAGTCCTATCGGCTAATTGGAGAGTAAGAGTTGTTGGAGTTATCTCTCCTAGACCTAACTTTGTATATATAGATAAGGGCATTAAATTAATGCTTGCACCTAAATCACATAATGCTTTCCCGACAAATTTTACTCCTATAGAACAAGGTATGGTAAAACTACCGGGGTCCTTAAGTTTTTGAGGCAATTTCTTTTGCAAAATCGCACTACACTCCTCCGTTAATGCAACTATTTCTTTATCTAAAAATTTTCTTTTCTTCGATAAAATATCTTTCATAAACTTGACATAACTAGGCATTTGCTCTAATGCCTCAGCAAATGGAATATTAATTATAAGCTTCTTACAAATTTCCATAAAATTTTGAAATTGTTTGTCAAGTTTTGTCTTATTTAATCTAGATGGAAAAGGTGGAGGAGGGTAAATGATTTCTTTCTTTTTATTATTTTGTGGATCCACTTCCACTTCCTCCGACTTCTTAATTTCAATAGACTCTTCTCTCCTAGTTGAATTTTCTCTTGCCTCTTCTTCCTTTAACTTCTCTAGTAATCAATCCCCACTTGAGATCTCTACCTCACTCCTTAATGCAATAACTTTACAATGATTATTTGGTTCTTCTCTTGTTGGATTAAGTGTGGTGTCTGATGGTAGTGATCCTATTGTTCTTTGACTTAAAGCATTGGCCAATTGGCCAATTGTGGATTCTAAAGATCGGAGTGAAGACTCAATACCACTCATCCTAGAGTCATTCTTTTGAAACAAACCTATAATGTACTCATCAGTTAATTTCCTATTATTGGTTTGTTGATTAAGCATTTGGGTTGGTATAGGATTAATGTTTTGATTAAAACCTGGTGGTTGAGTTGCATTTTGTGAATTTTTCCAAGAAAAATTGGGATGATTTCGCCATTCTGGATTATAATGATTTCCGAAATTTGAAGGTCCTTGCCTTTGTTGGCCTCCTAGATAATGCACTTCTTCAGTTACTTGGTTTAATTGTTCCACTGTCATTGGTACACTTGTTGCAGGGGTAGATAGAGAATCTAACCTCTTATTTATTAAATTAAATTGAGTGGCCATTTGGGTTGCTAACGAAGTGAATTGATCTACTTGATGTATACCGGCTGGTTGGTTATTACCTTGCCTTTCGAATGCTTGGTAATTGTTAGAAGTAAGATCTTCTAAAATTTCCATAGCATCTTCTGGATATTTCTTTAATAAAGACCCTCCCGCAGCTCCGTCAACTAGGATCATCGTAGTGGTTTGTAAACCGTTATAAAAAGTGGTTACTTGTTGGTGTTGCGCCAACCCGTGATGCGAACATTTCCTAAGCATCTCCTTAAACCTTTCCCACGCTTCATAAAGTGTTTCGCCATGATTTTGGACGAAAGTGGTGATGTCTCTAACTAACTTAGCTGTTTTTGAAGGGGGAAAATATTTATTCAGAAATTTCTCTTCCAATTGATCCCACGTAGTGATGGAACCAGGTGGTAGAGAATCAAGCCAGTCTTTAGCTCTTCCCTCCAAATAAAATGGGAATAATCTCAATTGAATAGCTTCATCCGAAGCCCCATTTACCTTGTACATATCACAGATTTCTAAAAATGTTCTTAAATGAGCGTTTGCATTTTCATGATTTAGACCACCAAACTTGTTATGTTGTACTAATTGCATTGTGGTAGAGTCCATTTTAAAATTATTAGCGGCGATTGTAGGTTGCGCTATACTAAATTGCAAACCTCCTCTTAACGGTGCGTTATAGTCTCGACAAGTCATTCGTGGTGCAGCATTTTGAATATTATGACCATTGTGTTCGACTTGACCATTAGGATCCACCTGACCCCCATGATCATTTTCATTTCCTTGCTGATTATCATCCATCTCTTGATGAATAATAGTGCTTGTTCTAACAGTTTGTCTATTCCGTCTAGAAGTACGTTCAATTTCTAGATTCAAAGGTAATATTTCAATATTACGGAATCGGGACATACACTAGACAAAAAGTCAAAGTGAAATAAAATAACGACTTGGTCTCTAATTACTAAGAGCTCACTAATATCGTAAGAAATAAACCGTCAGATAGCCGCTTCCCCGGCAACGGCGCCAAAAACTTGATACGCCTTTAGTGTATATACGCAAGTATACCTGCCGGCTCAAGTAATATAATAGTGAGTTAAGATCGTTCCCTCGGAGAAGTGAACACTCTAACGCTTATGAATATTAGTTTACTCTTTTCCTTAAATCCAAGTTAAATAATTCGATTGGTTGGACGAAACTAATTTGCAGAATATTTAAAACTAATTTTTAAAATGCTAAAAGTACTTAAATTATTATTTTTATTTTATCAACTTTTAGAGAAAGGAATCTTGTATATCGCTTTCCTAGATTTGTTGTGATATTTGCTAAATATACCGATGCATTATATTTGTTTCACTATCTTGCTCGATTAAAAACTAGGAATCATAATCTCTCGATCTATGAATTCCCATAACCTAGATTTCGCTAGTTATCTCTAACTTAGAAAAATGCTAGGTAAATTAAATTGCTCAGATCGCTTTTGCTAATAATTAAGGTGATGGAATCTCTTCCTCTCTCTTTTATTATATCAAAATTATGATGTAAACACACTGCTCCTCTCTCGAATCTCGCGGCGTAGTATAAATGTAAAGATTTAAATTAGATATTTATGCGACTCATCTCTCGAATCTCGCCGCATAACATTAAGTATTTATCTTAAATCAATCGTGATTTCTCTCTCGAATCTCACCACGAAATGTTGAAGATAAACATGATTCAAATCTCTCGCAATAAATCATAACATTGATAAAGATAGCAAACCAAGAAATCATACGGAAAAAATTATAAATTAAACATCACAACAAAAACTAGTACTCACGACATACAAGATACGAAGAATTAGTTCATGATCCTTGAAATGACAAACAAAATTGAAAAGATCTTACAAGACATTGTTCGGAGTTTAAATTTAAGCGCAGGAATTTGTCCTTTTCGTTGCCAAATCCGCTCAATATGTCGTCTCTTTCTTCTCTCCAAACCTTTTTTTCTTTTTCTCTCTCTAAAAGCACTCGTATCTCTCTCCAAAAGTAATCCGTCTCTCCCCTCCTTGAAACTGCCGAAGTCTTCTTTTATTTGCCACGCTACAGTCCAAAAGGCTGAAAAGAGGCGTCCTTTCAACAGGAACCGCAGGCCTCTTTTTTATTATTTCGAAATGTTGTACTTTTGGTTCAGAATATTCAATTTAAACCGCCTTGTTACAACCAGGTTATGACCAAACTGCTCCATTCTTTCCAGCAATATAATTCCAGCTTAAATTTGTCCGTTCTTTCATGGATTTTTCGCACTCCTGCACAAATATGCTGCTCGTTTGCCGATAAACTGTCCACAATTACAGATATGAAATATATTAGTGAATTCATCGTTGTATTTCGTATATTTTCTCAATATTTACTAAAATAAGTGAGTTAATAACTTCTTTTTGAGAAGTTATCAGAGATCCGAAATGCAATCCATATATGACAATCAAGTGTGGGACTTGGTTGACCTTCCTGATGGAAAGAAAGCCATTCCAAACAAGTGGATTTTCAAGAGGAAGATGGACATGAATGGGAACCTAACAACCTATAAAGCAAGGCTTGTAGCAAAAGGTTTTAGTCAAATTCAAGGGATTGACTACGATGAAACCTTCTCGCCGGTTGTAATGTTCAAAACAATCGGATCATGTTGGCAATCGCAGCATTCCATGACTATGAAATATGGCAGTTGGATATCAAAACAGCTTTCCTAAATGGAAAGCTAGTTGAGGAAGTGTACATGGTGCAACCTCAAGGTTTTGAAGATCCGGACAACATCGAGAAAGTATGTAGACTTCTAATGTCCATTTATGGTTTGAAGCAATCCGCAAGGAGTTGGAACAAACGCTTTGACGATGAGGTGAAAGCCCTCGGTTTCATTCAAAGCAAGGAAGAACCTTGTGTATACAAGAAGGCTAGTGGGAGTTACATCATATTTTTGGTATTGTACGTAGATGATATATTATTAATGGGCAATCATATACCTCTAATGGAACAAACAAGAGACTCATTGAAAACAATTTTTTCAATGAAGGACATGGGGTAAGCCAAATATATCTTGGGGATTAAGATATATAGGCATAGGTCTCGAAGACTCATTGGCCTAAGTCAAAGTATTTACATTGACAAAGTCTTAGAAAGGTTTCACATGGAAAACTCTAAGAAAGGAAACGTGCCAATGAAGACGTCTTTACAGTTGGGAAAGTCTCAATGTGCATCAACGCACACAGACATTGAATACATGAAGAATGTTCCCTATGCTTCCGCCATAGGTTCCATCATGTACGCCATGACTTGTACAAGACCGGATGTTGCATATGCTCTAAGCATAACGAGCCGACATCAAGCTTCACCCGGTCCTAATCATTGGACCGCTGTCAAAAATATTCTTAGGTACCTGAAAAGGGCCAAGAATAAGTTTTTTGTTTTTGGTAGGAGTAAGGAACTAGTTGTAGAAGGCTACACGGATGCTAGTTTCATGACTGATCCTGACGACAGGAAATCTCAGTCTGGATTCGTTTTCCTTCTGAATGGTGGGGCCGTGAGTTGGCGCAGTTGGAAACAATCAACGACCGCCGACTCAACCACCGCGGCAGAAGTCATGGCAGCTGCGGAAGCCAGCAAAGAGGCAGTTTGGATAAAGAAGTTCCTCGAAGAACTTGGAGTTGTTCCATCAAGTGAAGCCCCCTTGAAGTTGTTTTGCGACAATAGTGCCTCCATTTCACAAATAAAGGAGCCGAGGTCGCATTACAAGACAAAATACATGGATAGAAAGTATTTTGTAACACGGGACTTCATCGAGGAAAAGAAAATTGCACTTTTATGGATAGACACTAACAACAACACAGCTGATCCTTTCACCAAACCTTTATCTCAAGCCAAGGGCGAAATTCATTTTGAATCCATGGGGTTACGAGACTATGGAGAGTGGCTTGATGAGTGATTTCAAAGGTTGCTCCTTTTCTTTTGTAGTTTCTATTGTTTGAGAAACTTTAAAAACAAGTGGGAGACTGAAGGAAGTGGTGTTTTGAAAGTTGTCTCTTTCCTATTTTACTGTATGTTCATGTTTTTAGAATGTTGTAACATTTTGTTCCTTGATTATGTGACTTGTATCATGTAAGGTTTGGGAAGATGCTCTTGGTCTTGAACCATAGAACCTTGATTTAATATGTCGTGTAATCTCATGCTTTTCAAAATCGTGGTAATCAAAGAGGAACATTGATTACCGATCTAAGATTGTCATATGGATTAAAGTACATTTGAGTTCTATAAATGTTGATAAATGGTTATCATTTAATCATATGAGTATGTATGTGTAAAACTTCATACATATTGATATTGACCCAATTAATGTTGTAACATTATGTGGAATGTGTTAAATGTCAATAATGTTTACAACATGTCTATCATTGAGATATGAGAAGTGTAGAATTGGCGCGTCGGTGTGAGCAATGTGATTGTAGTTGAATACCATCAATGATGGGAATAAATACTATGATTCGTTGTTCATACTCGCGCGTAGAAAATGTGCACATCGAAATATCGGTTTGTCCACAAAATATTTTGGTAATGATATAGTCGTGCCCCTTGGCAAGGCGAGGTTGTGTAGCATGCATTGTAACTAACGTAGTTATAAATACAACTCACTTGTGAGACCAAGAAAAACAAATATAGTGTGAAACTGACACGGACCTCTTTCACACAATATTTATGATATCATATGATCACACGGATAGACACAGGTCATCCCTTTTAGGAACCTTGCAACTATGTCATTGAGGCGACTATAATGCCGTGATAACCCTCTTATAGATTACGATAAAGGTTATCATCTCGCCGCCTCGACGCCATGGTTTCTCTGTAAGGCAACACAAATTAATAGTAACAGCTTCATGTCGGCTCATATGATATATTGGCATTAGTAACATAAGTGCCTAATATATGAGATGAGCGCACATGCGTGTCGTCGTAAATCGACACACTTAGACAACATTATTTTGTGCATTTATATGAGCGTCAATTGATGACGAAGGTGTATAAAAGAAAGCGTACGCTGCGTCTTTTATAAGCACAAAATTAATCACATATTCACTCTCACATTTGGAGATGGGAAAGACACGAATATGGAAGTTACTATGAGGGCATCAGAGTGCAATTTTGCCTTTGGGTGTGCACTTAGCCTCATAGGCTCTTATAAGGAATGTATGAGTATATATACTCATATAAGAGAGAAATTCTAAAACCCTAAGAGATTGGATCGTAAACCCTGGGAGTCCCTCTTTCCGCCGCACGGAAGAGTCGAGCAAGGTCGCGGCCCTAGCGCTCCGTCAGGTCACGCCGACCTCTTCCCCTTCTTCTTCCGGCGTCCCCGCCGGCTCGATTAGCTAGGTCGTAGGGCAGTGATTGTACTGCTCCCTGCGCCGCTTCTCTCCCACTACCGCCAGGCGTTTGCTGTGTCCGACAGCATCTGGTGGATCTGGTGGTGGCCGACCGTGTTCTCCCTGCTATCGCTGGTGTTGCCATCTTTCGATAGCAACCTTGCCGTCTCCCGATTCCGATCCAGTTGGGGTCAAATTGTCTAAGGAAAATCAACCTCCTCCTCCGATCAAGAGCGTGCTTGGTGCGGCTGTTTGGGTTCAAGGTGAACCTAGAGTTCTCAAGGAGTCCGTTGTAAACGGAATCACTTCGTCGTATCATCGACTTTCCGCTCTTCACCTAGAGATCTCATTCTCTAGAGGTACAATTCCTAACGCATGCGATGGATTAGATGTGATGAGTTAGGGTTTATTGGGTTCGCTTTGTGTATGAGATATCCGATCCCGTGCGTCGTTTGGTTTAGGGTATTTAATTTTGAAAAAATTCTACCCTTCCGATGCACACAAAAATCCTACAGGGACACCTTCCCTTCTCGCTCCACAGGATGTACCGTATCATCCGCAGTGATGATAGCATCCGTTCCTTCATATGCTTCCAAGGAGTCGAACTTGGACATATCTCCTGTGAGATGATGCCCGCAACCAGAATCCACTATCCATTCGTTCTCGAGGTTGATGGAGGCTAAGACATCGACTGACGCTGTCGTCATCTCTGCCAGGAAACAATTGTCCCCCCTCTCACCACCCTGGAAACCTCCACCTCTTCCTCCACCTCTCTGGTGATCTCCCTCCTTGTTAGCAGCATGACCGGCCTTTAGATTGGACCGACAGTCCTTTTCCATGTGCCCGTACTTCTTACAGGCAAAGCAAAGGGATCTCCCCTTCTCATCGCGCGCAGGGAGGAACTTCTCCCCATATCTCCCTGAGAGGACGTTGAAGGTCCATCTCCGGAGTTCTTCTTTCTCTTGTCCCAGGATCTCCTCTTTCCTGAGAACAAGGCCTCGACATCTCCTCCTGAGATGGATACTCCCGCCATCTGCTTCGCCAAGCTCTCCTGTGACGACAGCAGATTCTCTAGCTCCAGTAGGGAGGGCTGAGTAGCCCACCCTTGCACGGAATAACAAAGGGGACATACTCCTTCCTCAATACTCGGAGTATGTGCCGCTTCAACTTCGCCTCTGAGATTGGCTCTTCAGGATCCAAGGCCGAGATCTCCCCACATAGGTTCTTCACCTTCAAGAAGAAGGTGGATATCGCCATCTCGCCTTGAGTCGACTTAGCCAACTCATTCTCCAGGAATTGTAGTTGCGCTACATTCTTCTTGTTGAATAACCCATCGAGGGCTATCCAGATCTCAGACGCTGACTTGCAACCAATGATGTGGTCGAACAAGTCAGGTGAGATGGCTCTCTTCAAGGTGAACTCCGCCTTGGCGTTGGTCTTCCTCCAAGCTCTTACAACTTGACCATTGTCTTCGATTGGAAAGACTTCTGCCTGCTCTTCTCCTCCAACGACCTCCCATAGGTCCTCTCCAAGCAGGTAGCTCTCCAAGCAAGACTTCCACTTCTTGTAGTTGGTCTGGGTGAGCAGCTCGATTCCAAGTCCCCTAGCTTACCCTCCTCCGCCGTCCATCTTGGTTGCTCTGTCCTTGTTCCCACTATCCCTCTGATACCATGTGAAATATTTTGAAGTCGGAAGAACACGTCAACCAACAGGAGAATAAGGACACCAACGATGATCACAAGCTTTCACAATAATAACTCTGGCAGCTAGTTACAAACAAACAAGGCTGAATACAAGTTGCATCCAACTTGATTCACAACAGCCAATAGTTGGAAAGAACTTGGTCACGGAGAAGGCCCGCTTCTTCTCCGGAGCACACAGCGCAGGTGATACTCGCTCCTCGCTACCGCCGGCGGTAACGCTAGCGCCGGGCTTTAGCTCTCCAACTCGCAAGCTCGCTGCTCGCACTCCAGGCTACTCGCATGCTCGCCACGCTTCGCTTCCTCCACTACTCGCTACCGCGAGCGCTAGCCACTAGCGTCGGGCACTATCTCCGAAGTAGGTACTCGCTCCTTCCTTCTCTTCTCGCTAATGCAGGCGCTATCCACTATCGCCGACGCTATCTCGCGAGTAGGTAACTCGCCTGCCGAACTTACTCCAAATTCGATGCTCGTCTGGTAGCGCTCTTGTATCTCTAACTCGCTCAAAGTTGAGAATACTCGCTACTTTCAGAATCGATATTCTCTAGGGGGGTACCCCTCTATTTATAGGCAAAACAAGGGGGGTGGCGAGTAGGAGCTAACGCCGGCGCTAGCGCTAGCGCTGGCGCTAGCTCACTTCAATTCTAACACTTCTCTGATCCTCATCTCTCTATTCATCCCAAAGTATATACTTAGTTTATTTCCCTACAATTTTTAGTCACCTGATTGCTACAAGGTCCAAGCTACATCAAAGAGTAGGCCAGACATTAATATGAGCAAGTCTAACCCAACTAGAGAAAAGCTAATGTAGATTATGAATAAACTAGATTCAACCATACAAGACATTGCGACAAAATAATCGGTAAATTAGCCAAGACTTGCAAGCTCAATTCAACAAAGTAGCTCCTTCAATGTGGTCAAAGTCACACAGTAATTGTTGAAACCCAGAAATCGATTCAACTGAGTTCAGACCAAAAGCAAGTAGCTTGTGTTACTTGACTCATAGTCGAGCTCCAAAGACTAGGTATTTTGAGCCTAAAACTAACCCTCACTGATAGAAGACTGGAATGCATACTCACAGACCCGTGAGCTGTAGCGCGGAGGTTCCGCCACACATCAGAAAGTTTTCTTTTTAACTTCTCCAACCTAACCAAAAGCTGAGCTTTACACCTCGGACGACGGAGAGAAAAAAGATCAGAAGGCGCGAGCTTTAGGTGGTGGGTCTGCTTTTCTAAAGTGTTATGAGGTCCTATTTATAGACAAAACATCCGGGGGGGTATATTGGTCTACGAGTAGCGGTCTCCCCCTTAACTAAAATGCTATTCCAAGACCCAAATGACATGCGGATAGCTCTGCCCGCCTTAACCAAAATGCTATTCGCAGACCAAAATGGTTCGCGGATAACCATTCCAGCCTTCAAGAGATTGTTGATTGCTGACCTAGGCGAGTCCACGGTTTGGACCGGCTCGAACTCGCCTCCCCTACTCGGCGGCGAGCCCGGCTATCCTCCACGGACTCGCCCTTATCGCTTGGTGGCGAGTCCGGTTGGCCTGCACGGACTCGCCCATAGAGCACTGAGATTGGTCCTACTCTCACTGTGACTTACTGGGACGAACCTTTCATCTACTCGCTGCTACAATAGTAATTACAAAATCATATATATATATATATAGATATATAGATGCATAGACACACACGATCGAGAATGACAACGTATCTCAAGCTGCCCAAAGATATCCCTAGCTAAGATTCTCGATAATTTACCTTTCATCGAGCCCAGGATTAGCAGAAAACTGGTTGATACCCCCAGGTTAAAATCACACTTCTCTAACATCTTTCAGTCCAAAAATGTTGAATCGCATAGATCGAGTTCTACGAGTCTGTCTAAAAAAAAAGACTTAACACCAAGGAGGCAAGGAGATATAACAACTACTTAATTTGTAATAAGACATGTTAAGCTCTCAATTAGTTATAAGTAATGAATCATAACAAAAATTAAATGTGGAATTATAATACATAATTTGGTTACATTATACTTTTCTTACACCAAAAAGATATTACAATTCTTATGTATAACATGGGTTAATGAGTGCATTATTGAATTTAGAATAATTCAGAATTCAGTAAAAAAAAGTTAAAAAAAAAAATAAAAAAAATACTTCGAATGGATTAATGGGTTTAGAGGACGACAACATGATTTATGCATTTGACTTTAAAATAAGGTACAAGACCGCATCATTTTAATGCGCTAGTGGAGCTTTGTTGTCGCCATTCTGAATAGTATTATATATATTTTTTATTCTCATAGACAAATTTTTTTATAAATGCACACATAAATGTTATGAGCATCGCATTATTTTTTATAGCAAATCAACAAAAATAACTTGATATATCAATGGACCACAACCAAAAAGTCCTCTGTTGTAAATTTTTAATTAGGGTAGGGGAGATGTTGAGCTTTTAGGATGTCTTGATCATCACCTACCAGTCTTCTTTTGGAAGCATTTATTTCTACTCCATAATTTAATTGCAGTTAGCTAACATTACATGGAAAACCACTAATTTCCTTGCATTGCTGGAGAAGACTGATGAGGAGGATGAACACTAGCTACATCATGAATCTGAGAAGAACTAGACTATAAATCAAAAATCTAGTAGCTTCATTAGATTCCATCAATCCTCAGTTGTTAAAACAAATTCCATAGTTTCACACTTTGACAACAAAATTTTTGCAGGATTAATAATTCACCAATAAAATCTACCGCCAAAAATGAAAAAAAAAAACTCAAATAATATTGATTCGATGTCAAACTTACATCAATAGCTTTTAGAAAAAAACTGATAGCTTGCTTCATTTGAAAAAAATTAGGGAACCAACTCTGGAACAACGAGAAGAATGGAAGAGACGGGTCTGAGTTGTTGGAGAGGCGGCGTAGGGCGGCGTCGTGCTAGATTTTGTGGAGAACGATCGCACCAAGGGTTTTAGAAACCCGAACTAATGCTGACGTAGGGTGGTGAAGGGCGACGAAGGCCGGAGAAGACCCGCGAAGACCGGCGTAGGACATTGTCGTGTGGGATTTGGCAGAGAAAGATTACGGTACGCTCTCCGCATCAGGTGATCTTGTTGCGGTGTTCTCGGATGACGAATTGCTCTGTTTTGCGGTGTCACTAAAGTTTTTATTTTTCAATTGTGCATATGACAGACCCTCTATTTCGACATTCAGTTCAAATATTTTTTACGCAACATTTGGTGCTTTCTTGCGACTTCAAGGTCGCCCCAATCGATCATAAACATTTAATACTAGCTTTTGAAGTAGAAGATGACTTCAATAAATTTTGGCTCAAGGAGAGCATGTTTTCAAAAATTTCTCTTCGGATTATACCCAGATTCGGAAACTTGATGTCGTCCCTCCATTGATCAATATATGAGATCTTCTTTTCTATTGTTTTGATGAGGACATCCTGCACATCCTTGTCAAATCTTTTGGGCTCGCTCATTTCTTTGGATGCTCACATGATGCATGGTACACGTGGTGATCGTGCACGTGTTTGTATCGAGTTCAATCCCTTGTCATCTCCGCACTCATTTTTTCCTAGTTACATTTGAAAGAAATCTATTTTACTGCTCCGGTTATCACAAATCGCTAAGAACTCACAGTTAACTCGTGTAGAACACACACCCTCACTCGCCAGTTATACAGTCAACTAGCGGCAACTCGCCAGCCATCTGGTCAAACCCACACGTGGGTTGGGGGTTGACCATCTTCACTACCCCACCCCACCCACCTCACACACACACACAACTAGCTAATTGTTGCCTATAAAGGGTCATACTATTGCAGATTGTAAGAGAACGACCAAGAAAAACCATACCCGAAGTTTCAGTTCGGATGCCGATGAGTTTGCAAGCTTACTATGATCTCTTTATGATGTCTCTTCCCTGTGTTGGTGAATGCTACGGCGGCTCCATCAATTGAGATTCCTCCGGTGGTGGCGAGTCAATTGGCTGCCATTCCTTTTATGTCTTCACTCCCTAGCGTGGTGAATCAGGTAGTGGATTGGATCAGGTCCGATCCCCGCCTATCTCAGACTTGCAAATCGATCGAGGATAGTATCTCTGGGATCGTATGATCAGCCACGACTTCTCGTAGCTGCCTACGGGCTCAATCAGGGCCGCATATTTCTTGGGCCCATGTAGTTTCACTAGCCAAACTCCTGTCTAATTAAGCATCTCACGACGATGCATGCTACGAAGGTCTTGACTCAGATGATCAATATGTGCAAATAAACCCACCCAATGTAGTAAGAAACGTAGTAAGAAGGTCTAACCCTCCGGTCACAAACCGAAGTGTGAGAAGTCTCTAAATAGCTTAGAACCCATGATTTTTAAAAGTTTGCTCTCTCGTCTTTCCACATATGTCCATGCCTAACTTATATTTAAGGCCTTCAGTCAGGGGACAATTTTTCCATACGAGTATCGTTCTCATCTTTAGGAGCGGGACTGTACTTTTCTCCAAGAATACAGTTGTATCCGAAAATTGTAAAAATACAGTCTCTTTATAAAAATATATCGAAATATATATATTTGAAATTTATAAAAGTTGTATTTTTGAATACAATTGTATTCTTGAAGAAAAATACAGTCCCGCTCCTAGAGATGTTATTTTTCATGTACGAATATCATTCCCATCTCTAGGAGCATAGACATCATCTATGACATCAAATACTCGGTACGTGCTCCTCTACACCTCCCATAATAGTACGTGGAGCCTTATGCAGACTCCACCAAGTGTATAATTATGATATATCATAGTCCGCACTTTTTATCTCACCGGCCACCAGGTGACCGGACACCGGCCACCGGTGTCCGGACACCGGCCACCAGGTGACCGGACGGGGGAAAAAATCTGGATGAGTTTTATCACAATCTTTTGTCTTCTGCTTTCATTGTCATGTATAATGGCGGCGCCCATTCCAGACAAGTACTGCAATATGTTATATGTCCCCCCGGCCCCCTCACCACTATCTGGGATACTATTCGACGCTGTCAATATTTTTCTTTGTGAAAGAGAATGTCTATTTCGTGGTCGAGATACGTTCTTAATTTCTTTATCCAACAACGGTTAAGTAATTTCACTCCTTAATTAAATAAAGAGTGATGTTAAATGCATGCCAATTTTGGCTATATGCAGGCCATAATTTTTTAGAAATAATGATGTTAAATGCAGGCCGGTTTTGGCTATATGCGTCCCACAATTTTTTTAAAAAGTATCATTTTTTTTCCTTTTTTTCTATTTATAAATCTGTTGATGCTCTTGTTTAATTTTGTGTCTTGCTACATAATATTAATTCATTGGATTGTTCTGTGCCTAAATTTACGCTAGTGATTGATTTTTTTTCCAGTAAAATGTTAGTATGATATGGCTGTAGTTTAAATTGGATGCCTTAATAATTTTTTGTTTGTTTGTTTTGGTATAGGTGCTAAAACTTGAAGCATATCAGGGTAGCATAGCGTTTACTTAGATAAATTGCACCATAAAAAGAATTTTATTAATTTTTGTATGAAATTTTGGCTTCTTTTTTCTTTTACTGGTATACAAATTTACTTGCAACCGCCGGACGCGAAAAAAAAACAAGAGAACGCTGGAACGGATTTCCTCTCCGGCCGACCACCTCCTTCCCTTCTCCGGCCGGCGAGCTCCTCTCTCTTACTCCAACTTATTTTTTGTGATATATAGAATCAAAATAGTTCTAATGTATTTTGTTGGACTATTATTGTGGGTCAAATAGACAGCAAAATTATATTTTTTGACTTTTATGAATGCTATATTTTGCTTGTGATTTATTTAACAGAATATTAATTTGATTTTTGAATATAATCTGTAAATATAAAATTTGACTGAAGTCAAAAGTGGACTGCATATAACATTGCTCTAAATAAATCATACATACAAAAAAAAAATTTGAATCCTTGGATATCTAATAATTTGATTATGACCCTGAAATAGATCTCTCCATTGGGTCCCCAATAGAGAGGATCAGATCTCCATCCCACCGAGGAAGGAATAGAGAATCGCAGTCGTTCACGCATTCCAATCGTTCGAGCATCATGCATTTCGATCCTTCGGGAGATGACATATATACACGAACTTGAACATTATGTAGTTCAGATTATACCATCACACGAGTTGATGATGATAATATATAATGTAAGAATAACTACATATATGATGTAAGATTTTAAATTAAATCACTAGCTTACATTCTAAATTTTTCAAGTCAATTTAATGTTAACCCAAGCACGATGAACTCTCTACCATCGCTTGGCAGAATTATTGAATTTGGGGCATGGACACCGGCCGTCTGAGTGATCACCATAAACCGCCTATGGTCATGTCTGTTGATTCTACGTTCCATTCTTTTTGGGTCCCACGTGCAAAATGTATCGGCTGAACATGTACTTGTTTGGCCGGAGACAACGGGAATTTCGAAACGTAACTCGGACCGCATCCATCGCTTGTGGCCAACCTAAATACCTAATCCCTATTAACTTTGTCCACTCAAGTTTACTATGTCTTGGTCATATCTTGGTCTTTGAATCACGACGAGCCTAGATCATTGCGTTGCGCTTGCTTTGCAAATTGTTGCATGCTGACATGTCTGCACGCCACACGCAGTCGATGTCCACGGGATTCCCTAGTGCCGTGAGACGATGGTACGTCTTTCTTTATCTTTATAAAAAAAATTGTATCACCAAATATAAAATTTAATAAAAATTGAAGGATAATGAATGTCTTACTTTTTAAAATTAATTAAAAACACTGAAATTAATCCCAATATAAAAATATAATAAAGAATGGATAAATTTGAAAAAAAAAATGTTTCACAGAGAAATGTTATTTCTTCTTTTATATATAGTATATAGATAATTAAGAACCTGCTGATTATTTGGCCCAACAATAGTTAGAGCAATAAATGAAATATGTTAGACTTGATTTTGGCAACAATACTTAAATTGTATTTAATCATTACATATACAAAAAAAGGTGATGTTTTTAGGAAATTCATTTTCGTTTCTAGCAAATCATTACTTTTAGCAAACCCAGCAATTTAAAAATGGCTATTTGAAAACCATTCAGTTACCAGCAAACCACTAATTTTTTTTACAAAAAAACTACATCTTAAAGTAAGCTATATATTTAGGATTACAAAATTGGACTAGTTTTCATGATTTTAGCTACAAAAATAGGTATTTAAAAATATTATAGTCCTCAAGCAAAATGGATGCAAGAATTCTCGAACAAAATATATGACTGTTGAAATCTAGAACGAGCAAGATTTGGAAGGAAATGTGCTAGATCTGAAATTTAAAAGCAAAAAATCTGTAATAAAAACCGAGCAGGAACTCATCCTCTCCAAAAGAGTAGTAGGAATCATCAATAAATTCAACAAATATCAAGAAAAAAAATCTGGAACAACATACAAGATCTGGAACAATTACTTTGGAGCAGGAATTAAAGAAAGAAATCAGTTGTGCGACACATTGCAAGAACTATGAAATAAAATAGTAAATTGATACCAAATATTCTACAAACAATACGCATATACACAAGAACAATGAATGATTTTTCATTTAATTTATGTAAGAAACTCATCGTGCACTCTGAATGGAGAAGATATAAAGATGAAAAAGGCATTAAGCGAACTTGATTTGATTTCTGGAAAAAAATAGGGGATCGAAGAGGAGTTCGCCGGAGTTAACTGGGGAGCAGAAATTAAAGAAGAAAAAAATAAAGAGGCGGAAGCAAGAACAGAATTGCGAGAACGCCAGATCTGGAATAGCAATAACGCCAAGGAATTGCGAGAACGCCTTCGTGAAAGCGATGGAATCGGGAGAGTGAACGACAAAGAAAGGTGGAGACCGGCTGGAATCATGAGAACGAGCAGGAAACGGGAAGCCTCAGCAGGAAGACGACTAAAATCGGGAGAGCGATGAAACCGGGAGAAGAGTTTCGGCCAGGCAGCGCAAAACCTAATGGTTCGCTAGTAGTTATTTTTTAGGATTGAAAAAAATGCATAATTTCTTTGAACCAGATTTTTTACGGTTTGCTAGTAACACCAAAATTTAAATATGAGTTAATGACTTAATTTATTAATCCTTATTTAAATTGTAGAATTTAATTTATTCATATATATCCCGAGAGAAAATAATACATATTGTAGTGCAGCATACTTGCCTTTTAAATTAAGGTGAATCGAAACCCGTTTTTAGCTATCCGCACCTCAAAACTTCAAAAAACGCCTATTTTTTTATGTTCAAAACGCAACCAAAGCTTAAAACTACCCGACACCTCCTTCCTCCTTCCTCCTTCCTCTTGCTGAAGCTGCCCGACACCTCCTTCCTCATTCCTCTTGCTGAAGCCGCCCTACACCTCCTTCGTCCCTCTTCTCGATGTAGCCGACCGATGCCTCCTTCATCCAGCGAAGTGGCGCCCATTAAACTGAGCTAGTCAGTCTAATTTAAACTTAATTATTACAAATTTAGAATGTTCAAACCTATCCTAATTATACCTACTAAGTAATAATTAATCTCCCTAGCTTAATCATAATCCCGCTTTCATGCTCGCAACTAACTGGTGGAATCATTCTTAATTAACATCTACTTTGTTCTCCACAACTCTTTTAATAAGATATCATCACAGTATAATTAATGAGGCGTGGTTTAACATATACAGCCAAAAACTTAAAACAATTATGGAGGCAATGAGGAGTGGTTTAACATATACAGCTAAAAAAAAAAAAAAATTCAAATGCCATATTTTTCTCTTTATATGATGCAATCACTAGACCATTTCTCTCTCTCTCTCTCTCTCTCTCTCTCTCTCTCTCTCTCTCTCTCTCTCTCTCTCTCTCTCTCTCTCTCTCTCTCTCTCTCTCTCTCTATGTAGATATGAATCAACTAGATAATTTCCCTTAATATATTTGGCTTCATGGGATTAACACTTCCTAAGTGCTATGCTTTTGCCCTCTTAAATTGGCCAACTTTCATGAGTGTCTTCTATCTAATGCTCGGGATCGACCATGCATGTCCTTATTCGAATTTAAGCATCATTATTGTATTTTAACTAGGTCTTAGTAGATTTTGTGCCCCTTTGCGGCGCTAGCGTAAGGCTCTTTTGAAAATTTAGAGCTAAGTTTCTCTATTTTAAGAGGACATCGGGATTTACAATTGTTATCAGTGCAATGTAAGTACTCAAAGTCCTCCCAAATTAATTACCTACTCAAATTAACACATACTAACTAAGCTCAATCAAACCCTAGCTTGCAAGAATTCGTTGGGTGCTCACCCGTCTCGAGAATCAACCTTCATGCCCTACGTACTCAATGGAGGAGCTCAATGATCCGATGACAAACTTTGTAAATGCATGTGACAATGAAATGACATTGAACGGTGTTAACTAGTAATATTGTGAGAATCATTTCCAAATTCTATCACCTTTGACTCTCTAAACACATATATATTCCTTCTCAATATGGCTCATGATCCCTTTTTGTGTTGTTTATTCCTCAATGTAATGGTATTGCCACCTACGTACAACCGTGCGCACCTCTCCACAACTATAAAGTTTTTGCCTGCACACAATAGAGGGTGCATATCATGTTACACCCATAAACAAGCGTTTTTTTGTTTACAACTATAATAACATTACTTTCAACATCCAAGCTTTCAACTGATATTAAGCACGTTGAAGCGAATGTTAAGAACACGCCGGACATTCCTAATTGCTATAGCATTGAGAATTACGGGTCTGTTTGGGACAGCTCTGGCGGATTGAAAAGCTGCTGTCCGGATAGATATAGTGTTGGCACAACTGTATCAGCTAGTGGGCATCTTTGTATGCAAGTAACGGAAATGCTGTTGCCCAATATAGTATGTTGGTTTCGGCGGTGGACATCTGTGATTATTTTGCAGGGAAGATAGGTTTTATCCAAAGCATATTACGGACATGGGGACGTCCGCCGACAACCTTCGAGGTTTCATCCTCGCCCTCTAGTGAAGAAGAAGGGACTCAAGAAGCCCGTCGCTAGTGGACTAAGAGCATGCGACGTTCTTTCTAGAAATGGAAGCGTTGCAAATACTTATGTTTTTTTATTGCTTTCACATTAAATTTTCTATCGATTATCTTTTGTTGATTATTTTCTCTGTTTCAAGATCAGCAAGATTCTCGTACATGCAGGAACCCCTTTGGTGGGTTGGAATGATTACAAGTAAATTAAAACCAAATTTTTATTATTTTTTTCCCATCGATTATCTTTGGTTTGGTCTAGAATTAATTATGGGAAGCAGATGATTTTGAAGATGAAGAGCAGGCATATTGTTGGGACAATCACAAAGAAGGAGAGTAGGATTTCAAACTGATTTTGGCCTATAAATTTGGTTTTTGAATATGGCCTATGAATATGAACTTTGATCTGCATGAACAATTATCCGGCTTGCATATATTCACGACATGCATAAAGCCAAAACCAGCATTCATATAACATTGCTCAAAAATTACTATCGACGGAACATGATTTGAAATTTGCACACACGGGAGGGGGCAAGTGGGTGTTAAAGAAGAAATTGCACAGTGATGGGTCTATAGCCAGATACAAAGCACGTCTAGTCGCTAAGGGTTATAAACAACATGAGAGAATTGACTATTTTGACGTCTATTCACCTGACTGTCACTTGTCCACTATTAGGATTCTTCTAGCCCTAGCTTCTATCAAGAACTTTATAGTTCATCAGATGAATGTAAAGACCGCCTTCTTGAATGGAGAGTTTAGTGAAGAGATCTACATGGCACAACCTGAAAGTTATGTACATAGAGATCTAAAGGATAAAGTGTGCAAGATAGATAAATTCATCTATGGGCTTAAATAAGCGCCTAAGATGTGACGCATGAAGTTTGATCAATTGGTAAAGAGTGTTAGATTTCAGTCCCGTCTCTCAGACAAGTGTCTCTATTACCGTTTGATGTCAAACCAAACAGTTATCATATGCCAATATGTGGATGACAGGTTGATTCTGGGGTCAGACCTTGCTGCCGTGAGGGATATTAAATCCGCTCTCGCAAAAGCGTTTGATATGAAAGACTTTGGTCCTGTGGATACCCTACTAGGTATGAAAGTTAGAGTACACAAGGGACGTATCACTCTAAATCAAACTCACTACATAGAACAGATTCTCTCTACCCGGGGTTATAGTGACTGTAGGCCTCTTGAAACACCAATTGATCTGAATGTCAAGCTGAGTACGAATGAAGGGACAAACGTTGATCAAGTGAAGTACTCGAAGATCATTGTAAGTCTCATGTATGCCACAGGTTGCACTAGATCCATTGATGAAAGGAATGTCCAAAGATTGATCAATCAAAATAGTGGGAGAAATGTGACTCAAGGCGATTTGAGATCTGCCTTAGTTCAAGGTTAGGCGATTTAGTTCCGCCTTTGTCCAAATGTTTTGATTTCTTCCTTTCCTTTGTCAAAACAAGCATGTTGTGCTCCGCTGATGTTCTTGGTTGCTGAGCACAAATCCAGTAAGTTATTTCATTCCACATTTGAAGTTAACATCTTCCACCAGATTCGTCTTCCTTACCATGGAGGAGAGTTTTAATTATTCCACATTTGATAACACGATCTGACTTGGTTTGGACCTTCTTCTGTTGATTGTTTCTATTCTACATTTGATGAGTTCCAAACAACTTTAGAAGAACAGTAACCATAACATCACATATAGGAACACAGATATGACTGCGGTGTCCAGAAGTCTGAAATAGTTTCGTTTGGAAACAGATTACAGATTCTGCGGTTGAACCGAAAATACTCTAAATAAGTGTCATCTTAGCTAATTTAAAGTACTATATTTTTATAAGTAGAACTAGATACATGTACATTTTCCAAGTTTGAATTCATTCTGAATGAAGTTCTCTGTTGGAAATTACATGAGTTGTTGCTATTGGAGGAGCACGTACAGTATGGGATCCAGAGCAGGATTGTAACATCCCCAATCCTCCTAGACCCATTGGAAATGTTAGGGCATAGGGGTGAGGTGAGTGGCCTCAAGGGCCTTAGGCTAGGGTAGAAATTGCTAAGTGCACACCAAAACTCAAAAACTAACCTAACCCTAAGCCCCTCAATTAAGTCAATTGACCCTCAATTGTCCAAGTTGACCTCACTTATGATTCCCTAACCACCAAGGGAGACCTATAGGATGAGAAGTGCACTTGGGTGGAACCCAATTGCATGAAATTGACCAAAGTCAACAATAGGTCAACATTAACCAAACTAAGTCAATTAGGATTCAATTGACCCTCAAATGTTCAAATTGACCTTACCACCACACTCTAAATACTTTAAGGAACTCATTGGACCCAAAAGCCCCATCCCATGGTCAACCAATTGACCAATTTGACCAAAGTCAACTCTAGCTCAATTTAGGTCAAAATCACACCTTAAGGCTAAATTGGACCAACTGGAGCCCCACCATGGACCAACCTATGTTGGGTGATGTTTAGGGACCCATGACCCCCCAAGTGGGGTCAACCCACTCACCTTGGTTGACCAAAGTCAACCATGGTCAACATAGCCCATTAAAGGTTAATTTCAAGCCTAAATTGAAATGAATCCCAACACCAATCAAGTAACCAATTGATCATGGACATAGGTCTTGCCCATCAGCCTTAGACTGAACCCTAATCTATGGCTTGATTAATCAAATGGAGGGGGTGTAAGACCCCCCCCCCCTCCCCAGAATGAACCGAGTTCAGGGAGGGGGGGGGGGGGATCTTACTGCCCAAAGAAGACCACCCAGCGCTTTCCGGGTGGCGACGTCCCACCCACTCAAGCGCTGAGCGGTCTCTTTGTCAGGCACAAGAATCATTACATCACATCAGATCGCACAGCGGAAGCAGATAATATAAAGAAAACAAGCACACTGCTTATATTATACATTTAAATATGGCCGGAGCCTATCGTTTTACAAGATATTGCCCGAAGGCTACATAGTCCAAAACAACAATGAGCCCTAGGCTAGTCTTTATTCTCTCGCACTCACGTCTCTGAAGATAGGAGGAGAGGCTGGGGTGTCCGATCGGGCCATCTCTAAGGCACGTATCTCATCCTGCGGGGTGGGGGCTTCACGCTCTCCCGTTTCCTGTGATTGGTTATAAGAAGTAACCGTTAGTCACAGAGCTAAGTAGAACAATACCTCCCCTCCCCGGATCCTTATCCGGGTGGGGGGGGGGGGGGGGACGACTAAAGGACAGAAAAGAAATAACCGAAGCAAGGAAGAGGGTTAGTAGCAGGTGAATATGTATATATATACGTATATATATATAGATAGGGCCGCTTGCCCTAAGGCCCGTATTTGCGCCGTATAGCAACCACACAACACTATATCGCGCAGACACACACCCAGGTATTCAAACCCGTACGCACGCAAAATACCCTGTGTCGACACAGTTTAGACCGCTTTCGTTCAAGCAGGGGAGCTAACCCCGCGGGCCTCACCGATGTGGCCGTTGGTGACAGTGGCCAGTCTTGCCACTTCTGAATGTAGTCGTACCGTATCATTCAGGCCCTCCTGTACAACTTGGTGTACCAACTGGATGTGAGCGACATCCGGCGAGCCGATTTGTAGGCCGACCAGCGGAGGTAAAACTGCATGTTCGGAGGGTGATAACCCGCTGTGCACATCTCCCTGTCGCCATGAGTCGTCAACCCACCCGCACCGGTACGAACGGTCTGCGAGCGTGACCAACCCGCCACTTCCAATCAATCTTCACCCGCTATATATAAAACAAACCCTTTGGCCACGTGGCAATTCTACTCGACCGGTCGCACGACCTTGGACCGGGAGGGTTAGCGGTATGAGGGCTCCTTGCTTGGGGCTAGCCTGGGAGGAGAGACTCAACTCCGGGTTTTCCCCAACTAAGGCCCCGCCGAAGGGAGGATAAGCACCGCATTTGTTGCCACGGCAGCTCTGCACTAGCAAGTAAATTAGGCCGAAGCAGGGGCCATAACACTAAACAGAAATGTAGGTCGAAAGCAGAGGTCATAATGATAAACAGGAAGTAGGCCGAAAGCAAAGGCCATAATGATAAGCAGAAAGTAGGCCGAAAGCAAAGGCCATGTAATAAACAGGAAAGTAGGTCGAAAGCAGAGGCCATAATGATAGGACCAGAGCAAGACTGGATTTAATTGGAAGTACAGGAAGTAGGTGCGGGGGGACCAGTGCGAGACTGGATTTAAAGAAAAGTACAGAAGTAAATACGGGGGACCAGTGCGAGACTGGATTTAAAGAAAAGTACAGAAGTAAATACGGGGGACCAGTGCGAGACTGGATTTAATGGAAAGTACGGAAAGCAGTAAAAGCATAAGAGGAAATGGTTAGTAGTCCAATCACTCCATAAGAGGAGGCTTCGATCGACGACTCCGTTCTTTTATTATCGTCGCGGCGGGGTTAAATTTCGGCGCCGCGCCGCGATGTCGTTCCGATCTTTGCGTTGCTTTTCCGAGCTTAGTCGATTCTTTAGATTGATATGCATAATTTTGATAGGCATTTAAAATATGCGTCGAGGGGGCGCCGATTCACTTTGATGAATTTTGCTCTTTTCCGGGCGTCTATTTTTGCTTGTAAAAGCATTTAAGGGATCAAATCAAAAGGTCACACCTCCCAACTTTGATAGTATTTACAAAATACCTATACTTAGAGCCCCTAATTTTTGGGGAATTTTAGAAACTCATTTGGGCATTTTATTTCCTAAAATAAACTTTATAATGGGTTTTAAAAATAGTAAAACTCCTCCCAAAAATCCCAAAAAAATACAGGAGGTGCCCCTAAGGGTGGGGCACAATTTTTATTTAGGAAATTTCTTTTGAAAAGACCCCATTTTCCTCAGAAAAATGGGGAAGGGAAACAGGGGGTGGGGTGCGGTTAGAGGCAGGGAAGAGAGCAGGGGGCGCCACACCGGGCGCACTCCTTGGGTCCCCACAACGGATCCACCGCGGATCCGCTGTGGGGGCGCACAGTTTGAGGCGGGGGCGGGGGTTAAGGAAATGGGGGCCGCTCGATCTCCTAGGGGAGATCGTGCGGCCCCCGCTCGCGCACGGGTGGCAGCCGCTGCCGCCGCCGGGCAGCGGCCAGCTGGGGCCGGCACCACCCCCGGTCGGTGCGCCAGGGGCCGGCGACTCCTCCGGGGGTGGTCCGGTGGCCTGGCGCCGCCGGCCACCGCCGGGGGAGGTGATACAGAGGGCGGGAGGCAGTGGCGTGGCCTGCATGGGCCATGCAGGCCCGCTGCGCCGCCGCCCCCGCCGAGGGGCCACCGGTGCCGCCCCCGGTCGGTGCGCCGGGGGTCGGTGCCTACTCCGGTGGTGGCCCGGTGGCCTGGCGCCGCCGGACCCCACCGGAAAGTGGGGCAGAGGGGACGGGGAGGCGCGACGCAGCCGGCACGAGCCATGCCGGCTTGCTGTGCCGCCGCCTCCTCGGTGCGCAGCCCTCCCTGCCGCCGCCGGGGGAGGGGGTTATCCCCCTACAGGAAGTGCGGGGAGGAGGGGGAGGCAACGGGCGCCGCCGGCCGTGCCCACCGGCGGCCCGGCCGCCTCCCCTGTGCCGGCGCCGAGGTTCTCGAGGGGGACCCCCTCCCCCCCAGTGCCACCGCCGACGCTGGGGGAGAGGGCTTCCTCGGCCGCCTCCTCCCCGAACCTTGCAAGGCTCGGGGCGGCGGCCGGCGGCGCTCCGGCGACAGGGGGAGGGGGGGGGGGGGGTCTTCCTCCGGGAGGTGGGAAGGAGGAGGGGAGGTGGTTCTACCTGGTGAGGGGCTCGGGTGGAGGGGCGGCCGACCATGAGGGAGGAGGTGGTGGCGGCGGCTTGCTCCGGCAAGGGGGAGGAGGGGGGGCTGGCCGGGGGGGCTGCCGGCAGAGGAGAGCTGAGAGAGAGAGAGAGGTGGTGTGGGGGGGGGATTGGAGAGGGGCTGCCCCTCCTTTTATATGAAGGAGGGGAGCTCTCTCCCCCCCCCCCCCCCCTCTCCCTCCCTTCCACGTGTATGAAGGGAGGGTGAGTGGGGGGAGATATTTTATCCCCCCCCCCTTCCTTTCTCTCTCTTGCCCCTTGCCCCAATAGGGGCAGCCTCCCCCCCCCCCCCCCCTGGGGGGGGGGGGGGGGGGGGGTTGACTAAGTCAACTTAGGGCGGGGTCCTCCTTGGCTCCCGGGGCACGATAAGAGTTGCCGGGGCCGATGCCGGGTTCGTGTGCTTTATATCTCGTGCGTTGCACTGAGGCGATCTGCATAGGACTAAAATGGCATACTCTCCATACGACCACGTATCGAGACGGAACGAGTTCCGTTGTGCTTGTATTGGTCATACGATCCTAACGGAACTGACAAAAGTCAATTCGGGGTTCGTACGGCCATTATTCACAACAATGGGGTGGTGGCGCGCTACGATACCTAAAATGGTCATTTTCTCCAAATGACCTCGGATCGAAGTGCAACGAATTCCGTTGCGCTCGTATTGTCCATACGAGTTCAACGGAACTGACGGAAGTCAATTCGGGGTTCGTACGGTCACTATTCATAATAATGAGGTAGTGGCGCGCTATGATACCCGAAATGGTCATTTTCTCCAAATGACCTCGGATCGAAGTGCAACGAATTCCGTTGCGCTCGTATTGTCCATACGAGTTCAACGGAACTAACGGAAGTCAATTCGGGGTTCGTACGGTCACTATTCATAATAATGAGGTAGGCCGACCAGTGGAGGCAAAACTGCATGTTCGGAGGGTGATAACCCGCTGCGCACATCTCCCTGTCGCCATGAGTCGTCAACCCACCCACACCGGTACGAACGGTCTGCGAGCGTGACCAACCCGCCACTTCCAATCAATCATCACCCGCTATATATAAAACAAACCCTTTGGCCACGTGGCAATTCTACTCGACCGGTCGCACGACCTTGGACCGGGAGGGTTAGCGGTATGAGGGCTCCTTGCTTGGGGCTAGCCTGGGAGGAGAGACTCAACTCCGGGTTTTCCCCAACTAAGGCCCCGCCGAAGGGAGGATAAGCACCGCATTTGTTGCCACGACAGCTCTGCACTAGCAAGTAAATTAGGCCGAAGCAGGGGCCATAACACTAAAGAGAAATGTAGGCCGAAAGCAGAGGCCATAATGATAAGCAGGAAGTAGGCCGAAAGCAAAGGCCATAATGATAAGCAGAAAGTAGGCCGAAAGCAAAGGCCATGTAATAAACAGGAAAGTAGGTCGAAAGCAGAGGCCATAATGATAGGACCAGTGCAAGACTGGATTTAATTGGAAGTACAGGAAGTAGGTGCGGGGGGACCAGTGCGAGACTGGATTTAAAGAAAAGTACAAAAGTAAATACGGGGGACCAGTGCGAGACTGGATTTAATTGAAAGTGCAGAAAATAAGTGCGGGGGACCAGTGCGAGACTGGATTTAAAGAAAAGTACAGAAATAAATACGGGGGACCAGTGCGAGACTGGATTTAATGGAAAGTACGGAAAGCAGTAAAAGCATAAGAGGAAATGGTTAGTAGTCCAATCACTCCATAAGAGGAGGCTTCGATCGACGACTCCGTTCTTTTATTATCGTCGCGGCGGGGTTAAATTTCGGCGCCGCGCCGCGATGTCGTTCCGATCTTTGCGTTGCTTTTCCGAGCTTAGTCGATTCTTTAGATTGATACGCATAATTTTGATAGGCATTTAAAATATGCGTCGAGGGGGCGCCGATTCACTTTGATGAATTTCGCTCTTTTCCGGGCATCTATTTTTGCTTGTAAAAGCATTTAAGAGATCAAATCAAAAGGTCACACCTCCCAACTTTGATAGTATTTACAAAATACCTATACTTAGAGCCCCTAATTTTTGGGGAATTTTAGAAACTCATTTGGGCATTTTATTTCCTAAAATAAACTTTATAATGGGTTTTAAAAATAGTAAAACTCCTCCCAAAAATCCCAAAAAAATACAGGAGGTGCCCCTAAGGGTGGGGCACAATTTTCATTTAGGAAATTTCTTTTGAAAAGGCCCCATTTTTCCTCAGAAAAATGGGGAAGGGAAACAGGGGGTGGGGTGCGGTTAGAGGCAGGGAAGAGAGCAGGGGGCGCCACACCGGGCGCACTCCTTGGGTCCCCACAGCGGATCCGCCGCGGATCCGCTGTGGGGGCGCACAGTTTGAGGCGGGGGCGGGGGTTAAGGAAATGGGGGCCGCTCGATCTCCTGGGGGAGATCGTGCGGCCCCCGCTCGCGCACGGGTGGCAACCGCTGCCGCCGCCGGGCAACGGCCGGCGCCGCCCCCGGTCGGTGCGCCGGGGGCCGGCGACTCCTCCGGGGGTGGTCCGGTGGCCTGCGCCGCCAGCCACCGCCGGGGGAGGTGATACAGAGGGCGGGAGGCGGTGGCGTGGCCTACATGGGCCATGCAGGCCCGCTGCGCCGCCGCCCCCGCCGAGGGGCCACCGGTGCCGCCCCCGGTCGGTGCGCCGGGGGTCGGCGCCTACTCCGGTGGTGGCCCGGTGGCCTGGCGCCGCCGGACCCCACCGGAAAGTGGGGCAGAGGGGACGGGGAGGCGCGGCGCAGCCGGCACGAGCCATGCCGGCTTGCTGTGCCGCCGCCTCCTCGTGCGCAGCCCTCCCTGCCGCCCCTGGTCGGGGCGCCGGGGAGGGGGCAACCCTCCGGCGGTGGCCCGACGGCCTGGAGCCGCCGGGGGAGGGGGTTATCCCCCTACAGGAAGTGCGGGGAGGAGGGGGAGGCCACGGGCGCCGCCGGCCGTGCCCGCCGGCGGCCCGGCCGCCTCCCCTGTGCCGGCGCTGGGGGAGAGGGCTTCCTCGGCCGCCTCCTCCCCGAACCTTGCAAGGCTCGGGGCGGCGGCCGGCGGTGCTCCGGCGACAGGGGGAGGTGGGGGGGGGGGGGGGGTCTTCCTCCGGGAGGTGGGAAGGAGGAGGGGAGGTGGTTCTACCTGGTGAGGGGCTCGGGTGGAGGGGCGGCCGACCATGAGGGAGGAGGTGGTGGCGGCGGCTTGCTCCGGCAAGGGGGAGGAGGGGGGGCTGGCCGGGGGGGCTGCCGGCAGAGGAGAGCTGAGAGAGAGAGAGAGGTGGTGTGGGGGGGGATTGGAGAGGGGCTGCCCCTCCTTTTATATGAAGGAGGGGAGCTCTCTCCCCCCCCCCCCCCCCCCCCCCCCTCTCCCTCCCTTCCACGTGTATGAAGGGAGGGTGAGTGGGGGGAGATATTTTCTCCCCCCCCCCACCTTCCTTTCTCTCTCTTGCCCCTTGCCCCAATAGGGGCAGCCTACCCCCCCCCCCCCCCTTTTCTTTAGCAATTTCGAGTTCGGGGGGGGGGGGGGGGGGGGGGGTGGTTTGACTAAGTCAACTTAGGGCGGGGTCCTCCTTGGCTCCCGGGGCACGATAAGAGTTGCCGGGGCCGATGCCGGGTTCGTGTGCTTTATATCTCGTGCGTTGCACTGAGGCGATCTGCATAGGACTAAAATGGCATACTCTCCATACGACCTCATATCGAGACGCAACGAGTTCCGTTGTGCTTGTATTGGTCATACGATCCTAACGGAACTGACAGAAGTCAATTCGGGGTTCGTACGGCCATTATTCACAACAATGGGGTGGTGGCGCGCTACGATACCTAAAATGGTCATTTTCTCCAAATGACCTCGGATCGAAGTGCAACGAATTCTGTTGCGCTCGTATTGTCCATACGAGTTCAACGGAACTGACGGAAGTCAATTCGGGGTTCGTACGGTCACTATTCATAATAATGAGGTAGTGGCGCGCTACGATACCCGAAATGGTCATTTTCTCCAAACGACCTCGGATCGAAGTGCAACGAATTCCGTTGCGCTCGTATTGTCCATACGAGTTCAACGGAACTGACGGAAGTCAATTCGGGGTTCGTACGGTCACTATTCATAATAATGAGGTAGTGGCGCGCTACGATACCCGAAATGGTTGTTTTCTCCAAACGACCTCGGATCGAAGTGCAACGAATTCCGTTGCGCTCGTATTGTCCATACGAGTTCAACGGAACTGACGGAAGTCAATTCGGGGTTCGTATGGTCACTATTCATAATAATGAGGTAGTGGCGCGCTACGATACCCGAAATGGTCGTTTTCTCCAAACGACCTCGGATCGAAGTGCAACGAATTCCGTTGCGCTCGTATTGTCCATACGAGTTCAACGGAAGTCAATTCGGGGTTCGTACGGTCACTATTCATAATAATGAGGTAGTGACGCGCTACGATACCCGAAATGGTCGTTTTCTACTGCTTGGGCCTACTTTTATTGGGCTCACTAGGGTCTAGTAGCCCAATAAAAGTCGGGATGTTACAGGGGGGGACCAAAAGTTAATCAAAAAGGGTTAAAGCATAAAGCAAAATGTTAAAAGCATTCCCCTCCTCTACACTCCTCCCCCAATCAGTCTTGGACCCTTCCCTGATTGCTGGAGGTCTGACCTTGACCCAGATGGTAGCAAGGAGGCTGGCAGCTGCAGGAGGGTGGCATCCATGGGAGAACCGAGGAGGCCAAGGTTCAAAACAGCATGTAGAGGCCTCCCCACCCCAATCCGACCTCACCATTAGCTTCAGGAGGTAGAGAGCAGTCGAGAACGACACCTGGAGTGAAGCTCTAGCCGGAGAAACAAGTTCGGGAGCAGGATCGCCGGAGATCAGCTTTTCCATGGCAAACCGCCGCCGGAGCCGCCGCCACGCACCAACAACGGTTCGTTTCTCCTCCCCTCCCCTCGTGCTAGCTTCCCATCAATAAACGAGAAAGGATCGGGCTCAATTGAGCCCGGATCTACCTCTGAAATCCAAGGATTTTGCCGCAAAATGAGACCCTTGGGATCGCCGGAAACCGCCACCACCGGCCGCCAGTCGCCGGTGGATGACAGCCCCGACCACCACGAAGGTGTCGGTGGTGTTGGCCGGTGGTGGTGGTGGTGGTGGCTGGATCGCCGGCGATTCCCCTCGAAACATCGCCCAGCATGGTTGAATCTCGATCGTTGGCTGGAGGAGGAAGATGACGCGCTGCCGTCGGATTTACTTCAAGATTCGTGCGCAACTCCTTTTATTTAATTAAGTTAATTCAATGAATGGATTTTCTGGCTCTATTATTCAGTCAACTTCAAATAAAAATTAAGGCCACTTAATGGCTGATTTAGAAAAAGTGCCCACATGAAAGTTGTTGACCTTGGTCTTAACTTTCATTTGGATTTAAGTTTAGGTCATTTGGTGACCTACAGCTCCCTAGGGAGCTGGTTTACTAGGACTGGTCCTACACTAGGTCAGTCCATTAGAAAAATTACCTAGGTCAAACCCTTCAAGCTTTGGAGATGTTCTTTTAACCATGGGTTGGTATACCCTAGGGGCACCCCCTGCCAAAGGGGCAGCCCTTGGTGGACACTTTTACCTAGGTTTTTTGTGGTAGTTAGGATATTTAAATTAAGTTGATTTTTGGAGCATATGATGTCCAAATGGCACCAAACTTTGGTGGCATACTCTTTTGTACATGAGTAGTGCCTACCTAAAATTTAACTCCATTTGGAGTTGATTTAGTATGGAAAATTGGAAACCCTAATGAGGGCCTTTAATGGTCTAATTAGGGTTTAGGTCATTTTGAGTAGTTGAGTGTGTTAGCCTCCTCCCATCATGTTGGATATGTGGGTATAGATATGAAAATTCTTGGGTCACACCCTAATGGTCCATTTGGAGCCATTAGGGTGGTGTGACCTAAAACCCTAAGGGTAAACCTTAAGGGTGCAATGTTGAGATTTGTGAAGGACATAGGACCAAATGTTCAAGCCTTGGCTCAGAACTTTGTAGTTATGTTGGTATGGACATAAAATGTCTTAGATAATTTAATGGGAATTTTTAGAGGCTTTTAAGTAATTTTCCTCTTAATAAATGAAATTACAACCCTTTCCTTAATAAAATGAAATGTATGGTCATATGACCTTGTATGACTTTGATATGCTATAGTGGCTGTAATAGGGTGAAATAAGACTATGGTAATTTTGTCCTGAGTTATGGAAGTGTTATTCCTTGTATAGGAAAATTTAAGTGCTTGCTAGCTTAAGGGAATTTAATTTTGAAAAATGTCAAATCATGGGGCAAAATTGTGATACTTGGTTAACTGTGGTTTTAGGTTAATATATGCCCATGATAATTGTTTGGAAGCTTGTAGATTTATATTTCATGTACATTATGTAGAAATTGGAATTTACAAGACTTGAGTATTAAATCATTTTAAAATATCAAATCATGGGAAAATATTATGATACTTTGTTAACTGTAGTTTTATGTTAATTTATGCCCATGACAACAGTTTGAAAGCTTGTAGATTTATAATTCAAGTACCTCATGTAGAAATTGGTAATTGCTACCTTTGGGTGTTTAATCATTGTAAAATATCAAATCACATGGTAATGATACAATAATTTGGCAGAGGACTCTAGGTTCCCATATGGACACTTGGTAATTTTTGTAAAATTTTCAGAAGTGAAATACTATTTTTCCTAATTATAGTGTCATTTTGGTAATTATACAATTATGATGATATAGTAAGTCAAATGGCATCCTAGGGTCATGATACTCAGTGAACCACCATGATATAGAATTTTGTCTTACTGATAATTTTCTTGTAGCATGAAGAGCCTTTTTGAGGGTAGTTCATGTGTAATTTGACTTAAGGCCTTAACTACTTTAAATTAAAATAAATACCAAATTAATATGGAAAATTATGGAACTTGGACCATACCTTATTAAGGTCAGTAGGAGCCTAGGATAATTATACCAGACCCTGGTGAAGAATTTTTAGAAGGGTTCCCTTATGGGGTTGATGGATAGTTCAAATGTGTGGTCTGCGTTTAGTAAAAACAGAATTTTGAGTTTTAGACAATTCAGACCCCTAAGTAGAGTTTAGGAGGTATATCCAATCAGAAAATGGGTTGTAGCACACAATAATTCAAGGAGGGTCGATCCTAGGGTTACTTGTGGGGTGGTGCTAGAGTCAATGTAGAAGGAATGAAGGTACGTCCAACCCGATTGGGTGGGACGGGAGATGAGTTAAATCACTTTAACTATATGAAATGATGAAGGGTGAACCAAATGTTAACCACCAACTAAAGTAATTGTCTTGAGGAGGATGGTGGGGTTGAGCCCATTGATCCATAGTACCGTTAGGGGCCCCTTATGGAGTACACCGCGGGAAGTCCAAGACTCACCCTAAATATATCACTAACTGAATTGTAGGCAAGAGTAGCCTAAGTAGGGATGCAAACTGGTATGGATCTCCTCCGGGAAGGATATGGGTTGGGTCAGCTTGTGTGATAGTCCCTGAGCCGGAAGCTCGGGTGGACATTGTTAACACCTGTTACTTATTCAAATAGTGGCGAGTCTTCGGTACTAGGCTAGTCGTGTCACCGACGGTAGTACATTTACTCAGGTGAGGGTGAGGTTTAGCGGGCCGGTAAGTTTGAGTACCGCGGTCTGGAGGACAATCCCTAATAACCCACCCCGACCTTAAAGTCTGGTGAATTCCAGCAAGAGTACGCAGGAGCTCCGCTGTTGTGTTCTTAGCGTTGAGGCGTACATGAGGTCTAGGCTTGGTAGTGACTATACCCGCCTAGGATGTGGAGTGCCCGATCCACTACCACCGTGAGCCACGACGGTCGGTACACGAAAGGTTGGCTTCCTTTCAAACAAATTGGGAACTATAAAGGTCTGTGCGCATAGAGTCGTATGGGTGAGTCACATTGCATAAACTCATTAAAACATCATAACCATAGCATAGCATAACATACACATTAGCATACCCCCATCATATAAATTAGTATGGGCTCTTTTATATGATGGGTTACCTGAACATCTTAACTTATATGTCGTATGGGCGTTCATATAAGTTAAGGTACGAATCTGTGATGGTAGCTTAGATTTACTTACTGCACTGCATTTTCTTCCTATTTACTGCTTATTTCATTGCTCTACTTTACTGCCTTATACCTGCACTATACTGCTAGCTAGATTTTATTGCTTTACTTATACCTGCTAGAATAGTGTCATGTCACCCCCTTCTTGTTTACCCCTTGTTTGTCATCCGCTTCTTCCTCCCGCTCGGTGCCTAGGAGTCGTGGAGGGAGGCGAGGACAAAATGACTTAGTCTTTATGACTAACGGTCCGTGTGACCGCAGGAGTCCGAGGAGACGGAGTTGTCCCGCGCGCAGCAGGACGTGATGGCAGGACCTGAGCAGCAGATGCAGCGCACTACCACGACGCCACAGGTTGATGATTAGATAGCTAGTCTTCCGCATTTTTGAGAGTTTTGATGTAGTCTTCCGCATGTTGTAATGAGAGAGAAATAATACTTTATTTTGGATATGTATCGTGCATAAGCCCCATTTTTGCTTGTACTTCTCTTTTGGACTTTCTGTTCTCATTATATATTTATATATGATGCTGTGATTGTGGACATGCCTTCTTTTATGTACATACTTTTTGGCATAATTTACTTATGATCGTAAAGCCGGCAGGGTTGGTGCTGAGCGGTGTTAGTCAACCCGAATGTCGGTGACACCGCAAGGCAGCGATTCTGGGCGAAGATCCACCTCAACTGTGCCATGCGGGAGAGGTTCGAGTTTTCAAGTACCCGAACGGGTTTTGTAAAAAGAGATCTTACAAGGATGTTCTGCTGAGCAATGCCCTCTATAGTGTTTGTTTGGTTTTCTTTCTTTAGCTTAGAGCACTGTTTTAGCTCTCTTCTTTTCACCTGTTGTTTGGACTATTATTTGCTCTTCTGTTGGTTATGAGACACTAGGTGCTATGGTACCTGTTTCTCTGATTGTACTTTTAACTTTGTTGTGATGCTGCTGAGTTTATGTTTATTCTTATGCTTGCATACATACTTCTGTTTTTCTTTCAGTCCAATATGTTATGACAGATCTTGTGGACACGGTTGTGTATTGAGTCAAATTTTGTTGAACACTACACACACCAACCCCTTTCCGACGTCGGGTTTACTGCGGACATAGGAGGAGATTGTTAGGTATTTGGATTATTATGACTGCGCGTGTCAGGACCAACTCAGAACGACTCACCGGGTTTCACGTCACTAGGGTTAAGGGCTCTACGTTGGAGATACTATATAAGACCATTCCACACTGATGAGTCTTAGTAGAATACCGTGAGTATTGAGCAAACCCTAGCCGGACTAACATTAGTGGGGTGCGCTCTCCCTCTTTTGACCTCACCTCCCCAGCATCGTTCGGTTACTTTATTTGAGTCCAAGTTCACGACGCACGCTGAAGGCTTGCACGCTCACCGCGCGCTCAAAATGTCATCGTGCTCACTGCACGCTCAGAACGCTTCTGTGTTCGTTGCACGCTCAGAACGCTTTCGTGTTCACGACGCGCGTGGCAGTTAACCTTTCTTTATTTTCTAGATTGCAGGTCTTGATCGCTGCACTCAACGACGTCAACAAATTAAGCCATCTGAATTGACCGAATTACCCTGGGGCAAGATGGCAATATCCAAAAAGTGGCGATCCGTGTGCTCTAAATCGACGAGCGCGATTCGCCCGTCCGGTGGTTACGGTGGTTACAACGACGATATTACTGAGCTACCCATGCCCAAGGCGCGGTATAAAAGGAGTCCAAAGCTTTCATTTCAAGGGACATTGTCTTCTACGCCCAAGTGAGCTCATTTAAAGATTTCCTCTGAGTTCTCCTTCGACGCTTGAAGATCTTCGAAGATCTTCTTCGAATCTTCGAAGGTCTCCTTCGAGCCTTTGAAGATTTTCTTCGCTTCGGAAGACAATCTTCTTAAGCGAGTTGGGAATCCTCCGGGCACCGAAATGCAACTTGAGAATCTCACTTTTATTTCCAGAAAAGTACTTACTCTTTCGAGAGCTGACATGTCACCCACGAAGTTAATTTTCTCTCTATTACCATTGTAACGAGCAGCAACATGTCGCGCTCGAGTTCTCAGCTTTCAATTGTAACGAACCACCAGGTAATGAAATTTGGTCGGCACAGCTCCAGCCGCGTGGTTTTTCGCCCTTTCCGGGTTTTCCACGATAAAAAATCTTCTTGTCATTTATTAACACTCGTATTGACTATTTGCGCGCTGGGTTCGCTCTCGAGCTAAGATGGTTCGATTCGAATGATCTGCCAGAGCAACGAGTGACCCACACCAAATGTAAACTTTATTACAATATGATTAAAGAACTGAAGATTCCACCCCAGAGTTTCTTCTAGGATTGACTCAATTAAAATAAAGACAGATTTTACTAACAATATTGAATCTTTTAGTCAATTTAACAGTTATTTCCCTACAAAAATTTTGATAATATATTACTTTTAGGCTAAAAAATTATTATAATGTCGAAATATATCAACTTAGTTTTTTAATATTTTTTATTTTTCTTAGAAGCAAAACCTGTATAATTAGAAATATAATTATGTAAATTATTCTAGAATAAATTTTATATTTATTATCATGGTTCAATCCCGTTAGGGCCTAGATTTAATTAATTCTGAAAACACGACACGTATCACTGCACGAACAAAATATTATTTATTCAATCATGTCACAAGTACGGATGCAATGAGTTAGGCCTACATTTAATTAATTAAAGTATAATGATTTGATTATGCATGAGGAGATGATCACCTCCACAATGATTAAATAATTACTTAATTATAGATGATTAGTATGAAAATTAAGAATAAAAAAATGGCCTATATATATTTCTTTGTTAATGGTGTCAAGTGATGATTGGTTGAGTTAGCCAATGAGTTGGTTAACCCTACAATCTACATGTGCATGCATGTAGACTCTATTTATTAGTTGTCAAAATATGATTCGTCTTAAATACTCGAGTGCTTGATCAAATGCTTATCAATATTTATATACTCAAATTATTCCATCCAACTTAAATATTTTATTTTTTGTTTTTTAATCAACCATATAATAAGCTATACTAATATATATATATATATATATATATACGAGCATCTTCGCACGGGCTACGCCCGTGCTCGATGCTCTCGGGCGGCCTTCGGCCGCATCAATGCGGGCTTCGCCCGCAATCAAGCGGGCTTCGCCCGCAATCAAGCGGGCTTCGCCCGCAATCAAGCGGGCTTCGCCCGCAATCAAGCGGGCTTCGCCCGCTTGTTATTCAAGGCGGGCTTCGCCCGCCCCCTCGGCGCCGACGGGCTTCGCCCGCCTCTCGCCGGTATTCGCCCGCCCCTCGCCGGTCTTCTCCCCCGTCACCTATTGAAAATTATAAATCATTTTACATTCACTACATATTAAAAAAGAAAATAAAGTACCCCCTAAAATCCCGCGGCAGTACCCACCTGCTTGCGGCGGGCTTCGCCCGCCCCCCGGCGGGCTCACCCCGCCCACATTATTTTTTTGATTAAAAAAATATTTCAATTTTTTTTTTAATAATTTTACATTCATTACATATTCAAATCGAAAATAAATTAAAAATAATAACAAAATGTAATCCCCTAAAATCTCGCGGTGGGTAAGTACCCAGCTGTCGCATGAGTCGAAACGCACAACGCCTAGCATCCATCATTGACGGCAACGACTACTGGGGTATCTAATCTCATTTGTTTCCCTAGCTTTCGTCTCTCAGTGTCAGTGTTGACCCAACATAGTGCTTTCGCCGTCGGTGTTCTTTTCGACCTGTACGCATTTCACCGCCTGTCCAGAGTTGAGCCTTGGGATTAGTTTATAAAAGTGAGAGAATGCTTTATCATAGAACTACCAATGTACTGATATCAAATCTCATATAACATGAGTTCCAAAGACGGGGCGCTTCATCCCTCGTAATACACTTTGTGAAGGCACTGATACGCCATCTGCCCGCGCACATGAGGTACTGATATTCGCGCAAACTCTCTCACTTTGATACTCGTTCTCACATGAAGAGATTGTGTTATACTTGCTCTTGTTCGCTAAACTTAATTGTCGACTTAACGTCATACAACATATTTTTGTAATTTGAAAAGATAGATGAGTGCAATTTATAATTTTGCAAACTTATCTCATTTTAATTACCTGTGTTATTTTACGCGGACTTCGTCGATTTTTACTTTAAAAAATTATTATTGTCATTTATTTGAAAGTATGTTTAAGAATTATTATTTACCCATAATCATATAAATTCACGCACTAATTAAAAATAATAATAATTTGCATGTCAATATATAACATATGTGAAATTAAGGCTCCATTTGGCGTGGCGGCGGCGGTCAAGACAGCGGTGGTTATTAACCGCCTAAAAAATTTCATCTATTTTTATGTTCAAAACTATAATAATTTTTCTCCAAACTCACATGAGCAAAAATGAAGCGTCAAACAGAGCACCGGCGGGAGCAAACGCTCCAATGGAACCGGAGGGAGGAGGCGGGGGGTCGAAATGGAGCTTTTGCTCCGTTTCGATTGGCGCGGCGGGTGCAAACGCGGCAAACGCTGCCACCCGCCATTTGGTTACGCGCCTTGCGGCGGGGTTTGCCGCAAACGCCGCACGCCACCGCCGCGCCAAATGAACCCTCGCTCGCCCCTCGCCGACCTTCGCGCAATTTTTTTTTAAATGCTCATATTTTTTTTGATTAAAAAAACATGTACAAAAAGCTTAAAAACAAAAATGTAAAAAAAGTTATATTTTTTTTTTAACGAAACTTTAAAAAAAAGTTAAATTTTTTTTAAAGAAAACTTTGCAAAAAACAATATTTATATATTAAACAATAAATATATTTTTATTGAGGTATTGCTGAGAATACTCACGCTTATATTTACAAACACATCTATAATTACCGTTTAACAAAATCGCATAAAAAAATGGCAGGCGGGGCCCACAGGCGGGCCCCGCCCACTTAAATGCCGCTGTGGGCCCCGCCCGCTGACTTGGCGATGTGGGACTTTTAGTCCCACATCGCCAAAAACAGCTTTAATAAATCGCGGGCGGGGATCGGGTGCGCGCAGGCGGGTCGGGTGCGCCCGGGCGAGGGCGGGTTCGCTCAACCTGTTCGGCATTGAAGCGGGGCTCCGCTATATGAAGCGCGGAGCCCCGCTCTATTGCGCGATGTGGGAGTAATGAAGTCCCACATCGCGCGGGCGCGGCCATTGGATCATTGCTTGCCCCCTCGGCGTCGGTGGGCTTCGCCCGCCCCCTCGGCGTCGGCGGGCTTCGCCCGCCCTCGCCGGTATTCGCTCGCCCCTCGCCGGTGTTTGCACAATTTTTTTTAAAATGCACACATATTTTTTTGATTAAAAAAATATGTAACAAAAGCCTAAATTTTTTTTTCAAAAAAGATATATTATTTATTTAAATAAACTTTAAGACAAAGTTAAAAACAATTTAACAAAAACTTTGCAAAAACTTAAAAAAAATTTACGTTTTTTAATTTTAAATAAAAAAAGTTATATTATTTATTTAAATAAACTTTGAAAAAAAGTTAAAAACATTTAAAACTTTAAAAACAAATTTTAAAATAAAATTACAGAAATTAAGATTTTAATCAGAAAAAAACAAAACAGGCGGATGAACAGTGACGCCACTGTTCATCCGCCAGTTTTTTGTTTTTTTCAAAGTTTTTTAATAAAATTTACTTTTTAATATTAAAAAAATATTCTGTTTTTTTTTAAATAAATCGCAGGCGGGGACCACAGGCGGGCCCCACTCGCTTAAAGGCGATGTGGGATTTTTAGTCCCACATCGCCTACCGCAGAGTATTTCCGCTGTTTATATAGCGGAAACGCTCTGCAGGTTTGAATTGAATGCTGGCTGGGAAAAGCCGGCTGCGCGTGAGCCTGCCGCCCGCTCACCCGCCTGAGCGCGCCGCCTGCCCGCCCCGCCTGTGCCCGCTGCCCGCCCGCCCCGCCTGAGCGCGCCCTACCCCCGCACCGCCTGAGCTCGCCGGCCGCCCCCGCCTGAGTTCGCCGGACCGCACGCAGGTGCCCAAATTTTTCGGGCCGCCAGGGGCAAAAAGGTCATTTACTGTGACTGACATCTTGACAATCCTTAGCAGCGAAAGGCGCTTATTAATATAGATATATATTAAATTGACCGAAATGAACAGTGACGCATGCGTGCAAATAACTGAAATAAGTAGTAAAAAAAAGATAGAAGTAACATAGAAATAAACAAAATGAAATAATGTAGATTTTGTGGGAGGATTACTTCATGCGCTTTTTTACTTTCTAGAATCATTATAACGGGTAAAATGTAACGCAAAGTGGCATTTTCAATGTAGAGTTATTACAAAGTATAAAATTGAAATATTATAAAATATTTGACATATTTGATCACTTTTCATGGGAAAATTAAGGTCACAATTTTTAATGTAAAGTCATTACAAAAAGTACAAGTGAATATCATAAATTAATTTGGCTTATCATTTTATCATTTTTCATCCATATTTCTAATGAAAGAGACATTTTTGTAAACCGGAAAAACTTAGAGGGGAAGATAAATGTACTTTTGAAAAATAGAGGGGTGCAACTTGTAATTATGTATATGGGCTTGCTATATAAACGCGGACGCGTTTATATGGTATAAATGTGCGACACGTTGGCATGGGGGCGGCCGGCGGCTGCGGGCTCGCAGGCCACCGGCCGCCCTGGTATCGCCGGCGTCCACGCCGGTAAGCCCGGGGCGGCCGGTTGCCGGTGACTGCGAAAAAAATTTTGCAACTACAACGGCGACGCCGTGGTTGCAAATTTTTTTTAGGGTGGGGCAGCCGACGACTTCGGGCTCGCCGGCCACCGGCCGCCCTGGGCTCGTCGGCGTCCACGCCGACGAGTGCACGCCGACGAGCCCAGGGCGGCCGGTGGCCGGCGAGCCCGCAACCGCCGGTCGCCCCACAGTCCCGCGCCCAGATGTGCGCGAATTTAGGGATATGCGCGCAACACGTATATCCATTAATCCGTGTGTGTGTGTGTGTGTTAATTATTAAAATTATCTATAATTTGTATAAGAAAAATAATATCTGAAACCCACAGATCTAAATAACTAATACGTAGTCAGTAAAGTGGAGTTAAAGCCCAAAATTCTTCTGTCGAAAAATATTTGGATATAATTTTAATTTTGAAATGGAGCTCAAGTACCTCTTCATTAATTTAAAGAACATTCTGTAGAGTTCTTATCCTTAAACATTAATTATCTCTTAAATATATGATAATTAATAAAGTGAGTTTCAAATTTAATGGTTATTATTAAGTGTAGTGCGTTGATATTGCGCACTACACATATTTCGCACTAACTGCTAACCAGAAACATCATTTTGAGGATTGACTATCCGCAAATAATATGCTTTTGATTTTTTTAGTATTTAGGGATGTAATCTTTCATCAAAATGGAAAAAACATAAAACATTATCAAAATGCATAAAATTTATCAAATTACGATTGCAAATACATCATCTAACTTTTGATTTCCTTTTAAATCTTTAGTGGCTTCTTCTCTTCAACATTTTCACCTATATAAATGAAAATGAATTTGTTAAATAAATATATAAGTACGATTAATTAGGAGTTAGACATTTTGAAAGTAAAAATTGGGTACCTCCTTTCATTCAACATCATGCAATTGCACCATCCCGATTGAAATTTGTGCGATTGAAATTCTTTGGTTGTCACATCAGTGTCTTTAACATCGTCTTTGACAAATTATATCGGTGCCAAATGTAAAGTTTTCGATAGAATCGAGTCTTCGACGATCTTCTACATATTTTCCTTGATTCATGGCAAAGTCTTCATTACAGTCTACATATATCCTTGATCTTCTATAACCATGAGTTTTGGGAAAGAGATCGCTTGCACAAACAAGGAGGTAACTTCAATCGCTTCGTATTGATCATGGACACTGCTATTTCATAGTATTTAGCAGAAAAAATGCCTTTGTTGATCACAATGCACAAACTGGATGGATACTTTTCCTATATTTGTGATTTCTTCTCTAGTCATTTGATGTAGAGTAAAAATGGGATACATAACTCCACAAAATGAGCAACATGAATCAGAGTAAATGGTGATCAGAGCAGCAAGAATCGCCGGCGGAATGAGCAATAGGAATCGCCGGAGAAGACAACCGAAATAATTAAGCAACTCAATGATGAGCAACTCCACAGAATGAGCAACGGAAATAGCACGATCGAGCGACTGTATCGATCGGCGAGGGAGGCGGGGTTCGCGAGAGAGCAGCGAGCGGCTGAACTGAGAACTTTTGCCGTGCGCAAAAACGCCCTGAATATATTCTTCACACTCACATCATTTGTGAAGAATATCAATAAATTAAAATATATAATTAACATGATATAGTACTAATTACTCATAAACTAATATTGCAATTATCAGTAGGTGTCTTTTTCTAGTAATAATGTGGGCTATGAAAGGCCAATGATGAGAAAGTGGAAGGAGACGTAATTATGTGAGGATAGTGTTGTGGTGGCCCCCACATGTTGTTTAATTAAATTGGTGCCCAACGAAAAGGATTGAACAAGCAAACTGCGCACCACCGTTATCCACTAATCACATATATATATATATATATACATAATAATATCATGACCATTAATCATGGCTTTATTCAACGTGACGTTGATTTGTGTTCAAATTCTCATAATAATTGCGTATGTGTGTGAGTGCACATGCATTTGTGTATATGCATATATAAATATGAGTATTTTCGCACGGGCTTTGCCCGTCCTCGATGCACTCGGGAGGGCTTCGCCTGTTGAACCCGAAAAACAGGGTTAACAAATCGTTGCACTCGGAAACCTGGGGCAACAGAGTTTGGACCGACTGGGGTAGCTTGCGCTTACTTCGCCTGAGTGTGAACACTTGTCCAGGCACTCGGAGCAAGAAACCTCACTCACGCTGGTGGAAAACAGATCACGTGAGCTGCAGCGAGGAGGTCCCGCCATAAATCCGGAAGATCTAAAAGAACTTACCTCCCAAACGTAACCAGAGCTGAGTTGGACACCCTGGAGAGCACTAGAGAGCTCTAGGAGGGAAGAAAGGATCATCTCCAAAGGTGTCCCGATCCGCAACCCGCCTTTTGGAATTACCATCCGCAACCCAAACTGGCATGCTAATAACAGAATCCAGATGTTTGGTATGGCTAGCTGCAGGACAAAAGGGATTACCCCCCTCCCCCACCCACCCACCCTGTGGGGTGAGTACTCGCCTCTCTGGGCGTGCTCGCATGTGGTCGGCGAGTACCGAGTGATGATGGGTACTCGCGACTCGCCCATAATCAGGGGTAGGTGCGAGCTGCTAGGGGTGCACTCGCCCGTGGTTGGCGAGTGCACTAGCCCCACTGGGCCCACTCGCCCCTCTTGCAAAACACTGCTTTTTGAAACTTGTTGGCCTGATGAGTCCACTAGCTAAATACGGAGTTGTAAATTGCCCCGCATGAATGTCGGCTCCACCCACATGCAAGTGGGCTACGCCCGGATGAAGCTCATGATTGCATTGAAACAAGTCCTGTTGCACTCGTATTGACTGTATGAGTCTAACACAACTGACGGAAGTTGATTCGGAGTTCGTGTGATCACTATACCAAAACGGCGTCGTTGTGACGCGCTACGGTACTCAAAATGGTCGTTTACTCTAAACGACCTCAGATTGGAATGGAACAAGTTTCGTTGCACTCGTATTGATTATACGAGTCTAAAACAACTGACGGAAGTCAATTCAAAGTACGTATGGTCACAATACCAAAACGGCGTCGTCGTGACGCATTACTATACTCAAAATGGTCGTTTTCTCTAAACAATCTCGGATTGGAATGGAACGAGTTCTGTTGCACTCGTATTGATTATACGAGTATAATGTAACTGACAGAAGTCGATTCAGAGTACGCATGGTCACTATACTAAAATGGCGTCGTCGTGAAGCGCTACGGTACTCAAAATGATCGTTTTCTCTAAACGATCTCGGATTGGAATGGAATGAGTTCAGTTGCACTCGTATTGATTATACAAGTTTAACGCAACTGACGGAAGTCGATTCGAAGTACGTATGGTCATCATACCAAAACGACGTCGTCGTGACGCGCTACGATACTCAAAATGGTCATTTTCTCTAAATAACTTTGGATTGAAATGGAACGAGTTACATTGCACTCGTATTGATTATACGAAGCTATATGAACTAACATAACCCAAATCAGGGTTCTCTAGCGCAATATCCTAAAATCGGGTTATTTCCTATCTTTTATATTTTGGGGTGGGAGATTCGGTTACTTTTATTAGGTCTACTAGGGTTTAGTGACCCAATAAAAGTCGGGATGTTACACCTTGCCTGGGTAGCAGGTACCCGACGGGCTAGAGAACATGCCCCGTGCGTGAAGGGCCCGCTCGTCCTCCCCCACCAGCACTTCCTTCCCTGGTCGCCTACCCGTCGCCACCTCGCCCAAGGCCTGCGGGGCGAGTACCGAAATCGCATGGGTTGAGCACTCACCCGACGGCGTGAGGTCGATGCGCAAGGTCTCCAAGGTTGACTTCCTGAATTCATCGAAGTCGCTCTTCTTGACGTACTCGCCTGAAAGGGGCGAGCTCTCTGGGTTGGTTCCCTGCCCTTCGCTTCCGGCCATGGGACTTGTACAACCCTCATTCTCCGAGGGTGGACCCCCCCCCCCCCAAGGCCACGTAGACAGAAGTCAAGGTCAAAGGGTCAACACAGAGACCAGCAGTTCAAGGCAGAAGCGGAAGAGACCCTGGTGAGTATGCAGGCAATACTCGCCAGGTAGGCGAGTATCAACCAGAAGAGCTCGCCGCGCACAGAAGACAGCAAAAGCCCTAGGCGAGTATTGGCCCGGCGTGTGCGAGCAGTACCCAATACTCGTCAGATGGGCGACTATGACATGATACTCGCCGAGTAACTCATAGTCGTCGGGTTGGGGGCCGTCCTATAAAAGGCCCCCCTACCCTTTGGTTTTCCTATAAATAGGACCTCATGGGTACTTGGATTGGCACCTGGACTTGAGCTTTTGGACCCAGATTCCCGAACTCTCGAGCCCGCCACCCTTGCTTTCAGCCAAGTCGGTGCCTTCCCTGTACCAAGCTCGGCCACTTTGGTTTCGGAGGGGAAGACTCTCTTGAGCTTCTGGGTACGTGGTGGGACCTCCCTGCCGCAGCACCTGGGGTCCGGTTCGTTGCTCTTCTAGCTTCGTCGTAGTCGCCATCCAGGTCATCTCGTTGGACTGCTGGGCGAGTAGTCTCCGGCTGCATCGGTCCGAATCTTGAGGTCAGGATTTTCCTGGCGTCAACACTTTGGTGCGGTGAGCGTGGATTGTGGTCGTTGGAAGAAAGTTCAGTAAGAAGGCGAGATGGTCGCAGTTGGCGACCATGAGGAGGTAGTCGGCAACCTGTCCGCGAGTGGCGAGTTCGTGACGTTGGCAGTTTTCGAAGCCTTCGCGCAGCGCATAGAGGGAACCATGCGAGCAGCGCTTCAGCCGCGCGCCGAGGTCACGGCGACCTCGCCGCATCGCCCAGTTCCGTCCGAGGGAGGGAGTCCCCCTCGGCGAGCAGGAAAGGAGCACGTGGAGGATGAGACCGAGCGACCAAGGAGGTCGCAGTTCTACCAGCCAACCTCGCAAGGGATTCTCTTCCGCGAGTCGGGCGAGCAGGCGAGGTACCAGGAAACTCGCCCATATGGCGACTATGGAGGTGATACTCGCCAGGTGGAGGATCGTCGCCGGGTAGGAGGGAGAAGCCCCTTCTGCGAGGAGATTCTTGCTGCGCCAGTACCAGAAGGGTTCAGGGAGCCCGTCTTGAATTACTATTCAGGGAAGGAGGATCCTGTCCGGCACATCCAGTGGTTCGAGGATATAGTCTCTATCCGAACCATGTCGGATGCCTTCAAGTGCAGGCTGTTGGCCATCACCTTCCGTGCAAAGGCCTGGGACTGGTTCCACCAGTTGCCCGTCGGCTCGATCTACTGCTTTGAAGACCTGTGCCGTGGAGTGACGACCCGGTTTGACACGGCCCGGAAGCTGAAGAAGGAGGCAACGGCCCTGTTCTATCTGGTGCAAAGGCCGGACGAGGCATTGGGACCCTACATCGAGCGCTTTCAGGAGGAGGTTCTGCAGATCCAAGAGGTGGATAGCAACATCCTGTTGCTGGCCTTGACGTTCGGTATAAGTCAAGGCCTCTTCAAGTTGGAACTCAGTGAGAATCCTCCCTATTCCTACGACAACCTCATTCAGAGGGCCAACAAGTTTGTCCGAGGAGAGGCTTCCAACCCTGACTTCTTGGCAAGGCTTGCTAAGGTGACCGGAGGCGAGGAAGAAGAGAGGGATAGGATCCCTGAGAAGAGGAAGAGAGAAGAGCCCCGGAGGGAAGAAAAGAAGAGGCCGGAGCGGCGAGAAGAAAGGAGGAGAGAAGAAAAGAAGAGGGAGGAGCCCAGGAGGAAGGAAGCCAGGAGGAGCGTTGAGAGGAGGCCCGTCGAGTTCCCAGAGCGTCAGGACGAGGAAAGGCGCTATCAGGTCCCCGTCAACCGGCCACCTTGGAGGCCGGCTGGACGGCACCAGCGTCGGGAACAAAGGGGGAGATCCCCAGAGAGAAGGCCTTTTCGCCAGACGGAGAGGCGTCAGGAGAGGAGGAGAGACGAAGCGATGGCGGTAGCCGGGCGTGGCCGCCGTCAAGGAAGGAAGAAGCAGAAGCAGAGGAGGCATCAAGCAGAAGAGGTTCCCCTCTACTGTGACTTCCACCAGGCGGAGGGGCATGCCATGACTGCCTGCCCAGACTTTTGGGAAGCCCGGAGGAGTAATCTATGGGGGAGCGGGGCTGGAAGCTTCCCGCAAGGGGAGCCTCCATCAGATCTATCGCAGGAGTGTCGCCTCGACCTCGCAAGCACCACCCCCGATGGAGGAGATCACCTTTTCTGAGGAGGACATGCTGGGGAATGAGAATCCCTTCCATGATGCCCTCGTGATTCAAGCCGCAGTGGAGGACTTCACCGTTGATCGAATCCTGATCGATAACGGTAGCTCCGTAAACGTTATCTTCAAGGGGACGCTTAGCGGACTGGGAGTCGGAGCAGCAAGGGTTCGAGCAGCTGATGGTCCCCTCTTCGGCTTCTCCGGAGAGAAGAAGGAAGTAGAAGGAGGAGCAGATCTCCTTGTAACGCTCGGTGGCACCTCCATCAGTTGTCGATTTGTCATCGTCGACGCCCCGAGCTGTTACAGGGCTATCTTCGGGAGGCCGCTTCTCAACGCCTTCAAGGCCGTCCCATCTTCCTACCATCAGTGCTTGAAGTACTGCAAGGGAGATGTTCAGGTGAGGATCAAGAGCGATCCAAGAGCCGCTCGGGAGTGCTATCTCAGCGCCGTCAGCACCATCAACTGGATGGCTGACGCATAAGAGTTCGGAAGGGTGCTGGAGAGCCCGGCCAGGCTGGAGGTGGCCGAAGAAGTTGAAGAAATCGAGGTACTCTTCGCAGAGGGAGTACCTGGGTTGCTGAAGATCGGCGGGTCGCTGAAGACAGAGGAGAAGATCGAGATGGCGGCGTGTCTGCAAAAGAATGTCGACATCTTCGCTTGGAGTGCCGCCGAGATGCCAGGAGTCGACCCTGAGGTTGCATGTCATCGCCTCAACCTGGATCCCGCGGTCCAGCCCGTCCGCCAGAAGAAGAGGAGGACCGCCACCATCCTTGCCAAGCCGATCCGGGAGGAGGTGAAAAAACTGCTCGATGCAGGCTTTGTATCGGAGATCCAGTACCCAGGCCGAGTCTCCAATGTTGTAATGGTGAAGAAAACGGGGGGTAGCTGGAGAATGTGTGTTGACTTTTCTTTGATGAATAAAAGCTGCCCGAAGGATTGTTATCCCCTGCCTCAAATCGACGCGCTGGTTGATTCAGCCATCGGTTTTTCTGTGATGAGTTTCCTTGATGCGTTTTCAGGATATCACCAGATCCGGATGCATCCCCCCGATTGTCGCGATGTCTCCTTCATCACCGATGATGGCTGCTACAGCTACAAGATGATGCCCTTCGGTCTGAAGAATGCGGGAGCCACCTACCAGCGGATGATGGACCACATCTTCTGTAATATCCCCCAGACAGCTAGACCCCCCAGGTGAATCTATCTTGACCAGGTCATGAGAAGGCCTTGGTAGTGTAGAAACCCCTTTAACATAGGCAAGATTAGGGTTGAAAGTGCCTTGGACTGCAAATAGCAATTTCCAGTGACCAAGCTTAGGGTTGGATTTTAGGGCCTCATCTTGACCATTTGACCCCAACATAGTATCCCTAAGCCTTTAGGGGTCCCCTTAGGGCACCAAGGGCCCATTGGGGTCAACCAAAGAGGCCAAATTGACCAAAGTCAACCCTAACCCTAAATTAGTCAAAGTAGCCTAATTAGAGTCAATTAACCTTCACCATGACAAATTGATCACTCATATAGGTCTATAATACCATAAGGGACCTAGTAGACCTAAAAGCCCCATCATGGGACCCCCAATGGTGCAAATTGACCAAAATGCCCTTGTTAGGTCAAAATGGCAATTCTTCACTAAATACCCAAATTGACCATCACCATGTTAAATTGACCCTACCCTTAGGGTTATCATGTCATAGGGGACCCAGTGGACCAAAAAGCCCCATGACTGGGTCAACCGGAGGGCTCAATTTGACCAAAGTCAACTTAGCCTGTTTTGGTCAAATCAGCTTAAATTGGGTCAACTAAGACTCATGTGACCAAATTGACCCCACCAATAGTTTCTAAACTTAATTTGGAATCCAATGGACCCAAAATCCCCATCCTAGGGTCACCCAATTGGTCAATTTGACCAAAAGTCAAACTTGCCCAAATTAGGTCAAATCTCTTAAACCTAACCCAATCCCTTTGGGCTAAGCCCAAATTAACCTTTTGACCAGACTAGTAGACTGATAATTAACCCATGAGAGAGAGAAAATTCGGCCATAATGAGTAGGAGAGAGAAAAACCCAATTTTAGAGGAGAGAGAAGGTGGTGTTCATAGCCATTAATGGAGATCACCCCTTCATCTCCTCAACTCAGCCCTAGATTCTTATCCCCTGACCTTTGGGGAGTGATTCTGGAGTTTTCCAGGGAGTTATTAGCCTAGGGAAGGTGAAAGGGGGGTGTGTTGAAACCAGTAACCCGGTTTCGACGTTCGCAAGGGGGATGCAGCTAACCCTTACTTGACCTGAGCGAGACCCTTGACCAGTCACTAAGAACTAGGAGAACTTGCCCTTGAAGAGCACTTGAGTCTAGAAACGAACCCCTTAAGCTTCAGCGAGGAGGTCCCACCACATACCCGGAAGATCTTAGAGCGCTTCCCCTCCCAAGCCAATGATGAGCCTGGGCACTTTGGAGGGCACTAAGGAACACCTCACCGACCACCTTCAACGTCAAGGGGAGGGGAGGGGTAGTGCTTGCTCACCCGCGAGGGAGGGGGTAGGAACCAACCCTTCCCAAGGTGCCCATGGGGGTCTATTTATAGACTTTCCCAAAAATGGACTGCGGATAGCAAAAATCCTGTTATTCGCAGTCCAACGGTGACCACCATCGATCACGCATGAGGGGGGCGAGTGGGACTCAAAGTGACCACTTCCCCCCTCACGGGAGGTCATTCCGACCTCCCCACCTATGCCGGGCGAGTGGGAGGATCCCTCCCACTCGCCCGAAGGGGGCGGCGAGTGGGAGAGCACCTCCCACTAGACCCCCAAGGTGGCCGGCGAGTGGGAGGGCCTCTCCCACTCGCCCGGCGAGTGGGAGGGCCCCTCCCACTCGCCCGGGTGAGTGGGAGGGTCTCTCCCACTCGCCTAAGGGTGATCGGCGAGTGGGAGGCCCCTCCCACTCGCCCGAAGAGAGTCGGGGGAGCGGGTGCTCCCCCCGCCTTCCCCGCGGACTCTCTGTGCCTTAGATCGGTCTCCACCGCTCATGCGCGGACGTTCGGCTTGTCTCGACCACCTTTACTGTCTTGGTCTCATCCGGGTCGGGTCACACCGACTCGGGAAATATGAGGGTTGTACACAATCTCTGCTCTTTGCGAGCTTGTCCCAAGCTCGGAAAGAAAGTCCAACCCACCTATTTGACGAGTAGGTGGGACCTTAGGGGAATCCACGGAAGGGTCTGCCAACGGGACGTCCCTGCCGAGCTTTTCGGTTGATCCTGTCTTGAGACGGAAGGCGAACCCTTTTCCACTAAACACCCCTCCTGCGAGCCGAGCTCAACAGGAGGTGGAGAAAGCTCAACACCTGAGGTCGAACTAAGCTTGACCGAAGGTGGAGGGGAACTCGACACCTCTAATCGAGTTGAACTCGACCCGAGGTGGGGAACGAACCTTTCCCCACTAAACACCCCTCCTGCGAGCCGAGCTCAACAGAAGGTGGAGAAAGCTCAACACCTGAGGTCGAACTAAGCTTGACCGAAGGTGGAGGGGAACTCGACACCTCTAATCGAGCTGAACTCGACCCGAGGTGGGAGGAACTCGACATCCCTAGTCGAGTCGAACTCAACCTGAGATGGAGGGAACTCAACATCCCTAGGCGAGTCGAACTCAACCTGAGATGGAGGGAACTCGACATCTCTGGGCGAGTCGAACTCAACCTGAGGTGGAGAGACCTCAACACATTCCAGGGAGCAGAGCTCATCTGAAGGTGGAGGCAGAAGAGGAGAGGGGAAGAGGAAAAAGTGTACCTTCGAGGGCAGCGACGCCGGCCCCATCCCGACCTGCCGAAGTCGAGCGTACTCGCAGGAGGATTGTGACGCCAACGACCCGAACCCTGGGAGCTGCCTCCATGGGGCGGATGCTATCCGAGACAGCTGGAGAGGAGTTCTAAGGCTATTCCCCTTGAACGTGAGGGTGGCCAGGGATTTTTTTCTCTTCTTTGGCTTCTCGTGGGAGCCGTGTATCTCCTGCATATCTGTTGTCTTTAACCTTTCTCCCTTTACTGCTTGAGGATTTGATACCTTACTTGAACCGATCGTTAGGTCGTTAGTCGATCCGGTGAGCCTTCCCTCTGTCGACATGACTGAGCCCGGAGAAAGGTCTGTGGTCAGGGATCTTACCGATTGGAGGTGGAAGTACCCATCCGTGCCCTGGGAGTCTTGGCTCAACCGGGGGTGGAGGAACTCGACGCCTTCCCAATCAAACTGGAGGTGGAAGTACCCATCCACGTCCTGGGAGTCTTAGCTCGACCGGGTGTGGAGGAACTCAACACCTTCCCAGTCCCTTTACCGATTGGAGGTGGAAGTACCCATCCACGTCCTGGGAGTCTTAGCTCAACCGGGTGTGGAGGAACTCAACGCCTTCCCAATCAGACTGGAGGTGGAAGTACCCATCCACGTCCTGGGAGTCTTAGCTCAACCGGGTGTGGAGGAACTCAACGCCTTCCCAGTCAGACTGGAGGTGGAAGTACCCATCCACGTCCTGGGAGTCTTAGCTCAACTGGGTGTGGAGGAACTCAACGCCTTCCCAGTCCCTTTACCGATTGGAGGTGGAAGTACCCATCCACGTCCTGGGAGTCTTAGCTCAACCGAGTGTGGAGGAACTCAATGCCTTCCCAATCAGACTGGAGGTGGAAGTACCCATCCACGTCCTGGGAGTCTTAGCTCAACCGGGTGTGGAGGAACTCAACGCCTTCCCAGTCAGACTGGAGGTGGAAGTACCCATCCACGTCCTGGGAGTCTTAGCTCAACCGGGTGTGGAGGAACTCAACGCCTTCCCAGTCCCTTTACCTATCGGAGGTGGAAGTGCTTGATGCTTCCGCGATACACTTCCTCTTCGTGGAACCTTACCAACCTGTGTTCCTATCGGCCTGAGTAACTACCTTAAGCTGGAGCCAGAGGTACGATCAAAGAGGCAATCAACATATTTATTAAGGATAAAAACGTTTAAGATCGTCGCCATTCCAAGTATTACCAAGGGGGATTCCCTCAACATTCTGAAGGCGATACCCCCCCGACCTCAGGGCCTCCAAGATCACATAGGGCCCCTCCCAATTGGGCTGGAGCTTTCCTACGTTCGCCGACCTTCCCGCGACGTCGACCTTTTTGAGGACTAGATCTCCTGGGATGAACTGTTTGATTCTAATATTCTTATCGAAGTACCTGGCCATCCGACGCTTCACTTCTTCTTGTCGAACCGTGGCGAGGTCCCGGAGCTCTTCAACCATATCCAACGAGAGTCGTTGCTCCTCCTCATTGCCCATCCTCCAGTCCTCGCTTCCTTCCTCGGCAGCTACGACCCGGGGGGATCTGACCTCAAACTCCACTGGGAGTACGGCTTCTGACCCGTGGGAGAGTTTGAATGGCGTTTCGCCCGTTGCCGTGTTTGGAGTTGTTCTTAAGGCCCATAAGACCGAGGGGAGTTGCTCCACCCAATTCCCTTTCAGGTTCTCCACCTTCTTCTTCAGCAAGTTGACAATGACTTTGTTGGCAGCCTCTACCTGCCCATTGCTTCGAGGATGGTGGACAGAGGCAAAGCGGAGGTCGATGCCCACTTGACCGCAGAAAGTGATAAGTTCATCGCTAGCGAATTGTGGCCCGTTGTCTGTTACTATGGCAAGGGGGAGTCCGTGTCTGCAAATTATTTCTCCCCAGATGAAATTCTTTATCACCTGCGAGGTCGTCTTTGCCAAGGCCTTAACCTCCACCCACTTGGAGAAATAGTCAATCATAACCAACAAGAATCTTCTCTGACCGCTAGCCTGAGGGAATGGGCCGACCAAGTCCATCCCCCAGATAGCGAAGGGCCAGGGCGCAGTGATCGTTCTGAGCCTCTGCGCGGGTTGAAGTTGGAGCGGCGCGAAGAGTTGATATTTCTGGCACTTTTTTGCAAACTCTATGGCATCCTTCTGCAGAGTCGGCCAGAAGTACCCTTGCCTTAGCACCCGCTTTTCTAGGGTCTGACTTCCCGAATGGCTCCCGCATTCTCCGGAGTGGATTTCCTCCAAGACCCTCGGAACTTCATCTTCCGTCACGCACCTTGCTAGGAGCCCGGCCAAGGTCTTCCTGTACAGGCTCCCTTCGCGCATTATGTAGTATGCTGACTTGTACCTGAACCGCCTCTTATCTAGGTCTCCTTCCGGGAACTTGCCTGAGGTCAGGAAGGTGAGGATCGGGTCTATCCACGAGGCTCTCTGATCAATCTCCATCAACTCGCCTTCCTCGATGGATGGGCGGAATAACTCGGTCACCGTCCCTCCTGCGCGAGGACCGTGCTTCGCCAACTGGTCCGCTCGGGCGTTCTCCTCTCTGGGAATGTGCTGGATGGAGAAGGTGTGGAACCACCCGACGAGGTCCCTAACCTTCGCTAGATACTTCTGGAGGGTTGGCTCCTTTGCTTCGAACTCCCCTCGAACCTGGGAGGCCACCACCATTGAATCTGTGAAAACCTTCACGTCCCGGATCTCCAGCTCCTTCGCCAGACGGAGCCCTGCCACCACTGCCTCATACTCGGCCTGATTGTTGGTCACAGGGAACCGAATGTGGATCGCTTGCTCGATCCTGGTCCCATGTGGGCTGACCAGGATCACCCCTCCGCCAAGGGAACTTTTTCCTGATGCTCCATCCGCGAACAGATCCCACGCCACCAGCCCGGCGGGCTCTGGCCCGTCCACCTCTTTGACGTATTCTGCCAGGAAGTCTGCTACCGCTTGTGCCTTCATCGACAACCGGGGGATGAAGCTGACATCAAACTCGCTGAGCTCCACCGACCACTTTGCCAACCTGCCCGAATGCTCTACTCCCTCCATAATGTTGCGAAGGGGGTGGTCGGTCACCACCTTGATCGAGTGAGCCTGGAAATACGGGCGGAGTTTCCGGGCTGAGATGATCAAGGCAAATGCCAGCTTTTCCAGGACAGGATACCTCAGCTCTGCCTTCTTCAGGACCCTGCTAACATAGTAGATCGGCAGCTGCTTCTTCCCCTCCTCCCTAATTGGCCCAGCGAGGGTGGGCGACACCTTCCTCTTCTTCTGGCGAATGGGGCGAACGCTCGGGTCAAGGTTGAGGCGATGACATGCCACATCCGCATCAATACCCGGCATCTCCGCAGCTTTCCATGCGAAAATGTCTATGTTCTGCTGGACACATCTTCGGATCCTTTCCTGATCTTGCCCGCTCAGCCTCCCACTAATCCGTATCTTCTCCGGCCCTCCACTGCCACTAATGACTTCTCTCTCACTCACTTCTTCCGCCACCTCTAACTTGGTCAGATCGCCTAACGTAGGATCTGCCTCCTCTGCCTCCTCCTCTGTCGATGATCGCAGCTTGATGGGAGGAGGCGAGCTCCTCGGCTCTTTGCTTCCTGCCATGAGACTCGGCCTAGAGTTTTCCGAACTAGTCGCTTCCATGCTCACCGCACCATAATGTTGAAACCAGTAACCCGGTTTCGACGTTCGCAAGGGGGATGCAGCTAACCCTTACTTGACCTGAGCGAGACCCTTGACCAGTCACTAAGAACTAGGAGAACTTGCCCTTGAAGAGCACTTGAGTCTAGAAACGAACCCCTTAAGCTTCAGCGAGGAGGTCCCACCACATACCCGGAAGATCTTAGAGCGCTTCCCCTCCCAAGCCAATGCTGAGCCTGGGCACCTTGGAGGGCACTAAGGAACACCTCACCGACCACCTTCAACGTCAAGGGGAGGGGAGGGGTAGTGCTTGCTCACCCGCGAGGGAGGGGGTAGGAACCAACCCTTCCCAAGGTGCCCATGGGGGTCTATTTATAGACTTTCCCAAAAATGGACTGCGGATAGCAAAAATCCTGCTATTCGCAGTCCAACGGTGACCACCATCGATCACGCATGAGGGGGGCGAGTGGGACTCAAAGTGACCACTTCCCCCCTCACGGGAGGTCATTCCGACCTCCCCACCTATGCCGGGCGAGTGGGAGGATCCCTCCCACTCGCCCGAAGGGGGCGGCGAGTGGGAGAGCACCTCCCACTAGACCCCCAAGGTGGCCGGCGAGTGGGAGGGCCTCTCCCACTCGCCCGACGAGTGGGAGGGCCCCTCCCACTCGCCCGGGTGAGTGGGAGGGTCTCTCCCACTTGCCTAAGGGTGATCGGCGAGTGGGAGGCCCCTCCCACTCGCCCGAAGAGAGTCGGGGGAGCGGGTGCTCCCCCCGCCTTCCCCGCGGACTCTCTGTGCCTTAGATCGGTCTCCACCGCTCATGCGCGGACGTTCGGCTTGTCTCGACCACCTTTACTGTCTTGGTCTCATCCTGGTCGGGTCACACCGACTCGGGAAATATGAGGGTTGTACAGGGTGGAAGAGGAAGAGGCCATTAATGGCCATGGTGATTAAAGCCCCCACACCCAAAACCGACCCTCCCATCACCTTCAGAAGCCGGAGAGGAGTTGAAACCCCCCCTTCCCCGAGAAGAATGAGCCATCTGTGCAAGGAGTTGGGTGGTGCCGGATTTTCCAAGGAGGAGCAATGGTGGTCGACGGCCGGAGCACCTAAACCCCCCAATGCAGGTCCACTTCTTCATCTCTTCTCCTTTGGATAGATCTAACTTCTTCCGTTTTCGAAAATCAAGGAGATTGGAGGCTTGCCAATCGGTTTTTCTACTTGATCTAGCCGGAAAATGCAACATTCGGGGGACCAACTCCGGCCACCTCCGACCGCACTCTTCTGGGAGCATGTTCCGGCCCTTTCCTTCTCTTCTGAATTCCTTCAAACTGTTGGCGATGCGCCTCAATAGCCTCATCCACCGCTATCTGCGCTTCCACTCGGTGCACGAGGTCTGGATAATTTGGAACTGTTTCCCTCATTAGAGCGGAGTATAAGCCGCTTGGGCGGAGCCCTCCCAGGAAAACGCCGCGCAGAAGTTCGGGATCAACCCCTGGGATTTGTCGCGCCTCAGCGGTGAAGCGGCGGAAAAAATCCTTCAGGGTTTCTCCTTCGTTCTGGCGGATCCATGAAAGATGAGAGGGGTCCCGAACGATTCTTCGGTTAGCAACGAACTGATCTGCAAACAGTCGGGCTAACTCGGTGAAGTTGTTGATGGACCCTTCCCGCAGAGAGTGAAACCAGGTGCGTGCCTGTCCCTTAAGCGTTGCCGGGAACACTTGGCAAAGGAGCTGATCGGTAGCATTGTAGATTCTCATGATGGTGGCGAAATGGTTGATGTGCTCTAGTGGATCATCCGTCCCATCAAACGTTTCGATGCTAGGAAGCTTGAAACCGTTCGGAACTGGATGGACTAGGATTTGGCGCGCCAGGGGGGAGTCGTGATGTAAAGGTCGGCGGGCGAAGATGCCCCGACGTCCGACCTGTCCGTACTCTTCAGCAATCACATCGCGGATTTCATCGCGAGTGGGTCCTCTCATGGCTTGATTGGCTCCTTCTCCTCCTTGCTGATGGTGAGGGGGCTCTTCCCTGGCGGCCCTACTAGGGCGGGCTGGATGCGCGGAGCTGGCAGCATCCGAGTATTCTTCTTCGAATGTTTCTCCTCCTTGAGCAGCTTCTCCCAATGGAGCGTGATCAGGGACCAAGGGAGGCGGGACGATTGGAGCGGCAGGCGGAACAGGACCTTGCGGGGCTCCGAGGTTTCTGAGAAGAGCCAACATTTCAGTTTGCTGCTCTTCCATCTGGCGCATGCGCCCTTCTAGCGCGGCCACGGGCGCTAAAGGGACTTCTTCGGCGGGAGGTGCGTTGATGAGTTAATGGGATGGAGCGGGATCGACGCGTCCTTCATGGATGGAACCATCAGTGGTGCGAGCACTTCTTCTTGCCATTGTTGTCAGTCACGAGTATTGCCACGAGGCGAATACTGTCTTCGAAAAGCTTTTGCAGAGTTTGGGGAACACCTTTCCCACAGACGGCGCCAAACTGTTGCGGGTCGCTCAACGTTCTTTCAGACCGGGCGAATCGAACCGTCTTAGCCCGAGAGTGAACCGAGCGCGCAAGCAGTCACGGAGAACGAACAGGTGGCAAAAAGACGTTTTTACCGTAGAAAACCCGGAAAGGGTGAAAAACCACGTGGTCGGATCAGCGCCGACCAAATTTCACTATGTGGTGGAGCGTTACAAGTAATGGTGCGAGAATCGGGAGCGACAGGCCGCTCCTGTTACAATTGTAGTTGAATGAATGTCTCTGAGGGTGACATGCCACCTCTCAGAAAAAACTAAGTACTTTTCTTGGCCGGGAAGTCTTCAAAGTCCGCAGAAGATCTTCAAGCGACGATGACGGTCTTCAAGCGACGAAGGAGTTCTTCGAAGGTTGAAGGAGGTCTTCGAGTGCTGATGAAAGTCTTCGAGCGTTGAAGGAGATCTTCGGGTTCCGAAGGAGATCTTCGAGCGCTGAAGGAGATCTTCGAGTTCCGAAGGAGATCTTCGAATGCTGATGAAGATCTTCGAGGGAATTCCAGAGAGCTCTCTCCCGTGCCAAAAATTCCAAGTCCCTTGAAATGAAGCCCTGTGGTTCCTTTTATAGCTTTTGAGGGTGGTTATGGTGGTTAGGGCGGCTACCCGCACACCATAACCAATTTATGTGTTATATGCACATTTATCATGAATATGACTATGCGCACACCAATTTGTATAGTTTTGTGACGATATGTATTCATATGACGGATATAGTTACGCGCACACCATAACCATACTATTTGCTAGACGCAGACCGTATGCCCACTTATCATGAATATGATTATGCGCACACCAATTTGTATAGTTTTGGGGTAATATGCATTCACATGATGGATATGGTTATGCGCACACCATAACCATATTATTTGCTATATGCAGACCGTATTGAAAGATTTTACTATTTACACCCCCATGTTGGAGGATTTTTACTACTTGCACCCCATGATGTGGAGTTTTACTATTTGCACCCCATGATGTGGAGTTTTACTATTTGCACCCCATGATGTGGAGTTTTACTATTTGCACTCCATGATGGGTGGTTACAGGTTTAGGGAGGTTTAGCTTGGCCGTCCTCATTTTTTCCGCCGAATGAGGCGAGAGAGGTCGGACGAGCGCGCCCGTTGGTCAAGGGAGGCCGACTGGGGACGAGACGAGAGGGGCCGAAGAATGCGCCCGGCGGCGAGGGAGGCCGACTGGCACTGCGCCCACCGCACGGCCGCGGGCGGTGCCGGGCTGGACCGCGTGGTGCCGGGCACACGGTGCCGTGCGGCGGTAGGCGCGCGGTGCCGCGCGGCGCCCGGCGCGCGGTGCCAGGAACGCGGTGTCGCGCGGCCGGGGGTGCCGCGCGGCCGCGCGGTGTCGTGCGACCGTGCAGCCGCGCAGCCTCGTGGTCGCGCGGCCACCGCGCGGCCTCGTGGTCGCGCGGCCGCCGCGCGGCCTCGTGGTCGCGCGGCCGCCGCGCGGCCTCGTGGCCGCGCGTGGTGCTGCGCGTGGCTTCGTGCGGTGGTTGCGGCGGTTACGGTTATGGGCGGTTTTCTCCTCTTTCTTGCCCATGCCTCCACCATCTTAGTGGGGAGTGGGGTTTTTGGCTAAATGCAACCCGGATTTCTCTACAAAATGGATGAGGACCCATCAATTTTAAAAAAGTCGTTCATTCAAATAACTAAAAAATAGCTTTTGCTGCTCGAATAGAACTCTTTGAATAGAAAAAGGTGCCCCTAAAACTCTATCTCGCTACATATCACTCTAGCTTTTTTGTCCAAACGCACATTTTCAGCCGGATACTCATTTTTCGCCCGAGCAGCCATTTTTCGCAACAGCGCACGTTATTTTCGCCCGGGCGGCCGATTTTCGGCGGTCGGGTTTTTTCGCCCGGGCGGCCATTTTTCCCCAGGGCGCGCGTTTTTTCGCCTGGGAAGTCGTTTTTCGCTCGGGTGCACGCTTTTCACCCGGGCGACTGTTTTTTCGCTCGGATGCGCTTTTTCGCCCGGGCGGTCATTTTTCGTCCGAGAGGCCGTTTTTCACCCGGGTGGACCTTTTTCGCCTGAGCGGCCATATTTCGTCCAGACGCGCGTTTTTCTCCATGGAGGCTATTTTTCGCCCGGGAGCGTGTTTTTCGCAGGGGCGAATGTTTTTCACCCGACCTGCGGTTTTTCGCCCGTGCGGCGGTTTTTCGCCCGGGTTACCGTTTTTCGCCCAGGCGGCCGCCTAGGCGCGCGCTTTTTCCCCGGGCGGCCGTTTTTCGCCCAGGCGGCTGTTTTTCGCCGACCTACCGTTTTTCGCTTGGGTTGCCATTTTTCTCCCCGACGACCGTTTTTCGCCCGGGAGGCTATTTTTCGCCCGAGTGCGCGTTTTTTCCTTGCGCTACTTTTTTGCCCTGTCGCGCGTTTTTGCCCGGTCGCGCGTTTTTCCCCGGACTCTCGTTTTTCTACTGGGCGCTCATTTTTCGCACATGTGACCGTTTTTTGCACGAGCGACCGTTTTTCGACCGGTCGTTCGTTTTTCGCACGGTCGCCCGTTTTTCGCCCGAGCGACCATTTTTTGGTCGTACGTGCGTGTTTGCCTGGGCGCGAGTTTTCACAATAATTATATTTTAATATTTTTGTTTAAAAAACAGTTTTCAAACAATTGTTTTACCAAACAGCTTAAATGAAAAAGCTATATTCGATTAGCATTTATGCACAGACTCTCCAAACTGTCTACAACTCTCTCATCCTAGTTTTTCTGAAAGCTCTATTATAAAAGCTCTATTCGATCAACAATTTTTTCACCCGCTAGAACTGTCCCAAACAGAGCCATAGTTGTCCAATGCACATTCTGAGTGTTTGTTTGAAGAAAAATTTGTAGGTGAGTATCTCGCACCTAGATCATGGTGAGAGGAGCGTATCTCAGCCATTGATAGCTCTAAATATTGCTGTATTTATGAATAATAAATAATGTCAGTATTTTCCCTACCATCGGATCTTAGATTTTACGGTTGTACCCCCCCCCCCCCCCCCCCCCCCCCCCCCCACCACACACACACACCCACCTAGAACTAGGTCAGAGAACACACCTAAGTATCTCTCTTGTTTGAATTGCTTGGTATACAGTATACAACTTAGACAATTATGGCCAAGTTTAGGAGATCAGTGATATTCCCACTCTTCGGTGGAAAATAAACTTAAGATGGAGTTTTATCCTTTCTGATCACACCGAAGCTCAACATGAAGATTATCCAAACACTTTCATTTCTATGACAAGAAGAATCAAAAACTTAACTAGAGTTAAATGGAATATAAAAAAACACTTTGAACAAAAGCACAATTCATTCCTATAATTTCCATCTAATTATTCATCGAGCGTTCTATGCTCCACTTGGGACGGTGGTGGTGATGAAAAAAGTCCATTTTTTGTCCGATCAATGCCACAATGATCATAGTGGCTTCAAATCCCCTTCATTTCAATGTTTAGATAGAAAGTAAAACTGCACTTTTACCGATTGTGAAGCGAAGCATTTCTCCTAAACAGTTGGCGATGTTAGGCTTTCCTGCTGCTTGAATGTTTTAGCTAAACTTTATAAATTATAATCTTAATTGAGAATTTTGCTCTGCTAATGATGATTTAGTGTTCTTACAAGATTTTACTACGTCATAATTTGCTCTTCCTGATTCTTTTTTTCTTATTTATTTGTTCTGATTCTGATGTATGGCATTATGGTAGAACTTAGAAGCACAGAATGAATAAATTGCTTATTTTTTTCATTCTGATTATGCTGCTTAAATCTTATTCCCACGAGGATGGGAAGCGCGAGGAGTGTAGCCATAAAAGATGCAATTACCACCTCCCGTCGCCTTTGAAAAGCTTCACTCCCTCCTCCGCTCCACCGCCTGCCGCCGGTTCCCAGCAGTCACCTGCCACATCCACGCCTACCTCCTCAAATCCGGCATCTTTCAGTCACCGCCCTTCCCATCATCGCTCTTCAACGCTTACACCAAATTCGATCTCCATCACGACGCCCGTGTCCTGTTCGACGAAGTTACCCACCCGGATATTTTCCTATATTCCTCCCTCTTAGCCGCCCACGCCCGTTCCAACTCCCCCTCCTCCTTCCTCCCCGTCTTCCGCCGCATGATCTCCGTTCACCTCCTTCTCCCCGACGACTTCATCCTCTCCACTCTAGTAAACGCCTGCGCTCGCCTCCCCTCCCTCCGGCTCGGCCGCCAAGCTCACGCCTATACCGTCGTCTCCCCCTTCTCCGACGATGATGTCATCAAATCCTCCCTCGTCGACATGTACTCAAAGTGCGGCCCGGTAAACGACGCCCGCATGGTTTTCGATTCCATTGAGCTCAAGAATTTCGTTTGCTGGACGGCCATGGTTTCGGGATACGCCGCTAGCGGGCGACTTTCTGAAGCTTTGGAGCTTTTCTGGAGAATGCCTGAACGGTCGGTTTTTGTTTGGACTGTTCTTATTTCGTCCTTGGTTCGTAGTGGGAGTCACTTTGATGCACTCAAGTTGTTTGTGGAAATGACGAGGGAGGGGTCCTACATCGACGACGCTTTCGTTCTCTCCGCCGTGGTAGGCGCTGCGGCCGACATGGCATTGCTGGCCCTCGGAAAACAGCTCCACTGCCTTTCAATATCTCTTGGTTATGAATCAAACATGATGCTTGGCAATGCTTTTGTGGATATGTATGCAAAGTGCAGTGACATTGCGTCTTCCAGAATGGCCTTCGACAATATCCTGCTGACCAAGTGTGTTGTTTCGTGGACTACGATGATAGTCGGAGAGGCTCAGCACGGCAGGGCGGAGGAATCGCTGGCCTTATTCGATAGGATGGTGAGTTCTGGGGTGAGGCCAAATGAGGTCACTTTTGTGGGACTGATTTATGCGTGCAGCCATATGGGTTTGGTTCGGAAGGGGAGGGAACTCTTCGAGTCAATGTTGCGAGATTACGGCATCGAGCCTTCACTGCAGCACTACACGTGCTTGTTGGATCTTTTCGGACGGTCGGGGAATCTCTCCGAGGCTGCGAATCTCATTCGAGTAATGCCGTGCGAGCCCGATGAAGCTGCTTGGGCGGCTTTTCTGAGCGCCTGCAACAAGCATGGAGACATCAAGCTGGGTGTTCATGTGGCTGATGAGTTACTGAAATTGAGACCACAGTTTTCTTCAACATACATATTGCTGTCCAATACTTTTGCTCTTGCTGGGAAGTGGAGCAGCGTGGCTAATGTGAGAAAGTTGATGGATGCTATGGGGATCGAGAAGCAAGCTGGTTATAGTTGGATTGATGTTGGGAGGGAGAGCTGCTTGTTTCGAGCTGGGGAAGTGCCTCGTCATATGAGATCGAATATTCTCGGTCTGCTCAAGGAATTGATGAAAGAAATGAAGAAGAGGGGCTATGTTCCAGATACTAGTTCAGTGCTGCATGACTTGGAAGAGGATGAGAAGGAGATGCAACTATTTACTCATAGTGAGAGACTTGCGGTTGCATTTGGGCTTCTCAAGTCGGCATCTGGCGTGGCGATTCGGGTGGTGAAGAACCTTCGTGTTTGCGGGGATTGTCATACTGTCATGAAGCTGATCAGCAGTATTTCAGGGAGGGAGATTGTGGTTAGAGATGCCAACAGATTTCACCATTTTGAATTTGGGATATGCTCTTGTGGTGATTTTTGGTGACGAATGATCTCTATGATTGAAGATAAGGTTTAGTTTCGCTATTTTGATGGTGGGATATGCACATTTGGTGACCTGTATATATTGGTGCCCTCTCACTATATTGGAATTCACAGCTGCAATTCAGCATTGTACCCTCATTTGCCTTGAGAATATTAGAAAAGTATAATGCCTTTTATGCTTTCAAACTTAGACATTCATGGAGCAGTTGGAGATGAAGATAAAACATTGTTTTTTATTGGAGCTCCCTCCCTGCGATTGAAATCAGGTATAAAAGCTGTGTTTTGGGGGATTGGTGGTTCCAAATGGAAGCTATTCAAACGGTCAAAATGTGTATTTGTGTTTTCTGAAAAATGCAATGGAGAGAAAACGCCCAAAACAAATGGAGCCTCGGTCTCCTTCATTAATAAGGTAAAATTATGTCAGTATTTACATATAAGGTTGATATGTATGGTGCTTTAAATACTCGCCGTTGATGACCTTTGACTATTGTCTTTAAAAATGCTATCTGATGAAGGTTCAAACATATCATATACTAAGTTAAATGTAGAGCTGAAGAAATTGAAGAACATTTTGTATAGAAATACAGTTTTACTTTTTTGTCAATGAAAAACAGTTTCGAGTTGTCTTAATTTCTGACTTCTACCTTCTACCAAATGTGTTTTTTATGTTTTGTTTGCCTATGTATTCCTTTTCTGATACAAAGATGTACCATGATTAAGGATTTACTGATACAACTTTTTCTTAGGACATGATTGCCATGGTTAACTGCACGTATGAAGCCAGTCTCCGTAGAACATTTTAATGTTCCTATTTCTAAACCCCCAACAGTATAGATAATTGTATTCTAAATTCCATGGCATTAATTTGCATCAGAAGTTGGCTAAGTGCTCATATTTTAGTCAGCTAAGCCTAAAATTATGCCTCTAAACTATTCTCTCCGTCCCTTTCTCTTCCTTCTAAATATACCTCGGGGCTTTTGATTTATGGAACACTTCTTTATTATCCATGAAAATATTTGTATCATCCATGTAGATTGTAGAACCATCACAAAGATATGATCGTCTCGACGCATCTTCACCTTCTGAACATAATTTAACATGTTTTGAATATTTGTTTTAGACATGTTTTATATATGCAACAAGGATATTTACTTTTCCTTGTTAGACATTAGGATTTATAGCATGTATTCATGATCTTTTTCTATATAAAAGGCGCCTGAACACTCAAGCATTTATCCCACCATAGTGTGGTCAGCTATTTGTATCATTTGTCGCCATTGCGCCCTATCTTTAGTCATAATCTCACTAATGCCTAAGTACATCATGTCTTTCCTTATAGTTTCAATGCAAGTCTTTCTTGGTCTACCCCTCCCCCGTTTAACATGTCTAGTAGCTAAACTCTCACAATGCCTAACGGATGCCTTTAATGGTCTCATTTGTACGTGTCCGAACCATTTTAATCGAGCTTCTCGCATCTTCTCTACAATTAGTGTCACTTCTGTCTTATCCCTGATACATTCATTCTTAATTTTATCCAGTCTCATGTGTTCACACACCCTGTAACGGCCCGAAGCCCGCCACAATTTAAATCTTTTTCTTTATCTTTTGAGCAGGTTTTACACAAATAAATAATCCAGCTAAGCGAATCACAGGAGTGGTACCAATAAAAGACAAAAAGTACTTTTATTCATTATCATAATTTTCATCATATCCATGCTTACAGGGAGAGCCAAAATACAAAAGTACATATCAAACTGAGATGTACACTACTAAAATACATTCTAACCCGAGGTCGAGACGCATCTTCCCTTTGCTTCCTTTCTGCCTCCGCAGGTCTCCTCCTAGCGGGGCCTAGCACGCTGGTGGTCTGATCCTAAAAAGAAAATTAACATCCAATTAGTTTTAGAAAACTAAGTGAGTTCCTTACCTCTTCAACCGGCCTACAGGCAAACACGAAGAGTCAGCTATAATAAGCAGTTATATAATCTGAAAAACTGTATGAACATGAAAGTAGACAGGTAAAGTAAACTGAGACACAGAAATAAACAATTTCTGTTAGTTCAGTTTTTACATCTTCTTATAGTTCATTTTCATGTTCAATTATCTTTCTTTTCGTTCTCTCGAAATACTGAGGGTCATTCTCAATCAAATATCCGGGCCCATCAAAATCAATGTCCATACTAGGGCGTTCAATCACGCAACAGGCTCTCATGCCTCCTAATTTGGACATTTCAGTATCAATTTCCATCGGAGATCTACCCCTCCATTGGGTGTAGGAGTCTGAAGCTTACCCCCCTACTAGGTTGACCCTTAGTGTTTCGATGCTTCGACACACTCTCTTTTCTTATTCATTTCATTTCATATTCAAGTCATAAATATAGGAAATAATTATTTTAATTCCCCTCAGAAATTCTATCGTTTGTTAACCCATATTTAGCTTTGTAGCGATTTCATATATTTCAGTGATTTCAAATCTTTCACATTCTATATCAAAGTAATTCATATGCAAAGAATATTCGAATGCATACGAAATCAAAGCCGTAAGGACTCACCACAGCTTTTCCTTTGTCCTTGTCCTTCGCAGGATTCTCGTCGCGTCTATTGCCGGACGTCATCCTTTGCAGTATCAATTAAATCATTTACTATAGGGTTGCGTCTTTTAAATAGCTACGAATAGAGTCCTTAAGGTGGCCACAACTACGACCTCTAGGAGTTGCCTAGGAAAGGACAAGCTTGGGTGACTCGAAAGATATGCAAAAAAATCAGATGTTTTAACTCGTAAGAAGATCAAATTTCAGCCATTGACAACTCACAAAAACATTACTACTAACAACCCTCAATAAGCATGAAGAGGGTAGCTAAGAGGAGTCCTCAAGAACCAACAATAAAAGCTTGCCAACACAAGCAGTAACAACAGAACTTGATAACACTTAACAGCCCAAATAGCGGCCAAATGACAGCCCACAACTAGAAGCAATAGCAGCCATCTAACAGCCACCACAAACAGATTTCATGAGTCCATATAACAGACGGCCTGCACCATCAAAAGCAGCCAACAATCATACTCAAAACAGCCCTCTCACGGCTTCCAAATCCAAGGAAAATCAAGGCAAAACCCTCTCAAAACAGCATGCCAACAATAGGGAACCAACACAGCTTCCGGCTATGAGGAAACAAGAGGAAAACCCTCAAAATCCATGCAAGAATCAATAAGCAAACTAGAAAACCCTAGCCGGCCAGCATAGAACTCATCCAATATCAGATTTCAGAACATAAAAAGGAGGATGAGAGAAAGAGAAGCTCACTTAGTAGGAATTTCAGATCCAAACTGCCGGCCACTCACTTCCAGCCAACACAATAGCCCAAGAGATAGTAGCGTCAGCCTTAAACAGAGCTCCCAGCACAGCCAAAAGAAGCTCCCAGCACAGCCACGGGACAAAGCAGGAAGAAGAGGGCAGAAAATCGGCAAGGCTCCAGAAAAAGGAAGTATCGGGAGCAGAGAAGTAAGGAAACCAAGCCACCGCCTAAGGGAATATATTAATATTATATCTATATCTATAGAATATCATTTAATAATGGAAACCAACACTAACACAGCAAGGCTCAGCTAGCCCAACATCAATTCAGCCATCCGGCCAAGCTAAAATTCCAAGTCAGCCATGCACCAAGCCAACCCAATCCACCTCCAAAATCATAAATTTCATAATTTGATTTCAACATCGGAGTATAACTTAAATACGAAACGAACGCCGCAAAATATCAAAAATCTCGAACTTCAAAATACAAGGTGCGACGTCGAATCGACACTGAATCTTGTTCTCTTTATCATCATCCGGGGAAGGGTCCCACCACAAGGGTGAAACACCGCTCTAATAAAAATGTGAATAGAAATTCAAATCAAGAAATCAAATATAACTACTTAAATCTTGTATGTAATCTAATCATACTTTCACCAAGTGCTCAGGAAACGTTAAACAAGAGTGACTCAATAGCACAAAACCAAGTAACTTCAATGTCTTGGCCACCTAGGAGCCCTTGGGTAAAGTGACACAAGATTAAATACTTAAAAAAATAGATAAGAGCACTAATCTTAAAACACTTTAAGAGTCCGCTTGGTGCGGCGTTTTTGCTCCGGTGAGTTTGGACAAAAACGCCACCGTCATAAAATGTGTGTTTGACATAGATAACGGTTATGACCATCACTAAGAAAAAAGTAATTTTGAACATAAAAGTTGGAGTTCCTTAGGTGAAGTCGAGCGTGTTAGGGGTAAGGCCTAACCCGTACCGGTGGGCAATACCAGCTGCTCAAATACCGCACCACGCGAAGCAGTCCACGGCAATGATCCATAGTGGCCCCCAATCCGGAGCCCCTAACAGGGCCGCGGCCCCCACACCCCAACCCGTCTCCAGGACCAGTTTAATCACTGGCGGGTTATTGAGGTCGGGGCTTGAACCCCCGACCTCCTTGATAAGGAGCCTTCAACATGGCTCTCATCACCAACTGAGCCGCGGCTCAGTTGGTGATGAGGCTCAGCGTTAAGGAGTTCTTATCAAGGGGGCGGGGGATCGAATCCCCGCCCCAACAACCTGACGCCATGAGAACAGTGGCGGGGATGGGTTGGGGTTGCACTGGGCCGCGGCCCTATTGAAGTCGGTGGGCCCCTCGCTGGTCCCCATGCCAGGATAATAGAGGGTTACCTGCTTGCGGCTTGCCGGGCCCCTTAGTGGGGTGGGCTTGTCCGTAACAGAGCGTTCACAAACGACAGTTCATAACCACCGCATTCATGGCCGCCGCCACCATGCCAAACGGACCTTAAGTATCCTCATCAAATAACTTGTATGTTGTTGAAGGTTCTGAAGTGAACTATCTCCATCCCATGTTGACCTTCCAAATTCCATAGAAATGGAGGTATATTTTCCGCATATTATTTTGCTTCTCCTGCCGCCTTTACGTCTTCTTGTAATATTGTGGATGCATGGGGTTTGTAATGGATTTGTCATTGTTGGAACCAAGAAAATGATTCTCAAAGTTCGGATCAAAGAGATGACCGAAGGTTACTAGCCCATGAATTAGCAGACATAGGCAAGAAGCGAGCAAGAGAGAGGTCGTGATTGTTTTATTACAAATCGAGGTGGCCGTCTTACATTGTGGAGCTCTCGGCGCATACCCAAGAGTGTATATGAACTCTCCCTCTCGAACTAAGTGTTGTGCGAGTTCGTGGACAGGCATGTGAGGTCGCCAAATCTTCAAATTGCCACTCTTCGCAGGGTCTGAACTTTCTTTCGCCCGTTACAATGGAGTCCTATTTATAGGCGTTAGATGTTGGTTTAATATTTAGGTTAATATGTAGGACAAGCTTGTTTTTTGCTCTCTCCTATATAAAGGAGAGGCCCCTTATTCTAATGGATTGATTGTCTTTTTCCATCCAACATGGTATCAGAGCCAACGGGCGTGACCTAGCGCGCTCGGTTCATTCCGCCGGCCTTTCAATCGACAGCATCTCCAGCGGCGTCTTCCGCTTCGAGCGATCGTCCCTACAACGGCGCCTCCTGCAGCATCTCCTACAGTGGCCTTTCAATCGACATCGTCCCTACAACGGCGCCTTTCGATAGTGACCTAGCAGCGTCTCCAGCAGCGGTTTCTAGCGGCGTCTTCCGCGTCTTCTAGCAGCGTCTCCAGCGCCTCCGTCCAGCAGCGTCTTCCACAACGTCTCCGTCCAGCAGCGTCTTCCACAACGTCTCCGTCCAGCAGCGTCCGTCCAGCGGCGGCCTCCGGCCGTTTTCTCGTCCGTGCCCTGGACGCCGGCTGTATGTCCCGGTGAACTTGATTCCGGCGTCCAACCCTTCTTCTGATGGTCTTCTTGGCTCGGCGCTTCGTCGGGCTTGCGCGTCCTTGTCTCTTTCTATGAGCGGGGCTTGAAGTTTCTCTTTGTGGGTGTTGTTTCTTCCTCCCGTGGTTTCTATCCTCGGGTTCTGATGTCAGGAAGTGTTGACTCCACCCCGCTGTCCTCCGGTTCCTCTCCAGCTTCCAACATGGGCTCTAACCGCCCTATTCATGATCATGGGACTCTTCAGATCACGACCATGAAACTTGACGGCCTCAATTACTTGTCGTGGGCTCGTTCCATCACTCTTGCCCTCAAGAGTCGGCGTATGTATGACTATGTCACCGGGACTACTGTTGCTCTAGTGTCGACCTCTCCCGAGTGGCCTCAGTGGGAATCTGAAAACTCTCTCGTGATGTCATGGATGCTCAACTCCATGCAGGAGTCCATTGCCCGGAATTATCTCTTCCTTGACACTGCTGCCGACATCTGGAAACGTACTGCAGCCACCTATTCCAGCTGTAATAATGCTGCCCAGATCTTCCAGCTTCATCGTAGGATCTTTATGTTGCGCCAAGGCGATCACTCCCCTTCCTCCTATTATTTGGAGTTCACCCAGTTATATCAAGAATATGATCACTTCGATGCAATCAACTTTGTCTCGCCTGAAGATGCTGCTCGGGTTCGGGCTCGTGACGATCGCAATCGGATCTTTGAGTTTCTCCATGGGTTGCACCGTGACTTTGACCAGATCAGTGTCCAAATTCTTGGGAGATCACCTCTTCCGTCCTTGCCAGAGGTTTACAGTCTTGTCCAACACGAATTTGATCGTCGTCAGACTCTTCATCCTGAGCCTTCTTCTGATGGCTCCGCTCTTGCTGCTCACTTTCGTCCCAGTGGGCAACCTCCTCGGGACTACCCGCCTAAGTCTGGTGACAAGGATCATTTGATTTGTGACTATTGCGGAAAGGCCCGCCACAACAGGGACACTTGTTTCAAGCTTCACGATTTCCCTCCACTTAGGGGTGGACCAGCTACCCGTGGTGGTCGCGGTCATTGCCGTTCTCAGGGGCGTGCTTCTCATGGACCATCGGCCCATCTCTCTGATGCTACTGATGATCAGTCCTCTCTTGCAGCCCCTTCGGCTCTCTCCTCCGACGAGATTCTTTTGTTTCGCCGTCTGATGCACGGACAGTCCTCAGACGTGCCTACTTCCTCCTCATATGCCCATCAGGGGCCTCCAGGAGCTCACTCAGCTACCGGTCATTCCTCCACCCAGTGGATCATCGACAGCGGCGCCACCGATCATATGATTGACACTGCTTCAGGTTTTGTCTCGTACTCCCCTCTGTCTGGACGTGACAAGGTGAGTATTGCTGATGGTTCTTTTTCCTCCATTGCTGGCAAAGGAACCATACCCTGCTCGTCCCTCACGCTCTCCTCCGTCCTTCATGTTCCAAAATTTACTCGAAACCTGCTTTCTATTAGTCAGTTGACTAACTCCACGCATTGCTCCGTGACTTTTTTCCCTTCTTCTTGTGTTTTTCAGGATCTGACGACGGGGAAGGTGATTGGATCTGGTAGATTGCGCGATGGCTTGTACCTATTTGACCCCTCCAGTTCGGCATCTCCTCCTCCGCGTGCTCTTCATGTCGCTTCTCTGTTCGCTCTGGATTCCTGGCACTGTCGGCTTGGACATCCCTCTATCCCTGTTATGAAATTATTGTTACATACTATGTCTATTTCTACTCTTAAAACTTTTACATGTGATGTATGTGAACTGGGTAAGCACAAACGGGCTTCTCTACCACAAATATCCCCCCATGTGTGCTACTCCTTTTGAGATTATTCACTCTGATGTTTGGGGCCCTAGCCCTATTGCTTCTGTTTCTGGGTTCAAATGGTTCGTTACTTTTGTAGACTGTTCTTCTCGCTGCCCTGCTACCCCTTTACCAATCTCTCCTCCTTATCAGCCATCCACTCCTCATCAGCCATCCATCTCCACTCCTCATCAGCCATCCATCCCTGTTGTTCCGCCGTCTATTACTCCTCCCTTACAGGTATATACTCGTCGTCGACGAAGGGGCACAAATGGTCAGCTCCTGCACAATATACCAGAATCCACGCCTGACCCGTTAACTGGTCCTCAAGGTAACCGTGCTTCTACTCACCACCCATTATCTCTGTCAAGCTTGCAGATGTCGGATGTCGGACTCATGTCGGTTTGGGTTTTTTATGTCGGATGTCGGATTGCAGGGGATATATCAGGGACATTTCAAAATGTTGGATTGTAATATTATATGTATATATATATTATATATCATAATATTTTTTTAATTAAATGGTAATTATTTTATTTAATGAAGTATACACTAAAATTCATATTAAAAAATGAAACTACTAACAAGTATTTAATCAATTTGTAATAAATAAGAAATGTTGCATACTTTCAAAATGTCGAAATGTAACCAAAGGAGAGCTGCGAAGAAGACGAGAGTTGCGAAGAAGACGAGAGCTGCGAAGAAGACGAGAGCCAGAAGCGGAGATTAGGGCAAGCGAAGAAGACGAGAGCCCAGAGCGTCGTGAGGAGGACGCGAGGGAGATGATGAGTCGTCGTGAGGGGCAAACGTAGTATAACTATATAAGTATATAATAAAAACTGATTTAATTATAAAATTTAATAAAATAACTTATTAATTTCTAATGGCCGCCATAACCCGCCATAACGGGCCGACATGTCGGCCGCCATACTGGAAAACGCCATTTTTCTCATTTGTGTCGCTAACGTTGCGATTTCCCCTCAAAAATGACATGTCGGCCGACATGTCGGACATGTCGGCCGACATCTACAAGCTTGATCTCTGTATGTGACTTATGACTCCTTGTCTTCTCGACATAGAGCCTTTGTCACCTCTTTGTCTTCCTTTTCCATCCCTTCCTCGTGGCAGGAAGCTTTGAGGCATCAGAAATGGAGAACGGCTACGGAGGAAGAGATGGGTGCCCTTGAGAAGAATTGTACCTGGGACCTTGTCTCCCTTCCTCAAGGCAAGACAGTGGTTGAATGTAAGTGGATCTTTTCTGTTAAACAAAACTCCCAAGGGTTGTTGGACCTCTACAAGGCCAGATTGGTGGTCAGGGGATACACCCAAACGGCGGGGATTGATTATCAGGAGACCTTTGATCCTGTTGCAAAGATGAATTCTATCAGTATTCTGCTCTCGTGTGCCGCCTGTAAAAATTGGACTCCGAGTCAGCTTGATGTGAAAAATGCCTTCCTCCATGGAGACCTGGAAGAGGAAGTATACATGTCTTGTCCCCCTGGCCTTACTGTTGAGGGATCCGAAGGGAAAGTCTGCAGGCTGAAGAAGGCTCTATATAGCCTTAAGCAATCAAGGTTTGGAAGATTCCAACGGGCAATGGTGACCTTTGGATTCAAACAGAGTAACGCGGATCATACTCTATTTGTAAAGCACAAACATGGAAAAGTGACGACATTGATTGTGTTTGTGGATGATATTGTAATAATTGGCGATGACATTGAGGAAATAAAACACTTGAAGGTCAGACTGGCTAGTGAATTTGAGGTTAAGGATCTGGGGAACCTCAAGTACTTCCTTGGCATTGAAGTTGTCAGATTCAGGCATGGTATCTTCATCTCCCAGATAAAGTACATTCTTGACCTTCTGAAAAATACGAGGATGAGTGGGTGTCGCCCTGCAGACACACCCATAGAAATAAACCATAGATTGGGAAGAGACGAAGGAGAACCGGTGGCTGATATCAATGCCTTTCAATGGCTAGTGGGGAGACTTATATACCTATCTCATACTCGCCCAAATATCTCTTACGTTGTCGGAGTCATTAGCCAGTTCATGCACGCTCCTAAAACTCATCACTTGGATGCTGCCAATCGGATTCTCAGATATCTCAAGACCTCCCCTGGACGTGGGATCCTATTCTCTCCAAACAAAGATCTAACCATTAAAGTCTTCACAGATGCAGATTGGGCAGGATCTGTCGATGACCGGATATCCACTTCTAGGTATTGCACTTTAGTTGGAGGCAATCTAGTAACGCGGAGAAGCAAAAAACAACATGTCGTGGCTAGATCCAGTACCAAAGCGGAGTTTAGGGCTATGACCCAAGGTATATGTGAAGGAATGTGGATCTGATCCCTTCTACTTGAACTTGGGATTCACGGCAAAGGACCCATCCGCCTATACTGTGATAACAAGGCGGCCATTAGCATCGCTCACAATCCCGTCCAGCATGATCGCACTAAACATGTTGAAGTCGATAGGCATTTCATCAAGAAAAACATTGTAAGGGGAGTTGTTATGTTACGCCTCCGACCGCGCCTCGCTTCTCAAGGCGTTATTACGTTCGCAAGCACAAGGAGAAGACAAACGACGAAGGGGCTGAACCAACCGGTTCAGCCCCCACTCAGTAAATCGGTCGGCCAAGGGCTGAACCAACCGGTTCAGCCCTCTTTGGAGGGGCCGGCCGGCCCCCTCCTTGGCCCGGGTATTTATACCCGGGGATGTGGTCATTTGGAGGCATGCAAGATAATTCTAAGGTAATCTCCTCCTTCTTCTTCTAAAACCCTAATCTCCCTCTTCTCTAGTTTTCTCCCCCTCTCTAGTAGCTTTGTAACATTTGGTATCAAAGCATTCTTCCTCCGACGATGGTCACCACTCGCACGCAAGAGGAGATCACCCGTTTGGAAACCTTGGAGGAGAATTGCGGTGGATTGGCAGATTCGGTAGCCGCGATGGAGCAAGAGATGCGCACATCTACGCAAAGGCTGGAGGAGCGTATAGATGTGCGTATGGAGGAGCTCAAAGCACTGTTGAAGGGGAAGGCAGCGATCGAGGAAGAGCCGATCGGCGGAAGAACCGATCGGTCCGCCGAAGTCTCCGGAACGCCCGATCCGGGGCGTTTGGGCACGGGAGCCTCGGGGCTTGGCGGGAATGGCGACGCGGGCTTCTCCCGACCGTGGGGGATCACCAGCGATGGACACGGGGCGGCGACGTGGTCGGCTGCAGCTGTGGGAGGCGTCGGCCCCAGTTCTGCTGAGCTGGCTGACTGCGGGCCTTCTAGGCAGTCAGGCGCCCCCCTAGCTTTGCTGGGCCAACGGATTGCGGGCGGCAGTAGTGGCTGCCGGCCGGTGGAGGGCAAGGACCTGCTGCGCGGGGTCCAGGAGCTGCGGCGGGTCTTCTTCCTCACCCGCGAGGCGGCGTTCCTCCCGGCGGATATGGAGGCCATCTTCCGTGGGCCGGGCAGCACGCTCCTCATCAGGGTCAGCCTCCTCAAGGATACCCGGGGGCATACGAAGGTCATATGGGCCCGGGACGTCAGGCGTGGAACAGGCAAGGTCCAAATGGGCAGGGACAAGGTTGGCAAGGGCAGGTGGGGCCCCGAGCATACATGCCACCGAAGTTGATACGTATGAATTTCCCCAAGTTCAAAAGGGGGGATGCTTTGGAGTGGGTTCAGAAGGCGGAGTTGTTCTTCAGCTACCAGGAGGTCCCAGAGGGGCAACGGGTGCAACTAGCGTCGTTCCATCTTGAAGACGACGCATTTCAATGGACTCAGTGGTTCCTGAGAGATCGAGATTATGTGCCATGGACTGACTTTGTGGAGGGGTTCACTGCTCGATTTGGGCCCCTAGAGTACGAGGATTTTGAGGCGCTGCCGCAGAAGTTACGTCAGAAAGGGACAGTGATGGAGTACCGGACAGAGTTCGAGAAGTTGGCGAACCGAGTACACTGGGAAGAGAAGACGCTGCTGAGTTGTTTTGTGTCCGGTCTGAAGGAGCACTTGCGGGATGAGGTTCATGTTTATATGCCACGGAGTTTGAACCACGCCATCAACCTAGCCCGCATTCAGGAGGAGCGCTTCAACGTCAGCGGTCGCGGGCGACGGGGAGGCCTCCTGCCACACCCGCCGTTGCCAGGAGGGAGCCGCAGGCGGTTGCTAAGCCTACGGTGACTCGTTTGTCGTGGGGCGAGCTACAGGCCCACAAGGAGAAAGGTCTCTGCTTCAACTGTGATGAGAAGTTTGTACCAGGTCATAAATGTCAGCAGATACAGGTTTTCATGTTGCATGAGGACGTGGGCGACGAGTCTCCTTCCGAGTTAGCAGTCGAGGAAGCGTTGTTGGAGCAGGACGTGGATGTGACGGAGTTTGGGGTTTCCATCCACGCCATGGAAGGGTGCAATCCGCCCCTTACGATGCGGGTTGACGGAAGGGTTAGACGGGAGAAGGTGACGATATTGGTGGATAGTGGGAGCACCCACAACTTTATTCACCCGACCGTTGCACATCGGGTGGGCCATGAGATTAACAGAGGAGCTGCGTTCCAGGTTATGGTGGTCGATGGCAGCAAGTTACAGTGCGAAGGCGTAATGAAGGGGGTGGACTTACGGATCCAGGGATACATTGGGAGCACGGATGTCTATCTTCTTCCCATCCGGGGATCGGACATGGTACTCGGAGTTCAGTGGCTGCAGCAGCTGAAGCGGGTCACTTTTGTTTGGGACCTCATGACGATGGAGTTTGTGCAGCATGAACGACAGTTCTGTTTGAAGGGTCTCACAGCCTCGCCAGTGAAGGAAGTTTCTCTTCGCAGCATGCAACAGCTCGGAGAGGAAGGGAGCTTGATGACGGTCCTTTTGGGGGTGCGGTCCGAGGAGGCCGGGTCGTATGAGGTACCCATACAGATGCAGTCCTTGGTAGAGCAGTATTCTGACGTCTTTCAGGAGCCACATACACTCCCACCGTCCCGGTTCCGGGATCATCAGATTGTACTCAAGGCCGGAGCGGAGCCTACCAATATCCGACCTTACCGATATCCATATATGCAGAAGGCAGAGATCGAACGTAGCGTCCGGGAGATGCTCGACGCCGGGATCATCCGACCCAGCACGAGCTCTTTTTCGGCCCCGATTATTCTCGTCAAGAAGAAGGATGGCTCAAGGCGATTCTGTGTGGACGACCGGGCTTTGAACATCGTCACTTTGAAGGACAAGTTTCCAATTCCGCTGGTCGAAGAACTATTGGATGAGCTACACGGGGCGACCCGATTCACAAAGCTTGACCTACGGTCGGGTTACTACCAGATCCTCATGCGGGAGGACGACATCCACAAGACGGCCTTCAGGACTCACGACGGCCACTATGAGTTTCTAGTGATGGCCAACGGGTTGACTGGCGGGCCATCCACCTTCCAGGCCAATATGAACGAGATCTTTCGTCCACTACTTCGCCTCTTTGTGCTGATTTTCTTTGATGACATCCTTATATACAGTGCTAATTGGGAAGACCACTTGTGCCATGTTGAACAGGTCTTCTCTATTCTACGCAAGCATCAGCTCTATGTTAAGCGATCCAAGTGTTCCTTTGGGCAAGAGGAGGTCGAGTACTTGGGACACTTGGTTTCGGCTGAAGGGGTCAAAGCTGACCCTCGGAAGATTGAGAGCATGGTTTCCTGGCCGCGGCCCCAGACTGTTCGGGCTTTGCGGGGATTCTTGGGCCTCACCGGTTACTACCGGCGGTTCGTGCGAGACTACGGGAAGATTGCGAGACCACTGACCCAGCTGTTGCAGAAGGATGCCTTCTCATGGCTGGATGATGCTGAGGCGACTTTTCAGGCGCTCAAACGGGCCGTGACGACCACCCCGGTCCTGGCTCTTCCGGATTTCACTAAGGAGTTCGTCGTGGAGACGGACGCATCAGGGGTGGGACTGGGTGCAGTATTGATGCAGGAAGGCCGGCCACTGGCCTTTTACAGTAAGGCATTGGCACCTAAGACGTTGCCTGTCCACGCATGAGAAAGAATTGTTGGCGGTGATTCAGGCAGTGGGCCTTTGGCGGCCATATCTTTTGGGACGCCATTTCAAGATTCGTACAGATCACCAAAGTTTGAAGCACTTTTTGGACCAGCGAGTCTCCTCTCCTCTTCAGCAAAAGTGGGTCACCAAACTTTTGGGTTACGATTACGAGATCGTTTACCGTCAGGGCAAGGAGAATGTGGTGGCGGACGCTTTGTCTCGCCTACCGGATAGTGCACTCGTCCAGATTTTGGGACCGGTCCTCGACTCGTTCGCTGACATACACGAGGAGGTCTTGCGGGATCCTTCACTACGTGCCCTAGTGGAGGCCCTCCAGCGTGGGGAGACGGTGACGCCGGGTTATCATCTACAGAATGGGCGGCTCTATTACCACGGCAGGGTGGTCATACCGCCAGGTTCAGCATGGAAGACAGTTATGCTTCACGAGTTTCATTCCTCTCCAGTGGGGGTCATGCAGGAGTGCTCCGCACCCTCCAGCGGGCGAGAGCAAATGTATTTTGGCCCGGAATATGCCGGGATGTGCAGCAGTTTGTACGACAATGTGAGACTTGTCAGCGACAAAAGTATGAGACCACCACACCTGCCGGGTTGCTCCAGCCGCTAGAGATTCCGCATCACATTTGGGATACTGTGTCGATGGATTTTATTGATGGATTGCCCAAGTCCCAGGGCAAGTCGGTCATTTTGGTGGTAATCGACAAGCTCTCCAAGTATGGTCACTTCCTCACCCTCAGTCACCCTTACACGGCAGAGTTGGTCGCCGAACTCTTTAATAGGAAAGTCATCCGCTTGCACGGCCTCCCTCGCGCCATCATTTCTGATCGTGATTCCACGTTTGTGAGCCAGTTCTGGAGAGAGCTTTTCCGGCTCCAAGGAACTTGTTTACGTTTCAGCACCGCAAATCACCCCCAGACCGACGGCCAGACGGAGGTTCTTAATCGTGGCGTGGAGACATACCTCCGGTGTTTCGTCATGGACAAGCCTCGGACTTGGACCAACTGGCTGCATTGGGCTGAATATTGTTACAACACCGCTTACCACTCTGCCAGCAAAATGACGCCGTTTGAGGTGGTCTACAGCCGCACACCCCCTTCTTTGAGCAGTTATGAGCCGGGCAGCACGGCGTTACCGGCAGTTGATCAGGCCCTCCGCGACCGCGACCGCACCTTAGTGACATTGCGAGCGAATCTTCGCCTTGCCCAAGATCGCATGAAGGCCCAGGCGGATAAGCACCGCAAGGAGAGGGAGTTTGCTGTAGGTGATGAAGTGTTCCTTAAGCTCCAACCCTACCGACGACAGCTGTCGGTGGCCCGCCGTACAAATCAGAAATTAGCCCCTCGCTATTATGGCCCCTTTCAGGTTCTCAAACGGGTGGGGCCGGTCGCTTACACATTGGCGCTTCCCGCGGGCTCCCGCATCCATCCGGCATTTCATGTATCCTTGCTTAAGAAGAAGATTGGTGATAGTGCCCAACCGAGCCCCTTCTGTCGGAAGCTACCGTTGCGGGTGAACTTCGGCCGATGCCGGAGAATGTTCTATTACTCAGGTGGAAGCAGCGGGGCACAGAATTTCGGGCTGAATTTTTGGTCAAGTGGAAGCACTTGTCGGAAGCACATAACTCATGGGTTGATCTATTGGACTTCAAGGAGTTGTACCCGAATTTTCATCTTGAGGACAAGCTGGGTCTTTATGGGGAGGGAAATGTTACGCCTCCGACCGCGCCTCGCTTCTCAGGGCGTTATTACGTTCGCAAGCACAAGGAGAAGACAAACGATGAAGGGGCTGAACCAACCGTTTCAGCCCCCACTCAGTAAATCGGACGGCCAAGGGCTGAACCAACCGGTTCAGCCCTTTTGGAGGGGCCGGCCGGCCCCCTCCTTGGCCCGGGTATTTATACCCAGGGATGTGGTCATTTGGAGGCATGCAAGATAATTCTAAGGTAATCTCCTCCTTCTTCTTCTAAAACCCTAATCTCCCTCCTTCTCTAGTTTTCTCCCCCTCTCTAGTAGCTTCGTAACATGTTAGCACTCCTTTTGTTCCCTCCGATCAACAACTGGCATATGTGCTGACAAAGGCTTTATCTCATAGGGTGTTTTGGAACATTATGTCCAAGTTGGGCTTGACAGATATCACAAGCACAACTTGAGGGGAAGTGTTAGATGTTTGTTTAATATTTAGGTTAATATGTAGGACAAGCTTGTTTTTTGTTCTCTCTTATATATAAAGGAGAGTCCCCTTATTCTGATGGATTGATTGTCTTTTTCCATCCAACAATAGGCAAAGACAAGCCCCCCCCCCCACCACCCGACGAGGTGAATTCTTTCTGTTGAACCAATAATTGGTCTTTGTGGAGTTCGGTCCCTCAACGAGTTGAGGGGTGACCTCACACTTACTTCTCCCAAGGGAGAGCTCTAGCCTAAGAGGCTAAGGAACTAGGAACAAGACCAAGGGCTTAGCGAGGAGGTTCCACCACACACCCGGAAGATCTTAGAGTGCTTCCCCTCCCAAGCCAATGCTAAGCTTGGGCACCTTTCGAGGCTCTCCTCCCCCACTAGAGAAACTTGGGGAGAGAGATCTAAAGAGCCTCTCCAAATGGTGCCCCCTTGGTCCTATTTATAGATTTCTGGACTTGGTTTGCTGATAGCCATATTCTAGCCTACGAGATTACGAAAATGCCCTCAGATTTGGCATGCCAACAGCCAAATCCCGCTGTTCTGAGGCGCTAAACGCAGACCGCCCCCTCTCCTCGGGGCTGGGCGAGACCGGAGGTTGGCCCCTCTCCGGCTCGCCCCCTAGCTGGGGCGGGGCGAGCCGGGAGGTTGGACCCTCTCCGGCTCGCCCCCTAGCTGGGGCGAGGCGAGCCGGGGGTTGGCCCCTCTCCGGCTCGCCCCCTAGCTGGGGCGGGGGCGAGACCGCGAGGTTGGCACCTCGGCTCGCCCCCTTGCTGGGGCGGGGGCGAGACCGCGAGGTCGCCACCTCGGCTCGCCCCCCTGCTGGGGCGGGGGCAAGACCGCGAGGTCGCAACCTCGGCTCGCCCCCTGCTGGGGCGGGGCGAGCCGGGGGTTGGCCCCTCTCCGGCTCGCCCCCTTGCTGGGGCGGGGCGAGCCGGGGGCTGGTCCCTCTCCGGCTCGCCCCCCTTGCTGGGGCGGGGGCGAGCCCGGGAGGCCACCCGCCTCACCGGCTCGCCCCCCTGCTTGCTGGTTGGACGAGCGGGAGGCCTCCGCTTCCACCGCTCGCCTCCCTCTCTTCCTGACCCGGACCGTGCTGGAAAATAATGCCTTAAAAGACCCCTTGGGTCCCGGGAGCCCACTCGGCGAATACAGGGTTGTACACTTTCGTGCTGGGCTGACGAGTTGAATTCTGCCTAGCTGGGCTGACAAGTTGAATTCTTCAGAGCTAGGCTGACGAGCTGAATTCTGCAGAGCTGGGCTGACGAACTGAATTCTGCCGAGCTGGAGCTGGACTGACGAGGTGAATTCTGTCGAGCTGAATTCTACCGAACTTGGCTGACGAGGTGAGTTATGCCGAGCTTGAATTATTTCAAGCTGGGCTAAGGAGCTGAATTCTGCCGAACTGGGCTGACGAGGTGAATTATGCTGAGTTGGGTTGACGATGTGAATTCTGTCGAGCTGGGCTGATGAGCTGAACTCTATCGAGCTAGGCTGACGAGCTGAATTCTGTCGAGCTGGACTGACGAGCTGAATTCTGTCGAGCTGGGCAGACGAGCTGAATTCTGTCGAGCTGGGCTGATGAGCTGAATTCTGCCGAGCTGCCGAGCTGGGCTGACGAGTTGAATTCTGCTGAGCTCGGCTGACGAGGTGAATTCTGCCGAGTTCGGCTGATGAGATGAATTTTGTCGAACTGGGCCGATGAACTGAATTCTGCCGAGTTGGGCTAACGAGATGAATTTTGCCGAGCTAAATTTTGCCGTGTTGGGCTGACGAGATGAATTTAGGAGGCCCGCCGAGCTGGGCTCCTGAGATCTCTTTCTTATACCGTCATTATTTTGATTGCTTCTCCTCCCTATTTTACTTACATCCACACTACTATGGATGCATAAGGTTTATTTTGGATATGCCTAAAAGGGTCAATTCATTTGTGCCTCGTGAAGGATGAACAAAAATGCAATTTTCTGGAGCAACTCACAAAGAATGGTTACGTCTATATGCTCAAAACCACCTTACAGGTTATTTTTTCCGCAAAATACATATGCAGTGTGTTATGAGTTAATGCAAATTACTTCTACTAATTATAGCTCTGTTTGGCACGATAGTTGTGACGACCCAGGGTCGATCCACTCTGGATCACACTAGATCACTGTGGCATCACCTGACATCGTCCGGGCTACAGCCCAAGCACCCAACCCTTCTCCATCCACATACGGGTTATTGGTGGCGACAGTCTCCCTTTGATGAGACAAACTCGATAGTTAAGTGTGCAGCACGGGGACTTCTCAGGAGGTCACCCATCCAGTACTACTCCAGCCCGAGCACGCTTAACTATGAAGTTTTTTCACTTCTCATCACAAATTGAGTTGCAACGGAACAATTAAGCCGCGCCAAACGAAGCCGTTATCGTCACATCTCTTAGAAATTTCAATGACTAAGGATCCTTATACAATGAAAGAAAACCCAATATTTTATTGAACATTGTACTCAATAACATGGCAAGGAGAAGGACCCTTAGAAGTTTCGATTTCTAATTTTAATTCTAATTCCACGTCTTCGATTCTGTAATTCCGTCCAAACGAACGGACCCTTAGAAATTTCTATTTCAATCCATTTAAGACATTGTATGCATTAGCATTTTGTGCTCGCTCTAATATACACACTGAAGCTTTAAAGATGAGCTACGTTAAGCTCTCGTCACACGTGCTACCGACAACTTCAGCATCGTTTCCTTGCTTTCAGGTTGTTGGTGTGTAGACTAATGAATTCTACCGGCAAGCACAAGGAAATAGGGAGCGTGAAGGATACTCGGTTGCCCCCAATGAACTAGGCCCGTTCTTCGAATATAACTTGGTAGAGAGTTGCAGTTACCCCGCGGTTTAAAGAAAATCACTACGAGACCCAGATGAAGATTTTGCAAGCTCAAAAGGAAAGATCTAGGATTCATCGAGATGATGATATTTAGCTATTAAAGAATTATTTTTTAAATTTCTGGTATTGTTCTTGGATGGGAGTTCTAATCATTCACATAGTATATACTGCTCATCCTTTCAAACTGTATAAATATATGTTTTTTCATAGGATTGCTAGCATTGTTCTTCATAGAAGCTAGATTTTAGCTCATTTTAGATTGAAATTTCACGCACAAAAAAGTATTCAGCAATAATGCTTCTATAGTTTCATTTATCTTTAACTTATACATTTTCTTCGAGAATTCGGTCTTCTTTAAATTACAGGCATTTGAAAATAGGGGTGACGGTGCACCGGGTTATCCCGTGTCCAGTAGCGACGTAGAAATCCAGCGGAGCCCGACCGAGCAGAGGCCTCAGTTGTCGAGGTTGACTTCCGCTCAGCCAAACAGGTCAAAGATTTTTAATATCCTTTTTTGAAGCATGCTTTCAAGTCTCGTCCAAAAAAAAAAAAAATAGAGAATTATTATTCGCAGATCACAAATGTTTATCCGCAGATCAACTTTTTCTAGTTTACAAATTGTTATTCGCGGACCAATTTTAGACTTGAGCATTCGATATCTTTGTTCTCCTGAGCAGGGCCCGACAGCGAAGGAACATCTCTGACGACCTTCTGAGCACTTCAATGTGTGCACGTATCGTGATTCAACTTGGTCTCTATCCGCGCATTTATTTTACGAATCACTATTCGTGCACACATTGAAGTGCTCATAAGGTCTTCAGAAATGTTCCTTCGTTGTCGGGCTCTGTTTAGGAGAACAAATATTATGAATGCTCAACTCTAAAATTGGCCTGCGGATAACAATTTGTAAACTAAAAAAGTTGGTCTGCGGATAGAAATTTATGGTCTGCGAATAACAATTGCCGGCTCAGTTCCGGTCGAACCGATATGCAATGCTGAACCAAACGCGGCAGAACCGGCTCAATAAATGAATCGGAAAATGTTCAATGGGCGAGGTAGTTCAGAAGCCCGAGCCTGCTATATGCTCCGAGAAAACAAAGCCCAGCAACAGCCCATATCGAATTATCACCCATTCTTAGGACTGATGTGTTGTGCTCTGGGATCTTTGGCAGCCTAATTGTGTTTTGCGAATAGCGAGTTTCGAACTGCTAATAGCATTGCTCTTTACTTATAATGAATTCGATCATCTCTCCGCCCTTCTGCGTATTCTCTGCTTCACCGCAACAAAGCGTAAAGAAAGAATAGAGACCAAAGTTTCATCACTAGGGTGTGGTGTCAAGCGCCATATGATTTGTCTTTTAGACAGAATAATATAGTATTATAGTACAAGCACGCCGCGCGTGACTTGTCATGTGACTCGTAAAATCTTGCATTGGGTGATCTAAATTGTGTCCTAAGTATCTTAATCTTGGACGGATGTTATGTGCAAACCGGTTTTGGCTACGTGCAAACCATCAAAACTCGCGCTTTTTGAAAATACGTCTTATACGTGCATTTTTAGGAAAAGTGTTCAGCATCAAAGTTGTAGATCTCGTCGAGATCTACAACTTTGGTGTTGAACATTTTGCCTAAAAATGCACCTATAAGACGTATTTTCAAAAGGCGCAAAATATTTCAACATAATCTCGCGCATTTTGAAAATACGCCTTATAGGTGCATTTTTAGGCAAAATGTTCAACACGAAAGTTGTATATCTCGATGAGATCTACAACTTTGATGTTGAACACTTTTCCTAAAATTGCACATATAAAGCGTATTTTCAAAAAACGTGAGTTTTGATGGTTTGCACGTAGTCAAAACCGGTTTGCACGTAACATCCGTCTAATCTTGAGCCTAAATAATTAAGAATTAACATAAATATGCCTAGTTAATAACCATTTTCCTAAGCAAAGCAAGTGTTGATCCATCAAATTAAAGGAAAATACAGTCGTCTATGATTAAATTAGTCGTGTTTACCAAAAATAAAATGAATTTTAACAACATTAAATTGAGAAATATTAAACATCAACATACTAGTAGACAAAAGACTCGCACCATTGTGAGAATCAAACTCATTATAGGATCACATCTTAAAACCCTGATCGGACCGGCCGAGGCAGACCACTGGGCAGTCCGGCCGAGCCTACTAGCCCGCTCCCGCCGCGGACCAGGGACCGGTCCCGGTTTCTATAAACCTGCCAGCCCAATTAAAATTTAATTTTTTTAAATTTAAATAAATATTCATGGGTAGATTCAAACCCATGAACCTCCTTTACAAATAGGAAGCAGCTAACCAACTGGACAACAAATTGTTGTTAGACTAACTGAACTTATATTATATAAATTTAAATAATACATGACTAATTTAAGAAATAATTACATATTATATAATTTATATTTTATGGATAAATTTTTTGAGGTAGTATACTCGAAATAAAAATATTAGATATAAGATTTACAAATATTATAGTATGTTGTGTTATATTTATATGTTTAATATTTATTTGTTTATACATTTAAGATATTTTAAAAAAAAATTATCGATATTTTATAATATTTAATTAATGATTTATTACAATATTAAAGTAAATTTAAATTTTATATTTTATAGTGAAGTTATTTTGTATGTTACTGGTAAATGTATTTATTTATATGCGTGATGATAAAAAAATGTAATAATACTAAAATATTTTTTATTTTTATTAGATTATTACAGTTCAATCTCGGTTGGACCGATTCGACCTTGAGGAACCTCTTCTTTTAGGGGTGTGCAAAAATAACTGAAGAACGGAAAACCGAACCCGAACCGAACCGACTCGAATTGTTTCGGTCGGTTCCAAATATGTTCGGTTCGGGTCCGGTTCTCACAATACCATAACCGATAATTCGGTTCGATTCCTGGTTCCAATGATCGTCGTACTGCATAATGCGTGAAAATAACTGAGAATATAGTCGTATTGCTAAAGAAAATAGTTGTTGTATTTTGTTAGGATCGTGACACCTCACACGCGCATGGATCATCCGGATCGCGCCACGTCGGCGATCCGTGGGAGGTGTTATTACCTATTCCGGGCGAAAACTAAATTTGGGAATCCTATTTTTGGAATGGTTTCATTGGTCCTCCTTTCATGGCAGTTTTCTTTTATTCTGGTTTTGGGCTGCCATTAATGGCGTGGCTGCCATTAATGGCGTGGCTGCCATTAATGGCGTGGCTGCCATTAGTTCTCTTCCTCCCAGCATTTTATATTTATGGCTATATATATTAAGAGAATAATAACGTGATATAGCAATTAATGAGAACAACTATTTAAATATGAAGTGGGGGTGGCGCTGGACATATATAGATTTCTGCGGCCAAGAGAGGAGGAAATTTTGAGAGAGCTTCCGGCGGCGCAATTCCGGCGGCTTCGGCTTCGTCTCAGGCAGCGGCGGCGGGTCTTGGGCCCGGTGGCAGAGCAGCAACAAGACAGGCATCAGGCACGGCGGCGAAGGAGCGCGGTGGTCTGGAGGGAGTTCCGGCCGAGCTTGGCGCGCGCATTTTTGGTTGCTCAGGAGGAGCAACGTTCCGGCAACTGCGCTTCGACAGCTCCAGTTTCAGTTTTGTTTTTTGGTTTCCTTTCTCTGTTCGACCCATTGAGGTCTATTGTAATCGGTAACTCCTTTTGGTTATTAGTGGAATTTGTCCGGCACGCTCTCCCCGTGGAGTAGGAGTCCCATACTCCGAACCACGTAATCTTTTGTGTCGTCTGTGTATGCTAGAATCTCGTTCCGTTTTATTTTGCGCGATACTGATTCTTGCTCATTCGTAAAATTCCGTTGCGCTACCGCGGCTTAACTCGATCCGATTTCACAACAGTATTTATGTAGTTCTATGACTTCAATATTATAAATAATTTTTATTCAATTATTTTGTGACATTGATAATGTATAATTACAAAGAATCATTAGTTTGAAGAGCCACTATTTTAATTATTTTGAGTCATAGGTAGAACCGAGAACCGAATCGGAACCGAACCGAAGTAAACGGTTCGGACCTGGTTCTGTACTTTAGGACCATGGGTCGATTCCGGTTCTAAAAGTTTGAAACCGAACCTATATGAGTCGTTTCTTGATTTTGGGTGGAACCGAACCGATTCGAGTTGCGCCTCTATCTCCTTCCTCCGATTCAATCACTGGTCCGATTCTCAAAACCCACTCTCAAGCATCATTAGTAACAATAATTAATAATTGAACTCACTTCCGCGAACATGAGGAGGGTGTAGCCGTGTGGGGGCAACAAATATACAAAATATTTGTAAACTAAATAAATATAATTATTTGGGACTCATTCAAAATATTTTTTCGTCAACTTCGTCCATTTGCCTCAAAAACATTTTTGTAGTCTCTCGACGAAGAACCATGCTTAAACATAAATAAATAATGATTGACCGAATTATTTGACTATATCTATATTTCTATTTATTAAGTTATTAAATAATTGGACCGTTTCTACAACCAGCTATTGTTTTAAATGCCTATTAGTGATTTATCTTTTGAATGTAATATTCTATGTAGTTGTTTATGCTTAATAATATTATTGTTCCAATTGTGTTAGAGATGATGATATAAATTGCTTAATTATAAATTATCCATCAATCTTTGGGTATTATAAATTGTAATAGAAGGCAGAGATGATATAATTTCCATGTTATTATTTCTATCTACACTTTGCCGTTGTAGACTTGCAGTTTGTGGCGGATTCAAAATTCAAAAATCATAAATGCGGCTGCACATAATTTTGGGGGTGCACATAGCTGAACCTGGTCTGCGAATACCCAAATTTGATCCGCGAATAACAAACTCGAGCTTACGAATAGTCAAATTTTAGCCTGTTTATAACAAATCGCAAAAAAAAAAACTTGAGATGTCAGAGTCTCTTTGGCCCCACTCTAAATCCGTCCATGCTTGCAGTGATTTATAGTGTTGCACTGGCTAGAGTTAATCCCACACAAATATATAATTGATTGCGGGGGAAGGGGGAGGAATCGTGTGTGAATCTAGAAGTAGAAAGTTAGGGGCGACGGGGGAGGAATCGTGTGTGAATCTAGAAGTAGAAAGTTAGGGGCGACGGAATGCAACCGAAGCCAAACTTATATTCTGATTGAAAAGTTTAAGTCTAGAGATGAAGATCAACCATTTGATATTTCTATATCAATATTCTCATGCTGCTTTCTACATAGCTATGCCATCAGTTCTTCTAAAATGAAAACTTTTCAACATCGCCAAGTATTATGATCGTGTGATAGTTTAAGTCATGTTAAACATTTTTAATGTATAATGGTGAAAGGAGAAAAATTAGCAACTAGCGTCTGAAATCAATAGAAATACAGGAATTTCAACATAGAATGGGTACAGCAGTGCACAATATGATCTGTGAATAACAATTCTCCATGGGCCTTATTGTATGATGGAATTCCATTGGTCCAAGACCCAAGTTTATTGTTAGATTATGACACCTCATCGCGCCCGGATCGTTAGGATCGCACCATATCACCGATCCGTTGGAGTAATTCTTTTCTAGTTTAGGATTATCTCTATATAGGAATATCATTATGTGGAGAATATTTCTCAAGAATGACTATCCTATTTTGGCCAAGCCTAAATTTGGCTATCTCTTATTTAAGAGTTTATTTCCTAATGGTGGAGATGCATTCTCATCCTATATATATATGAGCCGGTTATAGCCGAAAATAGGAGAAATCAGATGTTGAAACCAGTTTCCCGGTTTCAGCGTTCGCAAGGGGGTTGCGACTAACCCTTACTTGACCTAAGCCTAGACCCTTGACCGATTACTAGGAACTAGGAGAACTTGCCCTTGAAGAACACTTGAATCTAGAAACGAACCCCTTAAGCTTCAGCGAGGAGGTCTCACCACATACCCGGAAGATCTTAGAGCGCTTCCCCTCCCAAGCCAATGCTGAGCCTGGGCACCTTGGAGGGCACTGAGAACCACCTCACTGTCAGCTGAAGGATGACAAGGGAGGGGGGGGGGGTGCTTGCTCACAAGACACACGGGAGGGAGGGGGGTAGAGACCAACCTTTCCCAAGGTGCCCATGGGGGTCTATTTATAGACTTTCCCAAAAATGGACTGCGAATAGCCAAAATTGGACTGCGAATAGCCAAAATTCTGCTATCCGCAGTCCGACCATGACCATGAACAGTCAACGCATGAGGGGGGGCTAGTGGGACTCGAGATGCCCACTTCCCCCCTCACGGGAGGCCATACCGGCCTCCCCCAAGTTGTCGGGCGAGTGGGAGACTCCCTCCCACTCGCCCAAAGGGATTGGCGAGTGGGAGGGCCCCTCCCACTCGCCCCCTAGGTGGCCGGCGAGTGGGAGCGCCCCTCCCACTCGCCCAAAGGGATTGGCGACCAAAGGGATTGGCGAGTGGGAGGGCCCCTCCCACTCGCCCCCTAGGTGGCCGGCGAGTGGGAGTGCCCCTCCCACTCGCCCGGCGAGTGGGAGGGTCCCTCCCACTCGCCCAGGTGAGTGGCGAGTGGGAGGCTTCTCCCACTCGCCCGAAAGGAGCCGGGGGAGTGGATGCTCCCCCCTGCCTCCCCTGCGGCCTCTCTTTGCCTTGATTGTTCTCGACCGCTTATGCGCGGTCATTTTGCCTGTCTCGACCATCTTCACTGTCTTGGTCTCATCCGGGTCGGGTCACACCAACTCGGGAAATATGAGGGTTGTACACAATCCCCGCTCTTTGCGAGCTTGTCCCAAGCTCGGAAAGAAAGTCCAACCCACCTATTTGACGAGTAGGTGGGACCTCAGGGGAATCCACGAAAAGATATGCCAACAGGACATCCCTGCCGAGCTTTTCGGTTGATCCTGACTTGAAACGGAAGGTGAACCTTTCTCCACTAAAGAACCCTCCGATGGGCCGAGCCCAACTGGAGGTGGAGAAAGCTCAACACCTTGGGTCGGATTAACCTCGACCTGGGGTGGAGGAGAAACTCAGCACCTCTAGTCGAGCCGAGCTCGACCTGAGGTGGGAGGAAAACCTTTCTCCACTTAAGAACCCTCCTATGGGCCGAGCCCAACTGGAGGTGGAGAAAGCTCAACACCTTGGGTCGGATTAACCTCGACCTGGGGTGGAGGAGAAACTTAGCACCTCTAGTCGAGCCGAGCTCGACCTGAGGTGGGAGGAAAACCTTTCTCCACTTAAGAACCCTCCTATGGGCCGAGCCCAACTGGAGGTGGAGAAAGCTCAACACCTTGGGTCGGGTTAACCTCGACCTGAGGTGGAGGAGAAACTCAGCACCTTTAGTCGAGCCGAGCTCGACCTGAGGTGGGAGGAAAACCTTTCTCCACTTAAGAACCCTCCTATGGGCCGAGCCCAACTGGAGGTGGAGAAAGCTCAACACCTTGGGTCGGATTAACCTCGACATGAGGTGGAGGAGAAACTCAGCACCTCTAGTCGAGCCGAGCTCGACCTGAGGTGGGAGGAAAACCTTTTTCCACTTAAGAACCCTCCTATGGGCCGAGCCCAACTGGAGGTGGAGAAAGCTCAACACCTTGGGTCGGATTAACCTCGACCTGAGGTGAAGGAGAAACTCAGCACCTCTAGTCGAGCCGAGCTCGACCTGAGGTGGGAGGAAAACCTTTCTCCACTTAAGAACCCTCCTATGGGCCGAGCCCAACTGGAGGTGGAGAAAGCTCAACACCTTGGGTCGGATTAACCTCGACCTGAGGTGGAGGAGAAACTCAACACCTTTAGTCGAGCCGAGCTCGACCTGAGGTGGGAGGAAAACCTTTCTCCACTTAAGAACCCACCTATGGGCCGAGCCCAACTGGAGGTGGAGAAAGCTCAACACCTTGGGTCGGATTAACCTCGACCTGAGGTGGAGGAGAAACTCAGCACCTTTAGTCGAGCCGAGCTCGACCTGAGGTGGGAGGAAAACCTTTCTCCACTTAAGAACCCTCTTATGGGCCGAGCCCAACTGGAGGTGGAGAAAGCTCAGCACCTTGGGTCGGATTAACCTCGACCTGAGGTGGAGGAGAAACTCAGCACCTTTAGTCGAGCCGAGCTCGACCTGAGGTGGGAGGAAAACCTTTCTCCACTAGACACCCCTCCTGTGAGTCGAGCGCAACTGGAGGTGGAGGAAACTCCACACCTAACAGGGAGCCGAGCTCACCTGGAGGTGGAAGAACTCAACACCTAACAGGGAGCCGAGCTCACCTGGAGGTGGAGGAAACTCCACACCTAACAGGGAGCCGAGCTCACCTGGAGGTGGACGAACTCAACACCTAACAGGGAGCCGAGCTCACCTGGAGGTGGAGGAAACTCCACACCTAACAGGGAGCCGAGCTCACCTGGAGGTGGAAGAACTCAACACCTAACAGGGAGCCGAGCTCACCTGGAGGTGGAGGAAACTCCACACCTAACAGGGAGCCGAGCTCACCTGGAGGTGGAAGAGAACTCAACACCTAACAGGGAGCCGAGCTCACCTGGAGGTAGAGGAAACTCCACACCTAACAGGGAGCCGAGCTCACCTGGAGGTGGAAGAAACTCAACACCTAACAGGGAGCCGAGCTCACTTGGAGGTGGAGGAAACTCCACACCTAACAGGGAGCCGAGCTCACCTGGAGGTGGAAGAACTCAACACCTAACAGGGAGCCGAGCTCACCTGGAGGTGAAGGAAACTCCACACCTAACAGGGAGCCGAGCTCACCTGGAGGTGGAAGAACTCATAACCTAACAGGGAGCGGAGCTCACCTGGAGGTGGAGGAAACTCCACACCTAACAGGGAGCCGAGCTCACCTGGAGGTGGACGAACTCAACACCTAACAGGGAGCCGAGCTCACTTGGAGGTGGAGGAACTCAACACCTAACAGGGAGCGGAGTTCACCTGGAGGTGGAGGAAACTCCACACCTAACAGGGAGCCGAGCTAACCTGGAGGTGGAAGAACACAACTCCTAACAGGGAGCCGAGCTCACCTGAAGGTGGAGGAAACTCCACACCTAACAGGGAGCCGAGCTCACCTGGAGGTGGAAGAACTCAATACCTAACAGGGAGCCGAGCTCACCTGGAGTTGGAAGAACTCAACACCTAACAGGGAGCCGAGCTCACCTGGAGGTGGAGGAAACTCCACACCTAACAGGGAGCCGAGCTCACCTGGAGGTGGAAGAAACTCAACACCTAACAGGAAGCCGAGCTCACGTGGAGGTGGAGGAAACTCCACACCTAACAGGGAGCCGAGTTCACCTGTAGGTGGAAGAACTCAACTCCTAACAGGGAGCCGAGCTCACCTGGAGGTGGAGGAGACTCCACACCTATCAGGGAGCCGAGCTCACTTGGAGGTGGAAGAACTCAACTCCTAACAGGGAGCCGAGCTCACCTGCAGGTGGAGGAAACTCCACACCTAACAGGGAGCCGAGCTCACCTGGAGGTGGAAGAACTCAACACCTAACAGGGAGCCGAGCTCACCTGGAGTTGGAAGAACTCAACACCTAACAGGGAGCCGAGCTCACCTAGAGGTGGAGGAAACTCCACACCTAACAGGGAGCCGAGCTCACCTGGAGGTGGAAGAAACTCAACACCTAACAGGAAGCCGAGCTCACCTGGAGGTGGAGGAAACTCCACACCTAACAGGGAGCCGAGCTCACCTGGAGGTGGAAGAACTCAACTCCTAACAGGGAGCCGAGCTCACTTGGAGGTGGAGGAGACTCAACACCTAACAGGGAGCCGAGCTCAGCTGGAGGTGGAGGAAACTCCACACCTAACAGGGAGCCGAGCACACCTGGAGGTGGAAGAAACTCAACACCTAACAGGGAGCCGAGCTCACCTGGAGGTGGAGGAGACTCCACACCTAACAGGGAGCCGAGCTCACCTGGAGGTGGAAGAAACTCAACACCTAACAGGGAGCCGAGCTCACCTAGAGGTGGAGGAAACTCCACACCTAACAGGGAGCCGAGCTCACCTGGAGGTGGAAGAAACTCAACACCTAACAGGGAGCCGAGCTCACTTGGAGGTGGAGGAGACTCCACACCTACCAAATCCGACTGGAGGTGGAAGTACCTATCCACGTCCTGGGAGTCTTAGCTCAACCGGGGGTGGAGGAACTCAACGCCTTCCCAATCTGACTGGAGGTGGAAGTACCCATCCACGTCCTGGGAGTCTTAGCTCAAATGGGGTGGAGGGACTCAACGCACTCCTGATCTAACTGGAGGTGGTAGTGCCCATCCAGGTCCTGGGAGTCTTAGCTCAACCGGGGTGGAGGGACTCAACGCACTCCTGATCTAACTGGAGGTGGTAGTGCCCATCCAGGTCCTGAGAGTCTTAGCTCAACCGGGGTGGAGGGACTCAACTCACTCCTGATCTAACTGGAGGTGGTAGTGCCCATCCAAGTCCTGGGAGTCTTAGCTCAACCGGGGTGGAGGGACTCAACGCACTCCTGATCTAACTGGAGGTGGTAGTGCCCATCCAGGTCCTGGGAGTCTTAGCTCAACCAGGGTGGAGGGACTCAACGCACTCCTGATCTAACTGGAGGTGTTAGTGCCCATCCAGGTCCTGGGAGTCTTAGCTCAACCGGGGTGGAGGGACTCAACACACTCCTGATCTAACTGGAGGTGGTAGTGCCCATCCAGGTCCTGGGAGTCTTAGCTCAACCGGGGTGGAGGGACTCAACGCACTCCTGATCTAACTGGAGGTGGTAGTGCCCATCCAGTCCTGGGAGTCTTAGCTCAACCGGGGTGGAGGGACTCAACGCACTCCTGATCTAACTGGAGGCGGTAGTGCCCATCCAGGTCATGGGAGTCTTAGCTCAACCGGGGTGGAGGGACTCAACGCACTCCTGATCTAACTGGAGGTGGTAGTGCCCATCCAGGTCCTGAGAGTCTTAGCTCAACCGGGGTGGAGGGACTCAACGCACTCCTGATCTAACTGGAGGTGGTAGTGCCTATCCAGGTCCTGGGAGTCTTAGCTCAATCGGGGTGGAGGGACTCAACGCACTCCTGATCTAACTGGAGGTGGTAGTGCCTATCCAGGTCCTGGGAGTCTTAGCTCAACTGGGGTGTAGGGACTCAACGCACTCCTGATCGGTTGTTGGACCGCGAGTCGACCTGACGAGTCCCCCATCTACCGACATGACTGAGCCCGGCGGGGGATCTCCAGTCAGGGATCTTAGATCGGGGTATTACCCCAGAACCCTTTTTCATTCCTAGTTCGTCTATTACAACTTCACTACCCTACGCCCTTGCAGGGCACTTTATTACACCTCGCCCTTCTTGGGCACTTCACTTACATCTCGCCCTTCCTGGGCACTTCACTTACATCTCGCCCTTCCTGGGCACCTCACTTGGCCGCACGCTCCTTGATCATCTTCTTCGCCACTTCTTCTGTCTCCGCAACTCCTTCTTGGCCCTTCCAGGTGAAGTTACTCCACCCTGGTTGGACGGGGGCGTTCTTATCGCCTCCCTGCAGGTGGTGTCGAGCATTCGCCGCGAGTGGAGGGTGTGACCTGCAGGAGCTCCGGGATCCCTTTGCTGAACTCATCGACGTCGCCTTTCTTCACATACTTGCATGCCGGAGGCGAGTCTCCCAACTCGTCGCTTCCAGCCATGAGACATGGCTCAGAGCTTTCCGAACTAGTCGCTTCCACGCTCACCGCACCAGAATGTTGAAACCAGTTTCCCGGTTTCAGCGTTCGAAAGGGGGTTGCGACTAACCCTTACTTGACCTAAGCCTAGACCCTTGACCGGTTACTAGGAACTAGGAGAACTTGCCCTTGAAGAACACTTGAATCTAGAAACGAACCCCTTAAGCTTCAGCGAGGAGGTCCCACCACATACCCGGAAGATCTTAGAGCGCTTCCCCTCCCAAGCCAATGCTGAGCCTGGGCACCTTGGAGGGCACTGAGAACCACCTCATTGTCAGCTGAAGGATGACAAGGGAGGGGGGTGCTTGCTCACAAGACACACGGGAGGGAGGGGGGTAGAGACCAACCTTTCCCAAGGTGCCCATGGGGGTCTATTTATAGACTTTCCCAAAAATGGACTGCGAATAGCCAAAATTGGACTGCGAATAGCCAAAATTTTGCTATCCGCAGTCCGACCATGACCATGAACAGTCAACGCATGAGGGGGGGCGAGTGGGACTCGAGATGCCCACTTCGCCCCTCACGGGAGGCCATACCGGCCTCCCCCAAGTTGTCGGGCGAGTGGGAGACTCCCTCCCACTCGCCCAAAGGGATTGGCGAGTGGGAGGGCCCCTCCCACTCGCCCCCTAGGTGGCCGGCGAGTGGGAGCGCCCCTCCCACTCGCCCAAAGGGATTGGCGAGTGGGAGGGCCCCTCCCACTCGCCCCCTAGGTGACCGGCGAGTGGGAGTGCCCCTCCCACTCGCCCGACGAGTGGGAGGGTCCCTCCCACTCGCCCAGGTGAGTGGCGAGTGGGAGGCTTCTCCCACTCGCCCGAAAGGAGCCGGGGGAGTGGATGCTCCCCCCTGCCTCCCCTGCGGCCTCTCTTTGCCTTGATTGTTCTCGACCGCTTATGCGCGGTCATTTTGCCTGTCTCGACCATCTTCACTGTCTTGGTCTCATCAGGGTCGGGTCACACCAACTCGGGAAATATGAGGGTTGTACATCAAATACATTCGCGAGAGACAAGGAGGAGGAGGTGCAGGAGGCTTCTGTGGGCGGTGCTAGCGGCGGCAACTCCGGTCGATCCAGGCGGGATCGGCATCCGGTCGTGCTAGCGGCGGCAACTCCGGTCGATCCAGGCGGGATCGGCATCCGGTCGTGCTACCGGCGACAACTCCGGTCGATCCAGGCGGGATCGGCATCCGGTCGTGCTAGCGGCGGCAACTCCGGTCGGTCCAGGCGGGATCAGCATCCGGTCGTGCTAGCGGCGGCAAATCCGGTCGGTCCAGGCGGGATAGGCATCTGGACGAGCTAGCGGCGGCACATCCTGTCGGCTCCAGGTGGAGCGACATCTGGTCGGGCTCTATTCCGACGACCGTGATTCGGTCTCTGTGTAACCTCTCTGTAACTCCTTAGTTTATCAGTGGATCTCTTCTGGCGCGCTCTCCCCCGTGGACGTAGGAGCTTCTCTCCGAACCACGTAAATCCTTGTGTCGTATGTGTGTGCTTGAAATCTCGTTCTGTGTTATTTTGCGCGATTGTTTTGCTCGATCAATTTCCGTTGCGCTACCGCGGTACTCGATCCGATTTCATAACAGTTTATTTCCATGGTGAAAGATAGTAAACACATATGAGCCATAAACATGAATATGAGTGATCTATGACTGAATTATCAACCATGATGACATTCATTAGAGAGCGAAAAAATTATGAGAAACTGAAATTGGAGTAGATACATCAACTTAAAATATCAATTAAGGGTCTGTTTGGCATGACGGTGGCGGCCGCGAAGGTGGTGGTTATGAACCGTCCTTTTTGAACTCCAGACCTGACCTAAGGAGGTCCATCCATTTTAATGTTCAAAATTAATTTTTTTGTTGTGACGGTCATAATTGTTGTCATGTCAAACACAGTTTTTCTCCAAACTCATCGGAGCAAAAACGATACGTCAAACAAACCCGAAGTATATGAGTATGGCTAATTTTCAAATGATATTTTTAGAGCAATGTTAATAGCACCCCGAAATAGGATATTAGCAGACCAAAAATTACTTAAATCTTTTTTACTTTTTCCTCCTAATAACACTGCTAATAGCACCCCCCCCCCCCCTTATAACCCTAAAACACTCTTGCCCTAAACCCGATCTTCCTCGCTCACGAAAAACGATGTTTGCGATACTACTTCCTCGCTCCTGATAGCCGGCGCCCAGCGATTTCCCGTTGCTCCTCCACATCGTCGGCGACCAGCCTTCATTCCGGCCTTCCGGCGGTTCCATGCATTCGTCGGCGACTCCACAGCGCTTCACATTTCTCCTCCACATTGCCGGTTCCAGGATATCGTGTTTCTCCTCCATTCCTGCCTTCCGGCGGTTCCAGGTCCTCTCATCGACATCCTTCTGACCATTTGAACTAGGTAAGGTGCATATTCGAAAACCCCCTTTCCTTCAGATTTTTTGAAACCTAAAAATCTGAGAAAACCCTAATGAGCAGATTTTGTTGTAAGACATTGTTGGAGAGGTCTTCAAGCAGTCATTCACAGTCCAAGTTGGCTTCATCCTTCCGGCCATTTGAACTACGTAAGGTGCAAATCCGAAAACCCCATTTCCTTCAGATTTTTTGAAACCTAAAATCTGAAGAAAAAAAAAACACTAATGAGCAGATTTTGTTGGAATACATTGTTGGAGAAGTCTTCAAGCAGTCATTCACAGTCCAAGTTGGCTTCAAGTAGGTATTTGTCGGACCCCACTCCAAGTTGCTTCAGATTTTTGAAACCTAAAATGTCAAAAATCTCTAATCTTTTTTGCAGATTTTGTTCTTGGCATTGTTGGAGAGGGCTTCAAGTAAGCATTCAAAGACCAAGTTGGCTTCAAGTAGGTATATTTTCGTCTCTATATCAGCTTTTTAACTAATTTTGTCCAAGTTGCTTCATTGAGATAACATAGAAGAAATTATGGGTGGTATGTATATGTTTATTTAGAAAATTGTATGTGGTTTGTGTAGGGTGCAATGAGTGTAGAAATGCCTAAGTTGCTCACAATGGGTGAGCAACCAAACACTATCCAAGTTGATGTGTCCACACATTTTCCTGATGATATGTTATTTTCAAGTAAGGATGAGTTAATACAATGGGCCTGTAATATTGGTAAAGAAGTGGGGTTTGTAATTACAATCCAAAGAGCAGATAAAATTACAGAAAGAGTTAGACCTAGGGTCTTTCTTGGTTGTGATCGGGCTGGATTTCCACGTGATAGTCAAAGAAACGATTGGGTCAAGAGAAACTTGCGAAAGTCTGGTACAAAGAGATGTGGTTGTTTATTCTCACTTCAGGGGCAAAAAGAAGCATGTTCAGAAGAATGGAGAATAAAACTTAGAAATGGGGTGCACAATCATGAGTTTTTTCATTTAGAGGCACACTCCTACGCTGGTAGATTATCTGAAAATGAGCAAAATATTGTAGAAGAAATGTATGCAACGGGTGTAAAACCGAGAAAAATTTTAGCAACATTGAAAAAGAGAGATCCCTCCAACTGCACAGTAATGCGGACTATTTATAATGAGAAGTTCAAGCTTTATAAAAAGGAGTTGGCCGGAAGTACTCCTATTCAGTTTTTGTACAAAGTTATTACAGATGTTGAGTATGTTAGTCACAATAAGGTTAACTCTGCGGGTAACCTTGACAGTTTATATTTTGCACACCCCACATCCGTTCACTTAAGCAAAATATTCACAGATGTTTTTATAATAGATTGTACTTACAAGACGAATCGATATCGATTACCATTATTATCGATTGTTGGAATGACATCAACAAATTTGACTTTTTTCTCTTCCTTTGCATTTATGTCAAATGAAACGGAAGCTAGTTATGTTTGGGCACTTCAATGTTTCAAGAGTAACCTAAAACAAGATTCATTACCCTGTGTCTTCATTATAGATCGTGAAATTGCTTTGTTAAATGCTATCAAACTTGTCTTTCCATCCACTAGAATCATATTATGTCAGGTTCATATTAGCAGAAATATCCTTGCACATTGCAAGAAGTTCTTTAAGCAGGGTAAAGAATGTGAAGGGTTCTTAAACATGTGGCACCAATTAGTTGGCTCTCCAACTATACTTGATTTTCAACAAAGATTCAACTCAATCCTAAGCATGTACTCAGAAAAATTCCCCAATGTAATAAAGTATGTGGTTACTACTTGGATTGAGCCATACAAGGAGTATTTCATTTCTGCATGATAGATAAGTATTTACACTTGGGAAATTGCACAACCAATCGGGTAGAAAGTGGACATAGCCAACTTAAACGTTTTCTTGAAGTTTCTATTTGCAACCTTACATCTGTTTGGAAAGTATTTGACCAAATGCTTACACTTCAACACACGGAAATTAAAAGATCATTTGGCCAAAGTTCGATTCAAGTTAACGTTAGATTTCGAGGTTCACTTTATTTTGAGTTGCTTGGTTCAATTTCAGTTTTTGCTTTGGAGAAAATAAAGAAGGTGGAGGAACTAGCTAGAAGTGGATGTGTTGAAGCAAAGGATTGTTTACACAAGGTTAGGTCCACAATGGGATTGTCGTGTGCTCATGAATTGTTGGTATATATCAATCAGTCCAATGCCTTTCCTCTTTAGATGGTTCATAAGCATTGGAAGCAACTCACTTTGAATGTTGCAACTCCAGAAACTGTACATGTTAAAAGAGAGTTTGAAAAAAACCATGACATACATATGGAGTTGGAAGGCATACTAAACAAGTATGATAATGTAACTGATTTGCAAAGGCATGAAATGAAGAAGAAGTTGCGGGAGATATTAGATCCAACCACAAGTCAAGCTTTGGAGTCAATTGTCCCCAAAAAATTAAAGGGAAGGCCAAAGGGTAGTTCAAATAAGGTTAAAATGGAAGACTACAAATCAACAAAGAGAGAACCTTCTCTTTTTGAACATGTTCTAATGGGTGAGCAACATCAACTACAAAGCAAACTACAATGCAAATCAATTGCTTCGGGAAAGAAATTCCTCTCTAAGGTCCGTAAAGAGATGCCTCCATACATAGCAAACTACATGGTTGATGCTAGAAATGTGCCCGGTGATGGTCATTGTGATTATAGAGTTATAAGTGACGCTTTATATATGGGTGAAGATTGGTTGCTGGTGCGCCTTCAACTACAAAATGAAATAACATGCAATGTTCAACAATATACAGAAATTTTTGGAAATACAAGACTAACAGAGTTAATATCATCTCTTGATTGTACGGTAGTTCCTGCTCCACTTGACAAATGGATGACCATGCCGGATATGGGCTTAGTCATTGCATCGTGCTACAATATTGGACTGGTTCATTACTCGAGATATCAGTCATTTACATTTTTGCCTTTGCGTTTTGCACGCCCGGAAGACTTCAAAGTGGTATTCATCGGATTTGTTAATGGTAACTGTACAACCCTTATTCTCCGAGGATGGGACCCACTCAAGGCCACGTAGGTGGAAGTCAAGGTCAAAGGGTCAACACAGAGACCAGCAGTCCAAGGCAGGAACAAGAAGCAGCAGAAGCCCTGTGCGAGTATTGGCCCGGCATGTGCGAGCAGCACCCAATACTCGCCAGATGGGCGACTATGGCATGGTACTCGCCGAGTAACCCATAGTCGCCAGGTTAGGGCTGGGCTATAAACCCCCCTACCCCTTGGTTGCCTATAAATAGGACCCCAGGGGTACTTGGATTGGCACCTGTGCTTGAGCTTTTGGATCCCGATTTCCGAATTCTCGAGCCCGTCACCCCTGCTTGCTAGCTAAGTCGGTGCCTTCCTCGTACCCTGCTCGGCCATTCTTGGTTGTGGAGGGGAAGACTCCTTCGAGCTTCCGGGTACGTGGTGGGACCTCCCTGCCGCAGCACCTGGGGTCCTGTTGTTGTTGCTCTCCTAGCTTCCTCATAGTCGCCAGCTTGATCATCTCGTCGGACAGCTGAGCAAGTAGCCTCCAGCTGCAAAGGTCCGAATTTTGAGGTCAGGATTTTCCTGGCGTCAACACTTTGGTGCGGTGAGCGTGGATTGCAGCCAGAGGGAGAAAACTTAATAGGAAGACAAGATGGTCGTAGAAGGCGACCACGAGGAAGTGGTCGGCAACCCGTCAGGAACTGGCATGTTCGTGACGATGGAAGTTTTTGAAGCATTCGCCCAGCGCATGGAAGGGGCTATGCGAGCAGTGTTCCAGCAGGGTGCGGAGGGCACGGCGACCTCGCCTAATCGCCCGGTGCTGACCGAGGGCGAGGAGCGCACCCAGCACGCAGGCAAGGAGCACGTCAATCCGGAGATCGAGGTGTTAAAATTGTTGAAGTGGAAGTTTGGAGGTTTTTTCTTGGACCTGGGCGGTCTGGGAGGAGGTCGGGCGGTCTGACGTGACCGCATGACTTGGCGGTCTGCATCTGCAGTCTGGCTGATCTAAGCCTAGCTGCGGTCTCCTGGCTTGATCGCTGGTATGGGTTCAAGGCGGCTGAAGATGGAGGTTGCGCGGTCTGTGCGTGACCGCGTGGCGTGCTGTCCTCTTCAAGGTTGTGGCGGTCTGGTGTGACTGCACAGCTTGATCCAGGTTTTCTCCAGAATGCGGTCTGGTAGCTGACCGGGCTTTCTGGTGGTATTCGCGGACTAAGGACTTTAGTCGCGTGGTCTCAGTTCGCGGTCTCAGGAGGAGACTGGTATGCGAGCTGGTTGCTGTTCGCGGTCTCAGGAGGAGATCGGCATGCGGACAGGAGTTCGCGGGTTGTTGGCAGACGTACTGTGTTTGCGGTCTCTAGCGAACACAGGTGGTGAATAGCTTCTGGCGGTCTGGCGAGCTCCCTGTGGAGTCGCGGTCTGCTGTGAGAGTGGCGGTCTCTCATGGTGACATTGAAGCTGGCGGGTTCACCAAAGTGAAGCCGAAGTAATGTTGCTGATCGCGCGGATTGACCGTTTAGGTCGCGCGGTCTAGGGTGGTGGTGATCCTATCTCATAGGGTGGTGACTGGATCAGGTCCTGCGCCTATAAATAGGAGGCCACTGTTGCAGCAAATAGACACACCAAGTATAAGCTGAGTTCGCTTCTTTCCTGCGGTCTCTATTTCTGTGACCGGGCGGTCTCCTGATTGATCTCATCTTGTGCAGCTTCTGCGGATAGTGTGGGCAGCAGCGATCACCTCTTCCTCTGAAAGTGTTCGGGCGGTCTGCGGCTTGGAGTTGTGGTGCTGGAGTTGGGGAGAATCAGGAGTTCGGAAAGAAGTCGGGCGGTCTGATCAGCGGTCTGGTGTTGTTCTGAGATCGGCAGCGGGTTGCGGTCTGTCAGGTTGTTGAGGTCGCAGGGAGACCGCGCGGTCTCAAGTTATCTTCAACTTGTAATTTTTCTCTTTGGTGTTTGTGCTGGCGAAATCATGTCTCGCCAAGCATGTCTTGCCTTGTAATTGGAGTTTTGCTATCAATAAAGATCACTTGTTTGCCTCCATTTGCTTCTCGTTGTTTGGCTTGTAACTCTAAGTTGACTAACTCCTGCTCACTTCATAAAGATTCGGAAAATTTCACATGGTATCAGAGGTAGGTTGGAGTGGTTGAGCAGTGAGTAACTTAGAGTAGCCATCGCCTTTGTGAAGAAGGAACCAGTGGAAGAACAATGGAAGGTAGATTTGCAAAGGGTCTTGGGATTGAGGTGCTTACATCGACTAACTTCAAGAAGTGTAAGTCGTGTATGCAAAGCTATCTTGTAGGTGAGGACCTCTGGGAAGTTGTTGGAGGAGATCAGACGCGGGAAGTTGTTCCGGAAGGGGATAATGGGGCTGAGGTGAGAACTTGGAGGAGGACGAATGCGAAGGCAGAGTTCACTCTGAAGAGGGCAATCTCACCTGACCTATTTGATCACATCTTGGGGTGTGGATCAGCTGCGGAGATCTGGAGAGCCCTGGATGGGCTGTTTAACAAGAAGAATATAGCGAGGCTGCAGTTCTTGGAGAATGAGCTGGCAAGGTCGGCTCAGGGCGATCTTTCTATTTCCACTTTCTTTCTGAAGCTGAAGAACTTGTGCGCTGAAATCTCAGCATTGGACCCTGATGAGCCTATCTCTAAGGCAAAGCTGAAGAGGCACATCATCCGCGGCCTGCGGAAGGAATATGTTGCCTTTGTGATGTCGGTGCAGGGATGGGCAAATCAGCCTTCTCTGTTGGAGCTGGAGAACTTGCTTGCATCGCAAGAAAGTTTGGCAAGGCAGATGGCGGGGGTGTCAGTGGCTGGGGGAGATGGCGAAGTGCTCTTCTCGGGAAAGAAGAAGAAGTGGGATAAGAAGAAGAAGACCGCTGGAGGAGGCTATGGGCCTTCAACTTCTGGGCAGCAGGAAAGAGGGTATGCTCCCAAGGCTGACGGGAAGAAGAAGGGTGAAGGTCCAAAGTGCTTCAAGTGTGACAAGTATGGCCACATCAGGAAGGATTGCAAGGTGGTCACCCAAGCTGGGCATGCTGCGGAGAAGGAGGAAGCTGAGGCCAGGCACATTCAAGGAGGTTGGGGAGGAGCCTTCTCGGCTTCTGTTGGATCTTCTGCTCCTATCAACTATCTGGAGGACTGGATCGTGGACTCGGGGTGTGGTCATCACCTCACCGGAGACGAGACCAAGCTTTCTTCTGCACAGCCCTATACAGGTAACAATGCAATCATTACTGCTGATAATATTGTACATCCAGTGGAGAAGGTGGGGGTTGTTTCCTTGGGCAGTGATAGAGGGCCACTTACCTTGAAGAGTGTCTATCATGTGCCTGGTATGAGGAAAAATCTCTTCTCCGTGACCAACGCTGTGGACACTGGGTATCACGTTCTGTTCGGCCCAACAGAAGTGAAGTTTCTACGCAACTTTGAGGCTGTAAAGGCCGAGGTCGTTCATGTCGGGAGATGGGCAAAGGACTTGTTCGTTTTATCGACAGGTTCCTACGTTGACAAGATGAAGACGAATGATGGTGTCATTATATGGCATGAGAGGTTGGGGCACGTAGGGATGGACAAGCTGAAAGCTATGGCGGTGAGAGGTCTGGTCAAGGGCCTGCCAAGTCTATCTTCCTACGGTGAAGGTCACGTTTGCGCGGGATGTCAGTTCGGCAAGTCTCATCGACTTCTGTTTGACAAGTCGCAGACAAGGAGTAGTGTGTCATTGGAGTGCATCCACGGTGACTTGATGGGACCAACTGCTACCCCAAGCCTCAGAGGCAGCAGATATATGCTGGTGTTGATCGATGATTACACCAGATATGTCTGGGTATATTTCCTGAAGGAGAAGGCGGAGGCGTTTGCCAAGTTTGTGGAGTTCAAGGAGCTCGTGGAGGGTCGGCTAAGACTGCGGGTGAAGAAGCTGAGGACTGACAACGGAGGGGAGTTCACCTCCAGTGAGTTCTCTACTTTTTGCAGGAAGGCAGGCATCCGAAGAGAGCTCACTTGTGCACATACTCCACAACAGAACGGAGTTGCAGAGCGGAAGATCCGTCATCTGACGGAGACCTGCAAGTGTTGGCTGCATGCCAAGAGTATCCCAAAGTCCTTCTGGGCGGAGGGAATGTCTTGTGCTGCCTACGTCATCAACCGGATGCCTTTGAGTCCCATCAACATGTTGACTCCGCATGAGATGATGTTCAAAGAGAAGCCAAGCGTGGCATACCTTAGGGTGTTTGGTTCCACCTGCTACGTGCATGTTCCAGATGCTCTTCGGACGAAGCTAGATGCGAAAACAAGGAAGCTAGTCTTCGTGGGATACGATGAGCGGAAGAAATGATGGAAGTGCATGGACCCGGAGACGCGGAGATTTGTGGTATCTCGCGACGTCGTGTTCGATGAGGTGACATCTTACAAGGGGTCCTCTAATGTGGAGCTACCAGAGAGCAGGGTGGAGGTGCCGGAAAAAGCTGTGGAGGATCTTCAGGTGGAGCTACCTGTGTCACCAGGTGGACCATCTCCTTCTAGTTCTGAGACGGAGGCTTCTGGTTCAGGGAGCAGGGGGAGCAATGCTCCTAGCACGTCTGGAAGAGGAGCTAGGGAAGAAGCAGCTGGAGATAATGCGGTTCAGGGGAAGGAGCTGAGGAGGTCGAAGCGAGCGATCGTTGCCCCTGATCGCTATACAGGAGGAAACGCAGTGAGCTTCATCTCATGTTTCTTCGCTGGTCCCTTGGATGAGAGGGAGACGTCGAGCTTTGAAAAGGCCAGAGGCGTGAAGGAGTGGGACATTGCTATGCAAGAAGAGATGGCAGCTCTCGAGAAGAATGAGACCTGGTCTGGGTGCCCAAGCCCGAGGGCATCACTCCTGTGACATGCAAGTGGGTCTACAAGCTCAAGAAGAAAGCTGACGGCAGTATCGAGCGATACAAGGCTCATCTTGTGGCTCGGGGGTTCTCGCAGCAGTACGGTGAAGACTACGAGGAGACTTTCAGTCCGGTGGCAAAAATGACTTCAGTTCGGTTCATCATTGCCTTGGCGGCGTTTAGTGGATGGGAGATTTGGCAGCTTGACGTCAAGAACGCCTTCTTGTACGACGAGATTGACAAGGACATCTTCATGGTCCAGCCACCTGGCTTTGTGTCTGAAAATTTTCCGGAGCATGTCTGCAAGCTGAAGAAGGCCCTGTATGGGTTGAAGTAAGCGCCGAGGGCGTGGTACGGGAAGATCACAGAATATCTCCTATTCTGTGGGTTTTGTGCTTCAGACTCGGACTCAAGCTTGTTCGTCAAGAAGAGCGGGGAGCTTCAAGTCATCGTGCTGCTATACGTTGACGATATGATCGTGACGGGGAACTCGAAGGAGGAAGTAGCACAGCTACGGGCCGAGCTGTCTATCAGGTTCGAGATGAAGGACTTAGGTGAGCTTCACCATTTCCTTGGACTCGAGGTGCAGAGGAAGGAAGATGGAGTGCTGGTGACCCAAGCTGGATATGCGGAGCGGATCGTGGAGCGGTTCGGCATGAAGGAAGGGAAGTGCACTTCCACACCTTTGGAGAAGGCTATGAAGCTTCGGAAAGATGAGGGGAGGATTATGCAAGATCCGTTGGTGTTCCGAGCTCTGGTTGGGAGCTTGATTTATCTGACGATCACGAGGCCGGATATTGCATATGCAGTTGGCAGAGTGAGTCGTATATGGTGGAGCCACGGGTACCTCATCTGCTAGCAGCCAAGAATATTCTGAAGTATGTCAAGGCGACCTCGGACATGGGTCTCCTATATAGGAGAGATGCGGGCTTCAAGGTGCACGGGTACATGGATGCTGACTACGAGGGAGATTCGGATGATCGGAAGTCGACGTCTGGATTCGTCTTCATGACGGGCCCTACAGCTATATCATGGTGCAGCAAGAAGCAGGATTCCGTTCGGTCTCCACCACGAAAGCGGAATACAAGGCTTCGGCCTTGGCAGCTCAGGAAGCCATCTGGCTTAGGAGGTTGGTGGGAGACGTCCACAAGGAGGTTCGGGAGCCGACTCTGCTACGTGGTGACAATGAGAGTGCTCTCAAACTGGTAACCAATCCAGTTTGTCACGCGAGGACCAAGCATATCGAGATCGAGCATCACTTCATACGGGAGAAGGTGCTGGAGGGATCTCTTTCGGTCGGGCATGTGCGGAGTGCGGACAATGTCGCGGACATCTTCACAAAGGCGCTGGCAAAGGGGCCGTTCACACGGCTAAGGAGCCTACTGGGGCTAGTTTCAACTTCCCACTTCAAGGGGGAGTGTTGAAATTGTTGAAGTGGAAGTTTGGAGGTTTTTTTTTTGGACCTGGGCGGTCTGGGAGGAGGTCGGGCGGTCTGACGTGACCGCACGACCTGGCGGTCTGCATCTGCGGTCTAGCTGATCTAAGCCTAGCTGCGGTCTCCTGGCTTGATCGCTGGTATGGGTTCAAGGCGGCTGAAGATGGAGGTTGCGCGGTCTGTGCGTGACCGCGTGGCGTGCTGTCCTCTTCAAGGCTGTGGCGGTCTGGTGTGACTGCACAGCTTGATCCAGGTTTTCTCCAGAATGCGGTCTGGTAGCTGACCGGGCTTTCTGGTGGTATTCGCGGACTAAGGACTTTAGTCGCGTGGTCTCAGTTCGCGGTCTCAGGAGGAGACTGGTATGCGAGCTGGTTGCTGTTCGCGGTCTCAGGAGGAGATCGGCATGCGGACAGGAGGTCGCGGGTTGTTGGCGGACGTACTGTGTTTGCGGTCTCTAGCGAACACAGGTGGTGAATAGCTTCGGGCGGTCTGGCGAGCTCCCTGTGGAGTCGCGGTCTGCTGTGAGAGTGGCGGTCTCTCATGGTGACATTGAAGCTGGCGGGTTCACCAAAGTGAAGCAGAAGTAATGTTGCTGATCGCGCGGATTGACCGTTTAGGTCGCGCGGTCTGGGGGGTGGTGATCCTATCTCATAGGGTGGTAACTGGATCAGGTCCCGCGCCTATAAATAGGAGGCCACTGTTGCAGCAAATAGACACACCAAGTGTAAGCTGAGTTCGCTTCTTTCCTGCGGTCTCTATTTCTGTGACCGGGCGGTCTCCTGATTGATCTCTTCTTGTGCAGCTTCTGCAGATAGTGCGGGCAGCAGCGATCACCTCTTCCTTTGAAAGTGTTCGGGCGGTCTGCGGCTTGGAGTTGTGGTGCTGGAGTTCGGGAGAATCAGGAGTTCGGAAAGAAGTCGGGCGGTCTGATCAGCGGTCTGGTGTTGTTCTGAGATCGGCAGCGGGTTGCGGTCTGTCAGGTTACTGAGGTCGCAGGGAGACCGCGCGGTCTCAAGTTATCTTCAACTTGTAATTTTTCTCTTTGGTGTTTGTGCTGGCGAAATCATGTCTCGCCAAGCATGCCTTGCCTTGTAATTGGAGTTTTTCTATCAATAAAGATCACTTGTTTGCCTCCATTTTCTTCTGGTTGTTTGGCTTGTAACTCTAAGTTGACTAACTCCTGCTCACTTCATAAAGATTCGGAAAATTTCACACGAGCGACCAAGGAGGTCGCAGCGACTATCCCAAAAAGCGAGTAAAGTCGCAATGGTGAGTTTAAATAAGTTTGCAAGGTAGCGAGTATCCCAAAAAGCGAGTAAAGTCGCAATGGTGAGTACCTCGAACTCCTTAATCATGTTCGCCATGACGATCATCTTCGGGCCCTGCACCTTGATCGCCTGCTCATACTCGAGCAGTCGCATTGCTGTTGCATGAGCCAACTCGGCTGATCGCAAGAGGGAGCGCGAGGTCTGGTGAGCCAGATCCTCGGTAGTTGTATCTTGCAGGACTTCGGCGTCCGCACGACCATAGAGGGCGTAGGTCACGTCGAAGGCCTCCCCCTTGTCCTCCCACTCATCCGACCAGGCGGGGAGGTTAGAGCTGAGGGTCACCTCGTGCGCGCGCTCAGCCCAGGTCACCAATGGGCGACCATAGGCATCCTCAGTACGGGTGCCCTCATTAAAGAGAGGATGGTCGCTCGGCTCGCCAGCCTCCGAAGGATCCGCCTTCTTGCCCAGATCCTTGTGGGCGACCTCCTTCTTCTGTCTCTTGGGCTCAGCGACCTTCGCCTTACCCGCTCGCTTCTTGGACGTCCCGGCCTCATCGCCGGCGACCATGGGATCGTCGCCCCCTGGCGACAAGACAATTGGGGAGGAACCCCCAACCTCACGCGCCGAGGTTCCCGCACCCCCTTGGGTGGCGGCCGTCGCCTTCAACGCGGGAGGAAGAGCGTCGCGCGGAAGAGTTTGCACACCTGCAAACAAGAAGACCAAAGATTAGTCGCCTGATCAAGGCTCAAGGGCGAGTATGGCTAATGCTCGCGCAAAAGTACCTTCCCCTAGGCGAACTTCCGTAAGCTCGTCTACTCGCCTCCTCCAGAACACCACGTCAAAGCGACGATGCCTGAAGGAGTCGAGCAGCTTCTCCTGACTCTCCCTCAGGAAGGGGACCGTGAAAACATTCTCCGACGGCTGGATGGGCGAGCTGGAGATGCCCGCGAAGTCGCCCTCGATGGCGACTAGTCGCTCCACCCAGCGGTGATTCTTGTTTGAAGTACCCGCCAGAGTGCAGACATGGCTGCACAGGAAGATGACGCCCTCACCGGTCGCCATGATGGTGAATACTCGCCTAAAGACCGCAAGGTCAAAGACGATATTCTGTTCCCGCAGGAAGCACAAGAATCCCATGATCATCGCCACTCCTTTGGGATTGATCTGCGCAGGAACTATCCTGTAGAAGACGAGTATCTGGCGGAACTCGGGCCACAGAGGAAGTCGCAGACCAACCTCGAAGTGACGGATAGGAAGTATCATCGCCAAGGGCGAGGAAGTGTTTAGTCGCTCAGACTGGCGAGGAAGCCTGGCGACATACCCCGGAGTCGCGAACTTGGCGTTGAAGTCATCCAAGTCCTTCTGCTGGGTAATCGGCTTCTTGAAAGAGTTCTCCTCGAAGTTCTTAGCACGGTTAGCCCGCCTGATGGTCGCCTCGTCAGACATTTTGAGAAGGAAGGAAAGGGAGCGAGTATGGAAGAGATGCGAAGAGAAGAAGTCTGGAAGGTAGTCGGTCAAGGAGCTAGAGATCGCCGAAAGCGTATTTAAGACTCACCCACCCACCCTATTTATAGTAGTCGGGTAGCCTGGCTTGTCGAACACGACTCCGCGAGCACGACTAGGGGTGGCAAGTATCAAAGTAAATCGCCAAAGGCTCAGAGCACGTCAAAATGCCGACCTTCAGCTAGCGAGTACCTGCATCAACAGAAACACGAAGGAACTCGCCGGGATGCAGGCAACATTCAGCAAATGCTCGGCAAACAGCAAAAAGAAGATAGAGAAAAAATCCAAACAACAACAGATAAAGCAAGATACGAATGAAAGGCGAGTATCCAATTACTCGGCAAATCAATACTACTTCAAATAATAAAATGTTCAAAGACACAAGATGCTCGCCAGGAGCTACAAGCTACAAAGAAGAAGAAAAATGAAGGGTCAGCAGCTAGGGTTGTGCTTGGATATTCGCCTGGGTATCCTGGGGCTGAGGATGTCGCCCGACCCAGCCCATGCTGCGAGCACGCTTGAAATGCTCGAAGGCCACGGACATAGCGTCCTCGCCTTGTCGCAGCTGGTCCTCGATCCTCGCCAGCCTCCCCACCGAGCCCATGCTCGCGCGCATCCCGACCAGCTCGTCATGATGCAGCTGCTGCTGGTGCTCGATCTGTGCCACCCTGCGCTCCAAGTCGCTGATAGACTGGAGGCGAGCTTCAGTACCCGACAGGCGAGTATCAAACTCCTCCAGCCGGGATACTCGCGCCTCCAAATCAGTCAGGCGACGATGAGGGTCACTGGCCGCTAGGCGCTCAACCCGCGACTCCACCTCAGTCAAGCGACGATGAGGCTCGCAGATCGATAGCCGCTCTATCCTGGACTCCAAATCCAAGATAGCGCGAGTAGCCTTCTCCTGGTACTCGCGAGGGGGAAGCCCGACGGCGTCAATCAGTGCTCCCACGGGAGTATGAGCGCGACCTGCAGAAGAGCATATGGAAGAGTCAGAACTCCCGCAGAATCAAAAGAGCGGTGGCAACTATCCAAAGGCAGCGACCAAAGTACCTGGCTGAGGACTGCGGGAACGTCGGCGACCAGGGCTGCGAGATTGCCGGCGAGGAGAGACCCTTCCTCGATGCGGGGAGAGGCTACGATGGACGCCATCCTGGATGATCCCGATTATGGGGCGTGCTCCCCCGACCGCGACCATCTCCTGTGCGCCCTCCACCCCTTGGAGCAAAGAAGGCCGAAGACCCTCCAGTCCCGCCTCTGCGCGAGGACTCCCCTTGGTGGATAGAGGGAGCAGTTGAAATAGAAGGGCGCTGATCGCCCGGAGGAGCCACTAAGGGCGGAAGTCCAGGAGGAGGCTGCGGCAGCACGACCCCAGGCAGATGCGAGCTGCTCGCCAGCTCTGGTCGCAAGTCAGGTGGTGGCGGAGGAGGATTGATGCTCGACAGAGGAGCCCCATGCTCGCTCATCGGCCTCTTCTCCACGGATGAACTATGGAGGATCCTCACCGCGCGACCACCCCGAGATCCACCCTTAGGCGAGATCAGCGAGGATGATCGCAGCGGCAGAGCATCCGAAGGCTCCTCCCGAATCTCGGTATTCGGCGGATCTGAAAACAGAAGCAAAGAGCGTCAGAAATCCCGCCAGGAGTGGTTCTTGTAGCAGCATAGTCCTCAGAACAGCGACTAAAGAGCTCACCTCGCGCAGGAGGGAGGTCCGGTTGGGTTTGAGTTTGGGCCCCAGCCCTACTCGCCTCCGGGGCGACCTCTGTCGAAGGGGGATGAGGAGCAGGAGCAGGCGAGAGCCCCTCGTGGGAAAGGCCCAAATCTTCCAGCAGCTGCTGACGCTGCCCGCTCAGAGGATCGGCGACGTTCTCCATAGTCGCCTCCTTCTTTTTCTCTTTCTTCTTCTTCTTAGCCGCCCTCTTCCTCTTCTTATTAGCGAGGAAGGCGTCTACCTCGGCGTCCATACGAGGAGGAGGCATGGGAATGCCGATCAAATTCGCGAGATCAGCCTTGGCCTTTTTGGCAGCCTCGGCAAAAGCTAGCGACATTATGTGCGAGTGCAGAAGGACGGATTCGTCGGAGACCCCCCCCCCCTATATATAGATCCCAGACATCGGTCGGCAAGATTCCGAGTATCTCTCAATACTCGCCCAGACAGAAGCTCGTCGAATAAAGGTTGGATGTTTCTTTCCGAGCAACTATGTTACTCGCAAAGAGCGGGGATTGTGTACAACCCTTATTCTCCGAGGATGGGACCCACTCAAGGCCACGTAGGCGGAAGTCAAGGTCAAAGGGTCAACACAGAGACCAGCAGTCCAAGGCAGGAACAAGAAGCAGCAGAAGCCCTGTGCGAGTATTGGCCCGGCATGTGCGAGCAGCACCCAATACTCGCCAGATGGGCGACTATGGCATGGTACTCGCCGAATAACCCATAGTCGTCAGGTTAGGGCTGGGCTATAAACCCCCCTACCCCTTGGTTGCCTATAAATAGGACCCCAGGGGTACTTGGATTGGCACCTGTGCTTGAGCTTCTGGATCCCGATTTCCGAATTCTCGAGCCCGTCACCCCTGCTTGCTAGCCGAGTCCGTGCCTTCCTCGTACCCTGCTCGGCCATTCTTGGTTGTGGAGGGGAAGACTCCTTCGAGCTTCCGGGTACGTGGTGGGACCTCCCTGCCGCAGCACCTGGGGTCCTGTTGTTGTTGCTCTCCTAGCTTCCTCATAGTCGCCAGCTTGATCATCTCGTCGGACAGCTGGGCAAGTAGCCTCCGGCTGCAAAGGTCCGAATTTTGAGGTCAGGATTTTCCTGGCGTCAACAGTAACCATTTCATCCGCTTACTTATGCGCGAGGAGTGTCTACTACCCCTTACATATGCGGTCTGGACAAGATATCATAGTGCGGTGGCAGAAACATGAGAGTTGCCAAATATCTCATGTGTTAGAGCATCCGGATCCAAGAATACAAATTTGGAGGTTGTCAGTTTGTTGGAACCATGACATTAGATAATCCAATGTCTTAAACTTAATTTACTATTACTTTACTTGTTACAATCATTTTCTAATTAATTTTATGTCATACTAGGTACAATGGTATGTTTTGGAGTTTCTAATAACTATAGTTATGCACCTAACAAAATGCAAATGAATATTAAGGTACGATTCAAACAATATTTCAATTTATTTATAATATTGGAAGATAATAATAGAACTACTAATATTAATTTTTGGTTTTTGTAGGTTGTTAAAGCAAAGAGATTTGAAGAAATTTGGGGTGGTCAGTGGTCTTATGTTTTGTTTTCAACAAATTGTAATATTACATATATTATGAACTCTCTTGATGTAATGCTAGGATTTAGATTACAAATGTGGTTGGAAACATTTGAAAAAATTTCATTTTTTTTTGTTTTCTGGATGGTGTGCTAATAGCTGCTTGGTGTGCAAATATAATTTTGTGCGGTGCTATTATCACATGGCGGCTATTAGCGACTTTCGGGGTGCTATTAACATTGCTCTATTTTTATTCCAGCTCAAATATTTTAACTCTGTGTGGGATTAATTAAGGCTCTCTTTGGCGCGGAGGTTCGTTCGTGAACGAACGACCACACCTAAGCAACAGTAAAAATTCACATGCCCAAATCTCCCGACGTTTTTGCACTATATGCAATCTCAATCACAATGAAATTCAACAATGATAAACTCAAATGAGATAAACTTCACACAAAACAAATTTAAATAACAAGGTTTCAAAGATGCATGCTTACAACCAAAGATAACTCCAAATAAAACACTTGAAAAGATCTGATTCCTTACCTCTGAATTTACCTTTTTGCCTTGGGAATGTACACCAGCAAGATTATCCCCCAATTAGCAACGTTGCTTTTCTGGGCTCTTTATAGAAGATGGCAACAACTTTTTCTTTTAGAGGAAGTAGGTGGTGGAACAAAAAAAATGAGAGAGAAGAAACTCCTTTTTGTTGATATGAGGATGAGGTACATCAGCTTCCAACGTGCAGAGTTTTTTTAACAACCGACTTTTTTCCTTCCACGAAAACAGTGAATTTTTTCTCCTCGCAACCCTTCACTAATTCGTACAGAAGAAACTGTACGCTCACAAAAGAAACTTTCCGCTCACAAAAGAAATTGTCCGCTCTATTGTTTTTTAATAGCAACTTCATCCACTTTTATGTTCAAAACTAGCAATATTTTCTAGGCGGCAATCATAATCATCGTCAAGCCAAACATGCATTCTATACCGGTAAGAGTTTTTCACCAAACTCATCAGAGCAAAAAAAAACCATGCCAAAGGGAGTGGAACAAGCTGATGATACATTAAAAATAAAAATAATTATTGACAATGACTTGATTATTAATAATAATTAGGATAGCATTAACATAACAGGCCAGCGCAAAGACCGTTCAACCCTACAACGCAAATAACCACATGACAAATTACATGCTATAAGCATGACTTTTTACTAATATTCTTTGCAAATTTAATATTATTTCACATTCAGCAAAAGTATATTTTAATATTGTATTTGATATGATCATCGACAGCAAATATATGTACATCAAATATTTGTTCTACAAAATTAATATGGCCGAAGAACTAGAGAGGCAGCGACGGCGGACGGAAGAGCAAAGGTGGTTGGAAGCCTTGAGGCCGTGTAGACTCCGGTGTGAGTTTTGACGGAGGCGAAGACGCCAAAGATTCCTTTTGCGGGGGCTGAACCAGGGGGTGTTGCGAAGGCCGTGCTTGTGTGGCGGGGCTGCGGTGCGTGTGTGCTTGGGAGCCGCGTGAGCGGAGGCCGATTTGGGCGGAGCCGAAAAGGCATAGGCTGTGTTTGGCAACCGCCATTTGTGCTCGGGAGAGCAAGGACCGTTGAAGCGTCGGCGGTGTTGTCGAACCACGGTCGTGGTAGTGCAGTGGTGCAGAGTGCACGTCTTTGCGCATAGGACGGCGGTGTGCAACCACCGTATCTTACTCAAGCGAGTATATTGGGCCACATTTGCGGCTAGCGGCGCTCAATTTGAGGAGGCATCGATCTTAGCCTCAGTGGACTTTGGTGGTGAGGCATCTGAGCCTCGAGCGGGGCAACCTACTGACGGGTTACAGACTAATCGGTTTGTGCCAGTGACGTCGCGTCGTAAGCAGAGAGAGCTAGTTTGACACAATATTGAAAGACCTTGGAGGACTGCAAGGAATTCAACGAACCAATTTAGAGCGAGTCACTCTGACTCGAACTTGGTTGACTTTGTTGATATACTTATATCTTTATCTTGTATTTATATTTGTGTTAGTTGTAGCATCCATCTGGGGATCACATGAGAAAACTCATTGTATTATTGAACATCATTTAGTGGAAGTTTTTCGAGTTGGACTATAATCGTCTCATGATTTTTACCGGTCTGCTTTGAGGGTTTTCCACGTATACGCCTTTGTATCTGATTGTGATTGTTTTGTTCTTGCATATTTCGCTAACGGCTTTTGCAGGTATCTCATATCTCAGCTTGCGTCCTCATGTGGACTCAAGTCAGTGGGAACATGTTTCTCACAACAGAAAGACAATATCTTCGATGTCCATGAGATTTCGGTTTGTTTGAGAAGATTTAGATAGCTAGGGTTACTACGGCGAATATGGCTACTAAAGTTTTTTTTCTTTGAAATATTTTTTATTAATATGTGGATAACAAAAATACATGTGAATAACAAATTTGACGCTGTAATTAAATATACAAACATGATTTGCGACGCCTTAATTTATCTTCAATTATATATTATAACTAACATAATTCCTTTTATACAGCTTGGAATGCTGCTGAATGGTGGGGAAGTGGAGCGGTGGTGATTGGATTGAATTCAAACTTGATGGGAGGTTGAGATGTTATGACTACATTACTACTAATAAATGTATAGTTTAAAAGTCAAAAGTGATAAATGAGAGCCAAGTATGGGCCAAAATGATGGGCTTTAATTTTTTGGATTCTTGTATTGATGGGCTTTAGGATTATGATTTCCTCATATATTTTAACCACAAGTATATCAATAAAATTGATGGGCCCCAAAAATTTTAAAGCAGTCGGATTAGACCAATAATACAACGACTGTGATCGGCTCGCCCTGACAATTTCATGAGCATGCCCTAATTCGCTCGATTTTGGGTATGTTTGAGTGTTTGACCCCTCAAATGACCTCTGAAGCAGCAAGCATGGGAACCGGCCAAGGCAGGACCGGCCCGATTACCCCTTCCTTGTGAAAGTGACGAGAGGATCGCCCAAGCCCCCTGGCCATGGGCAACCCCTCCCTTCATTTCTCCCTCATCTTCCGCCCCAAAAAAGTCAATCACGTATCTCCCTAACCGCTAGATGAAACTTTATTCCAAAAGTGGCTTTGGATTGCTCTCAAAAAATACTACAAGATAAATTATTCAATCCAATGTTTGGTTGGAGTTTTGGCGGGACAGTCATTTCAACCAAACACTCTTTTCATAAACAATTGTCGGAGCACCAAACCTCCGATCAAGAACCCGTCCCCACCGTTGGGCTTGTGGCGATGAAACAAAGCTTTCTTAAAATTTTCGTCAAGTTCCGCAATTTTTCATTTTTTTTCATTGAGGTGGCTGTGATCGCCAACCGTAACGACAACGATGAACCTGATCGGGCTGCCCGTATTCGCCTAGGTGGCAAAATGTCTGCGCATTAAAATTGGTGATCCGAGAGATATAAACTGAGTAATTCTATCCGTTCGCCAAATAATTTGAAACGCAAAATTTCCTCTGCGCCTCTCTTAAAATCTATAAAGGGGGCTTACTCCTCAATTTGAGGGGCCGATAGTTGTAGGAAGAGTATGGATCCTCCCATGGTGTGTGGGGACATAAAAAAACTTATGGCGAAAGTTTACTAGCACATCGTGCATCGCTCTCCCGAGCACGCTCTCTGTTGCGCGCCCTGCCCTTCAGGGCCTGTTTCTGTCTCCAAATGGCACTCCGCTCTCTAGGCTGTGTCAAGAATGTACACTGCTCTATAGCGCGTGCTCCGCTCTAAAGAAAGCGTGACACTCTTCTGTAGGCACTTCACTCTTCAGAACTCGCTCCACTCTACAATATTCGTGTTTCTCTCCAGAAAACACTCTACTCTCTAGAACGTGCTCCGCTCTGCAGTATACACTCTACACTCCCGAACGCGCTCAGCTCTTCGTAAAGTTATCTGCTCGTAAAGGTGCATTGCTCTCTAGAACGCACTTCTCACTCCAGAGAGCGCTCCACTCTCCCAAGCGAGATTCGCTTTACAGTAAGCGTGTTGCTCTTCAGAACACGCTTCGCTTTCCAGAAGGAGACCTGCTCTTTAAACGTGAGTTTATATAGCGTGTTTCGCTCTATAGTAAGTGCGTCGCTCTCTAGAGCACGTTACGCTCTCTCGGGTGTGCCCCCGCTCTAAGCTCTAAAGCATGCCCTCATGTTGTGCTCTCTAGGGTGCGCCCCCGCGCTCCACTATCCCGAAAGGGGCTTCCCCGTGCAATAGACTACACTTCACTCTCCAGGGCGCGCTCCCCCCCCCAATTATAGACCGCACTTCACTCTCTAGGGCGCCCTCCGCTCTCCAGGGAGCTCCCCCGCGCTACAGACCGCACTCCGCTCTCCAGGGCACTCCCCCAATGCTACTGACTGCACTCCGCTCTCCATGGCGCTCCCACCGCACTACAGACTGCACTCCTCTCTTCAGTGTGGGCTCACGTGCTTTGCTCTCCAGTGCGTGCCCTCGTACTCCGCACTCACATCAATTGAAAGTCTCATTACTAAAATGTAAAATGAGTGGTGACCTATCACCCTCGCTAAAACGTCGGTGTACTCATGTAAGATCTCTTTTTCCAAAACCCGCTCGGGTACTTGGAAACTCGAACCTCTCCCGCATCGCACGGTTGAGGTGGATCTTCGCCCAGGATCGCTGCCTTGCGGTGTCACCGACACTCGGGTCGACCAACACCGCTCAGCACCAACCCTGCCGGCTTTACGATCATAAGTAAATAATGCCAAAAAGTAAGTACATGAAAGAAGGCATGTCCATAATCACAGCATCATATATAAGTATATAATGAGAACAGAAAGTCCATAAGAGAAGTACAACTAAAGGGGCTTAAACCCGATACATATGCAAAGTAATGTACTATCTCTCTCTTTCTACAACATGCGGAAGTCTACAACAAAAGCTCTCAAAAAGCGGAAATCTAACTATCTAATCATCAACCTGTGGCGACGTGGTAGTGCGCTGCATCTGCTGCTCAGGTCCTGCCATCTCGTCCTGCTGCGCGCGGGACAACTCTGCCTCCTCGGACTCCTGCGGTCACACCGACCGTTAGTCATAAAGACTAAGCTGTTTTGTCCTCGCCTCCCTCCACGACTCCTAGGCACCGAGGGGGAGGAAGAAGCGGAGGACAAACAAGGGGTAAACAAGAAGGTGGTGACATGACACTATTCTAGCAGGTATAAGTAAAGCAATAAAATCTAGCTAGCAGTATAGTGCAGGTATAAGACAGTAAAGTAGAGCAATGAAATAAGCAGTAAATAGGAAGAAAATGCAGTGCAGTAAGTAAATCTAAGTTACCATCACAGATTCGTACCTTAACTTATATGAACGCCCATACGACATATAAGTTAAGATGTCCAGGTAACCCATCATATAAAAGAGCCCATACTAATTTATATGATGGGGTATGCTAATGTGTATGTTATGCTATGCTATGGTTATGATGTTTTAATGAGTTTATAAAATGTGACTCACCTACACGACTCTATGCGCACAGACCTTTATAGTTCCCATTTTATTTGAAAGGAAGCCAACCTTTCGGGTACCGACCGTCGTGGCTCACGGTGGTAGTGGATCGGGCACTCCACATCCTAGGCGGGTATAGTCACTACCAAGCCTAGACCTCATGTACGCCTCAACGCTAAGAACACAACAGCGGAGCTCCTGCGTACTCTTGCTGGAATCCACCAGACTTTAAGGTCGGGGTGGGTTATTAGGGATCGTCCTCCAGACCGCGGTACTCAAACTTACCGGCCCTCTAAACCTCACCCTCACCTGAGTCAACGTACTACCGTCGGTGACACGACTAGCCTAGTACCGAAGACTCGCCACTATTTGAATAAGTAATAGGTGTTAACATGTCCACCCGAGCTTCCAGCTCAGGGACTAACACACAAGCTGATCCAACCCATCTCCTTCCCGGAGGAGATCCATACCAGTCTGCATACCCACTTAGGCTACTCTTACCTACAATTTAGTTCGTGTTATATTTAGGGTGAATCTTGGACTTCCCGCGGTGTACTCCGTAAGGGGCCCCTAACGGTACTACAGATCAATGGGCTCAACCCCACAATCCTCTTCAAGATAATTATTTTAGTTGGTGGATAACACTTGGTTCACCCTTAATCATTCCATATAGTAAAGTGACTTAGCTCATCTCCCGTCCCACCCAATTGGGTTGGACGTACCTCCTTTCCTTCTACAATAACCCTAGCACAACCTCACAATTAACCCTAGAATTGACCCTCCTTGAATCATGGTGTGCTATAACTCATTTACTGATTGGGTATCGCTCCTATCCACTACTTAAGGATCTAAATTGTCAAAAACTCAAAATTCTGTTTTTACTAAACGCAGTCCACCAAATTGAACTATCCCTCAACCCCTTAAGGGAATCCCTCTAAAAACTCATCTCCAGGGTCTGGTATAATTATCCTAGGCTACTACTGACCTTAATAAGGTATTGTCCAATTTTCATAATTTTCCATATTAATTTGGTATTTATTTTAATTCAAAATAGTTAAGGACTTAAGTCAAATTACACATGAACTACCCTCAAAATGATTCCTCATATTACATGAAAATTATCAGTAAGGTAATATCCCATATCAAGGTGGTTCACTGAGTATCATGACCCTAGGATGCCATTTGGCCTACCATATTATCATAATTGTATAATTACCAAAATGCCACTATAATTAGGAAAAATAGTAATTTCACTTCTGAAGATTCTACAAAATTTACCAAGTGTCCAAATGGGGACCTAGAGTCCTCTGCCAAATTATTGTGTCATTACCATGTGATTTGATATTTTACAATGATTAAACATTCAAAGGTAGCAATTACCAATTTCTACATGAGGTACTTGAATTACACATCTACAAGCTTCCAAACTGTTGTCATGGGCATAACTTAACATAAAACTACAGTTAACCAAGTATTATAACATTGCCCCATGATTTGATATTTTAAAAAGATTTAATACTCAAGTCTTGTAAACTCTAATTTCTACATGAGGTATAAGAAATATAATTCTACAAGCCTCCAAATAATTATCATGGGCATATATTAACCTAAAACTACAGATAACCAAGTATCACATCATTGCCCCATGATTTGATATTTTAAAAAGATTAAATACTCATAAGGATGTAAAATCCACTTTCTACATGAGGTACATGAAATATAATTCTACAAGCCTCCAAATAATTACCATGGGCATATGATAGCATTAAATCACAGATAACCAAGTTTCACAATTTAACCTTATGATTTGGTATTTATCAAAATTAATTTTCCTTAAGCTAGCAAGTACTTAGAATTTCTTACACAAGGAATAATACCCCAATAAATCATAACAAAATTACTATAGTCCATTTTCATCTCTAATCAGCCACTGATGGAGTTTCAACACCATACAAGGTCCTATGACCATGCATTTCATTTCATTAAGGAAAAGGTGACAATTTCATTTATTAGGAAGAAAATACTTAAACACCTCTAAAAATTCTCATTTAATTAACTAGGTCATTTTATGCACCTACAAACTTATCCACAAAGTTCTGATCCAAGGCTAGAACATTTGGTCCTAAATCCTTCACAAATCCCCACTTTGCACCCTTAAGGATTCACCCTTAGGGTTTTAGGTCACACCACCCTAATGGATCCAAATGGACCATTAGGGTGTGACACAAGCCTTTTTATATCCATACATACATAACCATCATGATGGGAGGAGGCTAACACACTCCACTCCTCAAAATGACCCAAACCCTAATATGACCCTTAAAGGTCCTCATTAGGGTTTCTCATTTTCCATATCAAATCAACTCTAAATAGAGTGAAATTTTAGGTAGGCACTACTCATGTACTAAAGAGCATGCCACCAAAATTTGGTGTCATTTGGACATCATATGCTCCAAAAATCAACATAATTTAAATAATCTAATTTATACAAAAACCCTAGGTAAAATTGACCACCAAGGGTTGCCCCTTTGGCAGGGGGTGCACCTAGGGTATACCAACCCATGGTTAAAAGCACAGCTCCAAAGCTTAAAGGGTTTGACCTAGGTAATTTTTCTAATGGACTGGCCTAGTGTAGGACCAGTCCTAGTAAAACAGCTCCCTAGGGAGCTGTAAGTCACCAAATGACCTAAACTCAAAGCCAAATGAAAGTTAAGACCAAGGCCTACAACTTTCATGTTGGGCACTTTTTCTAAATCAGCCATTAGGTGGCCTTAAATTTTATTTGAAGTTAACTAAAAATTAGAGCCAGAAATTCATAGCTTTGAATTAATTAAATACCATAAAATCGAGATCTACACAGATCTTGACGCAGATCCAACAGCAGCGCCATCGTCTTCCTCCTCCAGCCAACGGTTGAGATTCAACCGCGCTGGGCGATGTTGTGGGGGGAGATTGTCGACGATCCAGCCACCACCACCACCGGCCAACAGCACCGACACCTTCGTGGTGGTCGGGGCTATCATCCACCGGCGACTGGCAGCCGGTGGCGGCGGTTTCCGGCGATCCCAGGCATCCCGATTTGCGGCGAAATCCATGTATTTTAGAGGTAGATCCGGGCTCAATTGAGCTCGATCCTTCCTCGTTTTGTGATGGGAAGCTAGCATGAGGGGGAGGGGAGGAGAAACGAACCGTTGTTGGTGCGTGTCGGCGGCCCCGGCGGCGGTTTACCATGAAAAAGCTGAGCTCCGACGATCCTGCTCCCGAACTCGATTCTCTAGCAAAAGCTTTGCTCCAGGTGTCGTTCTCGACTGCTTTCTACCTCCTGAAGCTAATGGTGAGGCTGGAATGAAGTGAGGAGGTCTCTTTGATTGGTTTTGAAATGAAGCCTCCTCGGTCCTCCCATGGATGCCACCCTCCTGCACCAGCTGGCCCCTTGCTTCCATCTGGGTCAAGCTCAGACCCACAACAATCAGGGGAGGGCCCAAGGCTGATTGGAGGAGGAGTGTGGAGGAGGGGGTGATTGCTTTTCCTTTTTCTTTATACTTTATGCTTTTTGATCAACTTTTGGTCCCCCCCCCCCTCCATTTGATTAATCAAGTCATAGTTTAGGGTTCAGTCTAAGGCTGATGGGCAAGACCTATGTCCATGATTAATTGGTTAATTGATTGGTGTTGGGGTTCATTTCAATTTGGGCTTGAAATTCACTTTAAAGGGCAAGGTTGACCAATGCTCTGTTTAGCCCCGCCGATTGCACCCGCCACCGCCGAACCAAATGAAGCCTTAATTAACGTCTCTCTCATTGCATTAAGTGAATACATTAATGCAGAAAAAAACAATAATTTTACTAGATGTGCGACAAAATGTAGTTTTAACAATTCCCTCATAACTATCAACACTGCTTTATATATATATATACATCATACCATAAACTCGTGTATACACACACGAGTGACAGTGCACGGGAGACACCCGTGCTCTGCGTGAGTGTACCCGCCCCGCGGCGTGCTTCGCCCGATCCTGACTGGCTTGTTTCGCACACCCCCGAATGGCGGGCTTATTTTAATTTTTTTGTTTAATTTTTATTTTAATATTTAAATTTAATTAAATTATTTCAATTATTTGCATTTATTATTTAATAAAAAATTTTCATTTTTTAAATTATTTATACAGTATTTTATTATAATTTTTCGAAAATAAAAAAAATATATACACAGGTGGGCTGGGAATAATCCACCGGCGCAAAACTATTTGGCAATTCGCAGACTTCGATGGTCTGCGAATAGCCAACCAGCGCAAAACTGACACGCTATTCACAGACCACCTGCGAATGAATATAATCGTTTGGATTTTAATCGGAGAGTTCAAATTCGCCTGATGGACTCCAACTGTCACCGTCGAAACAAACATACCCTAAATCTAGCCCACAAATGATGTATTTCCATTGGTCTGGAACCCATACACAATTATCTCCTCGTGCCTAAAAAGATTGTAACCAACTGTTGCATTCACTCAATGTAAGAAGGTATTTTATAATAATATAAAATAATTTATATAATTATACAATATAAAATAATTTATATAACTATACATGACAGCCAAATATTTTGTTTGTAGTTCAGCGAACTAATCCGCCCTTTCCACCTTGCCACAAGACATCCTCCCCTGTAACAACACGTCACGGTGAAACATTCGTGAATCTCTTTACAGCAACGGTCAAATTAACCAGACTGACTTTCACCGGCTCCTCTTCTTCTCCCGTGGCTGATGCGGCAATCTAGAGCTCTTATTAGAGCGGGTCACGCATTCCTTCAATTCCATCTCCTCACTTTCTCTGTTAAACCCCACGAGATCGCAGCCGTCGTCTCAAAAAGCTCTTTTTCGTCTCCAACTTCAATTTTAAAATTTCTCAGATGACATTCCCCCCGGAGGGCATGGGTATGGCGGCGGCGGTGCTGACCCTCGCGAGAGAGATCGCCGCCATGGGCACCGCCTTGGATGCGGAAAGCCTGCGCCTTTCGCGCAAGGTTTCACTCCTCATCCACCTTCTCGAGGAGATTCGGGACTTCGCCGGGCGTTTCGGCGGAGAAGCGTCGCCGACATCCTCCGTTCCGTCGGAGCACTGGTCGTGCCTGGCTGATCTCGCTCTCGCGCTTGAAGCGGTGAAGAAGTTCCTATTGCTCTCTGCCTGGCACTGTGTCGGCGGGAGCTCCAATCTGGTGAGCCGATTGCTCTTGCTTAGCTCAAGTGTTTGAGTTAGAAATTGATTTGATATACCTCCCTATGAAAAGTTGTTGATTATCCTAAATGCTACATGATCCAGGATTCAGTGGCAAAGAAGCTAGAGATACAGTGCCAGTATGTGACATGGAAGTTGGAGAAAGTCCTATCAAACCTATCTTATGATCAGCACTTTGAAATATCTGATGAAGTTCAGGAGGAGGTATGAGAATTGATTCCGCTGTATTCAACCCTGTTCTTGCTTTTTTAGAAACTTCATCAAATAACCTAACCGTTGTGTTAATTGCTCTGCCCCCAGGTTGAACTGGTCCGTTCACAACTGAGACGAGAGATTGAAAAGAATGGACCATCAAATCTAAATGTCTTTGAAGAAATGTACAATATGCTCCACTCCACCAATGTCAAAGAACTCAAACGGGCGCGTTCGTTTAAGTTGCAGGCTGCGCTGAGCGACTCCGCTTGCTCTGTTGATCGTGAGCTGAGACAGATGGTCATATTTCTCGCAGATGTGAGTGGAAAATATATCTATGACACTGAGAGAATGACTCTCAATTTGATGGATAGACTTAGAAGGTCAGCTCAACCCGATCAGTCTAGAAATATGAAACCTGTAATCAAGTCAACTGATTCAGTGAGCAGCGGAGAAGATGATCAGAAAAGTGATTCTCTTGTGATTCCAGAGGATTTTCTTTGCCCAATATCGCTTGACCGCATGAGAGATCCTGTTATTGTTTCAACGGGTCAGGTATTTAAGATTTCACTACTTTTTGCAGTAATTCAAAGCTTGTAATTTGAAATCCTCAAACTGACCCTCTGTCACTGAACATGCAGACTTACGAGCGATCTTCCATTCAAAGATGGATAGACTGTGGGAATCAAACATGTCCCAAAACTCGGCAGAAGCTGGACAACCTCACCCTGACTACCAACTATGTGTTGAGAAGTCTCATCGTGCAGTGGTGTGAGGCTAACGAGATAAAACATCCACACAGATCTGCGGCAGAGCAGAGAAGTAGTGCGGCGTCTCGCAAGATCACCGGAGAGAGATCTTTGATTAGCACTTTAGTTTATAAACTCACCAGAGGATCAGCAGAAGAGCAGAGATCAGCGGCCGCAGAAGTAAGATTTCTCGCGAAAAAGAATGTGGACAGCAGGATACTTATAGTAGAATCCGGGGCCATCCCGGCGCTCGTCAGCCTCTTGCGGGCAGAAGACAAGAAGACGCAAGAACATGCGGTGACTTCTCTACTCAACCTCTCTATCCACGATCATAACAAAGAAGAGATAATGCTCGCCGGAGCAATTCTTCCCATGGTTCGGGTGCTCAGAGAAGGAAGCATGGAGGCCAGAGAGAATGCTTCGGCAGCTATTTTCAGTCTGTCTTTCCTCGACGAGAACAAAATAACCATTGGCGGGACACCGGGAGCCATTGAGGCGCTGGTGGAGTTGCTCGAGAATGGCAGCCAGGGGGGCAAGAAGGATGCCGCATCTGCGCTCTTCAACTTGTGCCTTTATGAAGGAAACAAATCGAGAGCTGTGAGAGCTGGGATTATGAGACCGTTACTTAACATTCTCAAGGATTTTTCAACCAGTGGTTTGGTGGATGAAGCGCTGGTCATTTTATCTGTTCTGGTGAGCCACCATGAGGGAAAAGCAGCTCTGTCGAAAGCTAATTCAATCTCACTTCTGATCGATCTTCTCAGAGCTAGGCAGCCGTTCAACAAGGAGTACGCAACGGCATTACTCTTCGCGTTATGTCACAAGAACTCTGAGAATCTTGCTTGTGTGGGGAGGCTGGGAGCCGCCATTCCTCTAACGGAGATTGCAAAGACCGGATCGGAGAGAGCGAAGAGGAAGGCCATTTCTCTTCTAGAACACATGCAGAAGTTGCAGATGCTCTGAATTTGTTGAAGTTTTGTAGGAGGTAACATCAACACATTGATTTCTGTATATAAATGTAAATGTAATTGTAAAATGCTGTGTAGTTTATGTACAAATTGTATGCTGAGGTAGTGTATACTTATGCTTTTGCTGCTGTGCTGTTCACAATTTATTCATTCTTTGACAAAATTCTATGATGCTTATATCTGATGAGTAACATTTTATGTTTTTTCATCATGATTTTCTCCACTCATACTTGCTCTGATTTCAAAATCATTGCTCTTTGAATGTCTTTCCAACTATGAGCATGATTTGAAAATATTACAAATGGTGGTCCAGACATCATTTATGTACTCTCCGATAGTTATTCTTAAGTTGGTTTTGTTAATTATATGCCTCAAATCCTAACCCAAAGACGTCGATATTTTGTAAATGTACGGAGTGTTATATAAACTCCTTGTTATTCTAGGTTTTGGTCAATTTGGAAATCTGAAAAACGCCTGTTTTTTGTAACTGTCTCAGTTCTTGATCTAGTGAAAAACGGATTGATGCTGACTATGGACGCAGCTCATCTTGGGGTGAACCACGTGAATCTGTGTCTTTTGCATTGTGAATTTCTATTTGTTTGATCTTTCAATTCTCATTTCCGCAAAAGGTTTATTAGACGAAAATTACAGCTTGTCAATAGGAGGGGTTCAAACTTCAAATATGAATCTCATTTTGCATATCATCATGAAGAAGTCGCCGTCATCATAAACTTCAAACAAAAAACTTGTATTGAAAGATAAAATATTGTATGTTGTTTGCGAGATTGAGTCTCTCTTCCGGTTGCGGTTGCGGTTGCATAGATAAAATATTCTGGACGTGTAATCAGAGTTTCATCATAATCCTTTATTAATTGGAACAAGAAAAGCAAAATACCAAATGATGAAGTTCGAGACTTGGAAGAAATGGTATCTAAGAATCTTGAAATATTTTTTTGGACCATCAAACATTTCTATCTTTTCTCCCTCTTCCTTCTTCCTCTCTCCATCCCTCCTCTCCTCTTTCATCTCTCTTCTCACCTTTGTTTAGGTTAGAAAAAAAAGAGCGAAATTGAGATACTAATTAAAAGCTAAGTCCCTTCTCTAATGACCAAGATGTATGCATCTTTGGATTCGTGAATCATTATAATCGAGTTAGGCTTGATGATGCAATGGCCTCACATATGTATGAGCCTTTGATCTTGTTGCGGAACGCTTAGGGCTCTTGGTAGACCGGTCCAATTGAACCACCTTAGCTCATGAGCGGTCTAAGCGCGCAAACAGTCAATTCGAGATTTGCTGAGTACGCTGGGACTTTTTAACGTGGAAAACCCGGAAAGGGTAAAAAACCACGCGTCCGGAGCTGTGCCGACCAAACTTCACTATCTTCTGGGGGTTACAATCTGGTACTTAGAACTCGAGCGCGACAGGCCGCTACTCGTTACAAAAAGAGAGATAGAGAGAGAGTGCTCCGAGGATGACAGGCCACCTCTCGGGAAAACTAAGTCTTTTTTCCTTCTGAGAATTCTGGAGAACAAAAGTGAGAAGTTGCGTCGCCTTTCGGGAACGAAAGTGAGAAGTTGAGTCGCCTTTCGGGAATGAAAGTGAGAAGCTGAGTCGCCTTTCGGGAACGAAAGTGAGAAGCTGAATCGCCTTTCCGGAACGAAAGTGAGAAGACGAGTCGCCTTTCCGGAACAAATGTGAGAAGCTGAATCGCCTTTCCGGAACGAAAGTGAGAAGCCGAGTCGCCTTCCCGGAACGAAAGTGAGAAGCTGAATCGCCTTTCCGGAACGAAAGTGAGAAGCTGAGTCGCCTTTCGTGACGAAGAAAATCTTCAAGTCCACGAAGGAGATCTTCAAGCGCCGAAGGAGAATTCCGCAAAAGTCTGCAAGGAGCTCTCCCGGGTCCAGCCGTCAAGGTCCCCTCAAATGAATCCCTGGGGCCCTTTTTATAGTTTTGGCCGAGGGCAGTCCGGTAATTTCACCATTTACAGTTTCCATAAATGCTCGGCGGACGAATCACATTTTCTGGTTCGGGGCACACGGATCGCCATTTTTCGTAAATGACCCCCTCACCCTTCGGGCAGTTCGGGTAGTTCGGGCAGTTCGGGCAGTTCTGTTGGAGGCGAAAAAGGCGATAGGTTGTTCCTGAAATCTGAGAAACTGGAAAGACAAAAAGTGAGAAGGTCGGAAAGACAAAAAGTGAGACGACCAGAAAGACAAAAAGTGAGAAGGTCGGAAAGACAAAAAGTGAGAAAGTCAGAAAGACAAAAAGTGAGAAAGTCAGAAAGACAAAAAGTGAGCAAGTCGGAAAAGTGAGAACGCTTCTGAACATGTTCAGAAGCGTTCTGAGCGCGCGCGAGCGCAGAAGTGTTCTGAGCGCGCATGAGCGCGTAGGCGTTCTGAGTGCGCTCAGAAGCGTTCTGAGTGCGCGTGAGCGCGGAGGCGTTCTGAGCGCGCGTAATGAACATGGAAGCGTCCTGGTCGCGTTGTCAGGCGTTCTGAGCGAACGGTGGAACGGGGAGTTGCGCCCCAAGGATAAAATGGGATCTGAGGCACTTGACGAGGGGGCGTGGATACGGCGGTGTCCCTTACGAGCCCCCCTGTGAAGAAAGTGGGGGGAGGGGGCCTGGCCGCACCCTAAGGGCGGTGCGGCTGGGCCGCACCCCCCAAGGGGTGCGGCTGGACCGCACCCCAAGGGAGGGTGTGCGGCTTGGCCGCACCCCCCAAGGGGTGCGGCTGGACCGCACCCCAAGGGGGGGTGCGGCTTGGCCGCACCCTAGGAGGGGGTGCGGCTGGACCGCACCCTAGGAGGGGGTGCGGCTTGGCCGCACCCCCCAAGGGGTGCGGCTGGGCCGCACCCCCCAAGGGGTGCAGCTGGGTCGTTCCCCCGCAACGGGGGGTGCTGCCCGCGCGCTACCGCGCGCGCGGTAGCGCATGCGCTTGCGATTTACTCCGTGCGCGCTCTGGTCCTGGCGGTTGGCGGCGAAAATGGCGGGTACGGTTTCTTCCACTCGAGCGATTATGCGTTGACCGTTGACCCCACCTTTCTTCAGTGGAGTTTTCTCTAGACGCACCCCAAGGCCTTTATGGGTGTATAACATAAGCCCCCCAAACCTTCGGAGTCCGAATCACTACGCGGAGGAGTTCGGAGGTTTTGATTTTTCTTCGACGCCTTTATCCGTTACTCTCTTCGCGCGCCTTGGGTAGGAATTGCTGTCGAAGGGTGAGTGTGTGATTGACTCTGTTTCTTTGTTCTGGTTAGGCGTTTCTCGCTCTGTGCTGAGTTGTGATAGAACTCTAGTGGTCCAGCTGCCCTGGTGGTTGTCAAAGCGTTGATTGAGGGAAAACGCTTCAAGACGGTCCTCGAAGGACGTTCGCTCTTTGTGGTTGTTGTTGGCTTGATGTCTAGCATTGATATCTGAATAGCTTGATGGCTTTCTGCAAAATAACGGATAAATTTGCGCGGGTCTGAGCCCGCGGCTTTCTTGCAATAGAAAATTAGTTTGCGCAAGTCTGTGCTTGCGGCTTTTTCGCGTGGGTCTGTGCTCGCGGCTCTTTCATAATAGAAAATTAGATTTGCACGAGTCTGAGCTCGCGGCTTTTACATAATAGAAAATTAGTTTGTGCGAGTCTGCACTCGCGGCTTTTAATTAGTTTGCGCGAGTCTGTGCTCGCGGCTTTTATATAATATAGACTTGGCCGGTGAATAGCGGGAGCGTGGTGCTCTGCAGCGTAGGAACAATGTGCCCTGCAATGCGAGAGCATGATGCTTTGCAGCGTGGGAGCGATGTGCCATGCAACGCGGGAGCATGGTGCTCTGCAGCGTGGGAGCGATGTGCCCTGCAACGCGGGAGCATGATGCTCTGCAACGCGGGAGCATGATGCTCTGCAGCGTGGGAGCGATGTGCCCTGCAACGCGGGAGCATGATGCTCTGCAGCGTGGGAGCGATGTGCCCTGCAACGCGGGAGCATGATGCTCTGCAGCGTGGGAGCGATGTGCCCTGCAACGCGGGAGCATGATGCTCTGCAGCGTGGGAGCGATGTGCCCTGCAACGCGGGAGCATGATGCTCTGCAGCGTGGGAGCGATGTGCCCTGCAACGCGGGAGCATGATGCTCTGCAGCGTGGGAGCGATGTGCCCTGCAACGCGGGAGCATGATGCTCTGCAGCGTGGGAGCGATGTTGTCCTCTTTATGGACTTAGTTTAGATCGTCGGACTCGACGCATGTCCTCCACTAGCGAGAGGCCTCTTCTTTTCACTACGTTGGTGAGTTTGTTGTTTGGTAATAATACTGAGGGTCGTACGTGGCTTTAACTTTTCGGCGCTCTACTTTAGAAGATTCGTACCGCTGATTGAGACAGAAAGCAAATGTAGTAATTTCAAATACATAATGGGTACATGCGCACAAGTATAATCTTGCGGCTTACTGTTTTTTTTAAGCAGAAAACTAGAAAAAACGGAAAATAGAAATCGATGATAAATGAAATGCGGGCTGTGCGTGCTCTACTATGGGGAAAGTTTCCCTGCCCGGTATCACTGGTTCATCCGTGTCGGGGTACGGCGTTGTCCTCTACTGGATTGTCGGCCCACGGTACGTGTTGGTTAGGGACTTGGTTTAGTAAAAATCTTCCGAGGAGGCCTTGTTGGACAAGACGCTCGATTTCCTCCTTCAACCGATTGCAGCCTTCAGTCCTGTGTCCATGCCCGCGATGAAAGTCACAATACTGTAACTGGTTTCCTCTGTTTGGTGCAAGCGGCTCGGGCCTGCGTAGCGCGTTGTTATTACGGATGGCGAGGAGAACATTAGTCCTGGTAGTGTTCAAGGGAGTGTAGTCCTGATGCTGGCGAGATCTTCGGTCTCGGCTGGGGTTGTCGTGATGCTTGTTGTTCTTATTGGGAACTGTCTGCGGCAGCGACTCCTCTTTCTTCCTCTTCGAGCTCCCCTCGAACTGCCGGCGGTGCGCCTCAATTGCCTCATCTGCTGCTATCTGGGCCTCGACTCGCTGAACGAGGTCAGGATAGCTTGGTACGGTTTCTCTCATTATAGCTGAGTAAAAGTCGCTTGGGCGGAGACCTCCAAGGAAGACTCCTCGCAAAAGCTCAGGGTCGACTCCCGGGATCTGTCGCGCCTCAGAGGAGAAGCGTCGGAAAAAATCCTTCAGAGTTTCTCCGTCGTTCTGGCGGATTCCCGAGAGATGGGAAGGATCTCGGACAATCCTACGATTGGCGATGAACTGGTCCACGAACTGCTGCGCCATTTCTGCGAAGTTGTTGATGGCCCCATCTCGCAGAGAGTGAAACCAAGTGCGCGCTTGTCCCTTTAAGGTTGTCGGGAACACTTGACAGAGGAGTTGATCGGGGGCGCTATAAATCCTCATGATGGTGGTGAAGTGATTGACATGCTCCAATGGGTCGTCCGTCCCGTCGAATGTTTCGATGTTAGGAAGCTTGAAACCGTTTGGAACTGGACGGGCCAAGACTTGAGGCGATAGTGGGGAGCCGTGGTGTGCGGGACGGCGGGCGAGAGCTGCGCGGCGTCCTGCTTGGGCGTACTCGTCTTCTATCATATCGCGTATTTCCTCTCGCGTAGTTCTTTCTATTGCTCGATCAGGGGCAGCTCTTCTTGGATGATGGTGACGGTGGTCATCTTCTGGGCCTCCACCCGGCGGGGCAAGGTGAGCGGAACTCGGTGTGTTGGAGAATCCTTCTGAAGCTTCGTCTTCCTGAACGGCCTCTTCGTTCGGGGCATGATTCAGAACTGGGGGCGGTGGTGCGTTCAGAGCTGGTGGCTGAATCGGAGCTTAAGGAGCCCCGAGATTCCTCACGAGGGCCAGCATCTCGGCTTGATGCTCTTCAATGGTAAAAAACCACGCGGCCGGAGCTGTGCCGACCAAACTTCACTATCTTCTGGGGGTTACAATCTGGTACTTAGAACTCGAGCGCGACAGGCCGCTACTCGTTACAAAAAGAGAGATAGAGAGAGAGTGCTCCGAGGATGACAGGCCACCTCTCGGGAAAACTAAGTCTTTTTTCCTTCTGAGAATTCTGGAGAACAAAAGTGAGAAGCTGCGTCGCCTTTCGGGAACGAAAGTGAGAAACTGAGTCGCCTTTCGGGAACGAAAGTGAGAAGCTGGGTCGCCTTTCGGGAACGAAAGTGAGAAGCTGAATCGCCTTTCCGGAACGAAAGTGAGAAGCCGAGTCGCCTTTCCGGAACGAATGTGAGAAGCTGAATCATCTTTCCGGAACGAAAGTGAGAAGCCGAGTCGCCTTTCCGGAACGAAAGTGAGAAGCTGAATCGCCTTTCCGGAACGAAAGTGAGAAGCTGAGTCGCCTTTCGTGACGAAGAAAATCTTCAAGTCCACGAAGGAGATCTTCAAGCGCCGAAGGAGAATTCCGCAAAAGTCTGCAAGGAGCTCTCCCGGGTCCAGCCGTCAAGGTCCCCTCAAATGAAGCCCTGGGGCCCTTTTTATAGCTTTGGCCGAGGGCAGTCCGGTAATTTCGCCGTTTGCAGTTTCCATAAATGCTCGGCGGACGAATCACATTTTCTGGTTCGGGGCACACGGATCGCCATTTTTCGTAAATGACCCCCTTACCCTTCGGGCAGTTCGGGTAGTTCGGGCAGTTCGGGCAGTTCGGGCAGTTCTGTTGGAGGCGAAAAAGGCGACAGGTTGTTCCTGAAATCTGAGAAACTGGCAAGACAAAAAGTGAGAAGGTCGGAAAGACAAAAAGTGAGACGACCGGAAAGACAAAAAATGAGAAGGTCGGAAAGACAAAAAGTGAGAAAGTCAGAAAGACAAAAAGTGAGAAAGTCAGAAAGAGAAAAAGTGCGCAAGTCGGAAAAGTGAGAACGCTTCTGAACATGTTCAGAAGCGTTCTGAGCGCGCGCGAGCGCAGAAGTGTTCTGAGCGCGCATGAGCGCGTAGGCGTTCTGAGTGCGCTCAGAAGCGTTCTGAGTGCGCGTGAGCGCGGAGGTGTTCTGAGCGCGCGTAATGAACATGGAAGCGTTTTGGTCGCGTTGTCAGGCGTTCTGAGCGAACGGTGGAACGGGGAGTTGCGCCCCAAGGAGAAAATGGGATCTAAGGCACCTGACGAGGGGGCGTGGATACGGCGGTGTCCCCTACGAGCCCCCCTGTGAAGAAAGTGGGGGGAGGGGGCCTGACCGCACCCTAAGGGCGGTGCGGCTAGGCCGTTCCCCCGCAACGGGGGGTGCTGCCCGCGCGTTACCGCGCGCGCGGTAGCGCATGCGCTTGCGGTTTACTCCGTGCGCGCTCTGGTCCTGGCGGTTGGCGGCGGAAATGGCGGGTACGGTTTCTTCCACTCAAGCGATTATGCGTTGACCGTTGACCCCACCTTTCTTCAGTGGAGTTTTCTCTAGACGCACCCCAAGGCCTTTATGGGTGTATAACAGATCTAGTATGTTCTTGTTGTGGAAACGTGAGTAGATCGATCAAACAAACAGAAAATCGAAGCACATAAGACACAAACTTACGTGGTTTACCCCAAGATGGGCTACGTCCACGGGTAGTAGCAGTCTGTTTTTCACTAGATCAAGAACAAAAAAGGTTGCAGAATGTGGGCGGATTTCAATTTTCTGAATGATTCAAACCCTAGAACGACAATGTGTTTATATAACACTCCGTGCATATACAAAATACCCAAAATACCTCTGATAACTACCCAACAAAATTTAAGCCTATATCAACATCGTCTTTGAGTTAGGATTCGAGGCATATAATTAACAGTTCCAACTCACAAGACGACAAACATCACTAATCGAGTATGTTATGGTTCACGAGCGTGTTCGGTTTTGTATGGCAGAATCACTACTCAAGCATGCTAGGACCAAGTAGCTTCCATATGTAGAACAAGCCAGGTCAATGAATTAGATTCTCTTGCAGCCAAGTCAAAGAATTGGTGCTCATTTGTGCAGGATTATGTTAAGTAGAATATGTTTTCTTGTTTAAATTTTCTTAACCGGTCTCCTTACATAAGAACAGTCAGGTTGCCAAGAACTTTTCAAGAGCAAAAATAATAATAATATTGGTCTTATGAGAGGCTTTGATGATTGGGTAATGCATTCCTAAATTCTTATGAAGATTATTTAAAGAAATCCTTTCAACCACTCCATTTTTAAGACATAAAAAATGTGCGCATTGATGACAGATTCCGATGTCTCCTCAAGCTCTTTCTTGATCCCCAGCCTCCATACTGGCCATGTCTTTATTTTGGTTCAGTTAGCTGAGAGTATTTTAACCTTATTTTCATTTTTTTAATTATAATTCTCATCTTTCATACTTTCAAATGACATTTTCCTAATGAAGTAATTATAGAAATATCAGAGCATGATTAAGTTTGATCAAGCCTCGAGGGACGACATCCATTTTCTGATTGCAGGGTAATAATTTCTAATATGTGTAAGAAATCAACCAAAAAATGAGAGAGAGAAGCACAAACAAATTGGAAATTAGCATAATTATAGGTTGTATCCTTCTTATTTTTGAAATTACAAAAACCTTCCCTGTAAGTTTACATTTTGCCGACGGCGAAAAGATTCACTCATTGTCATTTCAATTTTTCCATCCATCTTGACTTGTAAGGCCACCCTCTTATTCTAGGAAGAGCAGAAACAAAACTCAATCTCTTGCCTGGGCCAGCAATACCACCTCTATTACTATATTAGTTCGAACTTGCCCGGAGATTGGACTCTCTCCCCCACTGTGGTATTGCCCGGAGATTACTTGTACCTTCTCTTGGAATTGGAATTCCATTCTTTCACTCCGATTACGATCAGCAGAACTGGCATCTGTCTGTCGAATCGGTCTCATATCTAGTTTCCCTGCTTTCAACGCCGGGAAAGACAAAGAAGCAGCCAACTTTTTTTCCTTCTTCGAAGATAAGGTAATGGTTTTCTAGGTAAAGCAAGAGCCCTGCATAGTCTCAACTTGTAAGTGGGAACAATGATATGGCATGTAGTTTCTCAACCCACTTCCTGGGCGAGACAAGTGCAAGACATTCTTATCTCGTCTGATGCAGGTGCAAATCGACAAGAACTACGGTCCGGTGAGTGAATGAACTTTCCCTGGCTAATGTGATTGAGTTTTGTTTCAACTTGCTTTCCCTTTATTTAGGGCTTTTTTTAGAAAGTAAATGCCGCTCCGCGGGTCTACGTGGTTGGTAGATTCCGACTGCTTCATCATGGCCTAGCTTAACTGCTTTCAAACCCATGCATCTTACCAGAGACGAGAGTTCAACTTGGCATCGAGCCAGGAGTCTTTTAATGTTATGAAATACACTCTTACAGAGGAGTTTTTTGTAATTTCAAAAATAAGAGGGGTGCAATCTGTAATTTAGCAAAATTGGAGGGGAGGTCCCGATAAATGGCCCTTAGTCTTAATTATATCCCATCTTACATGTCTCTTTATCATTATCTTCTCTTATGTTGACCTAGTTTGCTTATCAAGAAAACTGTTGGTTTTGGAAGGAAGTTCTTTTGAAATGATAAACGTCTCTCTCAGGACAACTGTAAAATTTATACAAAACTAAAACTTGGGGTCTTGATATGATAAATCTTAGAGTTTTAACTATGTATTTATTGGGTGGATAGATTAAGAGATCTACCAACTACAACAATTTCTCTATTGCGGCTACCTCGCCAACCAAAAATACATTAAACTTGTCAATACATCAGACATTTGACTTCTTTGTTATTCTAATTATTCATCTATTGCCTGTCATGCTAAGTCGCACAGTCCTACGATTGTTTGAGGGAATACAATGAGATAAAAAAATTTAGACAGTAGAGTGATAGGAAAACACAAAAAACTATATTGCACTTATCAAAGGGGATATAAATACACAAGGAATGGGGTGATCCTAGCACCCATGGTGACTATAAGCTAAACAACCACTACTATACACAATATATCTAACACCCCCCCCCCCCCCCCCCCCCCCCCCCCCCCACACACACACACAAACTCACGGGGGATCATACACCGAGAGTTTGGACAGAAGATAGGTATGCTGGACCCTTGTCTGCGGCTTCGTCATCAGATCTGCAATATGCTGCTCGGAAGGAATAAAAGAAGGGGCAAGAGTGCCCTGACTGTAGTGCTCACGTAGGAAGAAAGCATCCACCCCGATATGCTTGGAGAGAGAGTGCTTCACCGGGTTAAGGGTGATCTGAATGGCACCGGTGTTATCACAATAGAGGGGAGTGGGCTCTGGAGACGAGACACCAAGATCCTGAAGAAGCCAACGAAGCCAGATAATATCCTCAGCGGTGGTAGCCATGGCTCGAAGCTCAGCCTCAGTGCTGGAACGAGAAACACCTGTCTGTTTCTTGGACTTCCATGCAATAAGTGAGGAACCCAGGAACAGACAAAATCCAGTGACAGAACGGCGATCAACAGGGTCGCTAGCCCAGGTGGAATCAGAGTAAGCGCGCAGCTGTAGAGAACTACTGCTGGAGAAGAAAAGACCACGAGAGACAGTTGATCGGAGGTAGCGGAGGAGCCGCAATAAGTGGCCATAGTGAACAGAGGTGGGCGCACTAACAAACAGGCTCAGCCCATGAACGGCATGGGCAATATCAGGGCGAGTAATGGTGAGATAAACGAGACTCCCCACGAGGTGTCGGTATCGGGTAGGGTCAGAGAGTGGAATCCCATCATCCGGACGTAGCTGAAGATGGAGCTCCATAGGGGTGTCCACTGTGCGAGAGTCAGAGAGAGCAGCCCGAGTAAGGAGATCTGATGTGTAGCGCTGCTGAGAGAGCTGAAAACCGCGATCTGTAGAGCTGACCTCAAGGCCTAAGAAGTAGCTCAGCTGACCGAGGTCAGTCATCTGAAACTGCTGCTGAAGGTGATGTTTGACGAAGGCCACATGAGAGGGATCATCACCAGTCAGAATCATATCATCCACGTAAAGTAACAGAAGGGTCCAGCCACGGGAGGAGGAGTACACGAACAGAGCGGGATCATGAGGACATGGCTGAAATCCGGCAGCTGTGATAGCTGAACTGAAACGAGCAAACCACGCGCGGGGCGCCTGCTTGAGCCCATAAAGGGCTCGCCTTAGGCGGCAGACAAGGCCTGGAGGAGAAGATAGGCCCGGGGGAGGAAGCATGTAGACCTCCTGCTGAAGATCACCGTGAAGAAAGGCATTCTTCACGTCGAGCTGTGATAGAGTCCAGCGGCGAACAACGGAAACGAAGAGAGGGCAACCGGTCTGGACGGAAGCAGGGTCGCAGTCGACGCCCAGCACCGGAAATGGCGGAACAGTAGCCGGACGAACTCGATGGAAGCGCTGGCTATGATCGTCTCAGGCGGAAGATGTGGCGAGGTCGACGCCGAGACGAACGAAGGAACGGTGGCCAGCAATCGAACGAAGAAGAGGAGATGGCGCACGGTGGCCAGCTCTCGACAGGATCGGCGACGAGCGCTCGACGGGATCGGCAGGGAAGCGGAGGAAACGGCGGGATCGGAAGAGCGTGCGGTAAAACCCTATGTCTCTGATACCATGATAGGAAAACACAAAAAACTATATTGCACTTATCAAAGGGGATATAAATACACAAGGAATGGGGTGATCCTAGCACCCATGGTGACTATAAGCTAAACAACCACTACTATACACAATATATCTAACATAGAGAAGATAGGGTTTACGTGTTTGAAATTTTCTACGTCTACGGCTGCAATATGCTTTTGTATTGCTTCTATTCATCATGCGGATTACAAGTGATAACCTTTTAAATATGGAGTCTGGCTAGGACTATGAGTGTGGTGAAATGACTAAGATATCTTCAAAAAAAAAGTTGGGCTCCACATCTCCAACATTAGCAGAGAGGTCAAGAAGCGCTCAAAGTTGTTTTTTAAGTTTGCTTTCCGAAATACCTCTCCCAGTAGTAATCTGTTGTTTTGGAAGGAGGATTAGCTTAATGATTAATGTTGAGAGTTGAAGTGGCTAGAGGAGGGGCGAGTGGAGGTAGGAGGCCAAGCTGGGCGAGTCCATCTTCTATGGGTGGCGAGTGGAGCAAGGATGGCTGTTGTGGAGGTGCGAGTAGGCCTTGCCGAGTGGAAGTTGTGCAGCCTAGGGGGCGAGTGGAAGAGTGTGGGGGGCTGCCTTGTTGTGGGATGCCGAGTGGGTGCAAGGAGCTTGAAGTGAGAGGGGGGCTGCCTTGTTGAAGCTGGGCGAGTGGGAGCTTTGACCTGGGCGAGTGAAAGTGAGAGGAGGGGGCGAGTGCTGGTGTTGGCGAGTGGAAGTGAGAGGAGGGGGCTAGTGGAGCCTGTGAGAGGGTGTTTGTCGAGTGAAGCTTGGAGGAGGGATGACTGCACCCCTCTTTGCCCCTCCCCCCCCCCCCCCCTTCCCCTATATGTGTTTCCTATAAATACCCCCCCCCCCCAAGTGACATAAATGCGAAGAGAGAGAGAGAGAGAGAGAGAGAGAGAGAGAGAGAGAGAGAGAGAGAGAGAGAGAGAGAGAGAGAGAGAGAGAACTAGTGATCAACTAGTGGAGGAGTGAGATTGGGAGTGTTCCTACACCCCAGGAGAGTCCAACCCCAACCTGCACCTCAGCGAGAGGTGGAGAGTGCACTGTGAGGTGGAGAGTGCAGGGTTGAGTGTGTTGTGAAGTAGAGAGTGCGTTGACAAGCTCAAAGACACTAAGTGGAGAAGCGGACCTTGTCCGCGACAAGTTATTCTTTTATTTCAGCTATTGTGAATCAATGTGTATGCACCTTGTATTCAGCTTGTCTGCTTGTAAATTGATTGCCTAGTTATAATATAGCTCTCTTTGTCCATCGTTGGTATACTTGATTGGTAGCAGCATGAAAATTTAACATGGTATCAGAGCCAGGTTGGTGAAGCGTAGTGTGCTATCGAGGTTCAAGGTTGTCAACCAAGATGGACGGCAGAGGAGGTTATGCGAGAGGACTAGGCATTGAGCTGCTCACCCAGACCAACTACAAGAAGTGGAAGTCATGCATGGAGAGTTACCTGCTTGGAGAGGACCTATGGGAGGTCGTTGGAGGAGAAGAGCAAGCAGAAGTTTTTCCAATCGATGACAATGGTCCAGCTGTGAGAGCTTGGAGGAAGACCAACGCCAAGGCGGAGTTCACCTTGAAGAGAGATATCTCTCCTGACTTGTTCGATCACATCATGGGGTGCAAGTCAGCGTCAGAGATCTGGAGTGCCCTTGATGGGCTATTCAACAAGAAGAACGTAGCGCGGCTACAGTTCCTGGAGAATGAGTTGGTGCGGTCCACTCAAGGAGAGTTGTCGATATCCACCTTCTTCCTGAAGGTGAAGAACCTGTGTGCTGAGATCTCAACCTTGGATCCTGACGAGCCGATCTCAGAGGCGAAGCTGAAGAGGCACATACTCCGAGGTCTGCGGAAAGAGTATGTTCCGTTTATCATGTCTGTGCAAGGATGGGCTACTCAGCCCACCTTACTGGAGCTAGAGAACTGTTGTCGTCACAGGAGAGCTTGGCGAAGCAGATGGCAGGAGTGTCTATCTCAGGGGAGATAGCGAGGCGTTGTTCTCAGGCAAGAGGAAGCCTTGGGACAAGAAGAAGAAGAACTCTGGAGATGGACCTTCAACGTCCTCTCAGGGAGTTAGGGAGAACTTCCTCCCCCCATATGACCAGAGGGGGAGACCCCTCTGCTTTGCCTGCAAGAAGTATGGGCACATGGCAAAGGAGTGTCGGTCTAATCTCAAGGCCGGTCATGTTGCTGAGAGAGAGGGAGACCACCGGAGAGGTGGAGACCATCAGAGAGGTGGAAGAAGAGGTGGAGGAAGAGGTGGAGGTCACCAGGGTGGTGAAGGCGGAGACAACTGTTTCTTGGCTGAGATGACGGCAACGTCGGTCGATGCTTTAGCCTCCGTCAGCTTTGAGAATGACTGGATAGTGGACTCATGTTGCGGGCACCATCTCACTGGAGATGTGTCTAAGTTTGCCTCCTTGAAGGCATATGGTGGAACTGATGTTATCATCATGGTGGATGATACGGTACATCCAGTTGAGAAGGAAGGGATGGTATCCCTGGGAAGTGAAGAGAAGCCCGTGACACTGAAGAGTGTGTATCACGTGCCGGGCATGAAGAAGAACCTCTTCTCGGTTGCGAATGCAGTGGATGCAGGATACCACGTGCTGTTCGGACCGAAGGAGGTGAAATTCCTGAAGAACATATCTTCAGTTGATGCTGATGTCACGCTCACCGGGAGAAGGGTGAAGGACTTGTATGTTCCGTCTACAAGTGCCTACGTGGACAAGCTGAAGACCAACGACAGCGCATCGATCTGGCATGAGAGGCTAGGTCACGTGGGGATGGACAAGTTGAAGATGATAGCGGCGAAGGGTCTGGTGTCTGGCCTGCCCAATCTCTCCTCTTGCGGTGACGGCCATGTGTGTGAGAGCTGTCAGTTTAGAAAGTCACATAGACTTCCATTTGACAAGTCAGAGACCAGGTGTAAGGCACCTCTTGAGTGCGTACACGCTGATGTGATGGGGTCGTGCGCCACCCTGACCTATGGAGGAAATAAGTATGCGCTGGTCTTGGTGGATGACTACACCCGCTACACGTGGGTTTACTTTATGAGGGAGAAGGCGGAGGTGTTTGAGAAGTTCCAGGAGTGGAAGGAACTAGTGGAGGGGAGGCTGAACCAAGAAGTGATAATAGGGGGGAGTTTACCTCTAACGCTTTTAACTCTTTCTGCATGAAGTTTGGCATCCGGCGAGAGCTCTCCTGCGCCCACACCCCTCAACAAAATGGGGTCGCAGAGAGGAAGATACGTCATCTGCTGGAGACTACTAGGAGTTGGATGCATGCTAAGGGGATTCCCAAAGCCTTATGGGCGGAGGGAATGGCATGTGCTACCCATGTGATCAACCGGCTACCTATGAGCCCCAACAGGATGGTGTCTCCACACCAACTCATGTTCGGGGAGAAGCCAGATGTGAGTCACATGAGGGTGTTTGGCTCTACCTGCTTCGTGCACGTTCCGGAGGCTGAGAGAACCGAGTTGGAGCCGAAAGCGAGGAAGTGTGTCTTCATCGGCTACGATGAGCGGAAGAAGGGGTGGAAGTGCATGAACCCGCAGACCCACAAGTTCGTCGTCTCGCGCGACGTTGTGTTGGACGAACTGATCTCGTATCAGGGAATCTCTTCTGTGGTGTTGCCGGAGAGTGGAGAATCAAGCAGGGAAGAAGTGAGAGTCATTGAGGACTCTATGGTGGAGTTGGAGGTATCACCAAGTGCCCCATCGCCATCTGGTTAAGGGGAGCATCTGGCTCAGGGGGAGCTTCTGGCTCAGGTGGAGCTTCAATCTCTAGAAGCAGGGGGAGCGCTGCTTCAAAAGAAGTTGAAGGAGGAGCTGGAGAGGAGGAGTCTACCGGAGCGGTAGAAAGTGGCCAAGCCTTGAGGAGGTCGAAGCGGACCATCGTCCCGCCTGCTCGCTATAAGGAGGGGAACTTCGTGAGTTTGGTCTCTTGTTTTTTCACAGGACCACTCGACGAGAGGGAACCTGCCCGCTTTGAAGATGTTGTAGGCACCAAGGAGTGGGACGTGGCCATGGATGAGGAGATGGAGGCCCTGAAGAAGAACGAGACATGGGACCTTGTTCCCATGGTGAAGGGCATCAAGCTTGTCACCTGGAAGTGGGTGTACAAGGTGAAGAAGAGAGCTGATGGAGAAGTGGAGCGGTACAAGGCTAGGCTTGTCGCTCGAGGTTTCTCACAAACCTATGGAGAGGACTATGAGGAGACCTTCAGTCCTGTGGCGAAGATGACGTCGGTGAGGACGGTCATTGCCCTAGCAGCGTGCAGAGGGTGGAAGTTGTGGCAGCTTGATGTGAAGAACGTATACGGAGAGATAGACAAGGACATATTCATGGTGCAACCACCTGGGTATGTGTCCAAGTCTCTGTCACGTCACGTCTGCAAGCTGAAGAAGACCCTCTATGGGTTGAAACAGGCGTCGAGAGCCTGGTATGGGAAGATTGTAGAGTATCTGCAGTTCTGTGGTTACGATGCCTCAGACTCAGACTCTAGCATGTTTGTGAAGAAGAGTGGAGATCTTCACGTGCTGGTGCTGTTGTACGTCAACGACATGATCGTGACCGGGAACAACGGTGAAGAGGTTGCGGCGCTGAGACAGCAGCTAGCCATCCGGTTTGAGATGAAGGATCTTGGTGAACTGCACCATTTCCTTGGACTTCAAGTGGAGAAGAGAAGTGGCGGGCTGCTCGTGACCCAGAAGGCGTATGCCGAGAAGATCGTCGAGAGATTCGGCATGAAGGAGGGGAAGAGCAGCTCCATTCCACTGGAGGTTGGGCTGAAGCTTCGGAAGGAAGAAGGGAGGATTCTTCCTGAACCGAAGATCTTCCGGGCACTGGTGGGGAGTCTTATCTATCTGACCATCACAAGGTCAGACATCGCCTTTGCTGTCGGTCGAGTGAGTCGGTACATGCAGGAGTCGCGGAAGCCTCATCTGGAGGCAGCCAAGGGGATACTGAAGTATGTGAAGGGGACCCTTGAGATGGGATTGTTCTATGCAGGGAGGACCGACTTCAAGCTGCATGTCTACTGATATGCCTTTAGTGTATATACGCAAGTATACGTGCCGGCTCAAGTAATATAATAGTGAGATAAGATCGTTCTCTCGGAGAAGTGAAAACTCTAACGCTTATGACTATTAGCTAACTCTTTTCCTTAAATCCAAGTTAAATAATTCGATTGGTTTGATGAAACTAAATGGCAAAAAAATTGAAACTAATTTTAAAACTAAAAGTACTTAAGTTATATTTTATCAAATTTGAGAGAAAGGAATCTTGTATATCGCTTTTCTAGATCTGTTGTGATATTTGCTAAGTATACCGATGCATTATATTTATTTTACTATCTTGCTCGATTAAAAACTAGGAATCATAATCTCTCGATCTTTGAATTCCCATAACCTAGATTTCGCTAGTTATCTCTAACTTAGAAAAATACAAGGTAAATTAAACCGCTCGAATCGCTATTGCTAATAAGGTGATGGTATCTCTTCCTCTCTCTTTATTATATCAAAATTATGATGTAAACACACCGCTCCTCTCTCGAATCTCGCGGCGTAGTATAGAAGTAAAAGATTTAAATTAGATATCTATGCGACTCATCTCTCGAATCTCGTCGCATAACGTTAAGTATTTATCCTAAACAAATCGTGATTCCTCTCTCGAATCTCACCACGAAATATTGTAGATAAACATTATTCAAATCTTTCGCGATAAATCATAAAATTGATAAAGATAGCAAACCAAGAAATCATACGAAAAAATTATAAATTAAACATCACAACAAAAACTAGTACTTACGACATACAAGATAAGAAGGTTTAGTTCATGATCCTTGAAATGACAAACAAAATTGAAAAGATCTTACAAGACATTGTTCGGAGTTTAAATTTTAGCGCAGGAATTTGTCCTTTTCGTTGCCAAATCCGCTCAAATCTGCTTTCTATTTCTTCTTCTCCAAAAAGCTCTTCTTTTCTTTTCCTTTTTCTCTCTCTAAAAGTCAAGCCGTGTCTCTCTCCTCCTTCCCTTTACAAAAGTAATCCGTATATCTCCCCCCTTTTTCGAAACTGCCAAAGCCTTTTTAATTTCTCCACGCTACAGTCCAAAATCTGAAAAGATGCGTCGTTTCACCCAGGAACTGCAGACCCCATTTTAAATATTTCGAAAATCTGTACTTTTGGTTCAGCATATTTGATTTAAACCGCTATGTTATGACCAGGTTATGACCAAGCTGCTGCAATCTGCCCAGCAATATAATTCCAGCCTACAGTTGTCCGTTCTTTCATGAATTTCTCGCATTCCTGCACAAATATACTGCACGTTTGTCGATAAAACTGTCCACAATTACAGATATGATATTTATTAGTCAATTCGTCGTTGTCTTTCGTATATTTTCTCAATATTCACTAAAATAAAGGATTTAATAACTTCTTTTTTAGAAGTTATCACACCCCCACACTTAGGTCTTTGCTAGTCCCTAGCAAACATTAACCAGTTCTGGCAAATAAATATGAAAACCTCTATTAGGACAAGGCAAAAATCATCTTCTTTACGTACACCAGCTTAGACTTACTTCAGGATTTCAATTTAACTAAGGCAGATCTCTTAAAAGATATTTCAATCATTCACAATTCCGTTAGTTAGATAACAAGTGCAGCTCTCTCAATATTTCTAGTGTTGTGTGTGTGCTTCCTTAAAATTGTTCACTCTCAAACAACTTAACTCATTAAACATGCTCATATTTGGAAAGGGTAAGAAATTGTCGAGTCTTTGTTTTATACCTCCACAAGAGTTTAGTAGTTCATTTTGATAAGAAATCATAAGGGCTTACAATATGAATGACTTTGGCTTGGTGAAGACTTTATGAATGAATTTTGATAGAGAGCGGAATTTCCCTAGTTAAAATTCTTAATGACTCTCCATACTTTGAGGTCTATTTCTTAACCATCATCAATTTTTTAGTCTATAGTTGGGATCATTCCAAGTAGGTGTACACACACTTAGGCCGCATATCACTATGTCATTATACTTTTTTTTATTTTCTTTTACTTTATGATCATAGTTGGGATCATTCTAAGTAGGTGTACACACACTTAGGCCATATATCATTTTCTTTTTCTTCTTTTTATAAACCCCCAAAGTTGGAAAGTTACTAAGAAATAACTAGTAAAATTATAGGGTATGATCAAATAGTATCAAAATGATAAAATTCAAGCTCAAAGAATGATGGATAATCAAAACAAATGTAGGCTTTGCGGTGTGAACTGATCCAAAGGTGACCCTATTCATTGTTATCAAGTAACTACATACACTCTATGTTTTAGCTTACAACATTGACTTAGTTCTTGCTCATCCTTCCACAATTATGTTAACAGATTAATAAATTATTTTGTAGAGAGCAAATTTTTTAAAGAATCTAGTGCATAATTGAAATACTTAAGAGAGCTATAACCGCATCTTACTAACTTTAAATTCATTACTTGAAACCACTACATTAATTAATCTGCCAATTAGTTTAAGACGAAGTAACTTTAGTAAGCCGTCTGTTGGTAACAAAAATGAAGAAATTATCGAAAGGTGCCCTGAATAGAAATTTTATAAGTGAAAATAAACGGAGGATAACTGACGTCACCCCCACACTTAATTAGCTGCTAGACCCTAGCAGAGACCTCATTGAGAACGTAGTGAAATAAATAAATAAAATAAGAATCCAAAGAAAATATTAATTGAAAAGAGGACACTCCCCTGTAACTCTTGGCTGGAAAGATGCTCCATTACATGTGTGGCAGAAGTCGGTAAGTTAATCATTTAGAGCACAATAAGAACTGCATTTAGCAAATCACAAAAATAGTAAATCAAGAAATGTGATAATGCTAACATTAGAGAGCAGGACATTCTGATATCACACCACACAAATCAGTTACTTAGCATAAAATGAAAAGAAAGCTCATGCAGAAATAAGCAATCGTCAGACAGAGCTATTCTTATGATTGGGAAAAAAATTATCAGTCAATCAGACAAATTAATTGTCGACATAGACTATTAATAATGTCAATTTTCTGGATGGTATTCCTAGGAGTGAAACACAATCCAAATTAATTTTAGCCGGATATATAACATAGCATAAACTCTTCCTAAAATGAATATCATCATAGCCCCATATATAGAACAGTCAACTATAGCAAGATCAAATATATAAATCAGTCATCGCAGAATTAAAAGTAGCATAAAAACCGCAGCATATTAGAAGTAGCATAGCAGCATATTAGGAGTTGCAGATAAGTCTTCAAAATAACAAAAGAAGAAGCCACCATTGTCTGATTAAAACAATAACTAAGAAGAACTAAGCATCGGCCATCTCATCATCCATGCCGGGCACTTCACCAATATCAATCCGTTCGCCATCTGTATAGAGCAAATAACCTTGCTGATCAAATCTCGATTTGTATTTGTAGACCGTCGTCATTGTATCCAAACCAGCATCCTCCATGAGTCTAGCTTGATTCCGCAGGAGATCATCACATTTTTCATTAATAAGGAGATGACTGAATCGCGGGTAACACTTCATGTATTCTCGTTCTTCTGTTGCGCTTACCATATTATCAATGATCTCCGTTAAGTCAACCTTTGCTGGTGCGGTGGAAGAGGAAGGAGTACTCGCAGCGTGCTTGGGGAGGGGATCTGTATTACCAGCAGGAGGCGGTGTGCTCTCAAGAGTGTCCGAACTGTCCCTAATATTGCTGGTTATTACTACCTTAGTAATATGGTGTCCGACTTTTGTAATTAAGGTTTCTTTGTCTCCCCACATCCCGCTAACACGACAAAGTTCAGTAATAAGAGTAGGGAACCACAAATGTAACCTATCCATAGCAAGAAGCCTCTTCTGAAGCTGATTTGAAATTATATTCCCAACATCAAAACGAATTCCCTTTAAGATACAGTAAATTAATACGGCACGATCCATAGCGACTCTTGTGGTGTTTTTGCTTGGGATTATACTAGTGTTAATGAACAAAAGCCACACCTTGGCTTCCCTTTTTAAATTATTCGCTTTCAAATTGGAACCCTCCGTTGAAATCCAGGTTGTGTCTACATTGTTACAAATTTCCTCCGCAATGACGGACGGTGGAGTTGTCGCTTGTACGCGCTGAAGTTCTTCTTCACTCGGAACCGCCATGCCAAAATAGCTATTAATCGCTTTACCAGAAAAATCTACTGAATGTCCTCGCACATAAATTTTTCGTTCCTCAACGGTAAGAGCATTGGCATAAAACTCATATACCCGGGGCAAAACCGCTTCCTTTCGGGGGGTGGCAAAATGACTCCCAACCGAGTTCTTTCATTCGTGTGACATATTCCATACTCCAAGCCCGTTTTTCGATTTCAAACTCTCTCTCAAAAATGAAAGGTTTATCTTGTAATCCTTCGTATCGTAGTTTTGCCTCATCGTTTATAAACCGAAAATCCTTATGTGGACTTGACACGGGTTTGCTCTTTGCTTTATGCTTAGATGACATTTTCTGGTATTAAAAAAAATGATACTATTAAGAACCCTAGAAATATTGTAAAATTTTATTATCTTGTCGTAAGGAAGAAGAGTTGTTGCGAAATGTTACCGAATCAAGGGTGAAATCGATTCTTCGATGTCGCTGCCTTGCTAGAAGCAGTCGCCGCCTCTTGTGAAGAGAACACGAAAGTTGTCGCCGCCTCGTCGTGAAGAGAACTCAAACGCTGCTCTCCGCCTCGTCGTTCGAGCAGTCGCCGCTGCTCTCCATCGAAAAGAGAAATAGGGTTTGTCCACTGCAGCCGTCGAACCAGGGGAGAAAAAGAAGGAATAAAAACTGAACCGGTTTTTTTAATCCCTTAAAATTCATTACTTAGACCGGCGGTTTACTATTAGGTTGACGAAATTAAACCAAACGGGTTTATTACTTTGATCCTAAACCGGTCGACGAATTGTGGTTTCAGCCGGTTGATGAAATATATATTTTTTTTTGTTGGCTTTGTTTTCTTAGTCAAAAGGACATAGAATAAAAAGTTAGAACCTGGGTTATAACCTTGTCATGACAACTTAATGCAAAAAATCTTACGGACTTTCTTAACGCTTTTCAACCTTTAACCTTTATAATTACTACTTAGTTTACTTATTTTAGTTGGGTTGCCTCCCAATAAGCGCTTGATTTAACGTCTCGGCTGGACCCAGCCATTCTTTAGACAGATAAATTCGTCACCATCACCTCCCGCGGCTCATTGTTATGAAAGTAAGCTTTAAGTCTTTGCTCATTTACTTTAAAAATAGAACTGTCTTTGTCATTACAAATTGAAACTACCCCAAAAGGATGAACTTCTTTAACTCGAAATGGACCGGACCACTTAGATTTCAATTTACCAGGAAATAGTTTAAGGCGAGAATTATAAAGTAATACTAATTGATTCGGAATAAATTCTCTCTTCTCTATGCGAGCGTCATGCCATTTTTTTGTTCTTTTCTTATATAATTTTGCATTGTCATATGCATGAAATCGCATCTCATCGAGTTCATTGAGGTGAAACAACCTATTCTTTCCGGCTTCCTTATAATCAAAATTTAATTTTCTAGTAGCCTCCCTGAGAGGCCTTCCTACCCTGCCGGCTAGCGAGAGCCCGGTTAGCGGAGCCACCTCGGGGGAAAAAACTCTTAGCCTCCCCGAGAGGCCTTCCTACCCTGTCGGCTAGCGAGAGCCCGGCTAGCAGAGCCACCTCGCGGGAAAAAACTCAGCCTCCCCGAGAGGCCTTCCTACCCTGCCGGCTAGCGGAGCCACCTCGGTGGAAAACTCTTAGCCTCCCCGAGAGGCCTTCCTACCCTGCCGGCTAGCGAGAGCCCGGCTAGCGGAGCCACCTCGGTGGTAAAACTCTTAACCAACATGAATCTCCTGCCTCACCGAGTGAATCTCCTATCCTGCCAACTAGATGGGAGCCTGGTCAGCGGTCTCTGCTCGGGGCCTTAACCAATATGAACCTCCTGCCTCGCCGAGTGAATCTCCTGTCCTGCCAGCTAGATGGGAGCCTGGTCAGCGGTCTCTGCTCGGGGCCTTAACCAATATGAACCTCCTGCCTCGCCGAGTGAATCTCCTGTCCTGCCAGCTAGATGGGAGCCTGGTCAGCGGTCTCTGCTCGGGGCCTTAACCAATATGAATCACCTGCCTCACCGAGTGAATCTCCTGTCCTGCCAGCTAGATGGGAGCCTGGTCAGCGGTCTCTGCTCGGGGCCTTAACCAATATGAACCTCCTGCCTCGCCGAGTGAATCTCCTGTCCTGCCAACTAGATGGGAGCCTGGTCAGCGGTCTCTGCTCGGGGCCTTAACCAATATGAACCTCCTGCCTCGCCGAGTGAATCTCCTGTCCTGCCAGCTAGATGGGAGTCTGGTCAGCGGTCTCTGCTCGGGGCCTTAACCAATATGAATCACCTGCCTCACCGAGTGAATCTCCTGTCCTGCCAGCTAGATGGGAGCTTGGTCAGCGGTCTCTACTCGGGGCCTTAACCAATATGAATCACCTGCCTCACCGAGTGAATCTCCTGTCCTGCCAGCTAGATGGGAGCCTGGTCAGCGGTCTCTGCTCGGGGGCCTTAACCAATATGAACCTCCTGCCTCGCCGAGTGAATCTTCTGTCATGCCAGCTAGATGAGAGTCTGGTCAGCGGTCTCTGCTCAGGGCCTTAACCAATATGAATCACCTGCCTCACCGAGTGAATCTCCTGTCCTACCAGCTAGATGGGAGCCTGGTCAGCGGTCTCTGCTCGGGGCCTTAATCGCTTACCCTCCCTGGGAGGTCAACCTGTCCTGCCGGCTAGCGGAACCATCTGTGGGGAAAAATATTTACCCTCCCGGCTAGCGGAACCATGGTATACTCCCCACAGTGACAGCTAATATCTGTTCGTCCGGGAAATTTTCTCTTATCCCTACTTGTTGATTCTTCTCATCACTTTATTCTAATCTAGATAAATGATCGGCTATTTGATTTTCCGCCCCTTTTCGGTCCTTGATTTCAATGTCAAATTCCTGAAGTAAGAGTGTTGAAACCGAGACTTGCGAACAAGACTTAGTCTCTGTGGAGTTCGGGGCCCTCAGCTAGCCGAGGGGCGACCAATCCTTACTCCTCCCAAGGGAAAGCTCTAGGTTGAAGGTGTTGGAACTAGGAACTGGACCAAGGGCTTAGTGGGGAGGTCCCGCCACATACCCGGAAGTTCCCTAGGAACTTCCCCTCCCAAGCCACTACTAAGCTTGAGCACCACTGGAGGCTCTCCTCACCCCCTAGAGAGACTTGGGGAGGGAGAGAGAGAGGGAGAGAGCTAGCCTAGAATGAGATCCCTTCAAATGGTGCCCCCTTGGTCCTATTTATAGGATTTCTGAAGTTGGGTTGCAAATAGCCGAAAACTGGTCTGCCAGATTACCAAAATACCCTTGAACTGGGCTGCAGATAGCCAAATTCCGCTGCTCTTGGACTGCGAATAACCAAAACTGGACTGCGAATAGCCAAACCTCGCTGCTCTTGGGCGCTAAACGCAGACCGCCTACCCGACTTGGAGCTGGGCGAGCCGGAGGCCTCCCGGCCTCCCCGGCTCGCCCCCACAAGGCTCTGGGCGAGCCGGAGGCCTCCCGGCCTCCCCGGCTCGCCCCCACAAGGCTCTGGGCGAGCCGGAGGCCTTTCGGCCTCCCCGGCTCGCCCCTACTAGGCTCTGGGCGAGCCAGAGGCCTCCCGGCCTCTCCGGCTCGCCCCCACTAGGCTTTGGGCGAGCCGGAGGCCTCCCGGCCTCCCCGGCTCGCCCCCACAAGGCTCTGGGCGAGCCGGAAGCCTTCTGGCCCCCCCGGCTCGCCCCTACTAGGCTCTGGGCGAGTCAGAGGCCTCTCGGCCTCACCGACTCGCCCCCACTAGTCTCTGGGCGAGCCGGAGGCTTCCCGACCTCCCCGGCTCGCCCCCACAAAGCTCTGGGCGAGCCGGAGGCCATCCCGGCCTCCCCGGCTCGCCCCCACAAGGTTCTGGGCGAGCCGGAGGCCTCCCGGCCTCCCCAGCTCGCCCCCACAAGGCACTGGGTGAGCCGGAGGCCTCCCGGCCTCCCCGGCTCGCCCCTACTTGGCTCTGGGCGAGCCGAAGGCCTCCCGGCCTCCCCGGCTCGCCCCTACAAGGTTCTGGGCGAGCCAGAGGCCTCCCGACCTCCCCGGCTCGCCCCCACTAGGCTCTGGGCGAGCCGGAGGCCTCCCGACCTCCCCGGCTCGCCCCCACAAAGCTCTGGGTGAGCCGGAGGCCTCCCGGCCTCCCCGGCTCGCCCCCACAAGGGAACAGTCCTGGGATGCGCCCCTCAGACTCGACTCCCTCCCAATGCTCATCCCCCTCCTCCCGGGGTCGCGCCCTTTGGAAACATTGGGCCTAAAAATATCTTGGGCCTCGGGGGCCCATTCGGCGAATACAGGGTTGTACAAAGAGCACCCATCTAATCAGTCTAGGTTTAGCGTCCTTTTTCTCCAAAAGATACCAGATTGTCGAATGATCCGTATAAACTATCACTTTAGAATTTATTAAATAAGAACGGAACTTATCAAATGCAAACATTACGGCTAAGAGTTCCTTCTCGGTTGTGGTGTAGTTTATTTGTGCATCAATAAGTGTTTTGCTAGCATAATATATAGTATGAGAAATTTTATCCCGGATTTGTCCTAGAACAACTCCTACGGCATAATCACTAGCATCACACATAAGAACAAAAGATGACGACCAATCCGGTGTTGTGACAATAGGTGAAGAAACTAACTTGTGTTTTAATGTGTCAAAAGCGTGCAAACAGTGGTCATCAAATATAAAGGGGGTATCTTTTTCTAACAAGTTACATAAAGGTTTTGATACTTTAGAGAAATCTTTAATAAACCACATGTAGAACCCCGCATGGCCTAAAAAACTACGAATGCCCTTGACATTCTTAGGAGGAGGAAGTTTTTCAATAACTTCTATTTTAGCCCGATCTACCTCCAAACCTTTGTTTGATACTTTATGGCCTAAGACAATTCCCTCTCTCACCATGAAATGACACTTCTCCCAATTTAGCACTAAATTTGTCTCAAGACATCTTGTTAATACTTTCCTAAGAACTTCCAAACAACAATTAAATGACTTCCCAAACACAGAAAAATCATCCATAAACACCTCTATTCCTTCATCCATTAAATCAGTAAAAATAGATATCATGCACCTTTGAAAAGTGACGGGTGCATTACATAATCCAAATGGCATTTTGCGAAATGCAAACGTACCATAAGGACATGTAAATGTGGTCTTTTCTTGATCGTCCGGAGCAACCGTAATCTGATTATAGCCGGAATACCCGTCTAAGAAACAAAAATAATCATTACCCGCCAACTTATCAAGTACTTGATCAATAAAAGGTAGTGGAAAGTGATCCTTCCGAGTTGATTTATTTAGTTTCCTATAATCCATACATATTCTCCAACCGGTAACCGTCCTAGTTGGTATCAACTCGTTGTTATCATTTTTCACCACCGTAATTCCTCCCTTCTTCGACACACATTGTACCGGACTTACCCATTTGCTATCCGAAATAGGGTAAATAATTCCTGCATCTAACTATTTTATTATTTCTTTCATAACTACTTCCTTCATAGGTGGACTAAGCCTACGTTGATGTTCAATTGACCCTTTAGCCTCATCTTCTAATATTATCTTATGCATACAAATTGAGGGGCTAATGCCACTAATGTCTGCTATAGTCCATCTCATGACCTTCTTAAATTCTTTCAAAATAAGAAGTAATTTTTCTTCATCTTCAAATTTTAATGATGCATTAATTATTACCGGAAGAGTGCTTTCTTCTCCAAGAAAAACATATTTAAGATGTTCCGGAAGAGGTTTCAAATCCAAAGTTGGAGGTTCAATAATTGAGGGTTTCATAATTTTTGGTTCACTTGACCTAGTTATAGATTCAAAACTCCTAAAGATAGGCAATTTATAATGGGATTCTAAGACCTTCACACATTCATCTAATTCTAAATCATCATCCCACTCTTCATTTGTCAAAATTGTGAGAAGTCTTTGTTCTAGGTCATCTTCATTACCCTTAATTAATTGATTTTTAATCTCCACTTCTTCAATAGAGTAACAATCTTCTTTTTCATTTGGAAATTTCATAGCTTTTAGAATATTGAATGTTACTTCCTCTTCATTAACTCTCATTGTTAACTCCCATTTTTGTACGTCAATTAAAGTTCTGCCGGTTGCTAAAAATGGCCTCCCTAAGATTATGGGTACATCCTTATCCTCTTCCATGTCCAGCACTACAAAGTCGGCCGGAAAAATAAATTTCTCCACCTTAACCAATACATCTTCAACTATTCCCTTAGGGAATGCCAAAGTCCTATCGGCTAATTGGAGAGTAAGAGTTGTTGGAGCTATCTCTCCTAGACCTAACTTTGTATAAATAGATAAGGGCATTAAATTGATGCTTGCACCTAAATCGCATAATACTCTCCCGACAAATTTCACTCCTATGGAACACGGTATGGTAAAACTGTCGGGGTCCTTAAGTTTTTGAGGCAATTTCTTTTGCAAAATTGCACTACACTCTTTCGTTAATGCAACTATTTCTTTATCTAAAAATTTTCTTTTCTTCGATAAAATATCTTTCATAAACTTGACATAAATAGGCATTTGCTCTAATGCCTCGGCAAATGGAATATTAATTGTAAGTTTCTTAAAAATTTCCATAAATTTTTGAAATTGTTTGTCAAATTATGTTTTATTTAATCTAGATGGAAAAGGTGGAGGAGGGTAAATAATTTCTTTCTTTTTATTATTTTGTGGATCTACTTCCACTTCCTTCGGCTCCTTAACTTCTATAGACTCTTCTCTCCTAATCGTATTTTCTCTTGCCTCTTCCTCCCTTATCTTCTCTAGCAATCCATCCCCACTTGAGATCTCTACCTCACTCCTTAATGCAATAGCTTTACAATGATTATTTGGCTCTTCTCTTGTTGGATTAAGTGTGGTGTCGGATGGTAGCGATCTTATTGTTCTTTGATTTAAAGCATTGGCCAATTGGCAATTGTGGATTCTAAAGATCGGAGTGAAGACTCAATACCACCCATCCTAGAGTCATTCTTTTGAAACACCCCTACAATATACTCATCAGTCAATTTCCTATTATTGGTTTGTTGATTATGCATATGGGTTGGTATAGAATTAAGGTTTTGATTGAAACCTGGTGGTTGCATTGCATTTTGTGAATTTTTCCAAGATAGATTGGGATGATTTCGCCATTCTGGATTATAATGATTGCCGAAATTTGAAGGTCCTTGCCTTTGTTGGCCTCCAAGATAATGTACTTCTTCAGTTACTTGGTTTAATTGTTCCACTATCATTGGCACACTTGTTGAAGGGGTAGATAGAGAATCTAACCTCTTATTTATTAAATTAAATTGAGTGGCCATTTGAGCTGCTAACGAAGTGATTTGATCTACTTGATGAATACCGGCTGGATGGTTATTACCTTGCCTTTCGAATTCTTGGTAATTGTTAGAAGTAAGATCTTTTAAATTTTCAAAAGCATTTTCTGGATATTTCTTTAATAAAGACCATCCCGCGGCTCCGTCAACTATGATCATCGTAGTGGTTTGTAACCCGTTATAAAAAATTGTGACTTGTTGGTGTTGGGTCATCCCGTGATGTGGACACTTCCTAAGCATTTCTGTAAACCTTTCCCACGCTTCATAAAGTGTTTCGCCATGATTTTGGACAAAAGTGGTGATGTCTCTAACCAACTTAGCTGTTTTAGAAGGTAGGAAATATTTATTCAGAAATTTCTCTTTCATTTGATCCCACGTAGTGATGGAACCAGGAGGTAGAGAGTTAAGCCAATCTTTAGCCCGACCCTCCAAAGAAAATGGGAATAACCTCAATTGAATAGCTTCATCCGAAGCCCCGTTTACCTTGTACATATCACAGATTTCTAAGAATGTTCTTAAATGAGCGTTTGCATTTTCATGATTAAGACCCCCAAACTTGTTATGTTGTACTAGTTGCATTGTGGTAGAGTCTATTTTAAAATTATTAGCAGTGATTGTGGGTCGCGCTATACTAAATTGCAAACCTCCTCTTGACAGTGCGTTATAGTCGCGACAAGTCATTCGCGGTGCAGCGTTTTGAACATTATGACCATTGTGTTCGACTTGACCATTAGGGTCCACCTGACCCCCATGATCATTTTCATTGCCTTGCTGATTATTATCCATCTCTTGATGAATAATAGTGCTTGCTCTAACAGTTTGCCTATTCCGTCTACAAGTACGTTTGATTTCTAGATTCAAAGGTAATATTTCAATGTTACGAAATCGGGACATACACTAGACAAAAGTTCAGAGTTAAATAAAATAAAGACTTGGTCTCTAATTACTACGAGCTCACTAATATCATAAGAAATAAACCGTTAGATAGCCGCTTCCCCAGCAACGGCGCAGAAAACTTGATACGCCTTTAGTGTATATACTCAAGTATACGTGCCGGCTCAAGTAATATAATAGTGAGATAAGATCGTTCCCTCGGAGAAGTGAAAACTCTAACGCTTATGAGTATTAGCTAACTCTTTTCCTTAAATCCAAGTTAAATAATTTGATTGGTTTGATGAAATTAAATGGCAAAAAATTTGAAACTAATTTTAAAACTAAAAGTACTTAAGTTATATTTTATCAAATTTGAGAGAAAGGAATCTTGTATATCGCTTTCCTAGATCTGTTGTGATATTTGCTAATTATACTTATGCATTATATTTGTTTTACTATCTTGCTCGATTAAAAACTAGGAATCATAATCTCTCGATCTTTGAATTCCCATAACCTAGATTTCGCTAGTTATCTCTAACTTAGAAAAATGCAAGGTAAATTAAACCGCTCAAATCGCTATTGCTAATAAGGTGATGGAATCTCTTCCTCTCTCTTTATTATATCAAAATTATGATGTAAACACACCGCTCCTCTCTCGAATCTCGCGGCGTAGTATAAAAGTAAAAGATTTAAATTAGATATCTATGCGACTCATCTCTCGAATCTCACCGCATAACGTTAAGTATTTATCTTAAACAAATCGTGATTCCTCTCTCGAATCTCACCACGAAATATTGTAGATAAACATTATTCAAATCTTTCGCGATAAATCATAAAATTGATAAAGATAGCAAACCAAGAAATCATACGGAAAAATTATAAATTAAACATCACAACAAAAACTAGTACTTACGACATACAAGATAAGAAGGTTTAGTTCATGATCCTTGAAATGACAAACAAAATTGAAAAGATCTTACAAGACATTGTTCGGAGTTTAAATTTTAGCGCAGGAATTTGTCCTTTTCGTTGCCAAATCCGCTCAAATCTGCTTTCTATTTCTTCTTCTCCAAAAAGCTCTTCTTTTCTTTTCCTTTTTCTCTCTCTAAAAGTCAAGACTCTCTCCTCCTTCCCTTTACAAAAGTAATCCGTATATCTCCCCCCTTTTTCGAAACTGCCAAAGCCTTTTTAATTTCTCCACGCTACAGTCCAAAATCTGAAAAGATGCGTCCTTTCACCCAGGAACTGCATGCCCCATTTTGAATATTTCGAAAATCTGTACTTTTGGTTCAGCATATTTGATTTAAACCGCTATGTTATGACCAGGTTATGACCAAGCTGCTGCAATCTGCCCAGCAATATAATTCCAGCCTACAGTTGTCCGTTCTTTCATGGATTTCTCGCATTCCTGCACAAATATACTGCACGTTTGTCGATAAAACTGTCCACAATTACAGATATGATATTTATTAGTCAATTCGTCGTTGTCTTTCATATATTTTCTCAATGTTCACTAAAATAAAGGATTTAATAACTTCTTTTTTAGAAGTTATCAGCTACACAGATGCAGATTACGCAGGTGACGTTGATGATCGCAAGTCGACATCAGGTTATGTGTTCATGTGTGGAGCCACTGCCATTTCCTGGTGCAGCAAGAAGCAGGACTCCATTTCCCTCTCCACCACTGAGGTCGAGTACAAGGCGTCGTCCTTAGCAGCTCAGGAGTGTGTCTGGCTGAGAAGGCTGGTGGAAGATGTGGATGAGAAGGTCAGAGGACCTACTGTGCTGCGTGGCGACAACGAGAGCGCTCTGAAGCTGGCAACCAACCCAGTGTGTCACGCAAGGACAAAGCACATAGAGATCGAGCACCACTTCATCCGAGAGAAGGTGTTGGGTGGCTCGCTTGCGGTGGAGCATGTGCGGAGTGAAGAGAACCTGGCGGACATCTTCAAAGCCCCTATCTGCGGGGCCGTTCAAGAAACTACGCGCTTGCCTTGGAGTTGTCCCTGAAGCTCACTTCAAGGGGGAGTGTTGAGAGTTGAAGTGGCTAGAGGAGGGGCGAGTGGAGGTAGGAGGCCAAGCTGGGCGAGTCCATCTTCTATGGGTGGCGAGTGGAGCAAGGAGGGCTGCTGTGGAGGTGCGAGTAGGCCTTGCCGAGTGGAGGTTGTGCAGCCTAGGGGGCGAGTGGAAAAGTGTGGGGGGCTGCCTTGTTGTGGGCTGCCGAGTGGGTGCAAGGAGTTTGAAGTGAGAGGGGGGCTGCCTTGTTGAAGCTGGGCGAGTGGGAGCTTTGACCTGGGCGAGTGGAAGTGAGAGGAGGGGGCGAGTGCTGATGTTGGCGAGTGGAAGTGAGAGGAGGGGGCGAGTGCTGAAGTTGGCGAGTGGAGCCTGTGAGAGGGTGTTTGCCGAGTGGAGCTTGGAGGAGGGATGAGTGCACCCCTCTTCCCCCCTCCCCCCCCCCCCCCCCCCCCCACACACACACACACACACATTCTCCCCAAGTGACATAAATGTGAAGAGAGAGAGGGAGAGAGAGAGGGAGAGAACTAGTGATCAACTAGTGGAGGAGTGAGATTGGGAGTGTTCTTACACCCCAGGAGAGTCCAACCCCAACCCGCACCTCAGCGAGAGGTGGAGGGTGCACTGTGAGGTGGAGAGTGCAGGGTTGAGTGTGTTGTGAAGTGGAGAGTGTGTTGACAAGCTCAACGGCACTAAGTGGAGAAGCGGACCTTGTCCGCAACAAGTTATTCTTTTATTTCAGCTGTTGTGAATCAAGGAGTATGCACCTTGTATTCATCTTGTCTACTTGTAAATTGATTGCCTAGTTATAATATAGCTCTCTTTGTCCATCGTTTGTATACTTGATTGGTAGCAGCACGAAAATTTAATAATTAAAAGCCTGAAACTCTGGATCCTTAAGTTTCACGCGTTAGCCTGGAATCAAAAACTTCATCTTCTTCATCCTCAAATCAATCATTCATTCCTCTGTTAAATGAACTTTAGTTTCCTATGAACTCATCTTCATCTTTTCAGGCATGAACTTCAGTTTCCTATGAACTCATCTTCATCTTTTCAGGCATGAACGTCAGTTTCCTATGAACTCATCTTCTTCTTTTCAGGCATGAAATTCAGTTTCCTATGAACTCATCTTCATCTTTTCAGGCATGAACTTCAGTTTCCTATGAACTCATCTTCATCTCTTCAGGCATGAACTTCAGTTTCCTATGAACTCATCTTCATCTTTTCAGGCATGAACTTCAGTTTTCTATGAACTCATCTTCATTTTTTCAAGCATGAAGTTCAGTTTCCTATGAACTCGTCTTCATTTTTTCAGGCATGAACTTCAGTTTCCTATGAACTCATCTTCATCTTTTCAGGGGGGAACGTTAGTTTCCTATGAACTCATCTTCATCTTTTCAGGCATGAACTTCAGTTTCCTATGAGCTCATCTTCATCTTTTCAGGCATGGACTTCAGTTTCCTATGAACTCATCTTCATCTTTTCAGGCATGAACGTCAGTTTCCTATGAACTCATCTTCATCTTTTCAGGCATGAACGTCAGTTTCCTCTGAACTCATCTTCATCTTTTCAGGCATGAACTTCAGTTTCCTGTGAACTCATCTTCATCTTTTCAGGCATGAACTTCAGTTTCCTCTGAACTCATCTTCATCTTTTCAGGCATGAATTTCGGTTTCCTATGAACTCTTTATCTTTTCAGGCATGCATGCATGTTCTGTTGGGATCAAGTACATTCATGAGGTTTTTCGCTCTTACGGATCTTGATTGCTTCCGCCATGATTGTGCAAAGTTCAAGAATAAGTTATGACCGCAGATCTTAGTTGCGCCTCGCAGATCTTCTTCCATGCTACCATTTGGTTCATTTGAACTCGGGCTCCTTTTGACGAGGCGTTTTTGCACTCACATTCTCATCGCTCCAATTCTCACCGCCGAAACAAACCGACTCTAAAACAATTTTGTTTTTCCATTCTGCGTTCTTCTTCATGTTGGTTCCTCAAATTCAGCTCAAAATTGAATGCCCAATCAAGGAGTATAATAGGTAAGTACTCCTTAGCCCAACACAAATTTGAGTCGCATGATCAAAACAAACGATTATTAAACAACCATCCCCAAAAAGAGTTATGTGCCTAAACGGTTAGCCCAAACCTAACCCGAGCTTCTGATGCTCGCCGTCTATGAAGCACCGATACTTCCTTGAGGGTCACGTACCCGTATTGGATACGTATCCGATACCGGTATACGGATACGTATCCGATACCGGTACGTACCCGATACTCACGGATACACCTGTTATTCTAGTCTGTAGATACACTTGGACTTGGTAGATTGTTCTACATATTGTAATAAAAGTATATTTTTCTGAAGTAAACAAAAGACTTTTGTGTGTCTTTTAGAAAAGAAAAATTACCCATAATTACATCTAGCGATGCTTATTTATTATTGTAACAAAATGTACTTCAGATTTAAGTATTTTTTTTTCGTTTAAAATATAAAGAATTTGATTTAAATTTTTTTCATTTTGTATTTTTACTATATATTTAAAGATTAGATGTTTCAGATTGGTATTGTTTCTGCTTGTTCAACATGAATTTTTCTATGTTTAATATTTTGCTAACTTGTCTTTAGACGAATCAGAAGTTGAAAATGTGTTATTCTCCAATAAGGGGGAAGAAGAAGAAGAAAATGACTGATAAATATTCTTAAATTTAAAATGATTATGAATATTTTTTTTGTTTGAGAACTTCATATTATATTGCATTAACTATGAATTTGTACTTGAATTAGTGATTTATGCAATTATGCTTGATGCTTTATTATTTTGAGGACTTTTAATTACATTGGTGAGATTAAACATATAGATTTATTATATTTAATACAACGTATCTCGCCGCACCCGTATCCTTATTTTTTAAATTTTGGCGTACCACCGTACCGGATACGTATTGTACCCGGTACTAGTACCCGTACCGGTGCTTCCTAGCTCGCCGTCAATGATCTTCTCCATGTTGGAAGAGAATTGTGCCCAAAAATCCTTATTTTTCTAACAAGATCGAGGATACCTATCCTCCATTGTGATAATCTTCCTGCAATGCTCAAACTTTTCTATTGGCATAATCTCCAGGAGCATATCCAATGCGTTCTCATCGGTGACAGCCTTTCAAAGCTCCAATCCCTTCTCCTCCATATCGCACTCTGAAGCAAAAAAAATCTACAACCCCTTTCCATTTTACCATGTATTATGTCGGGTTGTTTCAGATTTCAAATACCTGAACTACCTGTCTTTGTTTTGGGGCTGTTGTGCATATATGGCTTGATCAGAACCATTACACCTTGATTTATGTTATCTACAAGATACAACATAAATGCGCCAAAGTAGAGACGGTATACCTGAATCAAATGGAGTAGTAACAGAATACTTCAATGATAGAGTTTGTCTAGCACAATAAAAAAGTACGCAAGCAAATGGAAGGTGAATTTGAGCCAATCAACATTGAAACCCAATGTCACAAGAACATTTGTAGCTTAGTTCGTTCTTTCAAGGGAACCGGAAGAAGCTCAATCCGAAAATGGCGAAGGCTAGGCCACCTGGTTCCGGCGGCTCGCAAAAACATCGAAGGCGTCGACCAAGAAAACAGCGAGCGGAGGCGTCGGGAATTGCGGACAACGAGCGGAGGCTTCAACCGGCATAATTTTGCCCCCCGGTCAGTTCGAGCAGTTCGGGCAGTTTCCGATTGCAATGTGTGAATCCTGCAATCTCAAAAAAGATAGTGGAGTTAGCAATTGCGCGCGCTATAAACTTTGCAAAGTTCAAACGCGCGCGGATCAAAAGTACGCTACGAACTTAGCGGTGCTAAGCGCGCGTTGAGCGAGGGCGCCGTAAAAGCACGATCGGAGTCGTGCGAGGACGACGCAAAGGAGCGGCGGGCGTGCCGAGGGAGATCGCCCGGCAGGCCGCGCTCGCTAGCGCGCAAGCGCGCGGGCCGCACGAGCGTTAACGCGCAGGGCGCGCGCTAACGCGCAGGCGCGCGCGCTAGTGGGCTAGCGCGTCGGGCGCGCGATAGCGGGCTAGCGCGTCGGGCGCGCGATAGCGCGCCGGGCGCGCGAGCCAGCGCGCAGGGCGCGCGCGCAGGCGTGCGGACGCGCAGGCGCGCGCTACCGCGCGGGCCAACGCGCGCGCGCAGGCGTGCGGGCCGCGCGCGCTAGCGCGCAGGCTGCGCGCACGCGCGCGGTTGAGCGGTAACGCGCACGTGAATGTGCGCGACCTTGACGTGGTCGTGTGCGCGGTCGCGCGCGTGCGTGTTTGGGCGTGGCGTTGCGCGCGACTGTGCGAGGAGATAGTGGGTTTGACCCACTTTATTCTCCATGACCCACTCATCTTAGTGGAGGAGTTGAGTTTTGGGCTAATCGCAGCTCGGGTTTCTTTTCACAACCCATCAAGTTTCATCTCAAATATTTTGCATTTACACAGGATGGGCTGCGATTGGACCCAGTTGCAAAAATATTATCGCATATATCTGGGATCAATATAAATATGTTGAAATATCTCAATTATGATTCTCATAAATATCCCATTTTTATAATTCAGAAATAAATACAAATCCATCAAATTAATCTAAGAAATTATATTGATTTGTTTGTATGAATAAAATTAGAAAGAGCGACAAAATAATCCCCAATAATGCTGAGCTGTCACCACACTACTCTGAGAAATTTTTTTATGAGAGTATCGCTGCTTGCTGTAGCTGCGCAAATAAATACCGTCATTTAAACCGGGCCCACCTCTTTCTTTCCCCCTTCCCTTCCCGCGAGAACCATTCCCTTTCTCCTCGACTCCTCTCCGACTCCTCTGGCGAAACACCGCATGAGGGAGGGTGGCTAGCAGTCGGCCCGCCGGGAAGCAGCGCCATCTTCTCCGTCGACGAAGGGCGGACCAAGTTTACTCACTGAACAGAGGTAAGTAACCTTCTTCTAGGATTTGTACTTGGTTATGTTTCTAGGATCGCAGCCCCCTTTCTGTCGAGGTAAACATTTCATGTTTGTTTAGGGTTTTTAGGGTTCATGTTTGTTCTCCCCTCGTTTCTTCATAGGCTTGTTTACGAGATGTCATTGGAGAAGGGGAGTAATGAAGTTGAGATCGACATGGTTGATATGGAGAAATGCAGTGATAGTCATGTAAGCTTTTCATTCTTGCATTCTTCTGTGCTTAGCCTACCATTCTTCACTCAACTGTATTTGTTGGGTTAAGTGCAACTGTATTTTCATTCAACTGTATTTTTATAAGTAACAACGACTGTATCATTCATTCAACAGTATTTCTAAGCTTTAGTAAAGCTGTATTTTGCAAATTTCCTGTTTCATCCAGGCGAAGGAAGAGCAAATTGCTTTCCATATTGTGAACTCTGAAGAAGAGGCGTATGCTATGTACTGTGAGTACGCTCATCGAACAGGATTTAGTGTTCGTAGACAACATGTGCTATATTGGACACACAAGAATTATTAAAGCCCGTGAATATGGTTGTTCAAAAGCCGGAAAGAAGCAAACAAAACCCTCACCTAGAAAGTATCGCAAATTAGATACCCGAACTAGTTGTCTTGCATGCATACATTTCAAAGCTGATACAGATGGTAAGAACTGGACAGTTGTAAAATTCGTGGAGGAGCATAATCACCCCCTTGCATTGGAGAAAGATCAGCATTTATTGAGGTCACATCGCAAAATATCAGATATGCAAGGTAATTTTTTAAAAAATATGACAGGTGTCGGTATCAGAACAGTGGCTGCCTACAATTTTCTATCCGATGAAGTCGGAGGTGTTGAAAATATCGGATTTACTAAGGTTGATGCCTATAATTATGCTCATCTGGGGAAAAGAGCTTTAATTGAAAGTGGTGACTCGCAAAGCTTACTGAAGTTGCTAAAGGAGAAACAACTACAGGATAACATGTTCTCGTATGATGTACGGACAGATGAACATAACAGGTTAACTAATTTTTTTTGGATGGATGGTCACAGCAAAATAGATTACGACTTTTATGGTGACGTCATTATTTTTGATACAACATATAGATTAAATAAGTATAATCTGGCATGTGCACCGTTCATTGCTGTTAACAATCACTGGCAAAATATTTGCATTGGTTGCGCTTTCGTTGCAGATGAAACCATTGATTCCTTTTGTTGGGTTTTTGACACATTTCTGAAATTTGTTGGTGGTAAAAAACCCAAAACTATTTTTACTTCGGCTTCGATTTGTCTTTCAATTTTTCAAGTATTCCTGACGTATTCATGCTCTAATTAGTTGTAATGAACTCTAGAGTATTATGGGATAATTAGCTGTCATGAACTCTTGATTTTTATGGGATAATTAGTTTTAATGTTCATTTAAGATGCAACACATTATGTTGTTGTGATCTTACTTGTTAAAATCTGACAAAATGCCACAAAAAGCCATACAAATGTGTTATACAGCAAGGTGTAATATGGTTCAGCAAGGTGTAATATGTGTTATACAGCCACAAAAAACCATATAGTCAGCCAAACTGAAACTTGATCCAGATTACAGCCATTGTATCTATTAAAGCATTAAAGTAGAAAATGTTCGGAAAATGTCTGCAGCAATTTCGGCCCGGAACCGCGGCATATCTGACTGCCACTTCTTGTTGTCAATCCATGCGATCTCCTTGTGCGATAACACCGCCTCCATATATTTAAGTACAAACACGCCACAATCATGCCCGTTCTCCTGCATTGGCAGATCAGCAACTTCGTTGATACGCCAGGTGGTAATATCTGCCGGCAAAGCTTCACATGCGTCCTCATATAAAATCCTTACCTGCATAAAACATTAATTGTCATTAATAACAGAATATCATCTATCATAGCTCTGTGGTGTATATGTATCATACTAATGCAGGAATGCCGGCACGATGGGTGCTGCTGCTAAGCGAATCATAAAACTCTCAATGCTTCTCCTTGAGGTGGCAAACTAACAATGCTCAATGGCTCTCCAGGTGGCATGGCATTACAATTAGATCTGAAGATTCTACATTGACCGGTGTAATATGGTTCAGCAAGTTCTTGCAGTTTCTAACTTTGTTCCTTTTATAGTACTACAAATTTAAGTAGGAGATTAAGAAAGATGAAATATTGAAAACAAACGAAATTATGGGTCGAAGCACATACTGCATGATCCGGTGAAACGTACAAAAAATTTTTGAAGCGTGTCTTCGATCTTTTCCTCTTGGCACTAAGGACCACTACATATGCATTCAGGTGCGTGTCGGTTAACCAACCATTGCCCAGAAGATCGTCCACCCCACCTCTAGTTAGTACGATGTTCCCACTCTGAAAAATAACTTGAGACCTACAATAAAAAATGTAAAATAAGTATACGAGAGAAGTGTTATGAAAATTTGAGCATGGTAAGCACGATTTACCTGTTTGGGAACCGCTTAAGAACAAAATCAATAGTCTCTAGGATCCGAGGGGTAATATATGGTCTACCGGGAAAGTTGGGCACCAAAATAACCTCTTTGTCGACATGCGGGGTGCCAAGTACCTTCTTTTTCCGGTGGATCCTCTGCGTTGGGGAGACAAGGGTGACTTCGGGCGAACTGGGGGAGGTAAAGTCTATTTTCGGTGAGACTGGGTCATGGGGGTCATGGGCATGGGGAGGGGATGGTGTGCTTGATGGCCTATGAGGCATTGATTGAGATGTGGTTGCTTGCAACCTCTCAAACCAACTCTCACAAAAACTCTTCAAAGATCTTTCCACCCTTCCAACTTCGTCTCCTATGAACACCCGTAGCCGAGATTCCATTGCACTCCAACCTTCAGCAGATTGGAAAGCATCTTTCTTTCTTCTTTTCTCCTTATCCTTCATCGCTCTCCTAAGCAACATCTTCTCGTTCCTCCTAACAATCTTCTTCTGCTCTTCCTTAAACTTCACATTATCAAATGCCTCAAAATCCGAGTCTTCCTCAACCTCCTTCACATGTGTACCCCTCTTTTTCCTCGTTTGTTTAACATCTTCAAAATCAGACTCGATCTCCTCCGAACCAAGGAGTTTCTTCTCATCCTCCGTTATACTTCCAAACTTACCTCTAACCTGCAAAATATAACATAAACGATTATAGATTTATTAAAAAGAAATAAAAGTCTGCAACATTGAATGAGTTGTATGCACCTGATTAGGTTTTCTGAGCTCACTACGCAAATCAAAACAAAACTTCGCACTATATCTAATCTTGTCGGACCATCGACATATCCGAGGACGGACTAGATAATGAACTACTCTTTGAACATTGGTGTGCTCATAAAACCACACCTACCAAAAACATGTTAATTATAAATATACAATTCAATACCAAAGTATAGATGTAGATTTATGTCATACCAATAAGACCGTGGAGCAGCCTTCAAGATAACCCAAACAGGTGCCTACGTCTCGAACTGTAGTGGCATGACTAAGACTGTCCAGCTGTGAATGCAAGAATGAATGTATGGCCTTCGGCCAATTGTACTCTTTGAAAACACTAACAGAGTTCACGACAGCCAAATAACTTGGAATCTTAAGCGTCTTCAACGGGAAAAAAAAGACCGCCAACAAATACCTAATTAAAGTGTTCACTCGTCTAGGCTCCAATGTTGGTGACCAATCCTCATTGACAAGAGTTCGTATTTCATTATGCAAGTCTTTATGTGTCAACTCTAAACATGGGAGTCTAACCATGTTAAAGTCACGACCACGGTTGGGTAGCCCCAGTATCAACGCTATTTGATTAACGGACATCCTCAAGTACACATTACCAATTAAGAAAGTCTTCCTCTCCCTGCTATAAAACCTAACAAGCATATACAACAGAGGGATATTCTGCGGAAGTGTTGGCATATCAAACAACGGCAAAATTTTTGCATCTCCAAGAACTTTCTTGGACTCCTCAGAGAGAACATTTAACAGTGGACGGGCATTTGAGACAAAGGTGGAGACTGCACACCTACAACTCAGATAATTGCTACCTGGCATCTGAGGAAACAACAAGAAACAAGGAAATAACCCAAATGTTTTCATTTGTTTCTCTTTGTGATATGAATTTAGCAATGTAAGTATAAATTACCCATAATATAAATACCCCAAATGTTACAGCACTCCTCATTTGTAATGATATTACATATTGATAGAGATAAAATTTATGGTAAATTAGTTCCAAAGAAATGTAAACATAATCTAAATCATTTGGGTACAAACCCTAGTTCCAACTGTGTGTTCAACTGCATTTTTAGAGTTAAAAATGACTGTATGTGATATACGACTGTATTTCCAGTAAAGTACAACTGTATTGGAACAAAAATTTTGGATGCAGAACAAAATTGGAGGGGCGTCACTTGTCGGATGCTAGGTTAGGCACAGAACACACAAGCTGCGATCCTAGAAAAAACCCTAAAATACAAACCCTAGATGAAGGTTACTTACCTCTGTTCAGTGAGTAGGAGATCCGCCCTTCGTCGACGGAGAAAATGGCGCTGCTTCCCGGCTAGCCACCCTCCCTCGTGCGGTGATTTCGCCGGAGGAGTCGGAGAGGAGTCGAGGAGAAAGGGATTGCTTCTCGCGCAGGGAAGGGGAGAAGGGGGGAAACTCGGGAAAGAAAGAGGTGGGCCTGGTTTTAAATGATGGTATTTATTTGCGCAGCTACAGCAAGCAGCGATACTCTCATAAAAAAAATTCTCCGGGCAAAGCCACGCGCTGCAAAGTGGATTTTGACGGGCATGTTGGTCCATTCCATTTTTGACTTTTCAGCGTAAAAACATTTTATGCATGTACGTGTTTATACGTCTCGCCCAAGTTGGGGCGCCTGTCGCTCTTGACTGTGCCCTTTTTTTAAGGTGAACTTTTATTATATACCCTCAAAGAAAAGGGTTCGAATTTGGTCCGTATGCGCACCTCATTTGAGAGGTGCGCGGGCAGATCCGACCGTAGGATCACACGATCGATGGTCGAGATGCATCTCCCGCAATACATCTCAAATACTCCTCTAATACTGTTTTATCATTTTCCCGCAATACGGTGCAAATATTGATCTGCACCGTTGGATTTTGCTATCCTACGGTCGCAGGTGCACATACGCATGAAAAAATTTGTCCAAAATATTTCAATTATTATTATTTGGCGGTGGAGTTCCGGCATTGCCCTCCGTATTATTTTTTTTTTACAAAAAAGAAATATCGCTCATTTGTGATCATCTTAGCTTGCCCAATCTCTTATAAAGATCTGTGGAAAGTTCTAGAAGCATCTTAGGGTTCTTATATTATAAGATGGTTAAAATTGAATCTTCAATAGAATACTAGCTCTAGAATACATGGTGGGAATATTCCATTACTCTGATAAAGATACTTAGAAAATGTATTTAGAGGTTTAGCGAGGCCCGTCTCATTTACCGCTCGGTTTTTGAGCAAAATTTAATATTAAAGTCTTTAATTTCAAATAATTTGTTTTTGTTTTTGTTTTTCCTAAAATATCTTATAAAATTGGATTGGGATCAAAATTGTTAGGCTCTTATAAAGCATTATAAAATTTTACAAATAATATGTCAATAGGAAAAAATAATATCAATGTATAATGGCTAAAATATCTTATACTAATTTTACAAATATTTTATAATCAAAATTATCGTCGTCTGAATGCTTATGTTTTAAATAGTATATGATCATCGCATTAAGCCTTTTGATTTAAATGTAATTTAAGTATCAGAGAGCGTAGCACGATTGCACAAGTCCTCATTAAAATAATTTGTTTAGATTAATTTATTAAATGTAAAAAAATTATCGTACATATTGATACGAGTGAGAGGCACGGGGCTCTTAGAAGGGGCGTTCAACCCCTCTCCACGGTTGAGTGCAGTCCACCGGTCCAACCCCTCTCCATGTTGGGTGTGGTTCCCATCCGAGACGGTAAAAACCACCGAGCGCGGCTCGTGAATTCAATTGGAACAAGTTAACTACAAGTGGAGTGCGGATATCCAAATTGATTTTGGTGTAATGGTACAACCGGCCTCCCCTTTTGGTCAAAGATAAAAGCCATATATATATATTCTTATTTTAGGCATTAGTGGACAGCATTCATTGCAGCGGTTCCCAAAATCAAAATAATAAAAAAAAGTGCCCTCTCTCTCTATTCATTCCCGTGCTCCTACCGCCTAGGTTAAGCAGTGATCCCGTTCTTGTTTGGAGCAGCACCAGCCGGCCTCTTTGGAGGGAGATCTCGCCGGCCCTTTGCTTGGAGAATAGCCGTCGGCCTCTTGGAAGGAGTTGCTGCCGTCGGCCTTGTTGAAGGAGGTGAGATCCGGACGGGTTTTGGAGAGGAGATCTTGCCGAGCTTGTTGGAGGTAGATCCGGCCGGCCCCTTGTTTGAAGGAGAGATCCTGCCGGCCATGTTGAAGGAGAGATCCGGCCCTTGTTGTGTTGGTGTTGGAAGACCCGGCTTCTTGTTTTGAAGGAGGAGATCCCGCTGCCGTCTCGAGGTGTTGTACGTCGCCTTGAAGGTTGAAGGCGAAGAAGGAAGGGGCTGCGTATAGCCGTCCTTGTTCATGGATTTGGAGAACGTCATCTTCGACGTTGGACGGATTATCCAATCCGTCCGGGGTAACGAATTTTTCATCCACTCGTGCTTAATTTTCTCGTTTCAATATTGTGTTTTTGTATCGTGTTGGAAAGAGAGTGTTGTAAAATCATTTGTGGATTATTCTTGTGGTGGAGGAGTGAAGATCCTTTGTGGATCGGTGGAGGGAAAGCCTGTATTCCGTGCGTGTGATTTATCACATTTTGTAGTGGAGGCTTTCCGGGTTGGACTCCGATCGTCCCGTGGTTTTTCGCCCAAGTTGGGTTTTCCACGTTAAAATTTTTGTGTGCTTTTACTTTCTGCATTACTTTATTTCTATTGTTATTTTTCGATATAGCGCGCTCGCGGTGCTCGTTCTAATCTGCAACAGGTGCTCTAGTCGGGATTGTACGCTCTCAATCCCAATAAGTGGTATCAGAGCAAGGTTCAGTGACAGAGCCGTTTCAGTGATAGAACAGATACCGGGCTGACCTTTTGGGTTCAGGACGAGTTGATTGTGATCTCGGGTGTGCAATTGGGAGTGGTAGTTTACGACCATTGGCCCGCTGGCTATCCTCTCCAATTGCATATTTTGAGATAGTCAACTCAAAGATCAGTGGTCGGTCCGGCCAGTTGGCAGAGCAGAATGGAGTCCACATCAGGTTCAGAGCAGATGGTAAAGTTGAATGGGGCCAATTACCACCAGTGGCATCTTCTGATGGAAGATCTGATCTACGTGAAGGGTTGGCATGCTCCTGTCTTTGAGGAGATGCCAAAGGACACAGATCCGGCCAAATGGAAGGTGGAGCATCGGAAGCTGTGCGGGTTCATTAGACGGTTCGTGGAGCCGAACGTCTATAACCATGTGGCTAGCATCACCGATGCGAAGACTTTGTGGAAGACTCTCGAGACGTTGTATGCCAAGAGCACGGGCATCAACAAGCTGTATTTGTTGAAGAAGCTGGAGAGTTCAGATACCGAGAGGGCTCACCCATTTTGGATCATGTCAACGAGTTCCAGAAAATTATTGATCGCCTGACTGCTATGAAGGTGACGTTTGAAGACGAAGTGAATGCTTTGTGGCTACTCAAGTCACTTCCAAACTCATGGGAGATGGTCAGAGTTTCTCTGATCAATTCTTCCCCCCAGGGGATTGTTTCCATGGAAATCGCCAAGAGTGGGATCTTGAATGAGGAGGTGAGACGAAAGTCTCAGGGGACTTCAGGCTCTTCTTCACGAGCTGATGTTCTTTATACTGAGTCCAGGGGGAGAGGAAGGAGTAAGAGCCGAGGAAGGAAGGAGGACAGGAGTCAGAGTAGGGGAAAGTCGAAGTCACGTTATCAGAACGTGGAATGCCACTACTGCCATAAGAAGGGTCACTTCAAGAAGTTCTGCTATTCCTTGAAGAACGATCACAAGAAGAGGGGGATTGCCACTGAGGGCAATGATGAGGGTCACACGGCGGCCATTGTTTCGACTGAGGAGGACGACGTCATTATTATTGGCGACGACGTCACTGCCGCTCTCGTGTGTGATGACTAGTCCTGGATCGTTGATACTGGAGCTTCTGCGCATGTCTCCCACAACAGGAAGTTATTTGCCACCTACACCACTCATGACTGTGGGGTGTTGAAGATGGGCAATGGGGATACGTCCAAGGTGATTGGGTGTGGAGACATGCATCTGAAGACGAGTACTGGAGCCCTACTAGTGCTGAGGGATGTACGGCATGTGCCAGATATTCGCTTCAATCTGATATCGGTCGGCAAACTTGGAGACGAAGGACACTTGGGCATCTTTGGAGGAGATTTATGCAAGCTGATCAGGGGATCACTTGTGATGGCCCGAGGTTATAGAGATTCTGGACTGTACTACATGGAGGGGAGGCCTGAAGCTGCTCAGGCCAACTCCGTTAGGGACGAGGCATTCACTTCCTTATGGCATAGGAGGCTGGCACACATTAGCCAGAAGGGTTTGGGATGCATAGCGAAGAATAAGTTGATTAGTGATATTTCTGGTGATCACTTGGAGAGGTGCGACCGCTGTATGGCTGGGAAACAGAATAGGATTTCATTTCACAACCACACATCCACCAGGAGATCGGAGCCGTTGGAGCTAGTTCACACAGACGTTTGCGGACCACTGAAGGTCCAGACCAGAGGAGGTGCTTCATACTTTGTTACCTTCATTGATGATCACTCGAGGAAGCTTTGGGTCTATGCTATCAAGACCAAAGATCAGGTCCTCGATACTTTCAGGAGATTCCACGCTGAGGTGGAGAGACATTCTGGGAAGAAACTGAGATGCATCAGGTCCGATAACGGGGGAGAGTACATTGGTCCGTTTGATGAGTACTGTAGAGAACATGGCATTAGACATGAGAAGACCCCACCGAAGACGCCGCAGCTGAATGGCGTAGCTGAGAGGATGAATCGGACACTGATGGAGAGGATTAGGTGCATGCTATCTGAGTCGAAGCTGCCAGGGATGTTTTGGGGCGAGGCTCTTCTTACTGCAGCGCATGTCATCAACCTCTCGCCAAGTTCAGCTCTTCAGGAGGATGTCCCAGATAGGATCTGGTATGGGAAAGACCTCTCTTACAGTCACTTGCGGGTATTTGGCTGCAAAGCCTTCGTGCACGTCCCCAGGGACGAGAGATCGAAGTTGGATTCGAAGACCCGCCAGTGTATTTTCTTGGGGTACGGCTACAGTGGAGAGTTTGGGTACAGGTTCTTTGATCCAGTTGAGAAGAAGCTTGTACGTAGCCGGGATGCTGTGTTCTGTGAGGATCAGACTGTTGGTGATCCTGAGGGGACAGTTGAGTTGGAGGTTGACTCTCGTGCTGTTGCAGAGTCACCTATGGTTGGAGCTGATGATACTGAGGAGGCTACTGAGCCTGAGCCAGCACAGGGTACTGATACCCTTCCGGATCATGATATCACCACTGATGGTGAACCAGGAGTTGCTGAGGACATTGCTGATGATGTGCCTGCACCGGCCCCTGAGCCTGCCTTGCGGAGATCGGATCGTGCCAGGCACCCGTCCGCCAGATATTCTGCATCAGAGTTTATACTGCTGACTGATGCGGGGGAGCCTGAGAGCTATGACGAGGCTATGGAGAGTGCTGAGAAGCGCCAGTGGATGGCTGCTATGCAGGAGGAGATGCATTCGCTGCAGAAGAACCACACATATGATCTAGTGAGGTTGCCTAAGGGCAAGAAGGCCTTGAAGAATCGTTGGATTTTCAGGGTGAAGCAGGGAGATTCCTCCACACCTCCAAGATACAAGGCCAGGCTTGTGGTGAAGGGTTTTGGGCAGCGACAAGGTGTTGACTTTGATGAGATCTTCTCGTCTGTGGTGAAAATGTCATCTATTCGAGTTGTACTTGGCCTCGCTACGAGGCTAGATTTGGAGATAGAGCAGATGGATGTCAAGACCGCCTTTCTGCATGGCGATCATGAGGAGGAGCTTTACATGGATCAGCCTGAGGGCTTCAGTGTCAAAGGGAAGGAAGGTCTAGTGTGCCGCTTGCAGAAGAGTCTATATGGCTTGAAGCAGACCCCGCGGCAATGGTATAGGAAGTTTGATTCCTTTATCGAGGAGATCGGCTTCAGGAGGACCACTCTTGACCATTGTGTGTACATCAGGCAGTATGCTCCAGAGGACTTCGTCATTCTGCTGTTATATGTGGACGATATGCTGATCGTCGGGAGGAGCACTGCTCGCATTGCTGAGTTGAAGCGGCAGTTGAGCTCCGCTTTTGAGATGAAGGATCTGGGTGTTGCGAAGACCATTTTGGGGATGCACATTCGCAGAGACAGGAAAGCCAGATTACTTTGGTTATCACAAGAGCGGTATATCCGCAAGGTGCTGCAGATGTTTGATATGGATCAGGCGAAGAAGGTGAGCGTTCCTCTTGCAGCTCACTTCAGGCTTACTGCAGATCAGTGGCCCAACACACCCGAGGAGATTGAGGAGATGCAGAAGGTTCCGTATGCATCTGCAGTTGGGAGCCTTATGTATGCGATGGTGTGTACACGTCCAGACATTGCGCATGCGGTTGGGACCGTTAGCAGATTTCTCTCCAATCCTGGGAGAGAGCATTGGAGCACAGTGAAGTGGATACTCAGATACCTGCAGGGGACGTCTGACTTGACACTGAGATTTGGAGACAGTGAGCCAGAGCTGTTGGGCTACACTGATGCGGACATGGCTGGAGATTTGAATTCCCGGAGGTCGACGTCTGGGTACTTGATTCTGTTTGCAGGGGGAGCTGTCTCGTGGGTATCGAGATTGCAGAAGTGCGTGGCACTGTCCACTACGGAGGCTAAGTTTATTGCGGTTATTGAGGCTGGGAAGGAGCTGCTTTGGATGAAGAGGTTCATCAAAGAGCTTGGTTTCACTCAGGACCGATACACACTCCTGTGTGACAGTCAGAGCGCTATTCATCTGGGGAAGAACCCCACGTTTCACTCGAGGTCGAAGCATATTGACACTCGGTATCACTGGATACGAGATGTCCTGGAACAGAAGGAGCTTCATCTTCTGAAGGTACATACTGATGATAATGGGGCAGACATGCTGACCAAAGTTGTGCCCAGAGGGAAGTTTGAATATTGCGTTAGAATCGCCGGCATGACGGTTTCCTCCGCCTCGATGTGAAGGGGGAGATTTGTTGGGTGTGCTTCCCATCCGAGGCGGTAAAAACCACCGTGCACGCGCCGGGCACGGCTCGTGAATTCAATTGGAACAAGTTAACTACAAGTGGAGTGCGGATATCCAAATTGGTTTTGGTGTAATGGTACAACCGGCCTCCCCTTTTGGTCAAAGATAAAAGCCATATATATATTCTTATTTTAGGCATTAGTGGACAGCATTCATTGCAGCGGTTCCCAAAATCAAAATAATAAAAAAAAGTGCCCTCTCTCTCTATTCATTCCCGTGCTCCTACCGCCTAGGTTAAGCAGTGATCCCGTTCTTGTTTGGAGCAGCACCAGCCGGCCTCTTTGGAGGGAGATCTCGCCGGCCCTTTGCTTGGAGAATAGCCGCCGGCCTCTTGGAAGGAGTTGCTGCCGTCGACCTTGTTGAAGGAGGTGAGATCCGGCCGGGTTTTGGAGAGGAGATCTTGCCGAGCTTGTTGGAGGTAGATCCGGCCGGCCCCTTGTTTGAAGGAGAGATCCTGCCGGCCATGTTGAAGGAGAGATCCGGCCCTTGTTGTGTTGGTGTTGGAGGACCCGGCTTCTTGTTTTGAAGGAGGAGATCCCGCTGCCGTCTCGAGGTGTTGTACGTCGCCTTGAAGGTTGAAGGCGAAGAAGGAAGGGGCTGCGTATAGCCGTCCTTGATCGTGGATTTGGAGAACGTCATCTTCGACGTTGGACGGATTATCCAATCCGTCCGGGGTAACGAATTTTTCATCCACTCGTGCTTATTTTTCTCGTTTCAATATTGTGTTTTTGTATCGTGTTGGAAAGAGGGTGTTGTAAAATCCTTTGTGGATTATTCTTGTGGTGGAGGAGTAAAGATTCTTTGTGGATCGGTGGAGGGAAAGCTTGTATTCTGTGCTTGTGATTTATCACATTTTTTAGTGGAGGCTTTCCGGGTTGGACTCCGATCGTCCCGTGGTTTTTCGCCCAATTGGGTTTTACACGTTAAAATTTTTGTGTGCTTTTACTTTCTGCATTACTTTATTTCTATTGTTATTTTTCGATATACCGCGCTCGCGGTGCTCGTTCTAATCTGCAACAGGTGCTCTGGTCGGGATTGTACGCTCTCAATCTCAATACTCCACGTGGCAGAACTCCTCCAGGCCACTCTAGCCTTCGGGGCACACAGACGCATTACTGCCACGTGGCGGGTTGTTGAGGTCGGCGAGGCGTTGCAGCGCAGTTGGGTGATAAGAGGGGTTGAGTGCCCCTCTTATGGAGAAGGAGGTCGGGGGATCGAGGTTGAGCGTGCAACGCCTCGCCGACCTCAACAACCCGCCACGTGGCAGTAATGGGTCTGTGTGGCCCGAAGGCTAGAGTGGCCTGGAGGAGATCTGCCACATGGAGAGGGGTTGGATCGGTGCACTGCAGTCAACCGTGGAGAGGGGTTGAGCGCCCCTTCTAACAGGCTCCACCTCTATGGCCAAACACTGCAGTACTCTGACCCTATGCTGATTTTTTTCTGGGCAGAGCGCCAGACACAAATGACAAAATAAACAAACTAATATTTGTTAATTAATTATATAATTCATTTTATTTCGTAGATAAAAGAGGAAGAAGATGCATTAATTAATTAATTAATGCAGTTTAAAATAAACACACTAATAACTAGGGGCGGGCCCGGGCATGTGCCCGGGTGTGTAATTTAGGTGGGTTGCGAACCTGCGCCGGAAATTGCATCCTGATAGGTCATTTTCCCCCTGTTTTTGGCGCGGTTTTCCAGACTGCGGCCCAGACGTGACAGACACAGAGACGGTGATCGAGTGAACCGGGAAGAAACGGCTTGCGCAAGTAGAGGCGTAGAGTGACAACTTCTTCTTGACAGCTTGACTCCTTCGAAGTTCGAATCATCGATTATGTGGGTAGCCACGAAGACACGGCCATAGCGACTCATCGAGCAACTTAAAAGTTTGAGGGGAAAAACTCTGCGCAGGACGCAAGTCACATGAGCATGCAGCCGAGCAGGTCCGCACTCTTATTCATGGTAAGTTTATAAGAATGTTATCTGCTCTCTATTTTGAACTGAATCGAGATGCGGCGATCAGGCATCTTGGTATTGTTTTCACTTTTCAGCAAAGCTTTGATGTGTCTTGTTCTCTATTTTGAACTGAATCAACATGTGGCTAAGCTAGCTTGATAAGTTGATGATGCTCAGTTTTCCGTCAGACATCGACAACGCAGCTTCGTCCATCAATGAAGCCGCTCCGGCCATCGAGTATGCTCACCGCAGCCACTGGCCACACTACCTCGGCTCCATCTCAAGGCTCCAATCCAGACATCAGGTTTTTGTTCTTCAGTTTTCTACATTAATTTAGTTTCATTTTTTTTCCTATAATTTAAATTCTTCCTCATTTATGTAGGTAGTTGTCTCATGCACACAAAAAATCATTCGTTATAATTTCATTAAGGGTCGTTCGTTTGGACGGAATTGACTTTCTGGAATTGGCATTAGAGATTAGAAATCCAATTCTAATGTTCGGCGCAACGAAATTTAAGCGGATATTGGCTTTCATGTGAAAACTCATGGCTTTTACTATGAACTAAAAAATCAAATAGCAATTCCTACCTCCGGCCATAGGTTTTCCGCATAATCAAATGTTTACGCTAGAGTTTTTCGACCTACGCGCGGGTTTTTCGCCCGAGTGTGCGTTTTCTTGCAGGGTGTGTTTTTCAGTCGGGCACGAGTTTTTCGGTCGGGCGCGTGCTTTTCGACCGGACGTTCATTTTTCTCCCAGGCGGGTGTTTTTCACCAGGGCGCATATTTTCGCCCGGGAGAGATTTATTCGCTCGGGAGCGATTTTTTCGCCCTGACGCATTTATTTCTCCCGGGCGCGTTTATTTCGGTCGGGCGCGATTTTTTCGCCCGGGAGAGATTTTTTCGCCAGTGCGGGATTTTTTCGCCCGGGGCGCGATTTTTTCGCCTGGGCGTGATTTTTTCGCCCGGGCGCGTTAATTTCACCTGGGCGCATATTTTCACCCGGGCGCGATTTTTTCGCATGAGCGAGATTTTTTCGCCCGGGCGCGTTTATTTCGCCCGGGCGCATTTTATTTCTCCCGGGCACGTTTATTTCAGCCGGGCGCGATTTTTTCGCCCGAGCGCGATTTTTTTGCCCGGGCGCGATTTTTTCGCCCGACCGCGATTTTTTCGCCCGAGAGCAATTTTTTTCGTCCGGAGAGGAATTTTTTCGTCCGGACGCATATTTTCGCCCAGGCGCGATTTTTTCGCACGGGCGCGTTAATTCACCCAGGCGATTTTTTCGTCCGGGCGCGTTAATTTCACCCGGGTGCGATTTTTTTGCCTGGGTGAGATTTTTTCGCCCGGGCGTGTTTATTTCGCCCGGACGCATTTTATTTCTCTCGGGCACGTTTATTTCGGCCGGGCGCGATATTTTTGCCCGGGCCTGATTTTTTCGCCCGGACGCGACTTTTTCGCCCGGGGCGCGATTTTTTCGCATGAGCGCGATTTTTTTTGTCCGGGGAGGAATTTTTTCGCCCGAGCGCGATTTTTTCGTCCGGGCGCGTTTATTTCACCCGGGCGCATATTTTCGCCCAGGCGTGATTTTCTTGCACGGGCGCGTTTATTTCGCCCGGGCGCGTTTTATTTCGGCCGGGCGCGATTTTTTCGCCCGGGCGTGATTTTTTTGCCCGGGCGCGATTTTTTCGCCGGCCGCGATTTTTTCGCCCTGACGCGATATTTTAGCCCGGGCGCCCGTTTTTTGCCCGGGCGCGTGCTTTTCACCCGGGCGCGCGCTTTTTGCCCAGGCGCCCGCTTTTCGCCCGAGCGCGCGCTTTTAAAAATTTGAATTTTAAAAATTTGAATTTTAAAAATTTCAATTCCAGAAAGCCAATTCCATTGTGCAGCCGAACAACTTACAGATATCAATTCCAATTCTGTTCACTGAATTCCATCCTGCAACCGAACAGCCGAATTGGTTTTATGCACAAAACCAATTCCTGCAGATATTGATTTTCTGGCCAAAGCCAATTCCAGAAAGCCATTACCTGCGCGCCGAACGGACCCTAATATTTTTTAAATGATTTCAATTCTGATGTCCCGATGCATTACAAACTACAGTTCATTTAGGACATGCTTGTTTGGACAGAATTGAAATTTGATATTAGGATTCGATATTGGGATTCGATATTCATAATTGGAATTGGTTTAATTCTAATTTCAACGTTCGTCTAATAAACAATTTTGCTGAATATTGTGGAATTAATCAATTCTTTTGCTCGTTTATTAAATAAATTCAATCTAATAATTGAAAAATATTACGAAAAAAATAATATTTTTTTACATATATAATAAAAAATGCGTCTGCTGAAAACAAAATGTGCGCTCGGGTACAAAAGGCTTGCACGGACAAAAAACACACGCTTGAGCGCAAAAAGCGCGTCATGGCAAAAAACTCACGCCTAGGCACAAAACGCTCCCCCCCCCTCCTCCCCCGCCGCGACAATATGCGTGTCAGGGCAAAAAAATGCACGCCAGGGAGAAATACACGTGCCCAGGCGACAATATGCACGCCCGAGCGAAAAACGACGGCCTGGGCAACAAAACTGCGGTCGGGCGAAAAATGCTCGCCCGGGAGACAAAAAGCGTGTAACAATACTGGCTAGCCTGACCCGGGCCCCTAGCCCAGTACTGTAGGCACCGACGGCTCAGGACCGTCAACAGACCTACTGACACCGCCGGTTAAGCCTCACCCCGAAGGGTTAACCACAAGCCTGCAGGCCGTGCACCCCAACCCCTCTCTGGCCAACCACAGGGCCCAGTGGGTTGTTGGAAACATACAGTCTCCCTTCGGTGAGAAGTGAGCCAGTTAAGCGGCGGGCACGTGGACTTCCCAGGAGGTCACCCATCCCGTGACTACTCCAGCCCGAGCACGCTTAACTACGGAGTTCTTTCACTTCTCATCACCAACTGAGCTGCTAGACCCCTAAGTTGGTTTTGTCATGACTGGGTCATGACAAAACCATAGGAAGAACCTTTTTGAACCTAAGAGCTTAGGAAAGGAGGAGGAAGCCACCTTGGTCTGCAAATAGCAATTCTCATCTTCCAAGCTTGGGATTGGAATTTAGGGCTTCAACCTAACCCTTGGACCCCACCATAGTGTCCCTAACCCTTTAGAGGTCCCCTTAGGGCACCTTGGGCCCATTGAAGTCAACCTAAGAGGCCAATTTGACCAAAGTCAACATAAACCCTCAAATTGGTCAAAGTAGCCCATTTAGAGCCAATCAACCCTCACCATGTCAAATTGATCACACTCCTAGGTTTATAATACCATTATAGACCTAATGGACCCAAAAGCCCCATCATGGGACCCCCAGGGGTGCAAATTGACCAAAATGCCCTTTTTAGGTCAAAATGACCTTTCTTCTCAAAGTACCCCAATTGACCTCCACCACATTAAATTGACCTCACCCCTAGGGCTATCATGTCATAGGGGAGCTAGTGGACCAAAAAGCCCCATGACCAAGTCAACCCTAGGGCTCAATTTGACCAAAGTCAAATTAGCCTATTTTGGTCAAATCACCTTAGATTGGGTCAACCAAGAACCATATGACCAAATTGACTCCACCATTAGTTCCTAAACTTAATTTAGAACCTATTGAACCCAAAAGCCCCATCCTAGGGTTCCCCAATTGACCAATTTGGCCAAAAGTCAAAATTGCCCAATTTAGGTCAAAATGCTCAAACCTAACCCAATCTCTTTGGGCTAGCTCAATTGGATGGTCAACCAGCCCATGTGGACCCTCATTAAACTCAGGAGAGAGGGTAGAAACCGACCATGGTGGTTAGGAGAGAGAAAATGGGAGTTTCACCATTTTTGGAAGAGAGAGAAGAAGCCATTCATGGCCATTAAGAGGTTTCACCTCTTGGCTCCCCCAATTGATGCCTCCATTCAACTCCTCAGCCAGCTGGGAGAAGTTTCCGTCAGTTACACAAGGGAATTAAGGCAGGGGAGATGGAGAGGGGCCGGCCATGGAAGAAACCGAAGAAGCCATTAATGGCCATGGAGCTTAAAGCCATCACCACCCCCAATCGAACCCCCCTTCACCTTCAGTGACCTGAGAGGAGAGAAACCCCCTAGTTACCTGGAGATTTCGTGCACTGTAGGAGGGAATTGGCATGGCTTCTCAACCGGCGGCAGCTCCCATGGTGTACTCAAGGTTGACTCGACGGCAAGCCCTCCAGCAGGTCCCGTTCTCCTCCCTGAACTCTAAGGGTTAGATCCAAATCGACGGCGGCTCGAATCGTGGTCAATCGGCCGTGAATCGAGTCGGCCAATCCTCCCGTTGATCGGGTTGGGTATCCTTCTACAGATCACGATTCCGGCCACCTCCGGCCGATCAAACACCGCTCATCGCCGGCCCCCACCTCAACGGAGGTGGTGGTGGCGTTGGTCGGCCGGGGCGGCGCTCAGGTGGCCGGGAAATCATCGCTCAAGGTGGCCCAGGCGCGGTAAATCTCAGCCGCTGACTCATTGGGGACGATGACCCAGCGCCCTCCGATCTGCTTTAGGATTCGTGCTCATTTAATTCAATCCTTATTAAATCTGTGATTAAAATGCAGCCCCTATTTAAATCTGGGAAAAATACTTAGAGGCCGAATCATGAAAAGTGGTCAACATAGAAAATGTAGCCCTTTGGGTCTAGTTTCATACAAAATTGAAATCACTCAATTTGGAGTCCTGGTTAGGGCTCAGCACTCATTCTAGTGGAGGCTGTCTTTAGGGCTAATCAGAACTCATTTTTAATGCCCACCCCATTATATAACTCCAAATGACTTGATTTTTGGGGTGTAGTCTAGTCTTGTGCATACCTAGCTCATGTCCAAAGATCACAAGGATTGGTGAAGTTTTCTTCTTAATTTTTGGGAAAGACCAATAATCCTAGTTTAACCTAATTAGGTGTCCTAAACACCTCAAAACCCTTCCAAACTTGGATGGGTGGTCCTAAGGGGTATGTATAGGCCCTGGTTAAAATATCATGATTTATGGAGTTGTTTTGGTAGGGTATTCCACCAAAATAGCCTTAGGCTCCCTAGGTTTGGGCAAAACTTTGGGTGAGTGCCCCCATCTTTCCACAAGGTATTTTGGCTCCATATTTGGGGTGCACCTCACCCTCCCCCATGCCAACCTATGGTTCAAGTTTGGAGGCCATTGGGGGATTTTTGCCCTAGTAAATCAAAAAGGGGCAAAATTGCTATTTGCACCCCAAATAGGTGCCCATGGAATTCCACTCCTCACCAATTATTGGTAGGATCTTAGGTGGTCTTCCACTGACCTATGGTCAGTATAGTGAGTAGTATGGACTTGGGCAAGGTAGGGAGACCTTTGAGTCTAGTTTCTCTTAAAGGTTATGTTTAGGGTAAAGGTAAACCTAAGCTAGTTTTGGGGTGTGGAGGGGTTTCCTCCCATTGATTGTTGGGGTAATTTTGGTCACTGCCTTGGGAGGTAGGAGGCACCCCAAGGAGCCACTTTGGGTGGGTTAGGACCTATTGTGCCCATAAATCCTAATGGTTGAGTTTATGGTACCCTTTTAGGGTTTGTGAAGGAGGTAGGAGTAAATGCCCATGGGGAGAAGTGTAATAGACCTCTCTGAGTCCTAAGAGTGGTATAATCCCCTCCCAAGAGGTTTGAGTGGATGTGGAGATGTTTAGGTCCTAACCCTAGGCTAAACCCTTAAGGGGTGCAAATAGGGGTCAATGAAGGGAGTAGGGTCAAACCCTAGTGGTTTGACCTAAAGTTTTGGTGGGTAAGTCTTAGTGACCAGAGAAGACTCCCTTGTGAATTTGAAGAGGTTTGGAGTTGTCTAACCTAGGTAATAAATCCTTGGGTAGATTTGTAAATAATTGGAATTTGGAGATATAGGAAGAAATAGCACTTAGGGAATCATCATCTTCTGTCACCCACTTGTTTTTGAGGTTATAAATCTCTGGAGTTCCTACTAGAGCTATTGGAGAAGGTTAGACCCTAACCCTAGGCTAAACCCTAAAGGGGTGCAATTAGAGGTTAATGAAGGAAGAGGGGTCAAACCTCAGTGGCTTGACTTGAAATTTTGGGTAGATGGCCTTAGTGACCAGAGAATGCTACTGTAGGAGTTTGGAGGGATTTGGAGTTGCCAATCATAAGTAATAAACCCTAGGGTAGATTTGTAATTATTTAGGGTTTGAGGTTTTAGGGAGAAATAGTATTTATCAATTTACCATCTTCTGTCATAATCATGGTTTTAATGTCATATATCTCTGGAAGAATTGGTTAGATCATGAGTTAACCCTTGGAGGTCCAAATTGTAATATTCCTCATTGTTGGCAATTTTTGGGATGGTTAAATTTGTGATGATAAATTACTGTAATTGCATGTAACTTTGCTGGATGTCTTTTCATAACAATATATAACCTCTGTAATTTTCTCATAATTTATAGATCAATATTTTTGGTACCTCTAGTTCATTTTGAAAGAAATTGCAAATATATCCTTGGATGGAATTACAAACATACCCTCTGAATAGCATGGTCAAACTTTGTAGGATTAAATATTTTATTAATAAGCACCACTGTGTTAATTTGCACAAGGATTGGAGTTTATATGAGGGTACCTCCTTTGGGAACTATTGGAAATGATTGTGTTTTGGAATTTCTAAAAATAATAAATCTTGCTGGTTTTCCCTAAAACTTTATATCTACTGTTTATTAGGTACCCTTGATTTATGAATAAATTGGAGTGGGCAATGGAGGTCAGAAAAACATACTTGTAGTTCAAACCTTAGTAATGTGGCCATTTGGAAAATTATTTAAAATACAATTATTAATGGAAAATTATGAAACCCTAGAGTTGATCTGAAGTAGGTAGTATGGGTCCCCAGTAAATCCCTTGGGTCAAGAAGTTGGATATTTAGTGTACCTCTCTTCATGAGCATCAAAACGTTAAGGGTGGTCTGCGTTTAGCAATTTGACAACTTTGGGGTTAGAGGTCAATCTGGTTGTCTAGGGTCTGAAGTGATGAAGGATGGGTGGTAGCCTTGTATTATGTATGGGTCTCTAGAGAAGTTGGGGTTTGGTAAGTCTTAGGGTGGTGGGGTGCCACCCTCGGCTAGGTCGTCCGGGAATTGACGAAAGATCGTCTTTTCTTGTTAGCATTTTTTAGCACCTGAGTTTCTAAGGCAGGAAAGTCACTCTGAGAGTGTGCTTATGGAAGTCTAGCCGGTTTAGTCCGGTGATCTTTTGTTTCTGAGATATTTATTGGTGACGGGCGGGTTAGCCCGGGGAGCTTGTAGCTCGGTATTGTTGGAAGATAATTTGCATGTGCATAAGGTGGTGGGTCCTTCGTGTTGGCGGTCGTTGCACCGACGTTAACACTTGGGCTCGACAAGTGTGGTATTTACACTTAGCCATAAAAGTCTGGCGGTCCAGTCAGTAAGAGTACGCAGACGCTCTGCGGGTTTTGTGGAGGCGTACGATAGGTCTAGGTCGGGTAGTGCATATACCAACCTAGAGGTGGGCGAGGCCCAACCCACCGCTTCCGTTTGCCACTACGGGAGTATCCTGAGGAGTCTAGCTCGCTCCAAAAAGAGGGAACTAAAGGTCTATGCGCATAGAGTCGTAGTGGGTGAGTTGCACTTGTTTGATCACCGCATAATCACATACTTGCATGACATAGCATAATCATTGCATTCAACCCCTGACACCTATCGTATAAATTGGTATGGGACTTTTTATACGATAGGCCCTGCTAAACGACCCCTTGGTCTATAGGTTTGTATGGGCACTCCTATAAATCAATGGTTAATATTATAATATTTAGATTGTTTCTACATTTACTCATTACTGCTTTACCTTTACTTTACCCTGCTGTTTCTATTTTGTTTCATTTATATATATATATATATATCACCTGTGTAGAGTGGATATTACCTTGTCACCTGCATTTGTTTCTACCCCTTGTTTGTCCTCCGCTTCCTCCTTCCCATCCGGTGCCTAGGAGCCCTGGGGGGAGGGGTGGGGAATTGGCTGAGTCTTTATGACTGACGGTCAGTGGACCTTATCATTTTAGGAGACCGCGGCGACGGAGCAGCACCAGAGGCCGGTGCAAATGGAGGCGGGGCAGTCTAGCTCAGGAGCTCAGATGACAGGATCCGTGAGTGTTGATTTAGTTATTTTACTTCCGCGAGTGATCCTTGTAGTGAGGCTTTGATGTATTGGGCAAGGCCCTAGCTATCTTTTTCCTTTCTTTTCAGTTACATTGTGGACATCTTTTGATGAGTTATTTACATATGTGATGTGGATTTAGCTTGTTCTACTAATCAGTTTAGCTTACTTTTCTTGTGATCGATTTGGCCGGCAGGATCGGCATTTTGTAGTGACGACCTTCTCAAGCGAAGGTGTCACCGCAAAATGGCGGTTCTGGGCCTAAGACCCGGTGGTTTTTGCAAAAAAAAAATAGGGTCTTACAAGTGGTATCAGAGGAAACATCGATCCAAGGAAAAGAAGTCCACAAACCCTGGGCCACCCCGCGCGAGCTTAGTTTGCGGACAAACTAGCAGCGGAAGCAATGGTGTGCCCATAAGGGAAATCACATGTAAAAGTCCACTTATAACTGAAATTTTTCTTCCTTTTAGCTAAGTCCCTTATAAGTGCAATCTTTCTTGTGTAGCCGGCAACGGAACCTTCACCGCAGCATGGAGTCCCGCCGACTCCGAACGTCGTTCCACCACCACCGGCTCCGACTCCGTTCCAGCAGACGGAGTTGGGGCAGACTCTGACTGCCATCTTGGAGACATTCAGAGCACAGCAGGCACCGGCTCCTCAGCAAAACCCTGGGGCCAACTGGCTGAGCATCTTTCGGGGTCTCTCCCCACCAGCATTCATCGGGACGGAGACTGTTGTGAGGACCGAAGAATGGGTAGACATCATGGAGGAGATGTTGTCAGGAATCCAGTGCCCGGCAGACATGGAGGTGCCACTGGTGGTTTCATGCCTGGAATCCCATGCTAAGAGGTGGTGGAAGAGGTTCCTGGCTACATCGTACCCGGGATTAGAGGCAGCAGATGTTGCTTGGGATGATTTCAAAGCGGCGTTGTTGGAGCATTTTGTGCCGCAGTCGGCAAGAGATGACTTGGAAGATAGATTTCTGCAGTTGCGGCAGGGGAGTAGATCAGTGCTGGAGTACCATCAGGAGTTCACCCACCTGTCCCGGTTTGCGGTATCCTACCAACTGGACGATGCGGGATATGCTAAGAGATTCTATAAGGGCCTCCGTGACGAGTTGAGGCAGGCCCTCCTTTTTGTCTCCGACGGTTGTATGTCCAGGATTCTGGAGATGGCGAAGAAGCTGGAAGGAGACCAGCAAGTTGTTCGTGGGAGGAAGAGACCCATGGAGGACCAGGGAAGAAATGGCAGGAGAGATCAGCCGAGAAACAGAGACGCTGGAGAAGGAAGGACGGAGGTCCGACCCCGTCAGGGGGAGAGGCAGGAACAAAGGGAGCCGGTAGTTTTGACTCCTCAGCCTCTGCAGATGAGGGAAATGCCAAGGATTGGAGGAGGTGGGCAACCTCCGGAATGCTACCACTGCCACCAGGTCGGCCACATCAAGAGGAACTGCCCCCAGAGGAATGCTCTTCCAGCACCTCAGGCAGCACCTCGGGGTCAGCATCCCGGAGGCCGAGGACGTGGTCGAGGCCGTGGATTTCAGGGTGACGATCGGAGGCACTACAGAGAGCAGGCTTATGCCTTAGATTTGGCCAGGCCCAGGGACCCGGCAAGGGTCATCGCAGGTATTTGTCGCTTTTAATTTTTAAATAGTTAATGTTTTGAAAGTTTCAGCTTTACCTTAGCTTTGAACCAATCGTCAAACCCTTCAGGTTTAGTTTCCATTTTCGGCAAACCTGCTTTTGCCTTGTTCGATACGGGTGCCTCGCACTCGTTCGTCTCGGCCAAGTTTATCGAAGACCTAGACCAAGTCAAGCACCTCAAAAGCGACTATAGGAGAGTGAGATTTCCGGACGGATCAGAGGTCTTAACAAATTTAGCATGCCTAATAAGTCTGGAGATTGGGGGAAGACTGTTCGAAGTCCCGGCAACTGTTCTGAAGATGAGGGATTACGACCTGATCCTGGGCATGAGTTGGTTGTATGAGAACCGGGCAAGGATTGACTGCCCGGCAAGGCGGATCGTGCTAGAGCATAAAGACGGGGTTGTGGCGTTCGAAGGTACTCAACTTACCTCTCGTCTCTTTTTATCGTCCATTCAGGCCGTTAAGGCCCACCTGCAGGGAGACGAGGTGTACCAGGTGCTCTTCGAGGCGACTGAAGTCAAGGACTCAGTGCCTAGTATCCCGGTAGTTCGAGATTTTGCGGATGTCTTTCCGGAGAAGCTTCCTGGGCTACCACCGCACCGCGAGAAGGATTTTCAGATTCAGCTGGTGCCAGGGGCCAAGCCGGTGTCCAAAGCTCCTTATCGGATGGCCCCGAAGGAGTTGGTAGAGTTTCGGAGCCAGCTGCAGGAGCTGGTGGAAGCCGGGTTCGTTAGGCCGAGTTCCTCACCTTGGGGAGCTCCGGTGTTATTTGTGAAGAAGAAGGATGGGACGCTCCGACTGTGCATCGATTACAGAGCTCTGAATAGGCTGACGGTGCGGAACACGTACCCTCTGCCAAGGATAGACGAGCTCTTTGACCAGCTAGAGGGAGCCCACTGCTTCTCGAAGCTGGATTTGAGATCGGGATATTATCAGCTAAGGATCCAAGAGGAGGACATCCCGAAGACGGCTTTCAGCAGCCGGTATGGATTGTACGAGTTCACGGTGATGCCGTTCGGGCTCACAAATGCACCTTCAGCATTTATGAGCTTGATGAATCGGGTGTTTGAGCCTTACCTCGACATCTTTGTCATAGTGTTCATCGACGACATCCTCATCTACTCGAGGACGGAGGAGGAGCATGCGCAGCATTTGGCACTAACCTTGGGGAAGCTGCGGGAGCATCGGTTATATGCTAAGTTCAGTAAATGCCAGTTCTGGTTGAAGGAGGTGGCCTTCCTGGGCCACATCATCAGTGGAGCAGGCTTGGCAGTAGATCCAGCAAAGGTTCAGGCAGTACGGGACTGGCCGCCGCTGAAGACGGCCACCGACGTAAGAAGTTTCTTGGGACTTGCCGGCTACTACCGGAAGTTCGTTCAGGGATTCTCTCAGATAGCCCTCCCGCTTACCGCTCTGACAAGAAAGGATGCTGTATTTTCTTGGACGCCGCAGTGCGAGACAGCTTTCCAGGAGCTGAAGGGTCGGCTCACTTCAGCTCCCATCCTTGCCCTTCCGTCGGGGAAGGAAGGATTTCAAGTGTATACGGATGCATCTTATCAGGGGATGGGTGCCGTTCTGATGCAGAACGGGCATGTGATAGCTTATGCCTCCCGCCAGTTGAAGGACCACGAGCGGAACTACCCAGTGCATGATTTGGAGATGGGAGCAGTCGTATTCGCTCTTAAGATCTGGCGACACTACCTCTATGGTGTCCACTGCGACATATTCTCAGATCACAAAAATCTGAAGTATGTAGATACGCAGAAGGAGTTGAATATCCGACAAAGGCGATGGGTGGAGTTCCTATCAGATTACCAGTATACGATGCATTACCACCCAGGGAAGGCAAACGTAGTAGCAGACGCTCTGAGCAGGAGAGCTACCACATCAGGAGCAGAGCCTAAGCTGATGGCCATGGAGTTGGTGCGAATGTTCGAAGATATGCAGATCTCCCTGGTATCGGAAGATGATCCGGAGCTGTACAAGGAGTACCTAGCGGCGATTGGTGCCACATATGACATTCGAGACCGCATCAGGGAAGGGCAGAGGCAGGATGCCAAGCTGGAGCCGATATTCAGAGCCTTGGAGGAAGGCTCAGCTGGAGATTATTCGATGAAGGACGGCCTGTTGAGTTTTAGAGGTCGGGTGTATGTGCCGGCAGGAGATCAGATCCGGGAAGATATTATGGCAGAGGCTCACTGCAGTAAGTATTCAGTGCACCCGGGCATTACCAAGATGACGGCAGATCTGAAGAAGACCATGTACTGGCCGGGTATGAAGAGGGATATCATTTATTTTGTGACCCACTGCGAGACCTGCCAGCTTGTGAAGGCGGAGTGTCGGAACCCCGCAGGATTATTGCAGCCACTCCCAGTGCCGGAGTGGAAGTTCGACGATATAGCGATGGATTTTATTCATGGTCTTCCCCGATCTCGTACGGGGAATGACTCGATTTGGGTGATTGTCGACAGGCTGACGAAGGTGGCTAGATTCATTCCGATCAGGAAGGATGATTCAGTCAGAGTTTTGGTTCGAAAGTTTGTGGAGCAGTTTATCCGTTATCATGGTGTGCCAAGGACGATAGTTTCCGACCGAGATGGACGTTTTACGTCAAGGGAGTGGAGAGCGGTGCAGGCCTATCTAGGCACCCGGTTGACCTTCAGTACAGCTTTTCACCCCCAGACAGACGGGCAAACGGAGCGCACCAATCGGACCTTGGAGGATCTTTTGCGTCTTTGCATTCTAGACCGTGGGGAGCCTTGGGAGAGACTGTTGCCGTTGGTCGAGTTCTCTTATAACAACAGTCACCAGGCTAGCATAGGTAGAGCACCTTACGAGGCATTATATGGACGGAGGTGCAGGACACCGTTATCTTGGATTCAGGATGAGGACCCCAAGGCTCTTGGCTCAGAGTTCGTGGAGGACACGGAGGCCCAGGTGAGGTTGATTCGAGATAGGATGCTGGAGGCCCAGAGCAGGCAGGCCAAGTATTACGATGCGCGTCATCGTATGGTGGAGTTCCAGGTGGGAGACCGGGTTTTCTTGAAGATACGTCCGATGCATGGAGTCTCGAGGGTTCGCGGCCGGAAGAAGCTCAGTCCAAGGTTTATGGGACCCTATAGGATCCTGGAGCGGATCGGCCTCTTGGCTTACAGACTGGAGCTACCGCCGGATTTGGAGGGACTGCATGACGTATTCCACGTCTCTTCACTTAGGAAGGCTTTACTTCGGCCTGAGCAGCAGGTGTCTACTTCTGAGGGGCCAGTAGCTACAGATCGATCGATTCACTTGGAGCCGGTTCGGATAGACGACACAGAGCTACGAGTCTTGCGGCGCAAGAAGGTCCTACTGGTCAAGGTCCTGTGGAGGAATCATGGACAGGAAGAACATACTTGGGAGCCACTGGACTTGATGCAGCAAAAATATCCGCAGCTTTTTACGACAGGTACAACTTACTTTTTCTAGGATGTTACAGCTTTTCCTCTAGTAGAAACCCCATAGGCTTGTCTGAATTTCGGGGACGAAATTTTTATTTTTATGTATTGGGATTTGTAACATCCCCCAAACTGCTAGACCCCTAAGTTGGTTTTGTCATGACTGGGTCATGACAAAACCATAGGAAGAACCTTTTTGAACCTAAGAGCTTAGGAAAGGAGGAGGAAGCCACCTTGGTCTGCAAATAGCAATTCCCATCTTCCAAGCTTAGGATTGGAATTTAGGGCTTCAACCTAACCCTTGGACCCCACCATAGTGTCCCTAACCCTTTAGAGGTCCCCTTAGGGCACCTTGGGCCCATTGAAGTCAACCTAAGAGGCCAATTTGACCAAAGTCAACATAAACCCTCAAATTGGTCAAAGTAGCCCATTTAGAGCCAATCAACCTTCACCATGTCAAATTGATCACACTCCTAGGTTTATAATACCATTATAGACCTAATGGACCCAAAAGCCCCATCATGGGACCCCCAGGGGTGCAAATTGACCAAAATGCCCTTTTTAGGTCAAAATGACCTTTCTTCTCAAAGTACCCCAATTGACCTCCACCACATTAAATTGACCTCACCCCTAGGGCTATCATGTCATAGGGGAGCTAGTGGACCAAAAAGCCCCATGACCAAGTCAACCCTAGGGCTCAATTTGACCAAAGTCAAATTAGCCTATTTTGGTCAAATCACCTTAGATTGGGTCAACCAAGAACCATATGACCAAATTGACTCCACCATTAGTTCCTAAACTTAATTTAGAACCTATTGAACCCAAAAGCCCCATCCTAGGGTTCCCCAATTGACCAATTTGGCCAAAAGTCAAAATTGCCCAATTTAGGTCAAAATGCTCAAACCTAACCCAATCTCTTTGGGCTAGCTCAATTGGATGGTCAACCAGCCCATGTGGACCCTCATTAAACTCAGGAGAGAGGGTAGAAACCGACCATGGTGGTTAGGAGAGAGAAAATGGGAGTTTCACCATTTTTGGAAGAGAGAGAAGAAGCCATTCATGGCCATTAAGAGGTTTCACCTCTTGGCTCCCCCAATTGATGCCTCCATTCAACTCCTCAGCCAGCTGGGAGAAGTTTCCATCAGTTACACAAGGGAATTAAGGCAGGGGAGATGGAGAGGGGCCGGCCATGGAAGAAATCGAAGAAGCCATTAATGGCCATGGAGCTTAAAGCCATCACCACCCCCAATCGAACCCCCCTTCACCTTCAGTGACCTGAGAGGAGAGAAACCCCCTAGTTACCTGGAGATTTCGTGCACTGTAGGAGGGAATTGGCATGGCTTCTCAACCGGCGGCAGCTCCCATGGTGTACTCAAGGTTGACTCGACGGCAAGCCCTCCAGCAGGTCCCGTTCTCCTCCCTGAACTCTAAGGGTTAGATCCAAATCGACGGCGGCTCGAATCGTGGTCAATCGGCCGTGAATCGAGTCGGCCAATCCTCCCGTTGATCGGGTTGGGTATCCTTCTACAGATCACGATTCCGGCCACCTCCGGCCGATCAAACACCGCTCATCGCCGGCCCCCACCTCAACGGAGGTGGTGGTGGCGTTGGTCGGCCGGGGCGGCGCTCAGGTGGCCGGGAAATCATCGCTCAAGGTGGCCCAGGCGCGGTAAATCTCAGCCGCTGACTCATTGGGGACGATGACCCAGCGCCCTCCGATCTGCTTTAGGATTCGTGCTCATTTAATTCAATCCTTATTAAATCTGTGATTAAAATGCAGCCCCTATTTAAATCTGGGACAAATACTTAGAGGCCGAATCATGAAAAGTGGTCAACATAGAAAATGTAGCCCTTTGGGTCTAGTTTCATACAAAATTGAAATCACTCAATTTGGAGTCCTGGTTAGGGCTCAGCACTCATTCTAGTGGAGGCTGTCTTTAGGGCTAATCAGAACTCATTTTTGATGCCCACCCCATTATATAACTCCAAATGACTTGATTTTTGGGGTGTAGTCTAGTCTTGTGCATACCTAGCTCATGTCCAAAGATCACAAGGATTGGTGAAGTTTTCTTCTTAATTTTTGGGAAAGACCAATAATCCTAGTTTAACCTAATTAGGTGTCCTAAACACCTCAAAACCCTTCCAAACTTGGATGGGTGGTCCTAAGGGGTATGTATAGGCCCTGGTTAAAATATCATGATTTATGGAGTTGTTTTGGTAGGGTATTCCACCAAAATAGCCTTAGGCTCCCTAGGTTTGGGCAAAACTTTGGGTGAGTGCCCCCATCTTTCCACAAGGTCTTTTGGCTCCATATTTGGGGTGCACCTCACCCTCCCCCATGCCAACCTATGGTTCAAGTTTGGAGGCCATTGGGGGATTTTTGCCCTAGTAAATCAAAAAGGGGCAAAATTGCTATTTGCACCCCAAATAGGTGCCCATGGAATTCCACTCCTCACCAATTATTGGTAGGATCTTAGGTGGTCTTCCACTGACCTATGGTCAGTATAGTGAGTAGTATGGACTTGGGCAAGGTAGGGAGACCTTTGAGTCTAGTTTCTCTTAAAGGTTATGTTTAGGGTAAAGGTAAACCTAAGCTAGTTTTGGGGTGTGGAGGGGTTTCCTCCCATTGATTGTTGGGGTAATTTTGGTCACTGCCTTGGGAGGTAGGAGGCACCCCAAGGAGCCACTTTGGGTGGGTTAGGACCTATTGTGCCCATAAATCCTAATGGTTGAGTTTATGGTACCCTTTTAGGGTTTGTGAAGGAGGTAGGAGTAAATGCCCATGGGGAGAAGTGTAATAGACCTCTCTGAGTCCTAAGAGTGGTATAATCCCCTCCCAAGAGGTTTGAGTGGATGTGGAGATGTTTAGGTCCTAACCCTAGGCTAAACCCTTAAGGGGTGCAAATAGGGGTCAATGAAGGGAGTAGGGTCAAACCCTAGTGGTTTGACCTAAAGTTTTGGTGGGTAGGTCTTAGTGACCAGAGAAGACTCCCTTGTGAATTTGAAGAGGTTTGGAGTTGTCTAACCTAGGTAATAAATCCTTGGGTAGATTTGTAAATAATTGGAATTTGGAGATATAGGAAGAAATAGCACTTAGGGAATCATCATCTTCTGTCACCCACTTGTTTTTGAGGTTATAAATCTCTGGAGTTCCTACTAGAGCTATTGGAGAAGGTTAGACCCTAACCCTAGGCTAAACCCTAAAGGGGTGCAATTAGAGGTTAATGAAGGAAGAGGGGTCAAACCTCAGTGGCTTGACTTGAAATTTTGGGTAGATGGCCTTAGTGACCAGAGAATGCTACTGTAGGAGTTTGGAGGGATTTGGAGTTGCCAATCATAAGTAATAAACCCTAGGGTAGATTTGTAATTATTTAGGGTTTGAGGTTTTAGGGAGAAATAGTATTTATCAATTTACCATCTTCTGTCATAATCATGGTTTTAATGTCATATATCTCTGGAAGAATTGGTTAGATCATGAGTTAACCCTTGGAGGTCCAAATTGTAATATTCCTCATTGTTGGCAATTTTTGGGATGGTTAAATTTGTGATGATAAATTACTGTAATTGCATGTAACTTTGCTGGATGTCTTTTCATAACAATATATAACCTCTGTAATTTTCTCATAATTTATAGATCAATATTTTTGGTACCTCTAGTTCATTTTGAAAGAAATTGCAAATATATCCTTGGATGGAATTACAAACATACCCTCTGAATAGCATGGTCAAACTTTGTAGGATTAAATATTTTATTAATAAGCACCACTGTGTTAATTTGCACAAGGATTGGAGTTTATATGAGGGTACCTCCTTTGGGAACTATTGGAAATGATTGTGTTTTGGAATTTCTAAAAATAATAAATCTTGCTGGTTTTCCCTAAAACTTTATATCTACTGTTTATTAGGTACCCTTGATTTATGAATAAATTGGAGTGGGCAATGGAGGTCAGAAAAACATACTTGTAGTTCAAACCTTAGTAATGTGGCCATTTGGAAAATTATTTAAAATACAATTATTAATGGAAAATTATGAAACCCTAGAGTTGATCTGAAGTAGGTAGTATGGGTCCCCAGTAAATCCCTTGGGTCAAGAAGTTGGATATTTAGTGTACCTCTCTTCATGAGCATCAAAACGTTAAGGGTGGTCTGCGTTTAGCAATTTGACAACTTTGGGGTTAGAGGTCAATCTGGTTGTCTAGGGTCTGAAGTGATGAAGGATGGGTGGTAGCCTTGTATTATGTATGGGTCTCTAGAGAAGTTGGGGTTTGGTAAGTCTTAGGGTGGTGGGGTGCCACCCTCGGCTAGGTCGTCCGGGAATTGACGAAAGATCGTCTTTTCTTGTTAGCATTTTTTAGCACCTGAGTTTCTAAGGCAGGAAAGTCACTCTGAGAGTGTGCTTATGGAAGTCTAGCCGGTTTAGTCCGGTGATCTTTTGTTTCTGAGATATTTATTGGTGACGGGCGGGTTAGCCCGGGGAGCTTGTAGCTCGGTATTGTTGGAAGATAATTTGCATGTGCATAAGGTGGTGGGTCCTTCGTGTTGGCGGTCGTTGCACCGACGTTAACACTTGGGCTCGGCAAGTGTGGTATTTACACTTAGCCATAAAAGTCTGGCGGTCCAGTCAGTAAGAGTACGCAGACGCTCTGCGGGTTTTGTGGAGGCGTACGATAGGTCTAGGTCGGGTAGTGCATATACCAACCTAGAGGTGGGCGAGGCCCAACCCACCGCTTCCGTTTGCCACTACGGGAGTATCCTGAGGAGTCTAGCTCGCTCCAAAAAGAGGGAACTAAAGGTCTATGCGCATAGAGTCGTAGTGGGTGAGTTGCACTTGTTTGATCACCGCATAATCACATACTTGCATGACATAGCATAATCATTGCATTCAACCCCTGACACCTATCGTATAAATTGGCATGGGACTTTTTATACGATAGGCCCTGCTAAACGACCCCTTGGTCTATAGGTTTGTATGGGCACTCCTATAAATCAATGGTTAATATTATAATATTTAGATTGTTTCTACATTTACTCATTACTGCTTTACCTTTACTTTACCCTGCTGTTTCTATTTTGTTTCATTTATATATATATATATATCACCTGTGTAGAGTGGATATTACCTTGTCACCTGCATTTGTTTCTACCCCTTGTTTGTCCTCCGCTTCCTCCTTCCCATCCGGTGCCTAGGAGCCCTGGGGGGAGGGGTGGGGAATTGGCTGAGTCTTTATGACTGACGGTCGGTGGATCTTATCATTTTAGGAGACCGCGGCGACGGAGCAGCACCAGAGGCCGGTGCAAATGGAGGCGGGGCAGTCTAGCTCAGGAGCTCAGATGACAGGATCCGTGAGTGTTGATTTAGTTATTTTACTTCCGCGAGTGATCCTTGTAGTGAGGCTTTGATGTATTGGGCAAGGCCCTAGCTATCTTTTTCCTTTCTTTTCAGTTACATTGTGGACATCTTTTGATGAGTTATTTACATATGTGATGTGGATTTAGCTTGTTCTACTAATCAGTTTAGCTTACTTTTCTTGTGATCGATTTGGGCGGCAGGATCGGCATTTTGTAGTGACGACCTTCTCAAGCGAAGGTGTCACCGCAAAATGGCGGTTCTGGGCCTAAGACCCGGTGGTTTTTGCAAAAAAAAAAAAATAGGGTCTTACAAAGCGCGCCTGGGCGAAAAAAGCACGCTCGGGCGAAAAATGTGCGCCCCGGCAAAAAACGGTCGCCCGGGCGCGAACTGCACACCCAGACAAAAAAAGCGCTCTCGGGCGAAAAACGCGCCTGGGCGACAATACGCGCGCCCAAGCGAAAAATGGGGGCCCGGGCAAAAGCCGGGCGAAAAACGCACGGACAAAAAATGCGCTCCCGAGCAAAAAACGCGCGCCCGGGCGAAAAATGCCCTCCCGGGCAAAAAATGCCCTCCCCGGCGAAAAATGTGCGCCCGTGCGAAATAATGCGCGACCGGGCAAAAAAAACGCTCTCGTGCGAAAAACAAGCGCCCGGGAGAAAAACGCGGGGCCGGGCGAAAAACGCGCGCCCGGGGGAAAAACGCGCACCCGTTCGAAAATAAGCGAGCCCGGGCGAAAAACGCGGCGCGCCCGAGCGAAAAATGCGCGCCCGGTTGACAATAGGTGCGCTTGGGCGAAAAATGGGGGCTCGGGTGAAAAACGCGCGCCCAGGTGAAAAACGCGCGCCCGGGCAAAAATTGCATGTCGGGGCGAAAAAAGTCGCGCCCGGGAGGAAAACGCGTGCCGGGAGAAAAAAATGCGCGACATGGCGAAAATATGTGTGTCACCGGTTGATTATCGGAAGATCGCGTGTCACTGCTGGAAAGGGGAGGATCGAGGAGCCCGAGCAAGTCAAAATGTCGAGGAGGAACGTGAAGCGCAGTTAAGGAATCGTTTCTCCTCTTTTTTTTTATCGAGAGTAAATTAAACGAGCCAGACTCGCCTAATTCTAATATGTCCAGCTAGATTTTGTGCCAAGGCTAAAATCAATTATATGATACTCAACTCAAATTCTAATTATTAAAGGTACATAAGAACCGAACGGCGTAACTGGAATTCGCTGTCAAATTCCAATTCCAAGTCTCCAATTCCGTGCAAGCGAACGGGCCCTTATTGAATTTGTTTTCAATTTTTCATTGCGGAATTGCAGCTCGGTTAGAAAGTAATTGTAAAAATAGATGGATAGATGAATTAGAAGGGATAATACTTGTATGAAATGCCTCTCAAGTGTTAGTGGTCGCAACTCACAACAATTGCGACTCCGAAAGGAATTTTTATGTCACCAAGTGGAGTCATCCGACCCTAAACAGTGTGCCAAATGAACCCATAATAGCAATGGACACTTCATTAATGTTTCCTCTTGATGTTTTTGTAACTCACTTTTAAATTTGTATTATTTTAATTTATTATACATTTAGTTTTTGTTAAATGTGCTTTGGCTGACTCAAAATTTTAGTTCCACCACTGCTAATAACAGACAAATTAACTTTAATAAAATTGATGAGTTTAATGTCAGCTTCTCAAAAATATCACTGATATGTCTAATGACAGTCTTCCTCAAAAATACTACTGACATGTCTAATGACAGTCTACCATAGTGTTGTTGTGAACCGGCGGTTCAAGTGTTCCCAAATGAAAATCAGCGCTAGGTTATTTAGTGGATATATATTGATATATCTTTTGGGTTCAGGTATCCTGGATTCCAAGAAAGAAGAGGCGGCTGGCTATTCTCTGGAGGAAGTCGTCGGCTAGGGCTCAGAGAGGAGGGAGCGACTCGCCTATACGACCCCGAGATTGAGAACGCCGGTGCTGCAGGTTAATTTGATCGCTGGAGAAAGCTCTCGACGAGGGTTGCTTGACCGTCTGGAGGAAGAGGAGATCAGCAAGGATTTCTCTCTTCCGTGAGGAGGTCAGCTTGGCAAGGACTTCGTTCCTCCGTGAGGAGGTCGACTGTAGAAGCCGGTGGAAAACAGTGGAGCCCTGATTGGTGCCTCTCGGGTTGTGCAACCACTTGGCGCTCCATGTTTTATTGTTCTAGTTCGCATTTTCCGTACTATATTTTCTCTTATTATAGTGGATCTTCATCGGTGCTCTCCTCGTGAACTTAGGAGTTTGGCTTTGAACCACGTATATGCTTGTGTCGTCTAATTGTTATTTCTTGCATTGACCTCTATAATATTTTCGGTTAATTATTCTGCTGCGCACTCCGCGGTGCCGAGAGATCGTTGCGTTACCCATTGGTCGTTTCCATAGGCGGACCTATGTGGGGACACACCCGGGCACGTGCCCGGGTGTGTTTTTCGCTAAATCCCGCCTGGAGCTCGCCATTTCGTCTTCATCCGCGCCCCGTGCCCTAGTTTTCCGCTAAATCTCCCTTGCGGCTTGTGGCCTTGCCTCTCATCCCTCTCCTCACTCTCGCTCGCAGCCGCAAATCGCAAGCCTCCGCCGCTCCGACTCCCGTCGGCCGAGTGCCGGGCGGCCAACGCTTGTTTCCTCACCGTCCCAACTCCCGACTGCCGAGTGTCGACTCCCGCTCCGCCTCTGCCGTTCTCGGTAAGGCCGCAACTCCGCAATGCTGCATCTTAGGTAATCCATTATCCATGGCCGGATCTTCACTTATGCAGTTATGTAGGGTTGATTTTTGAGTTTAGGGTTGATTTTTTACCTTCTCAGTTCTCAATCCTGATGCACTTATGCAGTTACACTTGCATTTCAATCCTGATGCACTATGCTGCTTGCATTTCAAATCTTAGGTAATCCGTTATTTTTTGAGTTCAGTTCTCAATCCTGATGCACTTATGCAGTTATGCTTGCATTTCAATCCTGATGCACTAGGCTGCTTGCTTTCAATTATGGAATGAGGTAGAAAACTCTTTATTGTACAGAATATTGAAAAGTGAAAACTCTTTATTGGCATGGAGGAGTTTCCTCAGCTTTGGATGAATAATTTTTTTTTTAAAGGCGAGTCAAGTCTAACTAATTATGTGGATTTAGAAGAGAACAATCAAAGAGGTAAAAGACATTGTGTAGATATTAATTTGGGGGATTTACCATCAGATCCGGGTATGAGACAACTTATTAGCTCCTACGATGTCAACCGTCAGGATTCAATAAGAAGATATTATTTGCAGAATGGGCCTTGTCAACCTCGTTTAGATAATTTTCCTCAAAGTATTATCGGTCAAAAAACACGGCGATTCAATAAGAATTAGTATATAATGAATTCAAGGGTTGGTTAGAGTAGAGCGCAGAAAAAGATACAGCGTATTGCCTATATTGCTATATTTTCCCTCAAAGAGGATGCGATACAACTTTTGTTTCTCGTGGGTTTAGGTATTGAAAAGATAGAACGATACTTGAAAAACACGTGGGAAATCATACGACTGCGCATAATGCTTCAAGAAGGATGTGTGAGGCTTTGATGAATCAGAAACAAGGTATTCAGATTGCATTTGCTAAACAAGATGAAACACAATGTTTGCAATATCGTGCTCGTTTATGTGCATCGATAGATTGCATTCGATTTCTCTTACGCCAAGGATTATCATTTTGTGGGCACGATGAGACAAAAGAATCGCTGAATCGAGGGAATTTTCTTGAAGTTTTGCTAATTAATTTTTAGTTTAAAATAATTGTGCCCGGGCTTGAAAAAATTTCTAGTTCTGCCAGTGGCCGTTTCTTTAGTAATCGCGTGATTTAGAAAAGACCTCGAACCAATATTTTGAATAAAATAATCTGCATCAAAAATCGCAAATTTCTCGCGGCCGTCGGAGCGTCCCCAGTGCGCATGGCAAACTTGAGAATTTCCGGAAGGCGACAAATGATTAAAAACGCAATCAACTTTAATTAAAGTGGTATAATAAGCGGAGATTGGATGGAGGGTCGATGGAGCGTTGGACGGCATAAAAATCCACATGGCATTGGAGAATATCCTCGTACGGTCAAAATCCAAGCGGTTGGCGGTGGGCTCCCCTGCCAGCGGCGACGCAACGGGGAGAGGGTCAGGATCGCTGCTTGAGTCACCTCCCACACGTAAAACGGTAAAAGGCCACAAGGGCGGCCGCCGCCACCACGTAATTCAACGTCATCCCTAGTACTAGGCTACTAGCTAACTTTTGCTTAGCAGAGAAAAGTGGCTCTTAAATAATAAATTAAAAATATAAATAGCCACTTGGGCTGAAATTAGCAAGGCTATTGAGTGCTAAGTTTATGCCAAATCAATTTTAATCAATCTAATGCAAAAAGAAATTGTGAAATTCTATGTCAAGTCTAGAGCCTATTAAAAACTAATGAAAGAAGAAGAAGAACGGCAGAGAAGATGGAGAATGGCGTGTGGGCACGTTCTCGAGTGTGGCGCTCTAGGGCTTTCGTTGGAGTACGTACGGCATGCGGGAGCTAGTTTTGGAGAGCGACTCGCGATACGATTTCTGTTAAGTAGCGACGCGCGGGGGCGAGGTATGTAATTAAGTGGCGTGCGGAGGTGATGTATGTTGAGCGGTGCATTGGGTGAGTTCTGGAGACCGGCACGCGGAGTGGAGCTGCATGCATGGGCACGTTCTGGATCACACCATATGGGCTTTGCTTGTCGAAAATGATTGTAGCACAAAAGACTCACATGATCCCATCATCATCCTAGCTACTCCTTCAAATGAAGGAGTATGCATGCATTCTTTTATACATTTTGGAGCAGATGTTTAGGGAATTTTCTTTCTAATTATTTGGCAAAAGCGCACTCCCACACGGTCGTACTTGACAAAAATTTTGGGGAAATTTCTTCTCGTCGTCACGAGCCTGCTGCCCATTGTTAGTGATTGTTTCTCGAGAACTCATGGATCGGGCAATCATAGTGCGGTTTGTTTGCGCGCAAACCACCCGCGAGGGCATTGTTTTAGCTCACGCAAAATCACGCTAAACCGAAGATTTGTTATATGTCTTCCGTGCGGTGCTATTTTTTTGTGGCCTGATTTAATTTGTGCTGCATTTTTAAAGCTAATTGAGAAATATATTGAATGATGTAAGTTATAAGAGTTTACATTAATTCTTTCCATATACTATGTATAAAAGACAAGTAGATAATGTAACTATATACATAATGACATGCTAGCGGAGAAATGTAAAACATAGTTAATTTATTTGACAGTGTTTTCTTTGCCATTTATAAACAACTAACTACTTTAAAGCAATATCGTCAAATGATAATGTTTTCTCCTCTACATTTCAACTTCGGCCTTCGGTCTCCTTGCCTTTATTAACGTTTACAAATACAATTTGCATGCATTATTATTTATTAATGGGACCGAACGAGAAGGAACAAAGTTTGCTTCGCGGAAAAACTGTTAGCAGAAACATGCATCTTCACTTATCTTACCCGTGCTTGACTAATGCGCGCTATTTATCCATTTCATAATTACTGTTACAAATATTTAAATAAAATAAAAAAATAAATATTATAAAAAAAAACTTACATTCTATTACTATTCTCAATATAACATTGAGCAGATATGTACAAATCGTAACAGCTCAATCTCTAACGACACTACAAGAAAACTGGCTTTTTGTGACGAAAATTTTGGTCACTAACTATTGCGGATTGGTCACTAAAAACATTTAGTGACCAAATTCAATCCGTCACAAGTTGGTTGCAAAAGGCCCGTTACTAAATGTATTTAGTGACCAAATACTGTTTCGTCACTAAATGTACAGTTTTAGTGGCGAATATCGTCTGATTTTGTTCAACATAGCTTATACGTACTGATGAGCTGAACTGCACACAGTTCTACCCTTTTCACAGGTGTCTACGTGCACTTCCCAGAACAACACGTATCAATATTACTTTCATCGAAGCACCTTTAACTATGGATTTTTTTCGAACATAACTCCCCCCAACTGTTCTAAAAGGCGCATAATTATCTTATATTTATGGTTCTAAACTTTTCATCTCTCTGTCATGAGATTTAGTTTAATAACAAACAATCATCTTGAACTTGGGCTGTTACACAAATACGTCAATAAATTAATAAACAAGTGTGAGTCTATGGTTAAGATTCGTGTGCCTAACTTACGATTGACTTCTCACGAATCATGGTATAATTTTTTAATTATTTAACCTTTGTTTTTAACCTCATCTTTATTTGGGCATATGTCATGCATAATCAATGTACTATAAATAAAATGATGCACATGATTGAGAGTATAAAGTGTGCACCAATGTAAATTTTGCAACTTCACATGCCTTGCTTATGCTTGATTCATGCTATGTTTTTATTTATCTATTTCATGTATATTGTTATAAATATTTAAATCAAATAAAAATAAATATCATAATATTTGCTAAATTTGCTTTATATTACCATTCCCAGCCGCTTTTACTCGGCAGCAGCCGCTTAATTCATCGTGTAGCTTGGCGGCACTGAGTAGATATAGACAAGCATGTCAATTAGTAAGCATGGGCGAGTACGATGATTGAGATTCTCGTCTTGCTTTCGTCTCACTTCTTCCTCCTGAATTATTATCTTACTTTTTAATTTTTTGTATTATTTGATATTTGTTTTCATCACAACTTTATTCTGCCTGATATCATTGGTGTAATTAGTAGTCAATTAATCCGATCACTGGCGACTCCTATGCATGAACGAATTTCGCCGTGCTTTTTAAATTCTTGCTACGTAAATTTAAAAAATATAGATATAATTGGATTAGTGAATGTTACATCAAATGCTCATCTTCGCTTATAGATAGTATAGTATGTTTGGACTCCTTTGAACATACTTTAATAATGAAAAATTAAAACCTCTCGTTCATTTTCATTTCCCTGATTATACCAGGACATATTTGCCTATATGTCTGTCCCCAAGTGAATAATATATATTCTTGGTTGCTCTCAAAAACTAAAAATATAAGTTACAATAAGATAGCTTGTATCACGACCTCTTCGTTTTAATTTTTTTCCAAAAAAAAACTAAGCATGAATGAGTAGACGATAAAGATTAGTGTGCGTTTTACTTTCGGGTCACTTCTTCCGGCTATGATATATTTTTTTTATAATATTGTATTATTTAATATTTGCTTTTAATCACATCTTTATCTTGGAAAATATCATGGATAATTGATGCATCAATGAAAATTATCTCGAGGATGTAACTTTACATGTCTTATTCATGATTTAGTGATATTTATCTATTGTATATGTATTATTATAAATGTTTAATTCAAAAATAAATAAATATTATAATTTTCATAAATTACAATTATGAAAATTAAACTCGCAATTTACAGTAAGATGGAAGGAAAAAAAAGGCTCGAAGGAGAGCGGATGAAATAGTAGTAGAAGAAAGTTGAGCGTCAGTGGGCTCCATTTTTTTTTGGACGACCTGGCAAAGATTTGATTGGATAAAGCCTGTGCTGACGCCGTGAATAGAACCTTCATACTAAAAAAAATTAGGATTTTTTACAAAATAAATTATAAAATATTAATTTGGATCTTTTTTTTTTAAATCTGACCGAATATTATTGTTTTAATCGCAAATTTTATTGGCTATCTGATAATTGATCGGAGGGATCAAATTTGATATCGCAAATTTTATTGGCTGTCTGATAATTGATCGGAGGGATCAAATTTGATGCGAACCATCAGATTGATGGCCTTTCTTGAGGACTGTCAAGATCAAATTGATGGCCTTTTTAGAGGAATCTGGAGAAACGTAGAGTGTTTAGAATAGTAATTTGTGAAGAAAATTCAGACTATTTTATATTAAAGTTGTTGCGGGTCGCTAAACGTTCTTTCAGATCGGGCGAATCGAACCGTCTTAGCCCGAGAGTGAACCGAGCGCGCAAGCAGTCACAAAGAGAACAAACAGGTGGCAAGAAGACGGTTCGATTCGCCCGATCTGAAAGAACGTTGAGCGACCCGCAACAGTTTGGCGCTGTCTGTGGGAAAGGTGTTCCCCAAACTCTGCAAAAGCTTTTCGAAGAAAATATTCGCCTCGTGGCAATACTCGTGACTGACAGCAATGGCAAGAAGAAGTGCTCGCACTACTGATGGTTCCATCCCTGAAGGACGCGTCGATCCCGCTCCATCCCATTCACTCATCAACGCACCTCCCGCCGAAGAAGTCCCTTTAGCGCCCGTGGCCGCGCTAGAAGGGCGCATGCGCCAGATGGAAGAGCAGCAAACTGAAATGCTGGCTCTTCTCAGAAACCTCGGAGCCCCACAAGGTCCTGTTCCGCCTGCCGCTCCAATCGTCCCGCCTCCCTTAGTCCCTGATCACGCTCCATTGGGAGAAGCTGCTCAAGGAGGAGAAACATTCGAAGAAGAATACTCGGATGCTGTCAGCTCCGCGCATCCAGCCCGCCCTGGTAGGGCCGCCAGGGAAGAGCCCCCTCGCCATCAGCAAGGAGGAGAAAGAGCCAATCAAGCCATGAGAGGACCCACTCGCGATGAAATCCGCGATGTGATTGCTGAAGAGTACGGACAAGTCGGACGTCGGGGCATCTTCGCCCGCCGACCTTTACATCACGGCTCCCCCCTGGCGCGCCAAATCCTAGTCCATCCAGTTCCGAACGGTTTCAAGCTTCCTAGCATCGAAACGTTTGATGGGACGGATGATCCACTAGAGCACATCAACCATTTCGCCACCATCATGAGAATCTACAATGCTACCGATCAGCTCATTTGCCAAGTGTTCTCGGCAACGCTTAAGGGACAGGCACGCACCTGGTTTCACTCTCTGCGGAAAGGGTCCATCAACAACTTCACCGAGTTAGCCCGACTGTTTGCAGATCAATTCGTTGCTAACCGAAGAATCGTTCGGGACCCCTCTCATCTTTCAGGGATCCGCCAGAACGAAGGAGAAACCCTGAAGGATTTTTTCCGTCGCTTCACCGCTGAGGCGCGACAAATCCCAGGGGTTGATCCCGAACTTCTGCGCGGCGTTTTCCTGAGAGGGCTCCGTCCAAGCGGCTTCTACTCCGCTCTAATGAGGGAAACAGTTCCAAATTATCCAGACCTCGTGCACCGAGTGGAAGCGCAGATAGCGGCGGATGAGGCTATCGAGACGCATCACCAACAGTTTGAAGGAATTCAGAAGAGAAGGAAAGGGCCGGAACAAGCTCCCAGAAGGCAAGAAGAGCGACGAATGGAAGAACGCCGGAATCATGATCATGGTCGGGATCTCCGAAGAGATCAAGGACCCCGACCACCGCGGAATTACACTCTCATCAACATGTCACGAACCAACGTGCTTTATGTCATCCAGGAAAACCCGGCGTTCCGTAGGCCGAGGCAGCCAATCCCAAATGAAAGAACCGACCAATCAAAGTACTGTGAATTCCATAGAGGGGTTGGGCACACGACTGAAGAGTGTACCAGGTTTAAGGAGGAGATTGAGCGCCTTGTCAGGCAAGGGCTCCTCAGAAGGTTCCTGCAAGGTCAGCCACCGAACCAACAGCAGCAACCCAGGCAGCCCAGAGATCAGCCCCCCGCACCTCACGGTGCAGCAGCAGGAAGGCCGATGGTAGGAGAAGTCGAGACTATAGCCGGGTCTCCTAACCTCGCAGCGCAAATTCTTTCCATCGCTAGGCCAGAAAGAGAGCATGAAGATAAGAGGTTAAAGCAAGACACCATCATCGCCTTCGGAGATGAAGACCTAGAGGGGTTACGGCTGCCACACCAAGACCCGCTCGTGATCAATGCTGGGATCGGGGATCCCTGTTTCAACGTCAAGAAGATACTAGTCGACAACGAGAGCTCAGTCGACGTCCTGTTCCTCTCCACTCTGCAGAGCATGAATCTCACCAAGGAGCACCTTAGCCCAGCGGCAGGGCCCGTCTACGGTTTCGATAATCGCCCCGTCCCGGTCCAGGGCATGATCACCCTTCCGGTAACGCTCGGCGAGTTCCCGAGACAGACAACCCACGACATCCAGTTCGTAGTCGTGGAGTCAAGATCCGCCTACAACGCAATCTTCGGGAGACCGTTCCAATCTGTCTTCAGAGCCATCCCATCAATCCCACACTTAGCCATGAAGTTTCCGACCGCCGCTGGAGTAGGAGTCGTTCGTGGAAACCAAGAGGCAGCCAGAACCTGCAACCTGAAGCAAGCTCAACCGGCAAAAGCGACCGCCCTCAACATCGACAACTTCGACCTGCGAGACGAAGCTACTCTTCAGCGGGGGGCAGCCGTTGAAGGATTGGTGGAAGTGCCGTTCTCCCAGCGGGATCAGACCCGGACTGTCCAGGTCGGGTCCCTCTTGACGCCAGAAGAACGAGAAGAATTCACAACCTTCCTGCAGGAGAACGATGACATTTTTGCTTGGAGACCGGAGGACATGCCTGGGGTAGATCCTGAAGTCATTTTTCACTCATTGAACATTAACCCGCCTGCAGGCCAGTAATTCAAAAGTTTTGAATCATGAGTTATGAATTAAAAGTATATTATATCACGTTTAAGATAGTTTTCTGACTAATTGTTTTTGTTCAACTTTCAAACCCTAAGCAACCGGTAAATTGAAGATTTATCAACCCGAGCTTTGAATAAATTTTAGTTAAAAGTCGAAAATCAATTGAACTATTCAAAATCTCTCAAACAGAAACGATTTTATGCTGAACGAAACGGTTCGGTTTGGTCTCAATTTTTCTCTTGAAAAATGAACTGAGCCGACTAATAGTACGCATTGATGGGTCCCCTCCATTTATAAGAATTTCGGGCTGCAAATAATCGGAATTTTCATATCGCCCACTAACCTAGTGGGGGTCATGGAGGGAACCACTCAAACCGTCACGTGCGCGATCCGCGCGCCCGAACCGCCGTCACGCCAACCGCCCCTCGCGACCGCACGCACACGGGCGCTAGGGCCCATGGTCGGCCTCTCGGCCAACCGCCGTCGCGCCTCGCGCATGGCCGCGAGGGGACACAACCAGCCTCTTGGTCGGCTGCCCCGGGCCTCGCGGTCGCACGGTCGCGGCCGCGGCAGGCCGCGACGGGCCGCGGCCCGCCTCCTAGTCGGCCGCCATCGCGCCTCGCGGCCGCACGCACGCGACCGTCAAGGTGGCAACCGGCCGCCGCTGCGCCTCGCCCCCGCACGCACGCAACCGCCACGGTGTCGTGGCCGCTCGCGGCCGCACGGACGCAGCTGCGAAGGGACGCGGACGGCCGCCGCCGCGCCTCGCGGTCGCACCCACGCGACCACGAAGGGTCGCGGCCGGCCTCCCGGTTGGCCGCCCCAGCGCCTCAAAGGCCGCATGCACGCGGCCGCGAGGGGTCGTAGCCGACCCCGGCTGGCCGCCGCGACCTCGCCCCGAGCCAACCCCTTGGTTGACCGGCCCTCACCAAAACCAAACCCCCTACGTGGGGGAGTAGTCGGCCGCCCGACCAGACCCTACGCGGCAGCGAGGGGGCGCAACACCAGGGACGCGCTCTCCCGCAGCGCGAACGACGCACTCTCCCGCAGCGTCGACGGCCCGCTGTCCCGCAGTGCGTGCTTGCAATGCGCTGTCCCGCAGCGCCGGCGACGTGCTGTCCCGCAGCGCCGGCGACGTGCTGTCCCGCAGCACTCGCCCACTAGGCTCAGCGCGCGCTTGCAACGCGCTTTCCTGCAGCGCTAGCCCGCCCGCGCCAATGCGTGCCCTAGCGTGCCAATGCGCGCCCTAGCGTGCCAATGCGCGCACTAGATCACAACAACCACTGGCGCGCTAATAATCTTCCTAGCGAGTGCGCTAAGCGTACCTGCGCAAGCTCATCTCCGTACCACCACTGTCGCACTCATCGTCGCGCTCGCCACCATGTTCGCCACGCTCGCCGCCATGTTTGTCGTCGTCGAGCTCATCGCCACACTCGCCCCCATGTTCCCCACGCTTGTTGCCATGTTCGTCGTCGTCACCGTCGCCGACGACCTTGCCGAAGCTACCCGAACCGCCCAGGGGGCAAGGTCGCCATATTACAGAAATGGTGATCCAGGAGACCGGAATCGAGCGTTCTTATATTCGTCTGTTCAACACCTAGGAGAGCGCAATTACCTGCGCACAAAAAAAAAACTATAAAAATGGGGTCAAACCTTCATTGGAAGTTGCTAGAAGAGCCGAGAGGAGTTGGAGCACTAAGGTTTTCAGGCGAAGACTTCCACAGCTCTCACCCTCCTCAATACTCATCCTCTCACTCAACACGTGCTCCCCGTGTAACCTCTCTTTCTTCAAGTCCACTCGGCACGTGCTTCCTGCGTGTCCGCTCCAACACTAAGTCTACTTCAGCACGCGCTCCCCGCGTGTCTGCTCCGATCGATTTCAAGAAGTCTGCTCCAGTGCGCGCCTCCGCGCTCCACTCAGCATACGCTTCCCGCATGCCCGCTCCACTTTCAAGACTGCTCCCGAAGGCATTCCGTCCGAAGGCACTCCGTCGCGGCAAACGAGGCCTAAGTAGCAAAAAATGTATATAGTATAACAACTTAATATATTATTTTAATATATAAAGTATATTTAATATTAGCAAATTACAAATAAATTATTTTGTTTCATTTTGGTTCGAGATATCTCAATTTTACATTAGAAATTATTATTATTATTTTTGTATAGGACTTTTAAACAGTTATTGACTTCACATACATCGAGGTTCCGTTTGAGGGGACTTATTTACACCGGTCAAGCGGTTAGAACTGCATGAACCGGACCTTAATTAAGGTCCGGTTCATGCGGTCGTAATCGCTTGATCGGTGAAAATAAGTCCCCCAAACGGAGCACGAATGTAAATTAGTGATTATTTTTTGAACTATTAAATCTTTGTAAGTTAATTTAATTTGTATTTTTTTAATTTAATTTTAAGAAGTATGCCATCGGTGACCGGCCCGTTAATTTCCATTGGCTTTTGCATTTGGCATGAAAAAAAAATTTACATACGAGGAGCAAAAGATCGATGTGCTATTACGTCCTGGAGTTTCTGCATGAATTCGAGGAGATCCGGATCACAAAGGAGAACAATATGCACGACTGCTTGTACAACTTTACGGCGAAAATAATGACTAATAACCCGGGAATGTCAATCACCAATTCATCATGCATGCACTTATCAGTTATTGGATACTTGACTCAAGCATTCATTTTTCAATACCTATATATCAGGAGAAAAATATTATTTGATGAAATATTTATCATATTATTATGGGTTAAATTAAACTTTTTTAAAGCGAGATTTAATTTAATTATTTTGTTGTTCTTTTCTAAAGGGAGGCTGACGTATGCAACCTCCGTCACCTTCATTCGGAATAATTAGAATAAACATTATTTGGTGAATTATTTATCTTCTAATTTTCTTTTATATTTTAATAGTATATTAAAATATATTAAATAATAATTGTTATACATTCATAAAGGCCTTGGAGTGCGTCTAGAGAAAACTCCACTAAAGGGAGGTGGGGTCAACGGTCAGCGCATGATCGCACGAGTTGAAGAAACCGAACCCGTCATTTCCGTCGCCAATCGCCAGTGCGGGTGAACGCACGGAGCACGCCGCCATAGCCGAACCCCACTACTGGGGTGCGATTAGCCCGCACCCCACTAGTGGGGTGAGAATAGCCACACCCCCCATAGTGGGGGGTACGGCCAAACCGCACCCGTGTGGGGTGCGGCTTGGCCGCACCCCCTCGGGTGCGGCCGCACCGCGCCCCCCTTAGGGTGCGGCCGAGCCACTCTCCCCCGTAGCGAGGTTAGGGTGGATCCCCCCTTTTCTGACTCGCCGCCTGCTCTTCGGGTTCCGGATTCCACCAAGAACGCTTCCCGACGCGCTCAGAACGCCTCTCCGTTCGCTCAGAACGCTCTCGTGTTCATTGTGCACTCAGAGCGCTCCCACGCTCGTTGCGCGCTCAGAACGCATCTCCGTTCGCTCAGAACGCTCTCGTGTTCATTGTGCGCTCAGAGCGCTCCCGCGCTCGTTGCGCGCTCAGAATGCCTCTCCGTTCGCTCAGAACGCTCTCGTGTTCGTTCCGCGCTCAAAGCGCTCCCACGCTCGTTGCGCGCTCAGAACGCCTCTCCATTCGCTCAGAATGCTCTCGTGTTCGTTGCGCGCTCAGAACGCCTCTCCGTTCGCTCAGAACGCTCTCGCGTTCATCGCGCGCTTAGAGCTCCCGCGCTCAGAACGCCTCTCCGTTCGCTCAGACCACTTCCGCGCTCATGCACGCTCAGAATGCTTCTGAGCATTCTCAGAACGCCTCCCCAGTCGCTCAGATTGCTTCTCCGTTCGTTGCGAGCTCAGAACGCTTCTGAGCGCGCTCAGAGCACTTTCGCATTTCTGACATGCTCACATTTCGTCTTTACGATACGCTCACATTTTGTCTTTCTGACATGCTCACATTTTGTCTTTCTGACATGCTAACATTTTATCTTTCTAGCTTCTCAGATTTCAGGAATAATCCGTCGTCTTTTTCGCCTCCAACAAAACTGCCCAAACTGCCCGAACTGCCCGAGGGGCAAGATGGTCATTTACGAAAAATGGCGATCCGTGTGCTCCGAACCGGAAATTATAATTCGTCCGCTAGGTGGCTACGATGGTTACAACGGCGAAATTACCGGGCTACCCCCGGCCAAAGCTATAAAAGGAGCCCCAGGGCTTCATTTCAAAGGACCTTGCCTTCTGCACCCGAGAGAGCTCCTTGAAGATTTCCACGGAATTCTCCTTCGGCGCTCGAAGATCTCCATCGTGGACTTGAAGATTTCCCTCATCCCGAAAGGCGGCTCAGCATTCTCACTTTCGTTCCCCGGAGCATTCTCACTTTTGTTCCCCACAGTTCTCAGAAGGAAAAAGACTTAATTTCCCGAGAGGTGGCCTGTCACCCTCGGAACACCCTCTCTCTCTATTATTGTAACGAGCGGTGGCCTGTCGCGCTCGGCTTCTAAACACCTAATTGTAAGCTCTGAGAAGATAGTGAAGTTTGGTCGGCGCAACTCCGGCCACGTGGTTTTTTACCCTTTCCGGATTTTCCACGTCAAAAAGTCCCAGTGTGCTCAACGAATCTTTAATTGACTGTTTGCGCGCTCGGTTCGCTTCCGAGCTAAGGTGGTTCAATTCGACCGATCTACCAGAGCACCCAAGCGACCCGCAACAATAATATGTGGTGCTTTTTTTTATAAAAATAATTTGGGCATGTTAGAATTGCACTTGTCATAAATGGAACATGTGGCATCCTCACATTTACCTTGTATTGTGTTCTACTCTTTTTTTAATTGAGACCGGATATTAATTATGACCAGATGGCATGTATTTCTCTAAATTGTAATGGCATAAAGAGTCATTACTAGGGACGACATCGGTTCCTGCTTGGTTTGGAACATTCGCTCGTACTCTTGCTACAATTGTCAGCCGTTTTGCTGCTCGATGTCCTCGTGATGCACTCGATCTGGTTTGACATGCAAGTTGAGTGTCATCATCCTCGAAACTGTGCAAGTGTATTTCAAAAGTTATTCACTCATAAATGGATTGTTAGTTTGTTGGCCCTTTTACTTAGTATGTTAAATCTTTAACAGATTACTTCAATAAATGCACTTATCAAGTTAAGTTCATTTCAAGATGCATAGCAAAGAGTAATATGAGGAGTATGAGCATAAGTAGTAGGGCTATAATGAGCAACGTGGCTAGTACTGATCATTGATGAATGATGTATATTGCAATTATTGAAACCAGAGAACTGGTCTCGATGTTCGAAAGGGGATGCAACCAACCCTTACTTGACCCGAGCTCGAACCCTTGACCAGTCACTAAGAACTGGAGAACCTTATCCTTGAAGAACACCGAAGTTCACAAACGGACCACTTAAGCTGCAGTGCGGAGGTCCCGCCACACACCCGGAAGCTCACAAGGAACTTCCCCTCTCAAGCCAATGCTGAGCCTGGGCACCTTGGAGGGCACTAAGGACCACCTCGCCGTCAACCTTCATTGACAGGGAGAGGCGGTAGTGCTTGTTCACAAGACACACGCGAGGGAGGGGAGGGGAGGGGGGTACCAACATCCCTTCCCAAGGTGCCCATGGGGGTCTATTTATAGACTTCCCAAAATTGGGCTGCGGATAGCCAAAATTCTGCTATCCGCAGCTCAACCACGAACCTGGATGATCGAAGCGAGAGGGGGGGGGGGGGGGAGGGGGGGCGAGTGGAGGATGAAACGTCCACTCCCCCCCCCCTTGCCGGGGGTCGGATGGGTGGACCAAGGTCCACCACCTGAACTGGGCGAGTGGACCTTATGGTCCACTCAACTTACCGGGCGAGTGGACCATAGGGCCACTCGCCCAGCTGCCCGGTCGGGTGGACCTAGGGTCCACCCGCCCTGGGCGAGTGGACCACAGGTCCACTCGCCTGCAGGATTGGGGGCGAGTGGACCTTGAGTCCACTCGCTCCCCGCCTTGGGCGAGTGGACCCAAGGTCCACTCGCCCCCCCCCCCCCCCCCCCCCCCCCCCCCCCCACTCGGACGAGTGGACTGATGGTCCACTCGCCTGGGGCCTTGGCCGAGTGGACCCAAGGTCCGCTCGCCCAAGAAAACTTGCCCCCCGTGCCTTCTCTTTTTTATCTTTGACGACCTTCGTCGGTTTGGTTTGCTGCGTCGCTGTCACCTTCTCTATCACGACCTCATCCGCGTCGGGTCACACCGACTCGGAAAATATGAGGGTTGTACACATTCCCCGCTCTTTTCGAGCTTGCCTTAAGCTCAGAAAGAAAGTCCAACCCACCTATTTGATGAGTAGGTGGGACCTTAGGGGAATCCACGAAAGGCCCTACCAACGGGATACTCCTGCCGAGCTTTTTAGCTGAACCTGACTTGAGGCAGAAGGCGAACCTTTCTCCACTTAACAACCCTCCTGTGAGCCGAGCTCAACTGGAGGTGGAGAAAGCTCAACACCTCAGGTCGAACTAAACTTGACCTGAGGTGGAAGAAAAACTCAACACGTCTAGTCGAGCCGAACTCGACCTGAGGTGGAAGGCAAACCTTTCTCTACTTAACAACCCTCCTGTGAGCCGAGTTCAACTGGAGGTGGAGAAAGCTCAACACCTTAGGTCGAACTAAACTTGACCTGAGGTGGAAGAAAAACTCAACACCTCTATGTTGGACATGTGTGTCACATCCCTTTGTTTGAAATAACAAATCCCAAATTGTATTTGATCTTGTATTTTGTGTGTTTAGAGTATGCAGGAACTATAGGTGCAATACTCCATAGGTATACAACAGATTGGAGATGATTCTCTGGAATATGTGCTAACGCTCGCGTTAGTAGTTAACGCCCAACGTTATCTACCTGCGTTCGACGAACTCTGAAGGCGCTCGACGAAATCTGAAGGAACCTGCGTTCGACGAACTCTGAAGGCGCTCGACGAAATCTGAAGGAATCTGCGTTCGACGAACTTGGAGTTCCGTTCGACGAATTTGCCTGCGTTCGACGAAAATTCCGTTCGACGAATTGTGAAGGCCGCTCGACGAATTGGAGTTCGACGAACTGAGCTCATGCACAACAATATTGCGTTCGACGAATTTGAGGCCGTTCGACGAATTTGAAGCTCCGTTCGACGAAAGTGTTTTCGTTCGACGAAATTGCTCCGGTCGACGAATTTGAGGCCGTTCGACAAAAGTTTGTTCTGTCACGCAGCCGACGGTTTCGCAACTGCTCCACACGAACGCTACCGCCAGCGCTAGCGCTACCGCCTGGCGCTATCTCAAGTTCGTGCACAGCGCCACGTCGCCGACGGTTTCGCAACTGCTCCACACGAACGCTACCACAGGCGCTAGGAGCTACTGTAGGCGCTATCTTCAAGTTTTATAAATTGATGGGCTCTTTCTCGTGTTGTCTGATCTATCCCAGAGAGATTGCTAGGGCCACAATTCTATTGCTGTTATGCTGCCGAAGATGGATCTCCCACTAAAAGCTTAAGCAGAATTCTGGAGGAGGACTACGTCACGCTATATCCGAAGGATGAACGCTTCGACCTCGCTCATACTACAGCGATCCTTCATCCTCATCTTCAGAGATCTCATATAGGGAGTTTTATTATTGTTATCTTTATTTTCATTCCATACTGTTTGTAATCGTTTAGTTAATTCGCCTTGTGTTGGCGACTAGGTCTGGGTAGGACTTAGGGGGAATTCGCCTTATGGTAGCGACTAGTTCTAGGTGATTAGATCAGGAGGGCTCGAGGCCATATTCGGGGAAGGATTGACTAGAGCGGCTTGAGGCCTTATTCGGGGAAGGATAGGGTAAAGCCAACCGGTTTGTGGGATACAAGTCGGTATAGAAAAGGAAAAGATATTTACTTTTGTACGCCTCCGATTTCTAGCGATATTGAAATAAAATTTAAGAAAAAACCTTTTTATATAAATACAATCATGTCTCCACATGTGTTTACTTGATTTCTCTCCTTTGACGCTATCTCTAAAATATTGGTTACTAAGTTTTCAATTCTAATTACTTTATCTAAATTGTTTAGTTCAATCTCTTTCATCATAAAACAATTTAGTACTTGTTTCTAAACTTGGTTATTATGATATTCTCACAAATTAGCTAAATTGTTATTTTACTTTTTCATATTATAAACAATTTAGTAATTTTCATAACATTATTAAAAAGAATTTTTATTCCCTTATTCACCCCCCCCCCCTCAAAGGGCGTCAATCGATCCAACAAGTGGTATCAGAGCCAGGTTATTCCAACCGGTTTAAAAACCAGGAATAATGGCGTCTCATGATCTCGCCTCTACTAGTGGGGGAAATTTTCTTATAAATGAAAAATCTTTGGCACCACATTTATTTGAAGGCAAAAATTATAAAGGGTGGAAAATATTAATGAAATCTTTTTTTTAACTCATATGATATTAAAATTTGGAATACAACAATTATAAGACCAGCGGATGAATCAAATAAATTGGAATGTCATTTAAATGCGAAGGCTATGAATATTTTATTTTGTGCTTTATCAAAAGATATTTCCAAATTGATTTATTGTTTTACTAATGCTTACAAAGTTTGGAAATTTCTTGATGAAATGTTTGATCTTCCGTGTATAGGTTTGGAGCATGCACAACATTTAGAAAACATCAAATTGGCACAAACAATCAAGAAAGAATCTCTCAGGATGAAACCATGGAGAGCACATCAAGTGGAAGAGAAGAAGAAATGTTGTCTTTGGAAGAGGAGTGCCAAAAAAATGTTAAAGGAACTTTATGTTCAAATCTTGCCTCTCCCGATAGCAATGTAAGTAAATCAAATCCTTGTGACTAATTCTATTTCCACATTACATATGCTACAAATTGCTAAACGTAAAATTAAGAAATTAAGAAATTAAAAATTACAAATGATAAATTACGTTTAGAAAATAAAAGGTTAAAAACTAATGTTAATGTAGAATCTAATTATGACGTGTCTTCTCCATCTTGCTCTTTTATTACAATTTCAAAGCCTTGTTTTAATTGCAATCTATTAAAAGAAAAATTCAAGGATATTGAAAAAGGGCTCTTAGTTTCTAAAAAGCATAATGAAAAATTGATATTTGAAAATGATACTTTAACTTGTAAGTTAAGACAATTAAAATCTTTTGTTGAAAAAGTTCTAATTTCTAGTAATGATTTTCATCATAAGATTTTGAATAACAAAGATAAAATAACTTACAGAATCATTTCTAAAAAGGATCATTTTTATACATCAACTCAAAAGGAGTTTAGTTTCAAAAAGAATTATAACCCTCACAAAATTCTTAAGAATCACTATTATAGGTCTCAATATATTTTCAATCATGACTTATATTAAAAAACTTCTTTTCATGAAAATCAAACTATAAAATATTTTCCGTCACATTATAAGAGTATGTCTATAAGAAAGAGTGGAAATGAAAATCATCAAAATAAGAATCAATCTTATAGAACATATTGTAACCCACTCTTTCAACAATCACTTCTAAAGAAAGACAATCACTCTTATAAACTTTCAAAGAATCCATATAATAAAATTCATTATGATTATAAACATCAAGCTATTTTGAAAAATAATTTGAATAAACATAAACCCACAATGAATTATTTTTCAAACAACTATCATCATATAAAGATGTCACATAATCATTATATGGATTTAAGTGATAAACAACTAATGTATGAATGGAGACCCATAAAGAAAAATGACATATCATCTTTAATTGTAAAAGCCCATTCATCATTATCTTCCCAAAAGCCACCACGATGTATTTGGGTACCCAAAGAAACCATCCCACTTGGTCACCTTTGGATACCTAAATATCTCATTCATTAATATCCATTCATTTGCATGAAGTAGAAACAAATAAAAATGAAATATCAATACTCTACTTCATGATATGCTTATTGTCACTTTTCTTTTATTTATTTTTTATTATTTTTTGAACAAACATGCCATGATCACTTTATATATCATGAAATATGATGTTCATATATTAAGCCTAATGTTTATCAAATCAAATTTGAATTAAAATTGAACATTAAGTCATATATTTTTAAAGTGATATATCTCTCATCTTTGATTGTTCTTTATCCTTTTAAATCCTTTACCCTTAATTGTCTTGAATTATCATTAGAAATTGAATATTGAAATTATTATCAAGACTATTGAAACTATTTTAAAGATTGGATTTAAATGGTTTATTAAAGGGCTTAAACTAAAATGCGCAACATTTTTTGATTCTTTTCTATTTTTGTTTGCTGCATATGATAGCCCTTATAATGAAGAATATTATCTAGAAAAACTGAAAACAAAAATTCATCTAAACGCATGTTTAATCTTTCAAAAATGCGAGTTTATGATCAAAACTTCAAACATCCATATCTTTTGATCTACTCGCCTGATTTTCGCGTTTAATATATATTTGGAAAGAGCACAAAAATCTCCATCCAACGGCGAACTAGGCTTGCTCATTTGAGTTCGTTTGGTGCTGTCAATTTGCCCAATTTCAACTCCGTTTTAAAAGCTATCTTAGTTTATTTGATTCGAAAATTTCTGTGTTTATGGAATTTATTTTCATCACATGGTATCCTTAGTATAATTGTTTCATATATTAATTTAGATATTATGTGTGTGATGTGTGTCACCATTGTTTGCATGTAATTTAGACCTTAGAATCATCTTGTATCATTAAGTTCAAATCAAATAGAATAATCATTTCATTCTAGGTCTAAAGAAAATTAGTTTAAAAACTTCTCATATTACATGCAACTTTATCTCCATTATATCATATATAATAATATTGTATTCAAACTCATCATTCTAGCATTGCCTTTTAGTTTATGCTTAATTATATATGCTAGGTATAATATTCACCATGTTATTCAAATTTCATGATAGCTATGTGATTTTGAAATTATAATAGAATACCAAAATTCCAAACAAACACATAGTTTATGGATTAATCATTAGAATATATATGAATAGTGTATCATGAATCATATATTATCATGCAAAACCAAAAAATCTATAAATTCAATTATTGAAAGCAATCTTATAAATTTCAAAACTTTATATATGTGATCTTTGTCTTTAATATGATTGCATGATCATCATTTCCTAGATTTATAAATCAAACATGCTCATTCAAAAGAAAATCTCCAAATCATATTGTCATAATTCTAGAAGAATTAGAATTTACATACATCATGATGATCTAATATATATTCTATGCAAAATTCTCTATAATCATAAATCATAATTCATGTTCTATCAAGAAATATCTCAAATTAATAATGTCTATTACCTAGGAATTATGAATCTTATGATAAAAATATGAATATTATTTTTCTTTACATTATATGATGTATTAATATGCTTTGCTAGTGATTGCATGTATCTTTCATATTTGTATACTCTAGAATCAACTTTGCAATGAAAGAATAAATCAAAATTAATCATCACTCTATTCTAGATCTATAATTTGAAACTCTATTTTGGAAATACATGCAATATTAATATAAATCTTATGACATGACATTTAACCCCAAAACTCATCATACTAGCATTATCACTTATTGAATATTAGTAATTGTGCTAGTTATCTCATATCGTCATCTCATAAAAGTAGAAAAACTATGCGGCAATATATAACTCATCACATTAAACAAAACTCATAGTTTATAAATCAACTCATTGTTTAAAAGCATAGGTTGTCCAAAGATTATTCACCTATGACTTCATATCTCACAATAGCGGGGGCGTAGGATTGGATACATTAGAGACCTAACCTCTAAGACATGTCTTGTTCTTAACCGGGGAGGGTTCCAGTGGGGCCTTGCGAGGCATTGGGGGAAAGAGTGCTAGGTTGAGCATTCTCTAGTGTGTGCATATGGGATTAACACCCCAACCTACGACATGTGTGCAGCTCCTCATGCCCATCCGTCACTTAGTACGAGGCTAGGGTGTAGACATTTAGTCGGGGTAGTCTTTAATCTTAGGACATACTTATATTACTCTTCGCATGATCATTTTATTTACTTATCACTTAAATCATGCATATTTTGGGTTGTTTAATAAAAAAATTGTCCTCTTGTGTTTGCATAATTTATCTTTTTAAGATTAAATATTTTTATAAAACACATGTATTTGAAAAAGCTATAGTTTTATGCAAATTTGAGTAATCAAGATATCTCCAAAAATTACAAAATTTTTGCATAAGACTACTCTAAGGACACTTAATAAATATCAAAAATCAGATTTTTAAAATTCTCAAAAAATCAAGTACTGTTTGCCGCGCTAGCACTAGCGCCGGCGCTAGCGTGGGTGTTTGATTTTTTTGATTTTTAAAATTTCTAAAAATCCTTAAAAATATGTTTGTTTATATTAACTAATTTGTTTTTGAGATTTGTGTTTTATTTATATTATGAAAAATCAACTACAAAAGTTCAAAATTCAAAAATACAAAAATATGTTTGTGTGATTTTCTGTTTTTTATCTCATTAAAAATGATAAAAAAAACTATATGATCTTAATTGCTAATATCAATCATGAATGAATTCTATTATTTAGAATTATTTACAATGTTAAAATTTATTCCTTGAAATTACTATGAACATTGTTTTGTTTATCATGCTTTGATATATCTATTTAAAGTGCATCAAATTGTATTGAAAAATATGTGTAGAACCAAGCTTAGCATGCCTCTAAGTATGAGTAAATGTTTTATGATTGCTAATGATACATTTCACTCACCTATTTTGATAATCAACATGTGTGTTTAAATCTAAAATGCTTGCTTGTGTATTGTATTTGTATAATGAATTAAAACTTGCATAAGTTTATTACCTACACTACATTTGAATTGCACTTATGAAATTTAGAAAAGTGGTTAAGTTAAAAAAAATTAGGTTTGCAAAACAAGTGTATTCAGAGAATGTTATCTCACAAATGTGAACAAAAAAATTATATATGTAGACAAATATAACTCCACCAAGCACTACTTGAACCTCCTGATAAGTCTTCATAAGCATTGTGAGGTTGAGCACCTTGGAAAGAATAGTAAAGTGTCTTGTGCAAACCTTGGTTACTACACCACTTTGTTAAAAATTATGTGCATTAAAAGTGTGTGAAAGTAATTTACTTGTATTTTATTGTGCACTTTACTTTACATATGTCTTGTATTTTGTTGATTTAAATCAATTGTTAACATTACCCAAAATACTCTTATGTGCACATCATTATCTTTCATAACACTTCTTCTCATGAGTATTGGATTCTAATGTTTTATCTATACTACTCTTTATATAAGAAATGCACTAGATAACCTAGCATGATCTCTACAATGTTTTGGTATCTCTTGAACTTAAAATTAAGTAACATTATAGTATAATCTTTCTTTGATATGTTCATTTCATGCTTTGTATCTTTATGAAAAACTTTGAGATTTCAAAAAGGTTAAAACATCTTTCAATTTTGAACTAAAACTCATATTTTTACTTATGTTTTTCATGCTTACAAAAAAATATTTCTTATAAGAAATGCACTAGATAACCTAGCATGATCTCTACAATGTTTTGGTATCTCTTGAACTTAAAATTAAGTAACATTGTAGTATAATATTTCTTTGATATGTTCATTTCATGCTTGGTATCTTTATGAAAAACTTTGAGATTTCAAAAAGGTTAAAACATCTTTCAATTTTGAACTAAAACTCATATTTTTACTTATGCTTTTCATGCTTACAAAAAGATGTTTCTTATAATCTTCCGCTTGCTTACAACTCTAATCTTTTTATTTGAAATCTCTTATATATACCTTGCTTAAACTCTTTATTATTTCATATATTACAAAAGCTCGATCATGATTTATAACTAGCCTAAAGAATGCCTCCTTACTACCCTCACCCCACCTTCTTTTGATAATACCAAAAGGGAGAGATTAATTGAAGAAATCTATATAGGAGAAATATAGAAGATTAAGGGGAGAATAATTCATGTAATCTATCATTTAGGGGGAGTAAAACATAAATTGCATTTATGTAGGGGGAGCATTAAGATAGGGGGAGTATGCATATCATCATGCTTATCATATACTATAGTTGCACTATCATCTTGCTTATCATATACTATAAACACTATTGTTGATTTCTTGCTAAGAGGATTTGTTATTATCAAAAGGGGGAGATTGTTGGACATGTGTGTCACATCCCTTTGTTTGAGAATAACAAATCCCAAATTGTATTTGATCTTATATTTTGTGTGTTTAGAGTATGCATGAACTATAAGTGCAATACTCCATAGTATACAACAGATTGGAGATGATTCTCTGGAATATGTGCTAACGCTCGCGTTAGTAGTTAACGCCCAGCGTTATCTACCTGCGTTCGACGAACTCTGAAGGTGCTCGACGAAATCTGAAGGAACCTGCGTTCAACGAACTCTGAAAGCGCTCGACGAAATCTGAAGGAATCTGCGTTCAACGAACTTGGAGTTCCGTTCGACGAAAATTCCGTTCGACGAATATTACGTTCGACGAATTGTGAAGGCCGCTCGACGAATTGAAGTTCGACGAACTGAGCTCCTGCACAACAATATTGCGTTCGACGAATTTGAGGCCGTTCGACGAATTTGAAGCTCCGTTCGACGAAAGTGTTTCCGTTCGACGAAATTGCTCCGTTCGACGTATTTGAGGTCGTTCGACGAAAGTTTGTTCTGTCACGCAGACGACGGTTTCGCAACCGCTCCACACGAACGCTACCGCCTGATTCTATCTCAAGTTCGTGCACAGCGCCACTCCGCCGACGGTTTCGCAACCGCTCCACACGAACGCTACTACAGGCGCTAGGAGCTACCGCATGCGCTATCTTCAAGTTCTATAAATTGATGGGCTCTTTCTCGTGTTGGCTGATCTATCCCAGAGAGATTGCTAGGGCCACAATTCTATTGTTGTTATGCTGCCGAAAATGGATCTCCCACTAAAAGCTTAAGGAGAATTCTGGAGGAGGACTACGTCACGCTATATCCGAAGGACGAACGCTTCAACCTCACTCATACTACAGCGATCCTTCATCCTCATCTTCAGAGATCTCATATAGGGAGTTTTATTATTGTTATCTTTATTTTCATTCCATACTTTTTGTAATCGTTTAGTTAATTCGCCTTGTGTTGGCGACTAGGTCTGGGTAGGACTTAGGGGGGAATTCGCCTTGTGTTGGCGACTAGTTCTAGGTGATTAGATCTAGGGGGCTCGAGGCCATATCCGGGGAAGGATTGGCTAGAGCGGCTTGAGGCCTTATCCGGGGAAGGATAGGCTAAAGCCAACCGATTTGTGGGGATACAAGTCAGTATAGAAAAGGAAAAGATATTTACTTTTGTATGCCTCCGATTTCTAGCGATATTGAAATCAAATTTATGTAAACACTTTTTTATATAAATACAATGATGTCTCCACTTGTGTTTACTTGATTTCTCTCCTTTGGCGCTATCTCTAAAATATTGGTTACTAAGCTTTCAATTCTAATTACTTTATCTAAATTGTTTAGTTCAATCTCTTTCATCATAAAACAATTTAGTACTTGTTTCTAAACTTGGTTATTATGATATTCTCACAAATTAGCTAAATTATTATTTTGCCTTTTCATATTATACAATAATTTAGTAATTTTCATAACATTATTAAAAAAAAATTTTATTCCCTTATTCACCCTCCCCCCTCTAAGGGCGCCAATCGATCCAACACTCTAGTCGAGCCGAACTCGACCTGAGGTGGAAGGGAAAACCTTTCTCCACTTAACAACCCTCCTGTGAGTCAAACTCAACTGGAGGTGGAGAAAGCTCAACACCTTAGGTCGAACTAAACTTGACCTGAGGTGGAAGAAAAACTCAACACCTCTAGTCGAGCCGAACTCGACCTGAGGTGGAAGGCAAACCTTTCTCCACTTAACAACCCTCATGTGAGCCGAGCTCAACTGGAGGCGGAGAAAGCTCAACACCTTAGGTCGAACTAAACTTAACCTGAGGTGGAAGAAAAATTTAACACCTCTAGTCGAGCCGAACTAGACCTGAGGTGGAAGGCAAACCTTTCTCCACTTAACAACCCTCCTGTGAGCCGAGCTCAACTAGAGGTGGAGAAAGCTCAACACCTTAGGTCGAACTAAACTTGACCTGAGGTGGAAGAAAAACTCAGCACCTATAGTCGAGCCGAACTCTACCTGAGGTGGAAGGCAAACCTTTCTCCAATTAACAACTCTCCTGTGAGCCGAGCTCAACTGGAGGTGGAGAAAGCTCAACACCTTAGGTCGAACTAAACTTGACCTGAGGTGGAAGAAAAACTCAACACCTCTAGTCGAGCCGAACTCGACCTGAGGTGGAAGGCAAACCTTTCTCCACTTAACAACCCTCCTATGAGCCGAGCTCAACTGGAGGTGGAGAAAGCTCAACACCTTAGGTCGAACTAAACTTGACCTGAGGTGGAAGAAAAACTCAACACCTCTAGTTGAGCCGAACTCGACCTGAGGAGGAAGGCAAACCTTTCTCTACTTAACAACCCTCCTGTGAGCCGAGCTCAACTGGAGGTGGAGAAAGCTCAACATCTTAGGTCGAACTAAACTTGACCTGAGGTGGAAGAAAAACTCAACACCTCTAGTCGAGCCAAACTCGACCTGATATGGAGGAAAAATCAACATCTTCCCAAACCAACTGGGGGCGGAGAACCAGTCCACGTCCTAGGTGCTTACCTCACCTGGTGGCGGAGGAACTCAACCATCTTACCGAACCAATTACCCTTTCTGAAGTCTTACCTGCAGCGAGTTGACCCGATGAGTCTCCCATATGCCGGCATGACTGAGCCCGGAGAATGGTCTCTAGTCGGGGATCTTATCGATTGGAGGCGGAAGTACCCGTTCGCGTCCTAGGTGCTTTGCTTACCTGGAGGCAGAGGAACTCAACGCCTTCCCAATCCAATTAGACGTGGAAGTACTCATCCACGTCCTAGGGGCTTAGCTTACCTGGAGGCAGAGGAACTCAACGCCCTCCAATCCAGCTACCAAGTAGCAAGTCGACCCGACGAGTCTCCCATCTGTCGGCATGACTGAGCCCAAAGAATGGTCTCTAGTCAGGGATCTTACAGATTGGAGGCGGAAATACTCGTCCGCGTCCTAGGTGCTTACCTTCACCTGGAGGCAGAGGAACTCAACGCCCTCCCAATCCAGCTACCAAGTAGCGAGTCGACCCGATGAGTCTCCCATCTGCCGGTATGACTGAGCCCGAAGAATGGTCTCTAGTCGGGGATCTTACCGATTGGAGGCGGAAGTACCCGTCCGCGTCCTAGGTGCTTACCTTCACCTAGAGGTAGAGGAACTCAATGCCATCCCAATCCAGCTACTAAGTAGCGGGTCGACCCGACGAGTCTCCCATCTACCGGCATGACTGAGCCCGGAGAATGGTCTCTAGTCGGGGATCTTACTGATTGGATGCGGAAGTACACGTCCGTGTCCTAGGCGCTTTGCTTACCTGGAGGCAGAGGAACTCAACCCCCTCCCAATCCAATTGGAGGCAGAAGTACCCATCTACATCCTAGGGGCTTAGCTTACCTGGAGGCAGAGGAACTCAACGCCCTCCCAATCCAATTGGAGGCGAAAGTACGTACCCATCTACGTCCTAGGGGCTTAGCTTACCTGGAGGCAGAGGAACTCAACGCCCTCCCAATCCAGCTACCAAGTAGCAAGTCGACCCGATGAGTCTCCCATCTGCCGGCATGACTGAGCCTGGAGAATGGTCTCTAGTCGGGGATCTTACCGATTGGAGGCGGAAGTACCCGTCCGCGTCCTAGGTTCTTACCTTCACCTGGAGGCAGAGGAACTTAACGCCCTCCCAATCCAGCCACCAAGTAGCGAGTCGACCTGATGAGTCTCCCATCTTCCGGCATGGCTGAGCCCAGAGAATGGTCTCTAGTCGGGGATCTTACCGATTGGAGGCGAAAGTACCCGTCCGCGTCCCAGGTGTTTACCTTCACCTGGAGGCAGAGGAACTCAACGCCCTCCCAATCCAGCTACCAAGTAGCGAGTCGACCCGATGATTCTCCCATCTGCCAGCATGACTGAGCCCGGAGAATGGTCTCTAGTCGGGTATCTTACCGATTGGAGGCGGAAGTACCCGTCCGCGTCCTAGGTGCTTACCTTCACTTGGAGGCAGAGGAACTCAACGCCCTCCCAATCCAGCTGCCAAGTAGCAAGTCGACCCGATGAGTCTTCCATATGCCGGCATGACTGAGCCCGGAGAATGGTCTCTAGTCGAGGATCTTACCTATAGGTGTTACCTGAAAAACAATTTGTATTCATAATCGAGAAGTTACATGTTTATTACAACGCGCCTCCCTGGGCCTGCTTGGCCACATGCACCATGGCCATCTCCTTTATCGTCTCCTCCATTCCTTCTCAGCTTGCTCCTTGTCCTTCCGTGTAAAGCTTTCTCCCCTCTACCGGGGCTCTACTTTCTTCCCTGCGCGACCTCTCCTCTTTTTTCCCCTTCTTCGACCAATCGACATGGCCTGCTGGGGTTGAGGTTGCACTGGCCTTGGGTCTGGTTGCCACCCTGCTTAGTTGAACCATCCCGACCTTGCGCGGCCCCTCTTCCTTTTTCCTCTTCTTTGGCCAATTGACATGGCCTGTAGGGTTTGGGGTTGCAATGGCCATGGGCCCGGTCGCCACCCTGCTGGGTCGAACCGTCCCTGCCCTCCCTGAAAGTTCTCTCTCTCTCCTGGGAATGGCCTCTGCCCTGGCCTTGAGGGGATCCTCCTGGCGGCCTCCAGGTTGGACGGGCGACTGGTGGTTGAGACCCCCAGCCTTGCTCCTGCCCAACGGGAGGTCCCTGATCCTTCTGACTTCTCGCTTCCTCCTTCCTCTTCCCTCCTTGCTCTTCCTTCTCTTTCTTCTTCTCATCCTCTGTGCCCTTGCCTAACTTTCTCACGAGCTCTTGGTCGGTGGTCTCGCACTCGATTTCTCGAGCAGCTTGCTCCATCAGCTTCTCGAAGGTCAGAGGGGGTCTCTTGTCAGGCTCATCCTGAATGTTCCCTGCTATAGCCCGAAGATAAAGGCCGACTGTAGGGTGTGCTCGGGCGCCTCGTTGACGATGAGGATTTCTTGCTGGAATCGGTCGACGTAGTTCCCCAATGTCTCCTTCGGCTTCTGTCGAACCAGGAACATGACCTCCGCCCCCTTCTTCTTCCTCGGGGTGGAGAACCTCAGCAAGAAGCTTCGGCACAGGTCCTTGAAGCTGAAGACGGTACCTGATGGGAGCTGGTGGAACCAGCCTCTCGCCTTTCCCTTGAAAGTGATGGAGAAGAGCTCACACCTAAAAGAGTCCGTCATCTTCCTGGTCGAGACCATGTCTTCACACCACTGGATGTGCTGATGAGGGTCATCCTTCCCTGCACCGTAAGACATGTCCGGTTTGCTGAACCGGTCTGGAACGGGGGTCGAGGTGATCAGCTCGCGAAAGGGACTCTCCCACCCTCCCTGGCAAATCGAGGGCGTTCTCGTTGCCTCCTTACTGGGATGGCCGGTCCCCGGAGAGCTGTCGAAGAGCTCTCTCGCTTGGAGGCCCAAGCCTTCCTCTGCGGCCGGATCCTTCCCTTTCCTATGCGCTTGCTCCGCCACCATCGGAGATGGCGAGATGAGCACGGATGCGGGTGGTGTTGAGCACTTGCCGTGAGGGGGGAGTGCGACCCGCAAGAGCTCCAGGATCGACTTCCTGAACTCTTCAAAGTCATCTTTCATCGTGCACCTGCCGGTAGGGGGTGAGTCCCCCATCTCATCACTTCCAACCATGATACTTGCCCAGAGCTTTCCGAACTAGCTGCGTCCACGCTCACTGCACCAGAATGTTGAAACCATAGAACTGGTCTCGACGTTCGAAAGGGGGATGCAGCTAACCCTTACTTGACCCGAGCTCGAACCCTTGACCAGTCACTAAGAACTGGAGAACCTTATCCTCGAAGAACACCGAAGTCCACAAACGGACCCCTTAAGATGCAGCGCGGAGGTCCCACCACACACCCGGAAGCTCACAAGGAACTTCCCCTCCCAAGCTAATGCTGAGCCTGAGCACCTTGGAGGGCACTAAGGACCACCTCACCGTCAACCTTCACTGATAGTGAGAGGGGGTAGTGCTTGCTCACAAGACACATGCGAGGGAGGGGGGGGGGGGGGGTACCAACATCCCTTCCTAAGGTGCCCATGAGGGTCTATTTATAGACTTTCCAAAATTGGGCTGCGGATAGCCAAAATTCGGCTATCCGCAGCTCAACCACGAACCTGGATGATCGAAGCGAGAGGGGGGGGGGGGGGGGGGGGGGGGGGCGAGTGGATGATGAAACGTCCACTCCCCCCCCCCCCCCTTGTCGGGGGTCGGATGGGTGGACCAAGGTCCACCACCTGAACTGGGCGAGTGGACCTTATGGTCCACTCAACTTACCGGGCGAGTGGACCATAGGGCCACTCGCCCAGTTGCCCGGGCGAGTGGACCACAGGTCCACTCGCCTGCAGGCTTGGGGGCGAGTGGACCTTGAGTCCACTCACTCCCCACTCGGGCGAGTGGACCAATGGTACACTCGCCTGGGGCCTTGGCCGAGTGGACCCAAGGTCCGCTCGCCCAAGAAAACTTGCCCCCCCCGGCCTTCTTTTTTTGATCTTTGACGACCTTCGTCGGTTTGGTTTGCTGCGTCGCGGCCACCTTCTCTATCACGACCTCATCCGCGTCGGGTCACACCGACTCGAAAAATATGAGGGTTGTACAACAATGATGCTCAGACACTTTTATAGTGGGTCGTTTAGCGCTCCAACGAACTGAAAGAATTGGACCGTCTTAATTTGAGAGTGAGTTAATCGCACAAACATTCAAAGTAGAGAAAACTAACAACAGACAAAAAGACTTTTACGTGAAAAAATTGGAAAGAGAAAAAGCTACTCGGCCAAGCCCAGTTCTAATTACGAAATTCACTAGTATTAGTTGAGTACAACAGTCAGTATTAGTTGAGCACAAATGTCAATACTAGTTGAGCACAACATTCAAAACGAACCACCTCTCGTTTACAAAGCATTTGTAAGTGTTCAATCTTGAGCGAAGTGGAGCACGTGGGAAGCGCATGTTTAGCAGGAGAATGAGTTACATACAAGGAATGCAATTACTCCAAGTACCTTATAATAACATGAAGTTGAGTAAGAAATAATGTCATTCTTATAAGAAACAAGAGATGTATATATGTCATTTACATTATGAAACATGATGTATGCAATGGTTTACACAAAATCTATGTCATTCATATACTTATAGTTGGCCTTGTGAGCAAAACTATCTTCAATCAAAAGAACATGCGTATGCAATGAAGTGGATCTTCAACTATTTGAAAGGAAGTTCTCGATTATGTTTGCTCCAAGATATTTTTTTTTCAAAATTTAATTTAGGTTCTAAGAGCACCGAAATATAATTGACAAATGATCTATCGCACATTCATGTGTATATAAATTTTACCTTAGATTACTTGCTTACATTTACAGAAGATCAATATTATGTATTAACAAGTCTTGATAGTACAAGCGCATCAATGTTGTCTAATATAAATAAATTATATTTATATATATAACTCTCCAACCAAACACATTTATGTATATACTATCTAGTATGTGATGCTATAAAGAATCATTTATTTAGTTTGGTGAAGATGCAGACTTATAGAAACCCTTCTTATATGAGAAAAAGTGATTCCCAAGGACATGTCCTATGTACTAGTCGTATTAATTGCTCAGATTGAACCCTTCTTGTATGTCAAAAAACTATTCCAAAGGAGAAGTCCCTACTACTTTTATTGCTGATATTGTGTGTGTGACTGTGTGTGGTGGTGGGGTGGGGGGATGCGGTGGGGTGTGGGTGTGGGTGTGCGTGTGTGTGAGGGGGGGATTAAAAAAACCAATATATCCCAAAGGACATCTACATGAAATCCTCATAGAATTAAATGCACCCACCCATCAATTTTTTTGTTAAACACAAATAAGAGTAATATTGAACAATGTAAGCAAAAATGTTAAAAGAGTCCCTTAATTATACCTAAGAATTGATATCAGCCCCCCAAAATATTTTTGTTTTCAGTCCCCAATTTTTTTTAATAAGTGTGGAATAAATCCTTTTACAATAATTCGTTAATAAGTTAACTGAAAAGCTCCCTTAATTGCCGTCCACAGAAGAATCTCCCCTTTCTTCTCATCCTCCCCGTACAAAAATGGCCTCCCTGCAGGACAAAAGTTCAAGCAGAACATCTCTGAATGCGAAAACATCAAGCATGCGGGTGATTAGACCATGTTCCAAGTACACTCTGGTGCCAGGCATCCTTGTGTGCAAATCACATGTCTGGTGACTTGTTTCCGATCGTCTTACGTCTGTCGTGCCATGCCCAGATTATCAATCTTTGCCCTGAAATCCCCCCTTGAAGAATATTACTGCCCTTCAAATTCTTATGATTTTATGGTTGATTCGAATAGTTGCGAAGATAGTTTAGCCCATCTGCAACATAACCTGCAATTTGATTCCTCTATTTCATTTCAGGAAAGAGGAATCACTGACGCTTTTTTATGCTGAAGCCAATCGCTAAACGATCCCATCTCAACAAACTCATAGATCATGTAGGTATTCTCTTCACGGAGGCATAAAACCAGAGAGTTTGATCACATTGGAATTGCAGTGTGTCGCCCTCTACCCTTTTGATCGCAGCAGTGTCTTCATTGATTATGCAAAGGTAAACCGAGCCAAGTTTGATCACATTGGAACGACAAAGAAATGGGGAGGTTCTTCTGTTGACGGCAATCGAGAGATCTTTTTCGCTAACTTAATAGCGGACTGTTGTAAAATGACCTATTTCACACTCATTAAAAATTTAGGGACTGACAAAAAAAGTAATGGGATTGATATGAATTGTTAGGTAAAGTTAATTGACTGTTTTAACATTTTTGCCAATAATATATTGCATAAATAGTATCATACACGGAATCACGAGCGGAGATGTCCCCGACCATCGTCTTTCTTAAGCATTGAATAATGTGCTAAATTATTATAACATCGTACTTTGATAGAGATAATGTTGGCTGGACAAAACGGTGCCCAATCACTGTTACCGCCTGACCGTAAGAATTGTCTTGTAAATATTGCATTGATAGCGAAAAATTGAGAATTGACGAAGAAATCAATCGCATCGCGATAAGCCGATACATAAGCTAGATCTTAGGAACGATGATCGAATGAAAAGAAAAAAAGCCAAGCATAAAAAGAGCGTAAGCATATCGAGATTTATGTGGTTCGGCAATCTGGCTACTGCACGATCACAGTAGAGTTTCTTCCTATACATATCATGATTACAGAGCGACATGCAAAAAGGCCATTTTATACTTAAAAGTCTAGGACTACCGAAATTAACGTGAAGCTATTTTAGGGGCATAAAAAAAAGGTGATTGTTATCCGCAAAGCAGTTTTAGCTATCCGCACTCTATTTGTATGAGTTATATACATGCCTTTTGGAAATACACTTTGTACATGCATTTTTAGGAAACGTGTTCAACACGAAACTTGTAGATCTCGTTGAGATCTACAACTTTAGTGTTGAATACTTTTCCTAAAAATGCATGTACAAGACGTATTTTCAAAAATTCGCTATAGTTACGCCCAGATTTTAATCGGGGCGGCAATACGTCCTGTGCGTGCATTTTTAGAAAAAATGTTCCATACGAAGGTTGTAGATCTCTACTAGATCTACAACTTTCTTGTCGAACACTTTTCCTAAACATGCATGTATTAAGTGTATTTCCAAAAAGGGCGTATATAACTCATACAAATAAAGCGCGGGCAGTCAAAAGTGGCTTGCGGATAACAATCACCTAAAAAACTAAATAGAGAATTTATTTTCATTCTTTATTTAATCGTAGTTTATTTTAAGAAGAAAAAAACGATAATAATAAAAGTAAAAAAAATAATTAATTAAATGTACATAAATAGTTAACTTGACAATGTCAATCCATCTCCTTCATCAAAAAACCAAGATCTCCGCAATGGGTGCTTTCGGCAGCACCATCTTTCTCTTTCCATCTCATCCGCTTGGTTTTCTCCTCCCCGTGCTCTTCCCCGCTCAATAATGACGGCGATGGCTGCCGAAAATAGTTGCAGATAGTCCCAAAGCTCTCTCCGTACATTTTCTCAATTAAAAGCTCGCCATAATTTCTCTCTATACATCTGCCTTCGGCTTCACCCTTCGACTCTCGCTTCTCTCCTTTGTTCAACTTAACCAGCAAGGTGATGGGAACCATTACTGCGTCCGAGATCCACTCATTCTCCTCTCCATCTTCATGTCCGACGCAAGGAATCAAACTTCTCCTCCTCCCCCTCATCCTTCTTCTCATCCTCGCGCTCATCTAGGCCCACATGTCTCTTCCATCCCCGCCGTCCCTAATTTCTATCTCTTCATCGCCTTATGGTAAGGGCGCAGTCTGGGATCGGTTGATCGACCTGCTTTGATTCGTCTGCCTGTGGTTGGAGTCGGCGAAATATGGGATTCTGACAAGTAGGTTGTATTGATTTCATCGTCGGTCTGTAAATAACCTCCGCCCTCTCAAGGTATTTTGGCCTCTCCAGAGGTTTTGCCGGAGTTCCTCTGGAGTTTTTTTTTGCTTGGTCACCTTCCTATTTTTACCTGGAGGACGCCGAGGGTTACTTCTGGTTACATATTTAGTGAAGTTTTCCACGGATAACCCCTCTTCGAGTTTTCAGTTCGTGTTTAATACAAGCCTCTTCGTTTTTAGTGGAAGAGAGTTTTAACAGTGGGTGGAACTGCTGGGCTCGTTTTATGATTGTGTGCAGTTCCCTCCGTTTATGAGAATAGCTGTTCGCCCATTGATTGATTTCTTTGTGCAATTGAGTTATTGGATTTGGGAACCCGCTGTCTCTCCGGTCTCGGAGACTCAAATGTCGACACTCGATGATGATCGGACCACCACATGCCATGGCTGCGGCCTGCCTTCTGCTGAACACCAGTGTATCAGTTGTGGTCGTTTGTTCTCAGATAGTGAGAGATCGCAGCTACTTGCTTCCCCTACCGAACCTCCTGCCTTACCACAGATAGATTTCAAGCGTGACAAGCTTGCCGACATTGGAGAGCTGCATCAATTCTCTTCTTCAACTCATCTCAGTTGCTCCACTTATAGGTTGGTTGTATTCTAGCATATTGAACTCTTATTCATTAACAAAATCTGTGTTCAACATATAGATTGTTTTCCTCCGCTTTCCTTCAATCCAAACAATGCTTAAGTTAAGTGCTCACTTTATTAATATGTTAAGTGGCTTTGTTTGGGCAGGAGTGATGAGGATGAAGATGGACATGACAGCAGGAAGCTTTTTATTAGCCCCAGAAGTGAGTTCTCTCATGATGTCTCTGACGTTGATTCCATTAGCATTAGTTGTAGCCAGGAGTTGTATAGCTTCAAGTCTGTGAATTCTAGTCCTTGGGATAGTCCTAGCAGACCTGGTGATAATGGAGATAGCCCCGGGTCTAAGGTCGTCAGTTCGGATCAAGAGGAGCAGGTTTACTCCAGGAAACCTGGGACTGAGACCGAGGAGAGTTCCTATATGTATGATAATCTGTCTCCTTACCGCAGCCATGTGAACCCAAAGTCCCAGCAGATATTGGATTTTGAGAATGATGTGCGTATTTGGTATCCTCCTCCTCCTGAAGATGTGAACGATGAGACGGATAATGGTTTTTTTGAGTATAATGATGATGAGGATGATGATTTTGAAGGTTGTGGTGTGGATTTCTCGTCAAATTGCTTTGATGGTGATGCTTTTCCAGTTAGAGAGAAGCTCAATGATCCAATCAAAGTACATCTTGGAAATGCTGTTCGGAGGCATTTCTCAGCGCTGGTGTTGCAGTTACTGAAAGATGAAAATTTTAAGTCTAGCGGTGATACTGGCATTGAGAGCTGGCTGGAGATCATTTCTTCTTTGGCATGGCAGGCTGCTAGATTTGTTAAACCGGACACTAGGAAGGGAGGAAGCATGGATCCCAGTGATTATGTGAAGGTCAAGTGTGTAACATCTGGAAATCCCTGGGATAGGTAATAACTTTTCAATTTCCTTCCATATTTTCTTACATTTGTTAGTCTATCTGTGCTTATAACAGAAGAGATATATTTTGATTTTCGTTTCAGCACTTTTATTAAGGGAGTAGTTTGTACAAAAAATGTGAGGCATAAGCGCATGGTCTCACAGCATAAAAATCCGAGGGTGTTACTTCTGGGTGGAGCACTGGAGTACCAGAGAGTTTCTAATAAATTGGCATCTATAAATACTGTTATAGAACAGGTTTTGCTCTGTCCATACTCTTGACTTGGTACTATTTATCTTAAATTTCATATTTCAGTTGTGATCTGGTTATTCAACCGCACAGGAAAGTGATCACCTGAAGATGGCTGTTGCAAAGATTGAGTCTCATCGCCCTAATGTACTTCTTGTGGAGAAAAGTGTCTCTTCTTATGCACAGGAGTATCTACTGGCTAAGGAAATATCATTAGTGCTGAATGTTAAGAGGTCACTTTTGGAGAGAATATCCCGTTGCACTGGAGCTCAGCTAGTTCCATCAATTGATTGTATTACTTCAGCACAATTGGGACAGTGTGAAGTATTTCGGGTTGAGAAGGTTGTTGAGGATTCTTCATTTGGTACCCATCCAAGCAAAAGATCTGTTAAAACATTGATGTATTTCGAAGGTTGTCCAAGGCGTTTGGGTTGTACGGTAAATCTGTTTTCAAGCCCCTTTCATCTTTTGTCATTGTATTGATGCAAAATATACTATCATTATGTTTATAGAACAAATATTTGCTTATTATTTCCTCCTGATTTCCTCATAATGTTCCTTTCCTTGATTCGACATATAATTGTCTAACACTGCCTATGAATAAGCCATGTGTTGTAATACAGTGCGAATTGATGCAATCAAGTATAATGGACAACTTTTTAAGTGGTTCTACTAATCAATTGGATTAATTTACATGCAAATGAAGGTTCTACTATGATTGCTTATCCTTGATAGATTATTTCCCTATAAATGGAAGGAGGGAGACACGTAATTTGGCATGTGGAGTTCTTCTGTAAATACTACAATGATTACCTTCCCGTAAATGAGTGGAGGGAGAGCTACGATTAGGCATGACAATTTATCTGATTGCTAATCTTTAGAGGTTTTTTCCCTGTAAAAGATCACCGATCAGGTCTATCGAGTTCTACTTTGACAACTAAGCTTTACTTGGAGTACCCATAGACAGAGGGAGACAGACGATTTTGGCGTGTAACATTCTACTCTGACCTTTAAACCCTACCGGTTTACTTCTTTGTAAATTGAAGGACAGCGTCAACAATTGGACGTGTGTAGTTGTAATATGATCGCTTATCTTTATTGGGATTGTTTCCTGAATGGAAGGAGAGAAATTAGTGCTTAAGCATGTATTGAGTTTTACTCTAATCGTTAATCCTTACTGGGAGTATTTTCTTGTAAGTGGGGGAGAAATACCATCGATTAGGTGTTTGCCGAGTTCTACTTTGACTGCTAATCCCTATTAAGGTTACTTCCCTGTAAATGGAATGAGGGAGACCAACAATTTGTCATGTTGACATTCTACTATTACGGCTAGCCACTTCGTACATTGTTCCGATGAAAGCTACGTGAATGTAGTTCTAAGAATCTTGAGATACCTAAAAGAGCAATTGAGAAAATGAATTCTTTATACTAAAAATTTATATCTAAATCTTGAAAATTTTGTTAAAGGATTGGAGGCTTCTCAGATGTTGATTGGTTTGATGCACATGATAAACTTTTGACCTTCTACTTGTGCATCAGTTTTGGCAGAAAGTCTGATTAGGAGAAGTAAAATAGCAGGATGTGGTGGCAAAGTCTAGTGCAGAAACCAAGAATTGGGTATTGACTTTGCGTTCTTATTTGGCTTAAATAGTTGTTAGAATTAGGATTATCTCTTACAACTACCAAGATATTTTGCAATAATCAATCAGCGATTGTGATTGCTCAGAATCTACTTCATCATGATATACCAAGCACATATAGATTGATCGCTACTTTATTTGAGAAATATGTGCAATGACGCAATGACGCAATTCGATTTTTCAGTTATTCACTGAATTTTGCCCCTCTTATGATCAACTTGTGAATGACTGATGTATTTTTTTTAACCCTCAGGGGAATGTCAGCGCAAGTGACAAGTTCACAGTATTTTGTAATTATCTCTTGAGAGTTCTATTTGTAATTACAATTCTTTTTTACTAAAATGTTTCATTCGGTGGAGTCCTCTAATGATCATATTCCGTACGGGATTGTTGGCATGACAGCTGATGCTAGAGGAGAAGTTACCTGCAAGGATTGGACGAAGGGCCAAGAAGGTGGTCGGGGTTTAAGAAGAAGATAGGGGAAGGAAATAAGAAGACTTAGAAGTTAGAAGGATAACTATGGAGAAAGGAACTACAAGAACATTATTCATTCATATTCCAAATTACAAGCCATTAAGCTATATTTATTGTCTTTAGCATGTCATTACAATGCTATAACTATGAGCTATTAATTACAAAGATGCCCCTAACAGGTAGTATACTATACCATTACCTCCCCAGGCCTTATAAAAACGACGTCCGTGTTGCCTACCCCATCACCGCAAATTTGAAATTACTTATGTTAGATGAACCGGCCCATATAACATCAAAAGATGGCTCTCTCGATTACACACTTGCGCCGACTCTCGGCTTCTTCAGGTAACATGGTATCAAAGCGGCGTTAGGGCATCCGCCTTCGTCGATCCCGTTGTCGGATCCCCGCCGATCCTCGCTGGGAGCCGCCTTCGTCGATCCCTGTTGGAGCCGTATCTCGCTCGATCCCGCCTTCGTCGACGAATTCTCCGCCGATCGTCGACGAATCCCTGCTATCCCGCTCGATCCCGTCGAGCTGCCTTCGTCGACGAATCCTCCGCCGATCGTTGACGAATCCCCGCTGGAGCCGTATCCCACACCTCGATCCCTGCTGAAGTTCTTGTTGCTTCAATCGAAGCCGACCGTACTCGGATCCGCCGACTGCGCCCACGACTGTGCCCTCGCTGCTGCTGCGGACCGTTAGGGCATCCACATTTCGTACCTTCCAAAATTTTTGCATCATCCTTAACGGGACCAACTACAAGGAATGGTCTTCCACGGTTCGAGGGCTTCTTCGTGGATTGCATCTTTGAGGTCATATTGATGGCTCTACTCCTGCTCCAGCTCCACCATCCATCCCCGTTGATAAGGCATCTGCTCCTTCTGCCACTAGTGAGACAGATTGGAAGAAATGGTATGATGATGACGCTTGAATCTTTGTCGTTCTTTGTCATTCTTTGCCAGTCTACTGAGATATCCATTCATATGGTTGTATGCGAGTTTCCTACTGCCAGGGAGATCTGTGATCATCTACGTCAGCTCTATCTGCCCTCCATCCAGACGCAGAAGTACTCCTTTGTGCAGACACTTGCTTCTGCCCATCAGCACAACCGCTCTGTTCAGGCCTTCTTTGCGGAGCTCAGTGATTTATGGCGCCAACTGGATGAGATGTCTACCTCTGGTTGCCCTACTTGTGCTTGTTGCACCACTATTGCCGAGGAAAGGGCGCATCTGCTCCTTCTGATCACTTGCGCATGTATGAGTTCCTCATGCGCCTTCGACCAGAGTTCGAGTCTGTACGTGCTCAGTTGATGCACCGGGTTGCACCACCATCCCTGCGTGACTGTCTTGATGTTGTTGTTGCTGAGGAGACCCGTCTTCACTCTTTGGAGGGCATGCGCCCCTTTGCTGTCACCTCCTCACCACGCTCAGTACTCGCTGCTCCTCAGTACGACTTCTCGGCGCCTGATCCGCCGGCTTTACCAACTCCTCATGGATTTAGTGCACCTGCTTCGTATCGCCCGTCTTCAGCTGCTTCACCCAATACCTTGCTGGGTGCACCACTGGGCTCCGGGCCATCCCAGCGTCGTGTTCTCCGTTGTCACTACTGTCACAACTTGGGACACATCGTTCAGAGTGTCGCAAAGTACAACGTGTCCTAAGTCAGTAAGGCGCTCCACAACGAGCTGCTCCTATCCTGCCACTTGCACCTGACAGCCCTATCTTTGTTCCTGATCAGATCATACAGCTCGTTCAGCAGCTCTCTCAGAGCCGTGCCTCCTCATCCTCTGCGTCTGTTGTCAGCCAAGTCTCCGCTTCACAGACTGACTCAGCGGCTGCATATGCCTCTACATGTATCACTAAGGCTTCCTAGTTACTAGATTCTGGAGCATCTTTTCATATGACCTTTGATGCAACTGCCCTACATTCCCGCCGATCTGTTTCTTCTGACCTACGTGTCATCATTACTGATGGAACCACCTTGCCATTGCTAGCTGTGGTACCCTGCATACCGCCCACTTTCACATTCCTGATGTTGCCTATATCCCTAAGCTTTCCATAAACCTCATATATGTTAGTCAGCTTGCTTCCCGAGGTTGTCTTGTTATTTTTGATGCAGGATCGTCACACAGGGATACTCATTGGAACTGACCATCGCCGTAGCGGGGTTTATGTCTCGTCCATCTCCAACTTCCTTCACCCGCTACCAACTTCCCCCGTTGCATCTCCCATCTGTCTTTCGTCGGTCAGTTTTTCGCAGTGGCATCACCGTCTCAATCATCCCAGCAGAGCTCGACTATCCTATCTTGTTCGTCAGCGTATCTTAAGTCTTGTGTTTGTTGATCGCTCGCACTCATGTACGGCCTGTAAGTTTGACAAACAACTACAACTCCCATATCGATCCAGCGAGTCTCAATCACCCTCTCCTTTTGCTTTAGTTCATCTGATGTATGGGGTCCAACCCCTTTTATTTCAAAAGGTGGTCATCGTTATTATGCTATCTTTGTTGATGATTTCTCTCGTTATACATGGGTTTACATGTTGCGTTATCGTATTGATTTCTTTCACATTTACGTTAAGTTTGTCTCCATGGTGCGTACTTAGTTCTCTACGTCTATCCGCACGTTTCGTTCCGATTCAGGGGGGAATACATGTCACTTGCCTTTCGTGATTTTCCGGCCTCTCATGGTACTCTACCTCATCTCTCCTATCCTTGTGCTCATTCTTAGAATGACACTGCGGAAAGGAAGCATCGTCATATCATTGAGACGGCTCATACCCTCCTCATTGCCTCACATGTGCCTCCACACTTCTGGGCTGAGGCCATATCCACTAATGTCTATCTTATTAACCTCCAGCCATCCACTTTCCTACAAGATAGCAGTCCTGGTGAGCGTCTGTTTGGACGTCCTCCTCGTTATGACCACCTACATGTGTTTGGTTGTCTATGCTATGTTCTTCCTCCTCGTGAGCGCGCCAAACTATCTGCTCAGTCCACGGCTTGTGTTTTTCTTGGTTATAGTCCTGAGCACAAGAGCTATAAATGCTATGACCTTGTAGCTCGTCGTCTTCATATCTCCCGTGACGCTACATTTGTTGAGGACCGCCTCTTTTTTGTTTCATCCTCACCTTCGTCTCCTTCCTCTACTCATATTTCCACTACAGTTGATGAAGTTCTTTTTCTCTCCATACCATCGCCCGTGTCACCTTCCTTTGAGTTACCTCACTCTCAGTCTCCACCAGGGTCACCATCTCCTGTCTTTCTTCCTGAGTCATCTCCACAGTTTCCTGACCTTGTTGTTCAGGTTCGTGCCCCTGCTCTTCCTCGGCACTATGTTCGGCAGTCTCGTCCTACAGATGCGCCCTCTGCCCATCTGCATCCAGCCTCTTCCAATGAGCTACCTGTGGATAATCCTCCAGCACGACGTAGCTTAACGCTACCCCACTCGTGATCGACACCCACCCGATCGGCTCAACCTTGCTACTCAGCTGCTTGATCTACCAGTCCTTGACCTATCAGCCCCTCTAAAGACTACTTGTGGTGTTCCAGAACCTAGTACCTACAGAGAGGCTGTCCTAATTCCTGAGTGGCAGGCCGCCATGTCTGACGAGTTGAGTGCTTTGGAGCGCACTTCTACTTGGATCTAGTCCCATTACCTTCTGGTGCAGTTCCTATCACCTGCAAGTGGGTCTTCAAAGTGAAGACTCGCTCAGATGACACAGTGGAGAGATGCAAGGCCCGGTTGGTGGCCCGTGGTTTTCAGCAGGAGCACGGTTGGGACTATGATGAGACCTTTGCTCCTGTGGCCCACATGACTACTATCAGGACCCTCTTTGCAGTTGCAGCCGTCCGTCAGTGGTCCTTGTTTCAACTGGATGCGAAGAATGCTTTTCTTCACGGTGACTTGCAACAGGTGTACATGCTTCCTCCCCCAGGACTCTCTACCGCTCCTGGTCTTGTCTGTCGTCTCCGTCGAGCACTTTATGGTCTCAAACAGGCTCCTCAAGCCTGGTTTGAGCGTTTTAGTTCAGCAGTTCTTGCAGCCGGTTTTCAGCCTAGTCATTATGATCCAGCTCTGTTTGTCTACTCTTCATCACGAGATCTGACTCTTCTCATGTTATATGTGGATGACATGATTATTATTGGTGACAATGCCTCCCATGTTGAGTTTGTCAGGCATCACCTTCAGCAGCAGTTTCAGATGACTGATCTTGGCACACTGCGTTACTTCTTGGGCATCGAGTTCTCTGCTACTCCCACTGGCTACCAGTTATCTCAACAGTGCTACACTTCAGACTTACTGGCCCGTGTTGCACTGTCTAACTCTTGCACCACTGCTACTCCCATGGAGCTCCACCTTAAGCTGAGTCCGGATAAGGGCTTTTCTCTTTCCGATCCGACACGGTACCCACCATCTGGTTGGGAGCCTGGTTTACCTCACCATTACTAGACCCGACATTGTCTTTGTTGTTCATGTGCTGAGTCAGTTTGTGAGTGCTCCCACATCAGTTCACTACGCTCACCTACTGGGTGTTCTCCGGTATCTTCATGCTACTATGACTTGTGGCCTATTCTACCCCCGCATCTACTCTTTCCAGTTACATGCATATTCTGATGCTACATGGGCCAGTGATCCTGTTCATCGTCGTTCTGTCAACGTTTTTTGTCAAATCTTGGGCTCTTCACTCATTGCCTGGAAATCCAAGAAGCAGAGCGACTTTTCTCGCTCTAGCACAGAGGCAGAGCTTGTGCCATGGATAATACAGCTGAGGATATTCTCTGGTTTCGTTGGTTGCTTGTTGATCTTGGTGCTGCTTCTTCTGGTCCTACCACTCTCTATTGTGATAACACCGGGGCTATCCAGATTACCCTGAATCTAACCAATCACTTGTTTTCCAAAAACATCGGTGTTGATGCCTTCTTCCTTCGTGATCAACACATTCAGGGTACTCTTGTTACTCATTATGTTCACACCGAGCGCCAACTTGCCGATTTGCTCACCAAGCCTCAAACTCACGCTCAACAAAAGTTTCTTCTCTCCAAACTCTCGGTGTATGATCCCCCATGAGTTTGAAGTGGGGGGGGGGGGGGGGGGGGGGGTTAGATGAGCCGGTCCAAATTCCACTGGGGTCGAACACAAGAATTGTCAAAGAAATTGTCATTGGAGTGAAGATCATTGATGATGGACATCGATCACGTACCATTTGAGGATTTATCGTGTCGACCCTTTTTGGATCATCAAAAGAATGATTGGAGACCATGATTGCAAACAACTCAGGTTTTCTTATTTTATGGACTTTTATGTATTTTTATTTTATTTTATTTTTCTGAGCTCCATTTTGAGAGTTAGGGTGCCAGTGTCGATCACATGATATGGGCCATCAAATTTACTTAACATAACCCCCCTTCTTTATATAGCTTGTTGTGTTTCCATGGAGGGGTCTCAAGAGTTTATGGTTCCTCCTGCACGAGCAACACAGTCCGTGGGTGTTGACGCCAGAAGCCCTGGTGCCGACGCCAGGGCTCCTCCCTGTTGCCTTCCACCGCCCTTACGACCTCCATCGACCCTCCTCCTTCCCTCCAACAGTGCCACCGAAGCTTCTAGTTGCCGATCCCTCCTCGAGTCAATCTCCAGCCGCCGATTCCTCCACGAAATGACCTTCAGTCGTCGTCTTCCGCCTTCTCCGACCTCCGATAGCCCCTCCATTTTCACAACCCTCTCTGATCCCCTAACAACCACATGAAGACCCTTCTCCTTCCCTTACATCTTCCGTCCCCACCATCCATGCCACTCATGGTCACTGACTTCCCCTCCCAAACCGTTGTCGTCACCACCTTCTGGTCCAACATCCTCCAACTGCTTTATCTGATGGCGCGTCAGTGATCTCGAAGGCCTCAAAGTCAACGATGCCATTTTCGTCCAAACCATAGCGTGAAATTATTTAATAGGACAATCTTGAGTAGGAGAGTAGGGTTGCTTGTAACGGAAGCACCATCCCTTACTCCCCAAGTCATGATACTCTTGGTTGGAAAGATGGTGAGTGAGGATAACACGGTTGTTGCGTGGAGGCACGGGGGGTTGGCGAGATAGAGGTGGTGGTGGTGGTGGTGGTGAAGGTTTAGGATTATGGGCTTAGTGTGGTTGGTAGGGGGCTTGAAGGGAGTAGTGATGGAATGAGGGTCCGTGGAGATCGCGAGGAATTTGGCCTCCACAAGTAAGGAGAGGTGCAGGACTTGTTGATGATAGATGGATGAGGGTGTGGAGGCGAGCTCAGATATGAGGTTGTATGTCATGCCTTAAATAACCCAAGTGGTGGTTGGTGGAAGACCCGAAACGTGCGTGATCAACGCCATAAAATCGTGCCAGAGTGGGTTCTTCTGGGGACAAGTTATTTGGGGATCCCAGGCAGATGCGGCGTGAGTCCCAGATTGCTGGTCTGGTTGTACGTTGCAGAGCAGTGCCATAATTGACGTGAACTGCTCGGCTTGGGCCTCGAGGCAAGTGTTGATGGTGATGAGGTCCTGTTCCAAGGCCTCTACAAGGTTCTCCATTGATTGTCGGGTCTTGTGCATAAGCGGAAGATGGTGTCCACAGTATACGGGAGGGTTGGATGTGCTGCGGAGGGAGAGGCCGAAGCTAGGGATGGCGACGAAGTGGTGGGCAAGGGAAGAACACTGCTAACGGTCCATCGACAGTAGATTAAGGCATCCAGAGAGATGACCTGGTCAGTGTTGGAGAATGAGAGCAGCTACAGAAGGATGTTGGTCGGCGTTGGCGTTAGGGGGGTGCCGTCGCGCGAGGGCTGAGTGAGGTCGACGGGCAGATCGAGTGGCTGGATGCACACATTGATGGATGTGCACACACGTGCAAGAATCGGGAGGAGAGATCGCCTGGGTGGTCGCTGCTGAAGGAAAATTGGGAGGAGCGATCAAGTGCGGGTGAGAGAGTGGACAGATGTCACATCGCTAGGGAGTGCGGGATCAGAACTGAGTCGGCGTGGGAAGGGAAAGATCGATGCGAAAGAAAGAAAGAATGACTGCATGCGTGCGAGCGGTACAGGCGGAGGACGAAGCAGAGAACTTGAAGGAGGAAAGATCGGGTAGCTACATCTAAGCCGATGACCAACGTGGCGGGTGGCACGACAGGTCAGACCAATGTTACCGACACGAAAACTTGATTGCAATCGAACTTGAAAGCCTTTTATTTATTCCACCTCATATTCTCATTCTTGCTGATGGGCCTAGAGTAGACCCGCCATTGGGGTGTTGGTTGGGTGGTGTCTGGTGGATAATTGATGTATGTGGAACGTCAAATTCCAGAACTAAGCTTCAAATGTGCAACTTAAAATTTTTCAATATATTCTTAGAAATTGCTAAACTCTCTAGGTTCCTTAACAATTTGCTGTTTCCCCATTAATTATTTGTATGCTTCCAAAATATTTTGTTGAGGATTGGAATGAGTTTTTTAGATATTTTCGTAGAAGTAGTCTTCAAAATATATGTAAGCCCTTTAAAAGGACTTGGTAAGCTATATGTTTTCCTTGGCTAACAGATAAGCATTTCTAGTTTCAATGCGCCAATATTTGACAAATCATGATATCATAGTAAATTGACCATTTTGGTCTGACTGATCAACTATGACGGATGTAGGTTATTCTAAGAGGCGGTTTTCTGGAGGAACTGAAGAAAGTTAAACATGTCGTGTCATTGGCAATCTTTGCAGCTTATCATTTATCGCTTGAGACCTCATTTCTCGCAGATGAGGGTGCCACACTCCCTAAACTCCCTTCAAAGGTTCCGAGCTCCATTCCAGATAATTTACTGATGTCTGATGCTGCTATGATAGATACCTCATTGTCAGGTGGCCCCAGAGTTGGGCAACGGACTGCAGAAAACCATAGTAAAGTTTCTTCATGCAGCAACAGTGGTTTGCAAAGCATATTTCTCAGCTCAGATGCTTCGTGTATAAATGGGGGAATCCTTAATGTTACTGCTAAGACAAATCATCATAGTCATTCAGCAAACCGTCTGCTCACTGGTGATATATCTCGGTTATGCACCAGTAATTCTCTGGATGAGTTAGAGAGCACTGGTAGTGTAGGCCAATGTAGAAAATCTACCAGTCCTACTCCAAGAAATGCTTCAGCCCAGGTAGAAGATACTTCAATAAGTGATAAAAGGAGTGTAGCTACTCATAAGCACTTGATAACTGATGAGCAGGCCGGTAGAAATGATTTCTTTGAGGTTCCTGAAGAGTTCTTCTCCACAGGCGACAGTCAAAGCATCTTAGTTTCTTTCTCAAGTAGTTGCATTCCTAAAGGAGTAGTATGTGAACGCTCTCAGCTCTTCCGGATCAAGTTCTATGGAAGTTTTGATAAACCATTGGGGAAGTATCTCCGTGATGACTTGTTTGATCAGGTACGATTGTGCTTTCTCCGCATATGTTTCTCCAGATTATGATGAACGTAAGTATGAAGATTTCTTCTTTTTTTTTGACAGACTTCCACCTGCAGATTGTGCAATGAACCGGTTGAAGTCCATATCCACTGTTATACTCACCAGCAAGGCAGTCTTACGATAAGCGTTAGGCGTCTGACTTCGATGAAGTTGCCCGGTGAACGAGATGGACGGATATGGATGTGGCACCGGTGTCTCAAGTGCGAACCGAAGGATGGAATCCCCCCTTCCACACATAGAGTAGTCCTGTCTGATGCGGCTTGGGGGCTTTCTTTTGGAAAGTTTTTGGAACTTAGCTTTTCGAACCATGCAACCGCTAATCGTTTAGCAAGTTGTGGCCACTCGCTACAAAAAGATTGCCTTCGGTTCTATGGGTAATCTCTTTAGGAAGATTGATGCAAGCATGATTGAAACTATGTGATAACAACATGGTTTTGATTATTTTTATTTTTCTTTGACAGGTTTGGTAATATGGTTGCCTTCTTTCGCTATTCACCCGTCGACATTCTTTCTGTGTACCTACCGCCTTTGGTACTTGAATTTGCTAGTCATTCTATGCAAGTGTGGCTTAGAAGTGAGGCAATTCTGGTATGCTGTTAAACTTCTACTATTTTGTTTTATATTTTATTAATTTTAAGCATTGTGTTCTAGTGATCTATTCATTGATTTCCGTACAGATCTTGTCAAGTCTGAAATCCCTGCACTTTGAGATCTTTAATTTCCTTGAGCAAATTGAACTGAAAATTACAATATACGATAGTGAGCCCATAAAGGAAATTATACACAAGCATATTTTAGAGCTGAAAGATGCACTACAGACGGATAGAAATGAGTATGATGTAAGTACATGATTGTGATAATTTTGTCAAGTGACTGGATATGCCTAGCAGCCTGATCTTAATGTTGGAATGTGGTGCTTAGCTAAGCTTCCTTTTGAATATTTAACAGGTCTTGCTCAAACCAGTATCTGCGGAGAATGATCAGTCTTCTCAAGAGATTCTTGACATCTTAGAACTAAATCGGTTAAAACGTAGACTTATAATCGATTCAGTCATGTGGGATCGTCGGCTTTGTCTCCTAGATTCATTTTCTAAGTCAAAAAGTTCCACTGCCAAGGTTCACCCCCATCTTCTGGAGGAATTTACTCATGTAAGTCAAGCAGAACTCAGGACTGAATCTGTTTTTAAGGATGATGGATTCTGCAGTTCATCGGAGGAATCCACTGCAAACTCACTCGTCTTCTCAGAAAACTGGAGTATAAAGCAACATGAAGAGTTCAGCATGCAGGTGTTGGAATGCAATACAAGTAACTCGGTTGAGATGGACTTGTCAATTGACATGGTTCAAGGCTATGCTGCTGCTGCAGGTCTCAATATGGTTTCCAGTCATGGAAGTAGAGGGTATGTAGGACAAATAGGTTATGATGGGAGTACTGATACTTTGTGCTCCAAGAGGCTAATGCCACCAGTATCGAACTTGTCTGATAGAATCGATTTAGCATGGACTGGTTCCAGCCAATCACTTACTGATCTGACCAGTAGTGAATCTGACTCAGGTCAGCTTAGTCTGATGAATAGTCCACATTACAACAAGTTGGTATCTACGCTGAGGGTCAATTCATTTGATTCGTCTTTGAGAGTGCGTAACAAACTTCATCGAGGATTATCACCTCTTTCAGTGCGCTTCAAATCAGTCAAATCATTCGATACCTCCGGAGTTTCTAGTGGCATGTCTTCAATCTCATGCACTAATGAAGACATTTTTTATAAATCCCCTTCATCTCTCAAGAGATTGAATTTCCTTGCAAGTCACACACCGGTCTTCATCTCATCGGTTTCTTGTATAGCGGCTGAAGGGGCTCGATTGCTAATACCTCAAGGATGGTATGCTGATGTGGTAATTGCACTCTATGATAATGAGCCAACTAGCATTATAACCTATGCAATTAGTTCCGAGGAACATGCCAATTTCATAAGTAGTAGACCCGACCAACATGAGATGAACTCGGAAATTGTCAATGTTGGTTTATCAAGCTCGTCAGTTTCTCAGTTTCAATTAGATGAATCAAAGCCACATCATGGGGGTAGAGATGTGGATCACAAAGAACTTCATTTTAAATTCTCGTTTGACGATGATTATTCTATTAAAAATGATAGAGTAAAGTTCTCTGTTACATGCTATTATGCTAAGCAATTTGATGCACTACGGAAGTGCTGCACGAATGATATGGATTTCATCCGTTCCCTGAGCCGCTGCAAGAAATGGAATGCTCAAGGTGGTAAAAGTAATGTTTATTTTGCCAAGTCATTGGATGAGAGGTTCATCATTAAACAGGTAACAAGGACGGAGTTGGATTCTTTTGAGGATTTTGCCCCGGAGTACTTCAAATATTTGACCGAGTCGATAAATTCTGGAAGTCCCACCTGCCTTGCGAAAGTCCTTGGCATTTATCAGGTAAACAATCTGTTATATTGAAAATTCAGAGTGCATATAAATGATTGTATGATTATTCTTGCTGATTTTTACGCAGGTTACTGTCAAACACTTAAAGGGTGGAAGAGAAGTGAAGATGGATTTGATGGTGATGGAGAACCTCCTTTATGGAAGGAATGTTTCAAGAGTTTATGACCTCAAGGGTTCATTACGTGCCCGTTACAATCCTGATACTACTGGGAACAACAAAGTTCTGTTAGATTTGAATCTCTTGGAGACATTACGCACAAAACCAATTCTTCTGAGCAGCAAGGCAAAAAGAAAGTTGGAAAGAGCTATCTGGAATGATACATCATTTCTTGCGGTAAGACCACTGAACCAATTGATGGTCTACAGTTCATTTCTGTGATTGTTCTGCGTAACTCCTCCGCACAATATTCACTTTGGATGGTCTTTATGGTTCTGTAGTTTTCACATTTCATATAATAAAATGATAATGCATTATACAAGTCCAACACTCAGTTATGATGTTTTTTTTTAAAGTTTAAACTATCTGCTCATAAGATTTTCAGCAGATTAATAAATCTTATTTTACATTGGGTACATAAGCAAACTCGACTTCCCTCATAATGCTTTTTGGACACAAACAACTCAAAGCATTTTTAAGTAGTAAACTTTCCATCTGAAAACAATTAACAAATAAAGTACTTGTTTTCTCTGCACATCTTTATAATATCTTCATCCTTTATCATTATGGTTTATGAGCCTCCTATCGATTTTGTATTTAGTGATTTAATATTCCACTTAACTAGCCCCCCTCCAAATCATACATTTCATCGGAACACTCAATCCCAGCCATTCATAATGAAATTTATGGTTTTAATTGGGTAATTGCAAACTAGCAATTACCATGATAAAGTGGGAGGATCCAAATCCATTTGAGGATCAAAACCCCGGATGACCGACCTTCTTCTTGATGCATTTATGCCTTCTCAATTTGACGGATCGCAGCCAGCCGTACATCCCCTTAAGTGTAGATTCTTTCTTTTAATGCTTCATTTTATGCCATCAACGACTTCCAGTGCACAATGATAGTAATAAAGAGAGAATTTCCTTCCAGTGCTGTCTAGATTGAGTTGTAATCTATCTAGATTGTCCTCTTATAAGTTAAAAGCATGATGATAGTAATAGTCTAAAATTTCCTTCATCTTTTTGTTACTTAATGAACCAGAGTTGCATGATTCATCTTCTCCATGCAATTTTTTGGCTAGAATCTAATGCTTCTTTGCTCTAACATTTTTCTTCTCTAATTCCTCCGACATCGCTCAGTCAATCGACGTGATGGACTACTCACTTCTGGTCGGCGTCGACGAGGGGAAGAAAGATCTGGTCGTGGGAATCATCGACTACATGAGGCAATATACCTGGGACAAGCACCTGGAAACATGGGTGAAAGCTTCGGGATTTCTGGGCGGCTCAAAGAATTCTTCCCCAACTGTTGTATCTCCGCTTCAGTACAAGAAAAGGTTCAGAAAAGCCATGTCCAAGTATTTCCTAACTGTACCAGACCAGTGGTCTTCGCAATCCCCTCGATCTTCCCATGAAATCATTTAGGCCGAATTAGCGTTCAAGTTTAGCTGAAAAATACAAATAGAAATGAGGTTAGAGTTGATTTTTCCTTTTTGTAATTCTTCTTCCTCCCACCATTTCACTTTTTTTCTTGCTTCAAGTTAGGTGATAGTGTACATTCTGCCCTACTAGGCTTGAACATCAAGCATGCATGGGGCAATGTGTAGATCTTTTTTTTTGGTTACTTTGTATTTCACTGCTCAATAGTGAGGAGAAATGAGTTTTTTAATCAAATTTCTATGCTCTATGTTTTAGAAAAATGTGACTTGTCAGGTTTAAAACCAAAAGCTTGCTTTGGCCTTTGGGTGTGCATGCTTACTTTTGTTCATCATGTCTTGGTAGTGGCTGTGCTTGGTTTTTATTTGATGTAAAATATGTTAATATGTGATGGTTATTATTATTTTGTATGATATAAAAAGGCGGAAGTGCGCCAAATTTTATTGGAGTGTGAAATAGAGCAATATGATTAATCAAAATTAATGTAAATGTGTTGTGTTTGGGATAGTTGCGTTTGAAATAGTGCAATGATTTTGTATCTATATTTGGAGCTTTTGGGGCAGTGTTTTTCCAAACTCTACTTTTGGAGTCGCGTATTTTGTGATCGCTAGTGTCTGGCCGCACTTGAATGATTGTGGTGATATTTTGACATAAAACATGTTCGTGTCAGCTAATCAAACATGACATGTATTTTTTATCACTGCATTTACAATTGTCACACTCTCACAAGCAGAGCTTAAGATCATTGATGGTATGTAGTTTGAATAAGTTTGGCCTTCATTCATTGAGTTGGTAGGTATAAATGTTGAAATGTAAGAACAAGTTCTTCTCTGTTGTGGTTTGATCAAACTAAACACAAAGTAGAATATTCATTTAAAGGCAATTGCAAGTAGTTTAATCAAACTAAACAAATGCACTTTTTTCACTAAAATACTAAATCACTTGAGTTAATAACTAATGTAAAGCTAAGTAAAGATGATTTCTGAAATCTAAAATGATAAATGCTATGTAATTAAAGACAGGAGCTAAGACAAATTACTTATACAAAATGATATGATCAAGGGATGATTAGTGGGGCGAGTGAGGTGAGATTTAATATGAGACGAGGTGAAAAGTGTGAGGCGTGTTTATGAGAGAGTATGCGAGAAGTTTGAGTTAGGTGGAATGATGAATGAGAGTGTTGTCAATGGAGGAGCGATAGGGAATGGAAGAGGGTGACTGGTTTCTCCAAAAAAAAAAGTAAAAATTGCATTTTGGAGTTGTGACGGTGAGAATTGGAGGGTTACCAAACAAACAATTTTTGATGATGTCATGTTGATAAGTATGATATGATTATGATGTGATGAAAAAAAATGATAGTAAATGTGATATGATGATGCTTATGATAAATGTGAAGCTTAATGAGAATGATGAGAGTGATTAAGCTTCGTTTGGGGGGACTTATTTCACCGGTCAAGCGGTTACGACCGCATAAACCGAACCTTAATTAAAGTCTGGTTCATGCGGTCGTAACCGCTTGACCTGTAAAAATAAATCCCCCCAAACGGAGCCTAAGTGTGTTGTGATTTGCGAAGTGAGAGGATGTGGATAGTTGTGGAAGATAAATGTGATGCTAGAACAAAAACAATGACATGAATCAAATATCTAAATACAATAAAAGGTAATCTTAAATTCAAACTAGGGTTCAGATTGGCGCGGCTTTTTTGCTCCGGTGAGTTTGGACAAAAACGCCAGCATCATAGAATGCATGTTTGACACGACAATGGTTATGACCGCCACCAAAAAAAGAAAACTAGTTTTGAACATAAAAGTTGATGAAGTTTCCTTAGGTGAGGTTGGGCGTTCATGAACGACACAGGTTCATAACCACCGCATTCACGATCACCACCACAGTGGCAAACATAACCTAGATTGCGAGCTTGTATGACTTCCGAATCATCTCAGAAAACTAGAGAATTGAACTTCAATGCCATATTTGGGCAAAAATATAACTTTGAAAATTTCAATACGCGGTGGGGGAGGATGATGTTCCAAAGATATGGGAGGCCTCATAATGGTCAATGGATGCGGCGCCGGAGCTGAGACGAACGGTGAAGCCGACATGATGGTAGGGAATAGGCTAGGAGTTGGGTATAGATGCTTGAGGTCAAAGGAAGCTGTAGTGTGAGGAAGAAGATGGTGACGTGGCATGGCCAAGCAGGGGAAAGCTAAAGTGGAAAAGGTCAACGAGGTGGCGACTGAGAGTCAACAGGTTTTTAAACGGATCACATACGATATATCAAGGGCGCTGCTATTAGCACTGCCGTTTTGGCTATCCGCACTCAATTTGTACGAGTTATTACGCGTCTTTTGAAAATACGTCTTGTACATTTATTTTTAGGAAGTGTTCAACATGAAAGTTGTAGATCTCGACACAACTTTCGTGTTGAACATTTTTTCTAAAAATGCACGCACAAGACGTATTGCCGCTCTGATTGAAATATGGGCATAACTATAACGATTTTTTGGAATTACGACTTGTACATGCATTTTTAGGAAAAGTGTTCAACACAAAAGTTGTAGATCTGGACGAGATCTACAACTTTCGTGTTGAACACTTTTCCTAAAAATGAATATACAAGACGCGTTTTCAAAAGACGTGTAATAACTCGTACAAATTGAGTGCGGATAGCCAAAACTGTAGCGTATATCAATTAAAAGAAGAATTAAAGATTCATTTTAAAATTTTTAATTATATAAAAATAAGATCTTATTAGTGTAATGCTTAATGAAGGCCAAACTTAATTCCCAAAATAAAGTAATAAATATATAAAATTCTATTTTACTTTCAAAACATTTTTTTTTTGAAAAGTGCACGTAGCATGAAATTAAAAACCAAAAAGAAAAACAAAGCTACAGCATGTCATCTAAGTCTGCACGAACAAGCTCGGCAAACTCGGTCTGAGTGCTATCAACAGCAAGCCATACAAAGTTTCCCCGTAGGGCAAAACGAGCACAGAAATCAGCAACTCTGTTGGCCTCACGACCAATATGCTGAAAACGAAGCTGCGGGAAGCCGCTCAGAAAAGAGAAGTCCTCCTCGCCGTCCACCGTCACGCACCAGTCGCTGCGTCGCAAACCAGCAGCACAACTGTCCATTAGGGTCAAACAGTCGCCCACCACAATAGCCCCGCGCACCCTATATAAAGATGGCGAGATAAGATCCTTGAGAGCCAAGACCGCCGCCAGCTCCACTCCCCCAGGATCCCAGTGGAAAAGCGAGGACCCAGCAGCAAAGATGAGAGCACCCCGGTCATCGCGGGCCACCATCCCAAGCCCAGCAAGCCCGGACGAGGAGAGAGAACCATCCACATTGAACTTTATCCATCCACGGGGCGGGGGGCACCAAAAATGTGGTGTCGACAGCCGGTGAGGCTGGGTGGTACCCCAGTGCCCCTGGAGTGGTAGAGCTCGCATAATGGAGAGGTTCTCAACAATGGTCGCCGCCATGACAGTAAAGGATGCCACCTCGCCACTGTGGACCTTGGCGTTGCGGCCACGCCGGGCCTGGTACACCGCACAGCAAAAAACCCTCGCTGTACCGAGCGCGCCGGCAGAGGCAGATGAGAGATGTTCCCGCGCAGTCTCCCAGCTGGAGTAGGAGGGCATACTGTATCCCCAACGCAGAAGAGCGACCTGAATGGCCGACAGACAGCAGCAGTCCGAGACCAGATGGTTCCGGGTCTCCTCAGACGTGCATCCCTAAGGACATCCCCGCTCAGCAGTAAGACCCCGACGGGCAAGCCACGCCCGGGTGGGGATCGCATCCCCATGAGCCGCCACCAAAACATCCGCTCTCGCGGATGAAGCTGCAGCTTCCGAAGCCAGCTAAAGTCCGTACACGCTCCGTCAAACTGGGCCATGTAGGCGAGGGAGGCAACAGAACGGCCACTGAGGCGGGTGCAGAGCTCCGGCCTGTCCTGGGGAAAGGAGTTGTGGACCGGAATCTGGAGGATGGCCTCAACAAGATCCGGCCCAAAAAACTGAGACAGAATGGAAACATCCCAACCGCCGCCTGGGAGCAAGAAGGCCGATACCTGGAGTGACTCCAGCGAGCCGCAGTCAGCGAAAGTGGGCCACCGGGAGAGAGGCCGGTCAAGAATCCAAGCGTGCGCAAGTACATCCACAGAATCCCCATCCGCAATCTGCCAGCGAAGCAGGGGCCGAAGGCACTCAGCACCCTCCCTGATGAGCCGCCAAACCGGAGAGTCGCGTCGGGTGATTCCCTCCCGCCAAAGGCTGCCATTGTACCGGGCCGAAACCAACCTGTGGAAAAGGGAGGATCCCGCCTGCATCAGCTCCCAGGCGAACTTTGCCCGTAAGGGGCCCTGCCACCTACTCACCCCATGGAAGCCAAGCCCACCCAGGGCAGAGGGAGAGCAACACTGCTCCCAGCTCACATAGTGCATCCCGCGCTGGGAAGGGGCCCTCTGCCACAGAAAAAACCGCGCCAGCCGCTCTATAGACTCCTGGACCAAGCGAGGCACATGACAATGCGTATAGAGGAACATCGGCGTGGCCAGGAGCGCCGACCGGACGAGGGTGGCCCGGCCCGCCAAGGAGAGGTGGCGGTTCCCCCAAGCCCGAACCTTCTCCGCCACCTTCAGAAGCAGGTGTGAGAAGTCGGAGCGTTTCAACTTGGGCATAGCCAGCAAAATGCCCAAGTATGTAAACTCTCGAACCCTCTGGAAGCCCAAGCGGCGAGTCAGCCTGTCGGACGTCCCCGTAGGGGTGGACTTGCCAAACATGACCATGGACTTCGATTTGTTGATCCGCTGCCCAGTCCAAGTACAGTGCTCCTGCACTACGGCAAGACACTGGTCCACACACGATGTGGTGGCATCCGAGGTGATGAAGATGTCGTCGGCGTAAAGCAAGTGAGAGATCCGCGGGCCAGAAGCCGCAACCATAATGCCCAATGAGTTCCCCCGATGACTGAAGGCAAGCGAGAGCAGCTCAGAGCACAGAATGAACAGATAAGGGGAGAGGGGGCATCCCTGCCTGAAGCCACAGCTCGCCTCGATCCACCTCGTACGTCGCCCACTGAGGAGCAACGCAAACTGCGGCCCGTCCACACATTGCAGAATCCATCTAGCAAACTCCTCCGGAAACCCAAACATGACCAGAACCTGTCGCAGCCTCGCCCATGACATCTTGTCGTAGGCCTGCTCCATGTCGACCTTCATAGCTAGGAACCCAGTCTTGGAGGTCGAGATCGCCAGCTTGTGCACCACCTCCTGGGCGATGAAGCACTGGTGGGAAATAGAGCGCCCAGGAACAAAGGCCCCCTGCTCTTCCGAGATGAGCGAGGGTAGGAGCCCCCTCATGCGATCCACAATGATCTTCGCTGCCACCTTATAGATGGTCTGGCACAGACTAATAGGTAGGAACCGATCCGGCCGGGACACATTGGGGCACTTCGGAATGAGGACCACCAATGTCTCCTTTCACGCACTGGGCATACGACCAAGAGCAAAAAAGTCGTCAATGGCCCTGCAAACAGAAGTACGCACAATGGGCCAGAAGTGGACAAAAAAAGAGGAAGTAATACCGTCTAGGCCCGGAGCACGGTTGGCCCTCATGGCCTTGATGCCGCCCCAAATCTCCTCCTCAGAAACCTCCTTCAGCAGCAAGGAGGCCGCCCCTCCATCGAGCCGCCGAGACGAAGGCAGGAGCGGCCACCCAGTGAGAACAGGAGCCCCACACTCCCACTTCCGATCAAAGAAGTCCAAGAATGCCGCCTCGATGCCCTCCGGATCTTCAACAAGGCTGCCGTTCGCAAGCTCCACCTGAGAAATCCGATTGCCTCGTCGATGAGAGGAGGCGATGGAGTGAAAATAGTGGGTATTCGCATCACCCTCGTTGATCCACTGCACCTTTGCACGTTGTTTCCACCAAGTGGCCAACCTAGCATGAATGCTCAAGAGCTCCTTAACCGCCGCAATGAGAGTCCGCGTCTGCTCCTCCGAGATGCCACCATCCAAGCTCTCCAGCCGTTGGATCTCCACAATCTCCGCCTCCAGAATTGCCTTCCGAGCACCTAGATCCTTGAGCTTGTTCTTGCTCCAGAAGAAAAGGGCCCGAAGGGTGCGGCGACACTTTCGCTGCAAGACCTCTGCACTATCGCCGACATCCGCCTTCAGCCAGGACCGGGACACCAGCTTCCGCACCATCGGGTAAGAAAGCCAGGTGTCCTCAAACCTGGTCCACCTAGACGGCCTATCAGTCTGCACTTCCCCCAAAGCCAGCAGGAGAGGACAGTGGTCAGAGCCAACCCGGGGCAAGTGTCGCACAACACCCAAGGGAATAACGGCCATTCCCACTGAGTTAACAAAAACCCGATCCAAACGCCCCAGAACACGCCCAAGTCCGGGTTGGTTGTTACACCAAGTAAAGGTCGGGCCCGTGAAACCCAGCTCCTGAAGGTCCAGCTCCGCCACAGCTGCATCCATCTCCAAAGACCTCTGTGAATAAACAAAGGGCCGACTGCCTTGCCGCTCCTCCGGCCATCCGGGGTAGCAAACTGTTCCAGCAGAGACCATAGCTGCCTCCGGACATAAACATCCTTGTTCGCATAAACGAACACCACCCGCCAGCATCGCTTATCAGGGAAGGTAACATCCCCAATAACGCACTGCCTCAAAAGAGAGACCGGCACAAACTGCACTACGTCACTCCGCCATAGCACCGCAATACCCCCCGACCTGCCAGCCGACGGTTGATGCACAAAATCCCAGTTCCGGCCCGCCAACCGGTCCACATCACGCCGAGAGAGATCTTGCACCATCGTCTCAGACAAACCCACAAGGGAAACCCCCCACCGCATAGTAAGATCCCGGAGAAGATGTCCAACCTCCTTCTTCCGAGCCCCCCCCCCCCCCCCCCCCCCCCCCCCCCCCGACAATTCCACAAAATGAGGCTCGTCATGGACCCCTTGAAGAGGACGCGTCCCCGCCGTCGCTAACCAGATCCCCCCGGCTCCGCTTGTTGGAGATAAACTCGACAGGGTCCAAACTTGCAAGCTCCCGGGCAGCGAGAGGGCGGTGCACCCTCGGCGGATCAAGAGGGTAGAGCACCATTTCCGTCCCCAAGATCGCATCGACAGACACCAACTCTGCACCGGTGATCGCGCCAGCTGGAGGCAGCGCCTCCAGGTCCATACCCGCACCCCCCTCGGGAAGGCCGATCTCCACGGGGTCCGGGACAACATCCCCCTTGATGGGCTGTTCTAGCGGTGGTGCTGGTCGTGGGGCACGCCCCGGCTCGGGCTGCTGCAGGAGGAATCGGGGGCGCCGATCAGCGTGAGGGGACGCAGGCTGCTGCTCAAATGGGGCGGGCGGAGCCCGTCGCGCCCGACGCCGGCGTCGGCGGTGATCAACCACGTTCCATGGACCGGGCCCAAGAGCCCCATCTTCCTTCGGCCAACAGGGGCGGCGGTATCCTGCCGAGGTGCAGCGGCGGGATTGCAGCGTGCGGCATGGCAACATTAGCAGGATGGCCGCGGAGATGTGCAGAAGGTGCTCCCCCGGCAAGCTCCATCCGAGTGTCCAATGCAACCGCACTCGGAGCAAAGGGAGGCAAGCCCCTCATACTCCACAACCTTAAAAAAGCTTTTAAGAGAGCAATTTACCGGAATGCCGCCAGGGAGAGGTTTCGACAAGTCCACCCGAACACAAACCCGCGCATACTCCATCTGGTCCCAATCATTTGTCGTTGAGTCAATCCATAGAGGTTTGCCAACCCGCGCCGCAATGCGGGCAAGGTTCGCTCGGCTCCAACACATAAGTGGGAGGTGCGGTAGCCGAATCCAAATGGGCGAAGATAGCCCCTTGAACGACGAGGGGTCAAAATCCGGAGACCATACATCCATCCCTACAATAAATCCATTGAGAAACCACGGCCCTCCTTGGAGAACACAGTCACGGGCCGCCGCGGATAAAAAGAGGCATAAAAAACAGTCCGCACGAAGCATTAGAAATCTGAATTCACCAAACTGATCCCACCGCTTGCGGATCTCACCTTCAATAACATAGGTCGGCAAGCGGTGACCCATGACCTTCCCCACCACGGAATACGAGAAGTTGTCCAAAGTCCGAACCACGTCCTCCTCAAGCAAATCAATGGCGGTGCCATCCGACACAATATTCTCCAACTCCTCAATATCAGCCAGCGAGACATTCGCGCGGCGAGCCCAGGCCGACGAGGGAACACCATGTTCCGGGCTGCCAGAATTCGGCCAGGCATTTCCCCGAACACCTTCGGCGCAGGCATCAACAAACGCTCCACCATGCTCCTGGGCAGCACCAGGTTGGCTTTGCCCGCAGAAGGAGCTCTCATGCGCCTGCCCCAAGTCATTCCCTGCATCCACCGCACCAAAATCTGCACCGAAATTGGTTGAGGCATTCTGTCGAGCACCTGGTGTGCGTATTTCAGCAGAAAAAACTGCTGCATTTTCCTTGTTAATCGCAGGTTCCCCCTCCTGTAAATCACCTCCAGCTCCCATGTCGACATCAACCCCATCACATACAAGGTCTCGGAGCATACCTGATGGCGCCCCACTAGCCCCGAACTCATCAACCGCAGCAGATTTGCCACACCGCGGGTCCGAAGTCTCCCCCGCCGAACTCCCGCCTCCAGCAATTAATGGTAGCCCACGGCCCTGCTCCATCCCGTCCGCCCAAGAGGAGCTGTACCCACCGCGATTGCCGCGCTGCCAGCCTTGTCCCGCTGCCGGCGACCGGTCCCGAAGGCGCCCTCCTTCCGCACTGTTGCTGTCCGCCGGGAAGCGGGCGAACCGACCTCCGCGAGCAGCATCTCCACCGCTCCAATGAGCACCGCCCCCTCCCCGGCCGAGAACATTGGCCGCCCGGTTCGCCGGAGCCGAACCACCGTCCGCCCGGCCGAACCCACCGCGCCGCCCACTATCACCGCCGCCTTCCCCTCCTTGACGCAAGGGAGAGGAGGGCCGAAAGCCCCCTCTTGCCATCCTCTCTACGTAGAAATGCTTCAATGGTGCCTCCGCTCAAAAAATCCACCCCCGAGTTCAGTGAATCCCCTACCAGTGACTATTATGTTTACTTTCAAAGCATTTGAAGAACAAATTTATGTCTAAAAATGTATCAAAAGATATTTTCTCCTTCCAATCCTCCAAGACGTATATCAATATCATCAATGTTATGATTCACCAACCCGCTAGTTCTTTTTACAAGTCGCTTGCATGAAAATTTATCATGAAAATAGGACTGTTCATGCTTTGCAGAGCCCACACAGTTTATGTACAAAGTCGAGCAACTCAACGACGGAAGCTGATGAAAATACCAATCAGGATTATAAATATCGGATGTCGGCCATATATCGGATTGAGTTTTTAAATATCGATGTCAAAAGTGAGACATATTTAAGATATTTTAAATAGGGTGGTTATATTTGCAGGCCCTATATGGATATTTGCAGCCCAATTTTTCCGAGTTATTACGCGCCTTTTGAAAATACTCTTTGTTAGGTGCATTTTTAGGAAAAGTGTTCAACATGAAAGTTGTAGATCTCGTCGAAATCTACAACTTTGATGTTGAACACTTTTCCTAAAAATGCACCTATCATTGAGTATTTTCAAAAGGCGCGAAAAATTTCACAATAGTCTCGCGCCTTTTGAAAATACGCAATGTTAGGTGCATTTTTAGGAAAAGTGTTCAACATCAAAGTTGTAGATTTCGACGAGATCTACAACTTTCATGTTGAACACTTTTCCTAAAAATGCACCTAACAAAGAGTATTTTCAAAAGGCGCGTAATAACTCGTAAAAATTGGGCTGCAAATATCCATATAGGGCCTGCAAATATAATTACCCTTTAAATATCAAATTTTTATATCAAAACAAAATTTATTTTTATATATACTCAGTATAGTTAATTATATGTTTTAAAATTAATTTTTTTTAACAATACGTCGTGCACAACCCAAAATAAATTTGAAAAGTATCCAACAAAAATGCATTGTAAATATATTTATTATTATTTAATATTTTTATTTAGAGAACACTAAATTTTGTAGCAAATAAAGAGAATTAAAAGCTAAATATCTTTGCATTGCTTATGAATTTTTTCATGTTTAATAAATTTATATTAAAATTATAAAAATAATCAACTAATAAACATGTTAAAAAATTTAATAATTTTTGTTGCAGTATAAAAAAAATATAATATAAATGATTATACAAAACTAATTGTAAAAAAACAAAAACAAAAACAAAACAAAAGTCTAATTAAAGTCAGTATATATATAATATAATACATATTAAACATATACTACTACATTAACATAAAAATAAAATAGCGGAAAACAAATCTATTGAAAAAAAATTGAATATTTCGGCCTACAAGTTACTAAAGGCACAATCTATTTTTTAAGAAAAAAAAATCCTCTTGACTAATCAATTGCCGAGCGTATTGGAATCGATAAGAATAGAGATGCGGTCGAAGAGATCATCAAGTCTCTCGAGATATTGATAGTGAGAGGAATAAAGCAAGCGTTAGCAATGAAGCGGAGGTTGAAAATGGCCAAAAATATAATTTTGGAGCGGTGGCGGTGGGAATTGGAGGGTTACCAAACAATTTTTTTTAGCGTTGACAAACGAACAGAGCCTTAGTCCCATATCATCAAATATGTTTTTTTTTTAATTTAGAATGAATTCGACCACATGTGTGTGCGCATCCAATCCAATTTCGATCCATTCGGCTCGTTAACAAGTGACATGCGATCAAAAAGCAAGCAAACCAGCAAACGTTATAGTATTATTAAGAATGTAACCCTAAAACCTGAACTCCGGGAATGAAAAAGATTCATAAGAAGAAACCAAAACTCATACAGGAGATCCAAACCGAGCTATTATAACTGTAACTAGAGACAGTAGAAAGAAGAAGAACAAAATTTAAGCATATACAAACATTCTCTTTTTAGGGTAGGCCAGAACTACCCCAATACTCAATTATACATACATACATACATATATAAATAGATATATAGATATGAGCTTCAAAATGAATGAAATCTGGCTACAGTTGCAAATGGCATGCATGAGTTTGGCTACATGCGTAAATTAGCATCACTTACATCTCCAGATTAGTGCTCGGGGAATCATTGTTATCATCGGAATGCTTCGCTTGGCCTCTAAACAGCGAGAACTCGCGATTTCTCGTGCGAAAATCAGGAGGAGCTGCCGAACTACTGGAGGCGGCAGTAGCGTCAGGCCCAGCTGAGTTCTCGGAGGGCTTCTTGTCGGCGTAATAGGGCGCGGTGTTGCTGACTCTGCATGCAATATTAACACGAGAGAGGCGGCTACTCAGATGATACATACTCAATTTGTGCCCATAGAGCAAGAAAAGAAGAGACAGTGTAAGAAAAAAATGATCACAACTCAAATATAGATTCGGAATTCGACAAAATGTTTATAGCTATCAATCTATGAGCGTCATGTAATAACCATTTGATTACTTTTTCACGGATTATGCTGCGGAAGATGGGCTTCGGCGTCGACCACCACTTGAGCGAGGCTGCCATGAGCACGTGGAGTATGTACTTTGAGGAGAGGGACGCCGACGGTCAGGCCAACACCATTGGTATCTAGAGCAGATACGATGAAATAATTCCCGTAAAACTTTCTACGGCATGGAATTATTAAATTTATTAATTACACATAAAATTTAACTGTGGCGAGTATAGATACCTCGATCGGGCAGTGATGTTGACTTAATCAATTGCGATCGGACTCTGAAATTTAAATGATTGAAGTACTTAAAATTTTGGGTGTTACAAATCTCCGCTCCTAATAAATTTGTCCCTGAAAATCACAATCATACAAGAGTCAAAGAGGAAGACATATTCATCGTTGCTCCGGAACTCGTCTTCTTTTCCCAAGTGTATTATGGGCGACCACAATTCATCCAAAGGACCTTCACAAAACGGATCTCCATATTCCTTAGCTTCTGAATTCTCGAGTCCGCAACCTTAATAGGAGGCGTGGAATAAATCATGTAGACCACTATCTCCTCGGGTATGGCTAACATGTATGCAACTCATTGATGCGTTCAAGTACCTTGAAACAACCAATGAATCTGAGACTCAACTTTTTGATCCGCTTAAGCCTTGAGAGACCTTTAACTGATCTAACCTTGAGATAAACAAAATCTCCAGCACTGAATTCCACCATTCTATTCCTTTGGGCATAATACTCGGCATGTCTGTTTTACGCTATTTTCATACACTCCTGAATGAGTTTAACCAGATATGTGGTCTTGTCAATCCACGATTCTCTATTTAAAGTTCTTTCTTCACTTTCAACCCAACACAAAGGTGTCTAACAATACCCGTCATAAAGGGCTTAGAATGGTGTCATGCCAATACTTGATTGAAAGTTGTTATTGTAGGAGAATTTCATCAAGGTGACATACTTCTCTCACTTACCATCAAAATCTAAAATGCACATCTGCAACAAATATTCCATAGTCCTATTAGTAGGCTCCGTCTGTCCATCTGTCTGTGGGCCAACAATGTGCTAAACTTAAACTTAGCTCCTAGACGCTCCTGAACATATTTCTAATCTTTAAAAATGAATCTACCGTCCCTCTCCGAAATAATAAACTTCGAAACGTCATGCAGTCGAACACTTCCATCCACATTTATCTGAGCTAATCTTGGAGTCTGATCGGTTTTCTTATTAGGAATAAAATGAGCTACTTTGGTAAGTTGGTCCACAATAAAACATAAAGAATCGTTCCCACTGCGTAATCTCGTTATCTAATGTACGAAATTCATCGAGATGTCTTCAAATTTTTATTTGGGGATGAGAAGCGGCTGCAACTTACCTCTCGACCTATGACATTCAGCGTTAACTAACTTGCAAGTTTCACACCGCCGAACATACTCTGCCACGTCACCCTTCATTCCCGGCCAACGAACTGATTTCTTAAGATCTCATACTACCAGAATTATGAGCCTCAACAAGTATATCCTCGTAGAGATGATTGACATTTAGGACAAAAACTCTCCCTTTGCATAACAACAAATGATCTCAAATATAAAGTTTTACTTATGTCATGATTGAGTCAATTCCCAAATTTCTGCCATCTTTGAATCCAAAACTAAAGCTTGTTTTATCATATCCTTAATGTCACATGTGATCTCTATCCAACTTAGGGTCACAGAATCCTTATTAACATACGACAACACATCGATCTCTAGTTTTTTCAATGCTCGCACTAATTCCTCCTGCTGAGAGATGAGAAAGTAGCTCGAGTCCCCTCTGCTAAGCGCATCCTGATAACTTCTTGAAAAGAAGTTATTTTCACTATTAAATATGATTTTATAACACATTTATTCATGGATCATGTATTTAAAAAAGCTTAATACTTTGATATTTCCATTATTAATTTAAGTATGGATATATTCATTATGTTGTTATGTTTTCATTGTAGAAATGATGGAGGTATCATCCTAAGAAAAATGCTGAAGGAGCCATCCCGAAGAAATGAAGAAAAAAAACAGTTTTTCTGTCCAAGTAAAATTGTTGCAACAACTTTTTTGGGGTTAAAAAAGTTGTTGCAACAAGTCTGAATCCGAAATTACAGATTTTAAACCCGCATTTTATGATTGCGGCGGTTACAAACATGGAGAGAGTGCATCTTTTACAGTGAATTTTCGAATTATAAGTGGGGGAAACACTGAAGGTAGTTAATTTTGGACAAGAGGAGAGAGAAAGTGGGGAGTTATCTCTCTCACGTCAAAAGGGAAATTCCGGATAATTTTTACTATTCATGCGGTTTTACTGTTCACGCAAGGAAGAAAAGACAGATTTTTCGGCCAAGGGAAGGAGGTGGATTTTCCTGCAGCGTTTTGGGGAAGAAACTTTTGCATCTTTCTTCTTCTTTTTAATCATGTCTAGTAAGATAAGATCTTGACAATTGTGTGTTCTTCTTTTTCCGTTATGAACTAATTTTCTTTGTCTTGTATGTTGAAAGTACTTTGTTTGTTGTGATGTTTTGATTTTAATTTTCTTGTGCATGTTTGAAATACTATATTTATTGAATTTATGATTTTGTTCTTGGAAATTTTGGCTTAAGTCTCATCTTTAAATTTGCTTGGCAAGATTCGAGAGAGAAGTCGGGCTAGATGAGTGTTTTATATTGCGCGACAAGATTCGAGAGAGGAGTTGCGTAAATTTGTCACCAAAGTTTCCGCCTTTATACTGCGCTGCAAGATTCGAGAAGGGCGTGGCGTAAGTGCAACATAAATTTAATATATTGAAGAAGGGAGAAAGAGATTTCGCCTTCTCGGTAGCAACATTGATTTGTGTACTTGATGTTATTCTTTATTGTTACCTAAGTTAGAGATAACTAGGGAAATAAGGGGTAAACGGATTCCATAGATCGAGAGATCATGTTTTCCACTTTCAAATCATTGCATGTTAGTTATTTTAGCATTCATATCGAATCACTTTAAGTAATCACCCAATAAGCAAAGGAAATCAACGTACAAGACTTTTTCTCTAACTTGTTATCAAAAGTATTTTTAGATAATCGTAGTTGTAATCTTTAGAAGTATTATAAGTAGTTTTCAAAACCAATCATCTCGTTAATTAATCAACTTGAATTTAAAAAAAAGGTTAAGCTAATATTTGCAAGCGTTAGATTTTACACTTCCTCGTGGGAACGATCTTTACTTACACTTTATTACTTAAACCGACGCGTGCACTTGCGTATATATCTGCTTTTCACATATCACATCCACTACTACATTTATTTTACACAGATGATACTGAATATCTACATCATATTCTAACAGAAACCCCAACCACCTAAGCGCATCCACTATTAGATTTTTCTTAATTATTGCACCTCACAAAAGACATCATATTGATTGTTCAGCTGAGATCGAGAATGTTCAATGGGTTTGTGGTTTTCACGGCTTATATTATGGCTAAGCATGGTTTAAGAGCAAGTTGACTACTAAGACGGTCCATGTGATCGAGTGTATGCTCTTGGTGCATGATACTTTGTGGTGTTGAAAAAATTTCATTTGGAGGGAGTTGATGACTGATGTGAAGAGCTCTCATATGAGGGGGTTTAGTCTATAGGATATGCAAGATATATGTTGGCGCAGTTGACCATCACACCATGGAATTAAGCCTTAGGTTAAATATAAATTTGACCACTCTTGAATCTCGCCCAACTTTAGTTCCCCCTTCGGTTCACTCCCCTAACACGTGCATCTCTCGGATGATCGGCAAATCAATCAGACTTAAAAACCTTGTACATCGTTAGGCACAATTGATGTTTTAAAGCCGACTTACAAAAGGGGGAATATGGACCATAGGTGAGACAACCACATGGGTAAAGTACCATAAAGGCTCAGTTGGTTGATTGAAGTCAATGTTGATTTTAAGCTCCGCAAACACTTCAAAACCTACAAACTCCGCAAACAAAATAGTGAAACCAAAATCATCATTTTTGAACTATGCTTTCTAATTGCAGGCAGCCAAATGAGCCCTAAGAGAGAAATACACTACTTGTAGATCAAAGGCTCTCTAACATATAAGTTTCACTTCAAATTACAGAGAAGCTTTTGAATCAAGAACACTGTAAAAGCTGTCTTACTAAAGAAAAGAGCACAGAAAATTCAGTATTGCACAAAAAATATATACCTTTCCTTTCGTTTCTCCAAGAATCTAGCCAACGATGCTTTACGAGCCTGAGGTACAGCTGCATCAAAGAAACGCAAGTCAACAAAACAATCTACAATCACAATTTTAAACTAAATATTATTGCCCTCTTTGAGAGAGCAGTTGAAGTGCGATCTCGGATGTGAGGGCTGTTAAGAAAAACAGTGTTTGGGTAGGTGTGGTCATAAAAACTATTTTTTCAAAAAATGACTTTTTACTGAAACTTGGCTTCGTTTGGCGCGGCTTATTTGCTCCGGTGGGTTTGGTCAAAAACGTCATTATCATAGAATATATGTTTGGCAAGATAAAGGTTATGACCGCTAGAAAGAAAATAAACTAGTTTTGAGCATAAAATGCATTAATTTTCTTAGGTGAGGTCGGGTGTTCACGAACGACGGTTCATGACCATGGCATTCACGACCGCCACCACCACTCCAAACGAAGCCTTAATGATGCACCCAGACCCTAGAAAATGGAATTTGGGCAAATATTCCAAACACAAGTAGCTGCTACCATGGAATGAATAATGACAGAAAGAAAGCATCAATTACCTCTTGGCAAGATCGTAGCTGCAGTGGCCGCTACCATGGAAGTGCTCATAGTCTTCGGGGGATCATCCTCGCTAGCTGAAACCGTGGTCCCAGCCCTCTGTACAACTTCCTGGACATCAATGGTCATGGAGCAGCACCCAGACTGGTTTCTTCTCTGGGAAGCAAGAGAAAGTGTGCTCGAAAGAACCGGGGATGAAACCATCGCAGGAATGTTGACTAAGCTTGAAGATTGAGCGACAGTAGGATCATCGAAAGTTGATGCTCTGCATGCTTCCCTAGCCATATGCATAATTGCTTGGGCCTAAGGGAAAGCAACACAGCTAGAATTTGTGGCGGGTTGCACATCTAAATGTCAATGATCAAAATCTCAAGAGACACAAAATCAATACCTTATCCCATGGAACATCATCGTATACATTCACGGAACCCGCATAGAATATCGTGAGCTGTCTGGTGGTTGGAGGAGGTCTCACCGCCTTCCTATACATATACATAAAGGATATGAATTCAAAACTTGCTACTGATCATAATTACATAATACTCTGGTTCACAGAAAGACAGATAGCCCTGCGTAAAGAATCTACCATGGAGCGAAGGATCCAACCCCGGCTCCAAATACAGAGCTGTTATTTGGGATGGGTGATCGAAAAGGCTGGGGCTTTATAGCAGTGCAGGTGAGATTAGGGGCATTGGACGAGCCATGAACCTTGAAGAAAGGATTGTTCATCGCGATGGGGGCGGAAGCATGCGAAACTGGAGCGAGGTATGTGGAAGCATGGATTGAAACTTGTTGGATATTATTCCTATCGATGCAGAAGGATATCTAAAACAATCAAATCAATTCAAGAGAAACATGGTTAGAACACCAATCATAGCTCATAAGCATACGGCGCTCGATACGATCATGTTCAAACCTGAGGATCTTGTGCAGCGCAAGGTTTTGTATTAGAACCAAGACTAGAAACAGGCTGAAACGGAGGTTTGTGCTTCTCGTCCAGTTGAGTACTCTTGAATGGAATGAACTGTTGCAGTGAAGAGGGCTGATTAGTATAGGACCGGCGAGCAGCTGAGCCAACTGGGAAGGCTGCAAGTGTAAGAAAAAAAGAACTAATTGCTATGAACAATTACTCTTTAACTAGTCAAAGATACAACTTTAGTTTCTTGCCATATATTGAGCTAAAAACAGAGTAATAACATTTTTGAAGTCCAAATTCGACATTCATTACATTCAGAAATCTGGATCAGTGTATAATAAAGGTAATCGACAGCAAAATTTCTATATATATAAGTGGGCATCATAGTCAATAAAGGAAGAAAACCGCCATGATTATGATGGGCTACATCTAGTGGTATTGAACTAGAGAATCCTACACCCTTTGTCGGTTGGAATCAAAAGTAATCAAAGCATAGCAACTTCCAGGGACAGAAAATCGAAGTGCCCACCCCGATCAGAAAAGTAAGAAAATAGGCGCAAATTTTTGCAGACCGAGAAAGAGGGAATCCCACAAGTCGGAAATTATACACACCTTTATACAATCAGTAGCAAGTATCGTATCAGAAACAGTAGGATAGGATAGATTACAGGCTCCCAAAGCAGATACTCATCGAAGAAATCACAAAAATAAAATGGAAAAGGGCTAAATTTTGTAGATTTCTGGGATAGGTTTTGAAAATCGGAGGAGAACGAAACCTGAATCGACACGGTCGCCCCTGCTGTCGTCGGGACCGGAATCCGTCCGGCAGATTCCCAGAAAGTCCTTCTCCATCGCCGCCGCCGCCGCCGCCGCCGCCGCCGCCGCCGCTCTTCCCAGAACGCCCGAATTCCCTCGGCAGAACACCTTTACTCTTCCCTCTCTACCTCGCTCTCTTTCTCCATTGTGCTGAGTGTGCTTCGTCTCCCTACGCCAAAGCTGTCTTTATTTTTATTTATTTTTTAATTAGTTTATATACTTTCGGAGGAGTGCTGAGACTCGTCTTCCACATGCCTGAATAGAGTTTGGCTGCTGGGCGATGAAGCAATTAAACGGTGGAATATTAATATTAATAATTATATTTGTTAAATTATGTTGGTCAATTTATTGGTTAAAGAAGAACGTGGGCCCGGGCCCAGCACTTGGCGCACATGGGTCAAGCTCGCGAGGAGTATAACCATACGTGCAACTTGCCTGTCACGTGCGCCGACGCCAGCTCGAGGCTGCGTAGATTCCCTTCGACCTGGGCTCTGTACGGGTCCAGGGCCCGCATCTGTAATTATGGCACGTGCCATTATATAAAAATAAAAGGCCTTCAGTTGCCGCCTTGCGGCGAGTTTTGTATCGCTTCTTGTTCACGAAACGCAAAGCTTTGTTTGGCGGAGCGTCAATGCCGCCTTCAGTTGTGCTCGCTCTTATTTGATTGTATTATTTGAAAGGTGCGGGTGGGTGAAAATTGCGGCGATAGTATCATTGTGTAGGGGTGTTCACAAACCAATTCAAATCATATAGTTTTGCAATCAAAATTTGTCATAGAATGCAAAGATTTAGATTCGAATTCGTTCAAATATTTGAATTTGAATTCGTCCCAAAATCTTGAATTCGAATTCACTTCAAATGAAAGACCAAATAGACTTTGATCTGACGACTGAAATCATCTTCATATATAATACAAATATTGCTTATTCACGAACTATTTGCAAATCTGGGCAATATAGACATTATTATTCGGATTCGATTGTTACTCGAATCCGATTTTGAATTCAAATTTAAAAAATATGAATCTTAATTGAATCTTTGTGAATTGATTTACAAATTATTCGTGAACTATTTTATTTGCAAACAACCATACTTCAGTGGGTCTCTTACTTTTCTTTTTCAATTAACTATAATATATTAATATTTCTGTTTTTGGTATTCTCTCTGAACACGCATCGTGTGGATATTTCATTTGACCATCACTTTCCCGCCCTAAGTAGGAGGTGTGAAATTTCAAGATCTATGGAACACTAAGACAAGTACACCAAGAATGAGCAAAAAACACTTTTTTATTGCTTAACAAATAGTTACAATAATTACAAGAGAATGAGCTGAATACAAGTCGCATACAACTTGATTCACAACAGCCGAAAGTAAGGAATAACAACTGGTCGCAGACAGAGTCTGCTTCTCCATAACTCGCTAGCGCCCGACGCTAGCGCTAGCGCCTGCGCTATCTCCAAGCTGCGCGAGCTCAGTGCTCGCACTCTCTCCCTTGACAGACCGTAGATGCAGACCGCCGATTCAACTCAGGCTGCTACCGCCTGCGCTATTTGTTGAAGGGGGCGCTCCACCCCCACTCCACGGTTGACTGCAGTCCACCGATCCAACCCCTCTCCACGTGGCAGGAACTCCTCCAGGCCCACTGGCCATCGGGCCCACAGACCCTCTTCTGCCACGTGGCGGGTTGTTGAGGTCGGCGAGGCGTTGCACGCTCGGCCTCGATCCCCCGACCTCCTTCTCCATAAGAGGGGCACTCAACCCCTCCTATCACCCAACTGCCCTGTCACTCGTGTGTACGTGTGTGTGTGTGTGTTTGTGTCTGTGTGTGTGTGTGTGTGTGTGAATCACCTCTTCTCCCTCTCTCCTCCTTGTCTTACCTTTTCTCTAAATTTGTACTATATTAAAAGAGAAAAGATGTGTTTGGTAAAACATTCAATATTCTCATTTTACTCATTAGTTTAAAAAATTTGAGGAAAAAAGTGAGAGTGGAGGGGCTCACATTTATTTAAGATTAAAGTAATAGAGAGAGAGAGAGAATGTCCCGAGTGAGAGGAAAATAGAGCAGAAACAAAGAGAGGGGGCTGGAGAGGCATTAAATAAAAATATAAATACAAAAGTGGAGGGACCCACATCGAGAGAGAGAAGAGAGGGTGAGAGAGACATTAAATAATTAAAAATATAAATATAAAACAAGACATTAAATAAAAATATAAATAGATGCGGGCGCCCGAGAGCATCGGGGAATGCCGTGCATGCCCGGAGTACTATCGCGGTTGGTCATAGGGGCGGAGCCCCATGTCTATATTAAAAAAACAAAAAACAAACCAGCATATAAAAAAGGAATTTCAAATATTAAATTAAAAAATATAACAAATTAAACATATGATCTGGTTATTTTTAATAGTGTAATAATATACTCATTAGTAAGTAAATTAAGGTATCGTTTGGCATGGCGTTTTTGTTCCGATGAGTTTGGACAAAAATGTCACCGTCATATAATATATGTTCGACATAATGGTTATGATTACCACAAGGAAATAAAACTAATTTCGAACATAAAAGTGGATGAAGTTCCTTGGATGAGTTCGGGCGTTCATGAACGATTGTTCATATATAACCATCATGTTCAAATTAGCGAAAGTTAGTTGATTTATGAACAGTAATAAACACAACACATTCCGAAAGTCCGACATATGACCGCCTACACAACAGATGCATTTTTGTGAGATGAAAAAGAAATAGACGAAGAAAGCAAAACAATTTATAGTGGTCCTATGAAAACACTGTGGTTGATCTTCTAGTTCATGCGTAGTTTGAGGCTCCGCCAACACTCCTTCAATGAAGATTTTGGGCACGCCTTCACGGAGACGAAACCCTAGTTAAGATCTCAAAAAGGCGAGATGAAATATATATACTTAAAATTTAATAAATCTAGAACTAAAATATAGATTTTCTGAAAAAGAAGAACTTTATTAGGGTTTCAAAACATCTCAAAAGTCATTCTTCTTCCAATCTCATATAGGCTCCGTTTGGCACGGGGGTGGCAGTCATGTGCGCGGTGGTTATGAACTGTCGTTCGTGAACGCCCGAACTCACCTAAAGAAGTTCATCCACTTTTATGTTCAAAATTAGTTTTCTTTTCTTGGTAGTGATGGTGCCGTTTTTGTCCAAAATCACCGGAGCGAAAAAAGCCGCGCCAAACCTAACCATAATCTCCTACTTAACTTTCACAACTGCATACAAGTAGTTCTAACTAAACACAAATTGAATACACAAACTTGTATAAATGAGATTAAAATGTCCTACACCCTTATTTTATCACCTCTAATAGATGTTGCTATGATGTCTTTGTATACATTGGACCGAGTTGAACTAAATCGGTTCCTTCTATTGAGTCATTTGACCGAGGCCTGCTGCCCAAATCCCGTGTATTTAAATTCAATAGTCGCGTGATGATTGTTGAATGCTAGCCGCCGGCTTGGACTGGTTGTGTACAAAATCTTTAGCATGTTATGATTCCATATTCACAAACAAAATTAGTAGAGTTCTCTGCAGAAATAGGTGTTGTTAAGCCGTTTCTTCTCGGCAGAAATAGGCAATATCTAACCGCCGGTAAGCGCATGCCTTACCCGATCTCACTCTTCCCCACTCGTTCGCACTTTGCCCGCTCTCCCGCCAGTTATCGCCGCTCTCCCTCAACCCGATGCCACCTCCCCGCCAGTTAACATTCATCCCAAATGAAGCCCACCCTCCTCATCTGTTTCGAATGCGCTCTATGTTCATTCCTTGTATGGTTTTGTCCTTCCTTGTATGACAAACCTTTCTTCATCTTCTTTCTCTCTTTCACTTCGCCTATCCTTCTTCATTGCTTTCCTATTTGGGGCCAAATAAGGTTTGCTAGTAACAACACACAAACTAAGGTTGTGTTTGGGAGTGATAAGAGAGTGGTGGCAATTGTGAACGAATGCTGAAAAATGTAGGTTGTGTTTGGATAGTTGCGGCCATACTTTATTTCTTCAAAATAGCAATTTGGGTCAAAAGTCAAAACACCACCGTAATCATCTAAGTGTGGCCTAGCGTTAGCGGCGGCGAATAAACCAACACCCAAAATAGAATTTGGGCTAGAAACACAACCACAAAAGTTCTAAAATAGGTAATTAAACCGTCATAACTGCATTTTTAATCACAATTTCACACCAACATCGCTCAAAAGACACAGATGTCTCAATATGAACCTCTAACATCAGAAGAGATAATTCTACAATGCGACTAGAAAAATAATTTATTGCACTCCATAGACAACATCGGATTTTCGCTCCGATAGCAAGCCAAAACACAAGTAGCATCTCAACATTCATTCCATTACACTTCAATATTTAAGTTTATGTATGTCGTTGCCAGCTGCTAGTAGTGGATGCTTCGAGACAGGGAATGGAAGGAAGTGTCCAGGTTGTGGAAAGTTGGGGGGTCGTGGGCGTTGATGACGCTCGTTAGTTGGGGGTCGGCGGATCGGAGGCGGCGGAGGGAGGAATTGAGCTCTCCTGGGTCAGAAAAGGGGCCACGCGGAGAACAGGACGGGGCTTCTTCACGAGGACTTCAGTAGGAGCTTCGGTGGAGGAGGAAGTGAAGGACTTCCGAATTTTTGTTGTAGAGCAGAAGGAAACCTTGCTTGGGATGGATGAGGGAACGGAAGCACGGAAGAAAGATAAACCGGCGGCGGAGGTGGACAATGGGGATGAGGGTTTCTGGTCGTTAGAACCGGTGGACACAACAACTGTAAGCAAGGAGGAAAGGGGGATTGATTCGGCTGCGAGGTCTGTTAGGGTCTCTTCGTTTGAAAGAGATTGGTTTTAAAAAATGGTTTTCAATCAAATACCAATACATTTATACATGTACAAATTGACAAGAAGTTTAAATCCAATTTTATTGTTCGGCCGCAGGATGATATTCCATCTAGAACTGTCACGGTTCTGGTTCGGTTCCGGTTCTACTAAAACCGTGAACCGGACCGCTAAGGTAACAGTTCTTCAAATTAGAACCAAAACCGTACTTGGTTTGACCGGTTCCGGTTCTGGTTCCGGTTCTAGCATAATTTTTGGAACCGTCGTGTTAACGGTTTCGGTTCCGGTTCAACAAGAACCAAAACCAAACCGGCCACTAACGGTTCGGTCCGGTTCTATGCGGTTCGGTCTGGTTCCAATCGGTTCCAACTAGAATCAAAACCAAACTTAAATGAATAATATATTAGTTACACCAAGGGGGGTACTTTTTGTATAATATATAGTAAGTCGAGCTGAAAGTTAAAAATTGATACCGCAAAACCACAAAATTGCACCAGACCGCACCGATTTTAAAAATTCAAAGATCACGATCGTGTAATGCTGACGCAATGTTCAAGTGGCTGAAGATCACGACTCAACATAGGATAAAGAACTTTGATTTTTTGCTCTTAAAATCTTATTTTACAATTAAAATTTTATTTGAATAATATATTAGTTAATTTAATTTAACTAATTTATCAGCTGCAATTAGATTTGTCTTTTATGATTACTATTAAATAATAGTTGTATATCCTCTATATTTTTAAAACAAAATATTTCAAAAAAATATGTGAGTAAAATTGAAAATACATTATATGATTGTATAAAAAACGAAAAGTACACCACAAAAACCGACTCCAAAACGCACCAATGTAAAACAGCACTACACGGTTTTGGTGCACTGCGATTTTGTTCAGTCCAAAACTGACCCCCTTTGTTGCGATTGCGGTTTGGGTTCAACCCACACCAATTTTACTCATAATAGTAAGTATAGATATTTTATATATATTATAAGAAAATAACAATATTATACTAATCTTATTAATAATAATAATAATAAACGGGTTGCGGTTCGGTTCTGCTTTGGTCCGGTTCGGATCGGTTCTAAAAATCTTGAAACCGCTTGAGACTTGTATTGATAGGGTTTCCTTGAAGGCGCTAACCGCACCTCATTCATGGGTGTGCGGTTATCCAAAGAAACCCCACTATCCCCGTAACCACCCAACATGTGGGTGCAAATAGTAAAATCCTCCAACAGGGGGGTGCAAATAGTAAATTCCTACATCATGGAGTGCAAATAGTAAAATCACCCAACATGTGGGTGCAAATAGTAAAATCCTTCAACATGGGGGTGCAAATAGATAAATTCTGCATCATGGGGTGCAAATAGTAAAATCCTCCAACATGGGGGTGCAAATTGTAAATTCCTCCATCATGGAGTGCAAATAGTAAAATCCTCCAACATGGGGGTGCAAATAGTAAATTCCTTCAATACGGTCTGCGTATAGCAAATAATATGGTTATGGTGTGCGCATAACCATATCCGTCATATGAATACATATCACCGCAAAACTATACAAACTGGTGTGCGCGTAGCTATATTCATGATAAGTGTGCGTATAACACATAAATTGGTTATGGTGTGCGGGTAGCCGCATAACCACCATAACAACCCTAACCACTCATTTAATTACGAAAGTGTCACCCTCAAAAACTATAAATAGAACCCCAAGGCTTCTCTTTTAGGGGGGATCTTCTTCTTCTCCTCCTCCATCTCTCCCCTCTTTTGAGACTTTCTCTCTCTCCGGCCGGGAAAATCCTCCTACGGATTTTCTCTCTCCTCCTTCTTCCTTGCGCGCTCATAAGCGCGCCTCCTCCTTGCGCGCTCACAAGAGCGCGTCCTCCTTGCGCGCTCACAAGCGCGCGTCCTCCTTGCGCGCTCCCAAGCCCGCCTCCTCCTTGCGCGCGTCCTCCTTGCGCGCTCCCAAGCCCGCCTCCTCCTTGCGCGCTCACAAGCGCGCCTCCGTGCGCTCCGCTCTCAAGACCGCTCCAAGCGCGCCTCCGTGCGCTCCGCTCTCAAGACCGCTCCAACCGCGCCACCGTGCGCTCCGCTCTCAAGACCGCTCCAAGCGCGCCTCCGTGCGCTCCGCTGTCAAGACCGCTCCAAGCGCGCCTCCGTGCGCTCCGCTTTCAAGACCGCTCCTAGCGCGCCTCCGTGCGCTCCGCACTCAAGACCGCTCCAAGCGCGCCTCCGTGCGCTCCGCTTTCAAGACCGCTCCAAGCGCGCCTCCGTGCGCTCCGCTTTCAAGACCGCTCCAAGCGCGCCACCGTGCGCTCCGCACTCAAGACCGCTCCAAGCGCGCCTCCGTGCGCTCCGCTGTCAAGACCGCTCCAGGCGCGCCTCCGTGCGCTCCGCTGTCAAGACCGCTCCAGGCGCGCCTCCGTGCGCTCCGCTGTCAAGACCGCTCCAGGCGCGCCTCCGTGCGCTCCACTGTCAAGACCGCTCCAGGCGCGCCTCCGTGCGCTCCGCTGTCAAGACCGCTCCAAGCGCGCCACCGTGCGCTCCGCTCTCAAGACCGCTCCAAGCGCGCCTCCGTGCGCTCCGCTCTCAAGACCGCTCCAAGCGCGCCTTCATGCGCTCCGCTTTCAAGACCGTCCAAGCATAGCCCCGCGCACTCAAGAACAAAAGCTCCAGCCTCCAGCAAGAACAGCACTCCAAACTCCTCTCGCGCGGCAGGAGACAACCGGCAGAGACAAAGATGCACAGAGCACATCGATCCAACCTTCAAGCTGCAGTCAAAACCTCTAGAGCGCTTGAGCGCAGCATCCCCCTCTGCATCAGACAAGAGTCTTAGCTCCAGGAGCGGTGGCTTGTCACCCTCCGAGTATCTCTCTCTCAACAATTATAACGAGAGGCGGCATGTCGCCCTCGAGTTCTTTAAAGTAGCTTTGTACAACAACCAACAAATAGTGGAGGTTTCGGCCGGCACAGACCCGGCCGCGTGGTTTTTCACCCAGTTGACGGGTTTTCCACGTTAAAAAAGTTGCCTTGTCAGCTTTCCATTTTTCTGTGACTGTTTGCGTGCTCGAACGCTCCTGGGCTAAGGCGGTCCAATTTAGTCCGGTCTACCGGAGACTTGAGTGATCCGCAACAAAAAATCTTGAAATCGCTTGAGACTTGTATATTGCGGTTTCGGTTTCGGTTCCGGTCCGGATAAAAAAATGAAAGAACCACCCGAGGACCAATGTTGTTCACGGTTCCTAAATTCAAACCGGAACCCAAATAATTCGCGAACGGTTCGGTCCGGTTCTTTGCGGTTCCGATTCGGTTCCGGTTCGGTTTACGGTTTTCGGTTTTAAGTGACAACTTTAATTCCATCATGGGAATTTGCATTGGTTACTTTTGTTTGTTCGTATGTAAGACATTGATTTTCAAGAATTGAAATAAAATAATTTTTTTTCACCTGGGCGCGTGTTGTTCACCTCATCGTGTGTTCTTCGAATGCAATCGATTTTTTTGCCCGGGCACCAGTTTTTTGGTCGGAACACGAAGTTTTCACCCAGGTGCGCGTATTTCTCCCGGACGCGCGTATTTCGCCAAATCGCGTGTTTTTTGACCGCAAGCAAATTTTTAGGTTGGGCACGCGTTTTCGACCCGAACGCGAATTGGGCGTGTTTTTCACTCCCGGGCCGAAAAACCTGTTCTTGAACGAAAAACGCGCGCCCGGGCGAAAAACACACACCCGGGAAGAAAAACCCGATCCTGGGCAAAAAATGTGCGCCCGAGCGAAAAACATACATCCGGGACGAAAAATGCGCGACCGTGTGAAAAATGCGCTCTCGGGTGAAAAATCCGTTTTCGGGCGAAAAAATCGCGTTCGAGCCGAAAAACACGCTCTTGAGCAGAAAAACGCATGCCCGCCCGAAAAATGTGCGCTTGGCTGAAAAACACGTGCCCCGACGGAAAAATTTTGGCCGAGCCGAAAAACGCACTTCCGGGCAAAAAAAGCGTGTCTGGGCAAAAAATGTGCTCGGGCGAAAATCGGGCGCTCAGGCGCAAAATTCGTATTCGGGCCGAAAAGCGCTCTCCCGGCAAAAATCTCGCGTTTGGGCCGAAAAAAGGGCGTACGGACGGAAAAAATCGCACACGGGTGAAAAAATCACGTCCGACCCGAAAAACGAGCGTCAGGGTGAAAAACGCACTCCCAGGCCGAAAAACACGTCCTCGAGCGAAAAACGTGTGCCTAGGCGAAAAAGCGCCGATCAAATACTTGCTCATGTGATATAACTCGCCCGGGCGAAAAAAAATACACACTCACGCGAAAATGCCCGTCTGCGCAAAAATGCCCACAAACTTGAAATCACTCAATTCTGCGGAAAAACCATAGGCATAGTTAAAAAATGGCAATTTGATTTTTTAGTTCAAAGTCAAAGTAATTTTATGCTTCAAAGCCAATATTCACGTAAATTTAATCACGCAGAACCCTCAATTTCGTTCAAACAAACAGACCCTTAGTGTTTGCTCACTCATGGATGAGGAAATGCTGAGAATGAAGAGCAGAAGATGGCGGCGCTGGTGGAGGCTGGATTCGAGCTGGGGATCGGTGATGTAGCACGCCCGGACCCGCCCCGGCCGGCGGAGTCACACCTGCCAGTGGAACACGACTGGCACGCGCCGCGAAAGGACTGCAACCCAGACACCCCAACCCGTCTCCGCACCTATTCTCAGCGCGGCGGGTTGTTGAGGCTGGGGCTCGATCCCCAGACCTCCTTGATAAGCACCTTTCCTAACAGGCCTTATCACCAACTGACCTTTCCTAACAGGCCTCCGGATTTGCGGTGGTCGCAAACGATTCCGAACAAGAACTCTCACCGCTCTGCTCTACCCAAATACAAATTGAATGCAGCCCTCGAATATGGTTATTATTAAGTTAACGCAGTGTACAAGTAGCAACCACTAGAGTATGAATATAGGCTATAAGCCTATATCCACACAAGCTAAATGGAATAATATTGATTCCGAACGAGCGCGATGTTGTACCAAAGAAAAATCCACCAAAATAAAACGATTCGGAAAGGGTGGATATTTCCCCAACAAGAACAAAGCAAGGATCGTCAATCCTTTTCGTACGTTTTCCGAAATATCAAAGATAGGGCAAAATCCACAAGAAAATAACCACGATAATTCGAAGATTCCAAAGTCACGCCAAAACTCAACCACCACAAGAAAAATCTAAGAAAAGAAAACTCTTTAGTAGAAGGTTTCGTTACCCACTCGGAGTTTGTAGATCCGAGATTTTGGATCCACAACAATCGATCGCTCTTTCCACTAGCCCACCGGAGATGAGCCGATGAAGATGTACACGTCCGTCTTCGCCGATCCGCACCCGAGAGAGTTTCCCGTTGCCCGTTGTTGCACCTTGGACTCTCCTCTTAGTGTTGGCCGAACCCTTGAGAGAGGAGGGCTGGATTTCGAGAGAGAGAGAGGAGGATGAGGAGGAGTAGGAGGAAGGAGACGAGAGGGAAGGTGGAGGAAGAGAGGTGGCCGGCGGCCTTGATGGGGAGGAAGGTTCTTGGCTGAACCCTAGAGAGGAAGGAGGAGAGGGGGCGGCAACTTAGAGGGGGAGAGGAATTTTAGGTTTTCAATTTCATCCAAAATTAGGTTTTACATCAAGTCTTGGCCTTATATATGGCCTTACACACAATAATGGCTATATGCAGCCCAACATAAATTAAAACAGCAATGGCCGGCTAAACGCAGGCCAATATAAATAAATGCAGCAAAGATTGGCTAAACGCAGGCCAAATTAAATGTCCAACATAACAAAATGAAAAATAGTAATTTAAATACGAGTCTTCATGTGCCGCGGGCGAAGGTTGTAACGTGGCCCGTCAAGATCGTCGTGGCACCGCAAGTCCTTGGATGGTGGTAGTTGATCATCAATAGCGTCTTCATCATGATGTGGGTCGTCGTCCCCATCAACCCTCCCCCGCTCGAAAGTACTCATCACTGATGAGGGAGCGTGCAAGTACCGATGTAGGAGGGCTTCGTCCAGAAGGGTTACCTCCGAGGCAGAAAGCCAAGTATCCTCAGAGGCGGGGCGGCCACGCCATCGGATCAAGAATCGCCGCGTATCACCATGCGGAGAGGGAAGCACCTCATCCTGTATAATCATGTCAGGCACAAAAACAGTCTTGGGGAAACTTGGAAAGGCGTTAGTCGAAGAAGAAGAAGAAAATGTAGCAAATTCATTAGGCGACATGCCTCCAGTAGTAGCTGATGGAGAGAACGATCCAGATAAAACTTCACCCCCAAACCCATTAGAATTTGTAGTGGACATAAACGGGGAGACAGATAATTTAGGTGGTGGTGAGCTATATGGCGTTAAATCAGAAACGTTGAAAATAGGGGATATACCCCAATCAGTGGGTAGTTCCAAGAGATAAGCATTCTCTCCTAATTTCTTCAAAATACGAAAAGGACCGGCTCTCCGATTTGCCAATTTCTTTATGGTTCCCATAGGAAACCGTTCAGGGGAGAGACGCACCATAACAGAATCGCCAATATTAAAATGAAGTTCCTTTCTATGTACGTTTGCGTTAGCTTGATAAGTGGCATATTGTTTGGTTAACGTTTGATTTATGTGTTTATGTAGGGCGTGAACATGCGAGGCGAAATCTTGAGCAAATTGACTAGATTTATAAGATGGCGGCAATGGGACTAGGTCAAGTGGCACGGGTGCCTTGTAGCCGTGGACGATTTCATTGGGTGAGAGTCCGGTGGACCTATTTTTGGAGTTATTGTAGGCCAATTGTGCGTGTGGGAGGATGAGATCCCAAGTGACCTTGTGATCCCCCACAATACAACGAAGTAAACTACCCAAACTCCTATTAACAACCTCTGTTTGGCCATCCGTTTGTGGATGGTAAGCTGAGGAAAATAAGAGCTTGGTGCCCATGATCTTCCATAAAGTTTTCCAAAAATAACTCGTGAATTTCACGTCTCTATCAGTGACAATAGTTTTAGGGACGCCTCTATGCCTTACGACCTCTTTGAAAAATAGTTTAGCGACGTGAGACGCATCTTCGGTTTTGTTACAAGCAATGAAGTAGGCCATTTTCGAAAACCGTTCAACGACCACCATAACGGAGTCGTGACGTCTAAACGTGACGGGAAGGCCTAGGACAAAGTCCATGCTAACATCTTCCCACGGAACGGAAGGAATCGGGAGGGGGTATAAAGACCCGCATTCGTCTTATTCCCTTTTCCTAATTGACACGCTCTACAACTTCCAACCACCTTGTGTACTGTAGACTTGAGACCGGGCCAATAAAATTTTTACTCCACTAAAGTAATGGTCTTATCACGCCCAAAGTGGCCGCCGAGACCGCCACTATGCAATTCCCATACTATAAAGTGACGAAGGGAAGAACGAGGGATGCATAGTTTAGCGTGCTTAAATAAATATCCATCACGGAGATAGTACGCTGAAATGGTTGTAGGTGATTCGTCCTGGGTAGACAAATAGATTTCTTTAAAATCCGGACAATGAACATACTCGTCCTTAATACATTCAAAACCTACGACCTTAACCTCTAGTGTGGTCAATAAAAGGGAGACGCGGCTAAGAGCATCCGCTACCCGGTTAAGATTGCCCTTCAGATGTTTAATGTTAAAGGAGTACTCCTGCAGGAAGGAGACCCATTTCGCGTGGCGGGGGTTGATTTTACCTTGCGAGTTGACGAACCGTAACGCCTCGTGATCGGAAAGTATAACAAACTCCTTAGGAAGGAGGTAGTGCCGCCAGTGTTGGAGACACCGAATAATGACATAAAATTCACGATCGTAGTTGGAGTAGTTGAGCTTAGGTCCCGCAAGCTTCTCACTAAAGTAGCCAACCGGATGCCCCTCTTGACTTAAGACGCCTCCAATACCAATCCCGGATGCGTCACAAGACAACTCAAAGACCTTAGTAAAATCTGGTAATCGTAAGAGGGGTGCTTCCGACATCCGGTCCTTAATCGTGTGGAATGCTTTGGTGGCGGATTTGGACCACACAAAGTCACCTTTCTTCATGCACTCCGTGATGGGAGCCATGATGCTACTAAAATCGCGTATGAACCGGCGGTAGAAGGTGGCTAAACCGTGGAAACTTCTAACTTCTCTAATATTGGTGGGTTCCGACCAATCCACTATGGCCTGGACCTTCTTAGGATCTACGTGGATGCCCTCCGAACTAACAATGTATCCTAGGAACTCCACCGACGATACGTAGAACGTGCACTTCTTAATATTGACAAACAGTTTCTCCATTCGGAGCGTCTCCAAAATAATCTTCAAGTGCCTCTCATGATCTGAAGTCGTGGTGCTAAAAATTAGTATATCATCAAAGTAGACAACGATGAACTTCCCCATATACGGTTGGAATACGTGAGTCATCATCCGAGAAAACGTACTTGGGGCATTGGAGAGCCAGAACGACATTACTAGCCACTCATAAAGTCCTTCTTTCGACTTAAACGTTGTCTTCCACTCATCCCCTTCTTTAATCCGTATTTGGTGGTAGCCACTCCTAAGATCCAATTTCGAAAAAATTGTGGCCCCGGCTAACATGTCCAACAGGTCGTCCAAACGCGGGATGAGGAAACGGTATTTAATAGTGATTTTATTAATGGCCCTACTGTCCACACACATTCTCCATGACCCGTCTTTCTTGGGTGCTAGCAAGGCGGGTACGGCGCATGGGCTTTTGCTATGACGAATAAATCCTTTTTGCAATAATTCAGCAATTTGGGTTTGCAGCTCCGCGTGGGCGGACGAATTCAGGCGATAGTGCGGTAGGTTGGGTAGGGAGGAACCCGGAATGAGATCGATGGCATGTTGAATATCCCGCAACGGGGGTAATGTTGCGGGCAACTCTTCCGGATACACATCCTTATATTCCTCTAAAAGATCACGCAATGCCGGCGGTAGGCTCTCGAACGATGGTTCGTCGCCCTTGACTTGTAGACAAACTAACGCATAAAGGATACCCTCTACGAAGGAGTGACGCTCGAGCTCTTTCCTACCAATTAAAGTTAACGTCTTCTTCTCCGCGGGCACAATTGTGTCCGAAGAGGCGATCGAGGGATCCTTAGGGGGAGTGGGCGACAAGGTAACGGTCTTGCCGTTAAACTTGAACTCATAGGTGTTCGCACGACCAAAGTGAGTCACATCATAATCAAAGAGCCACGGACGCCCCAATAATACGTGACAAACGTCCATAGGGATAACGTCGCACCAAACCTTATCTACGTATCCCTTAATAGTTAGCGGCACTAGACATCGCTTAGACACCCCAATTAAAGTTTTGTTGACCCAAGCAATCTTATATGGTTGGGGGTGTGGTTCCGTGCTTAATTTCATTCGAATGACCGCATTTTCAGAAATTACGTTCATACAACTCCCGCTGTCAATAATCAGTTTACACCATTTATCACCACTTTTAAAATTCAGAGAAAATATGCTCGTCCTATTATACTCGTCCAATACTCGCGGGGTAGCTAAGATGCAAAGCATCACCATCATGTAAGATTCATTTTCCAAATCACTAGGCTCGCCTTCAGACTCATCCGCGACCTCATAAACAATTTCAGCGGGTTCGGAGGGAGAGCCCATAAGTGCTAAGGGCTTCGTTTTGGTGGGGCACTCACTAGCGTAGTGCCCTTGGATCCCGCAAGTGAAACACGTGGCGTTAGTCTTACTAATCCTCCCTATCGGGACTCTCTCACCGGTGGGACTCCGGACGTTCCTAGCGGTAATGACTACCGAGTTCGAATCAGTCGACCGAAACTTTCCTTTGTCCCGTATGGAGGACGAAGGTGGGGGCCCCAGGAGGGACTTTGCTTTCTGGAATACCCGTCCCTTGGTCTTGTGGGCATTGTGCTTTTCAATGTCCAAGGCGGCATTGAACGTCGTGTTAAGGTCCGTATGACCATAACGCAGGAGTTTGCCTTGGATGTCCGGGTTGAGTCCCTTGCGAAAACGGGATAGCGTAACCTCGGGCATTTCGCGGACGTCACACCGTACCATCAAGTCCTTAAGGAGTCCCATGTACTCCGCTACCGATTTGCTCCCCTGACGATGGGTGGCTAACTCGTCGAACATTTGAGTTCGGTGATACGCCGGGACATATTGGTCATTCAGGAGTGCTTTCATGGCAGCCCACCCAATTGGGGGTGCTCTATTTATGGTACCGAGACGCCTCTCTTCGTTCAGCCAAAAAGTTTTGGCCCTACCCAGAAGCTTCATCCGAGCAACCCGAACCTTCTCAACGTCGATCAGGTTGTGCCACTCAAAATAGCACTCGATCTCCATGATCCAGTCTAGAAATACTTGGGGCTCACTCATACCATCGTATGATGGAGCATCTATCTTAACGGCCCTAGTGACGTCGAACTCATATGGAGCTCGAGGCGCTTGCTCGTCGTCCTGATCACGGGGAGGGGTTCGCCTTTCATTTCGCTGGTTGGCAGCGGGGTTACGAGGCGCCGCTTGATTCATGGCCAGCTCTTGTATTAATTGTGTGAGGGCATCAAACCTCTCGTTAAACTCTTCCCGAAGCTCCGCGATCGTCGCCGGAGCGTGCTCAACCTCGTGGTCGTCTGCCATGTGTGACGTGTATGGGGAATACTTCGTACCACGCCTAGTGCGCATGCACGGGGGAACAATCGATTTTCCTTAGTAAAATAGCTTTACGCGCTTAACTACTAGGCGGATGAAAATACCATTTCAGACTTTTGTGCTTAAAAAAATAAGGAGATTTTTTTTTTAAAATAATTTTTTTCTTCTCTCTTTTTTTTTTATAAATTTTCTGCAGATTTAATTCTTGCGACAACTAGGGAACGGTGCTGACACGGACAGAATTATAAAGACTCCTATTTTCAGGCCAACCTAATGTGGACAAATCGAAAAATTTCCAGTATTAATGTTGCTGGAAATAGGTGCAGGAAGCTACAGAAAAATTTTCAAATTATTTTGACGAGTTTTAAAATTCCGAAGTTTTTACTATACGCAGACCAATCCGAAAATTTTTCAGATTTGACCGTGCTAGCGTACGCACCGAAGAGGGGGAATAGCCTAAAGATCTGAGAGTAAGGATGGTGTCGAGATAGAACTCAACACAACCTCGCTTTGATACCAAAATTGATGCAGGCCTCCGGATTTGCGGTGGTCGTGAACGATTCCGAACAAGAACTCTCACCGCTCCGCTCTACCCAAATACAAATTAAACGCAGCCCTCGAATATGGTTATTATTAAGTTAACGCAGCGTACGGGTAGCAACCGCTAGAGTATGAATATAGGCTATAGGCCTATATCCACACAAGCTAAATGGAATAATATTGATTCCGAACGAGCGCGATGTTGTACCAAAGAAAAATCCACCAAAATAAAACGATTCGAAAAGGGTGGATATTTCCCCAACAAGAACAAAGCAAGGATCGCCAATCCTTTTCGTACGTTTTCCGAAATATCAAAGATAGGGCAAAATCCACAAGAAAATAACCACGATAATTCGAAGATTCCAAAGTCACGCCAAAACTCAACCACCACAAGAAAAATCTAAGAAAAGAAAACTCTTTAGTAGAAGGTTTCGTTACCCACTCGGAGTTTGTAGATCCGAGATTTTGGATCCACAACAATCGATCGCTCTTTCCACTAGCCCACCGGAGATGAGCCGATGAAGATGTACACGTCCGTCTTCGCCGATCCGCACCCGAGAGAGTTTCCCGTTGCCCGTTGTTGCACCTTGGACTCTCCTCTTAGTGTTGGACGAACCCTTGAGAGAGGAGGGCTGGATTTCGAGAGAGAGAGAGGAGGATGAGGAGGAGTAGGAGGAAGGAGACGAGAGGGAAGGGTGGAGGAAGAGAGGTGGCCGGTGGCCTTGATGGGGAGGAAGGTTCTTGGCCGAACCCTAGAGAGGAAGGAGGAGAGGGGGCGGCAACTTAGAGGGGGAGAGGAATTTTAGGTTTTCAATTTCATCCAAAATTAGGTTTTACATAAGTCTTGGCCTTATATATGACCTTACACGCAATAATGGCTATATGCAGCCCAACATAAATTAAAACAGCAATGGCCGGCTAAACGCAGATCAATATAAATAAATGCAGCAAAGATTGGCTAAACGCAGGCCAAATTAAATGTCCAACATAACAAAATGAAAAATAGTAATTTAAATACGAGTCTTCATGTGCCGCGGGCGAAGGTTGTAACGTGGCCCGTCAAGATCGCCGTGGCGCCGCAAGTCCTTGAATGGTGATGGTTGATCATCAATAGCGTCTTCATCATGATGTGGGTCGTCGTCCCCATCAATCGGCCTCCGGCCACATGGGCTTGGTCATCTTTACACGTCGGAAAGGCGAGATTTTTGTACACCAGCGGTAGTATATTTACCTTTGTTACTGCACTTCTTGTTACGTATAGACGGATTTTATCTTATTACTGTTCTGTTTTACAGCATTTCAGTGATTTAAATTTATACTGCCACTTTATTGCTGCTATGCTTTATTTGTCAGATATTATATAGCCAGTGTTCTTGAGAAGACCACAAAGTTGCTCTACAAGATTTAGGCCTCATTTGATAAGGCGGTGGGAGACGGTGCCGGAGGAATCACCGGGGGTTTGAGACGAAGGTGTGGGTGTGGGTTGGAGACAGAGCTTTTAGCCTCATTTTTCGCTTCGTTGCGGGAGCAAACGTTGCCGCCTGGCATTTATTTTTTCGCCTTGCGGCGGCGGTTGCTCCCACACCTACGTTTTCACTGAATCAAATGAGGCCTTAATATTTCAACTTCTTAATGCTACATTTGAATGGATCAAATTCCTGTCACCTAAAGTGAATTGGATGGGTAAGAAATAGTTCTTTTATAAAGTGGTGTATATGCTGCGGCCGCTGATTGTCTCTGGAACTTCGTTTGGACTCGCTGAGTGAGCAGTGGGCAACATTGTCTGTAATATGTGTTTCTATGCGCACAATTAATTATCTATTATATTTGTATTGGATTTGAAAGGAAAATATAAAGGTGTTCGCTAAGAGGGCATTGCACTCGTTTATATAAAAAATGTCGGACTTATTACCATAACTCGAGGCATTATTATCGTGGCTTTGACTCCAAAAAAAGGTCATTCGGACGATGGAAGAAGGGGTTGATGCGACGATGATTTTAGAAATTTTCTTTGAAATTCGATGTCTTTGTCGTCTTTCACCCATGCGACAATGGTTTGGGAGGGTTGTTTATTTACTTTTTCTTTCAAGTTAAAGTGAAATTCGTAAATGTGAGTGTTTTCCTATCGTCTTGCCCGCTCTCAACTCTCAAGATAATTCCGCTTTGCACCCAAGAATCAGGCTTAATCCCCTCAAAATTTCCTTTTACTAGCATTGGAGTTAATCTCATTGTTCTTTCCCTCTCAAGATAATATGGTTATCGACAATTTATTCATTTAAAAAGTCTCAATAATTTAAGGGATTGAATTACTAATTTTACCTAAAATTATATTTGAATTCAAATCATTCACAGGTGAGCTCAGCTCCCCACAATCCGGCCAGCGTAACAAAGCGGTTGGGCAACACATATCCAGATGAGAGGAGGGCGCCCGACGTCGTCCTCCTCGTCTTCCAGCGAAACTCCCGGAAAAGACAAACAATAGGAAGAAAATAAAACCCAGATTCTCGCACCCCCGTCCACCTCACCGGCCCCGCCGCGCTCCTCCTCCCTCCTCTCCCTGCTTCGTAGTCTCGGTTCCTGGGAGCAGGCATAAAATCGCGAGTGGGTTTCGGTGAAAGAGCGTGCGCGGGAGAGAGGAGAGAATGGGCTATCGGGATGACAGCAGCGGGGGGGAGGAGAGTCGGTCGGAGCTCCGGAAGCCTTTTCTGCACACAGGGAGCTGGTACAGGATGGGATCGCGGCAGTCGAGTTTGATCGAAAAGCTCGGCTCCTCCGTCTCCGTGATCCGCGACTCCTCCATCTCCGTTGTCCTCTGTACCCTCATAGTCGCCCTAGGCCCCATACAGTACGGATTTACAAGCGGCTACTCCTCGCCTACCCAGGATGACGTCATCCGCGACCTCTCCCTCTCCATTTCTGAGGTCCGTGCCTGCTCTTCATTGACCATTACCCTCTTTCAGTTGATCGATCACTTATGATTTCGCCGCAGTTCTCGATGTTCGGCTCCCTATCCAACGTCGGCGCAATGGTTGGGGCTATAGCCAGCGGCCAGATAGCCGAGTATATTGGACGAAAAGGGGTTCGTGTCAACTCATTTTTTCTGTTCGTCCTCTTCTTCTTAAAATCTTTGGATCGTGATCGTTGTCTATTGCAGTCCCTGATGATTGCTTCGATTCCAAACATTATTGGTTGGCTGCTCATTTCATTTGCCAAGGTGAATTTCTGATAGGCAGTGGTCGTGCTCGTCTACTCCTTACCAATTATCATTATTATTATTTTAAACAAAAATGGTTTCCAGGATTCTTCGTTCTTGTACATGGGCCGATTGCTTGAGGGTTTGGGTGTTGGCATCATCTCCTACACAGTAAGCAATAATGTTAAGAACTACTGTTTGATCGGATTGCTTCTCTTTGAGCAGAGTTTGTCGGTCATTGCCGTGGTGAGTTATTATAGGTTAATTTCTTGACTCTGATACTATGTTTTTAGGTCCCCGTTTACATAGCAGAAATTGCTCCTCAAAACTTGAGAGGAGGACTTGGTGCTGTCAACCAGGTTGGTTTAGTACTGCTTACTCTTTCTTTTTTGGTGATTTTTTTTGAATGTTTCCTTATTAGTTCCTTTTCTGATGCAGCTCTCTGTAACCATTGGTATAATGATTGCCTATCTCCTGGGGATGTTTGTTAATTGGAGAGCGCTTGCAGTGATAGGTAAAAACTTGTATAAATCTTCTTACTCGCTTTGTTGATGTGGAAACCATGATGATATGCTGCATTTTTTTCTTCGATCGCACCGATCCTCTCCCTTTACTTATAACAGAAAATACTTGTGGTAATGTAACGATCCAAGTCGTTACGAGTTCTCCGGAGAGATCATCGGCGCTAGAAGTATAAGTAAGATACGTGCCGGCGGAGTTCCGGCGGGGAAGAGCCTTGAGGCTGGTAGGAGAGAGAGACGAATTACATGAAGGAGAGAGACGAAAGAGACTAGAAGAGAGAGCTAAATTTTATTACAAATCATTCAATGCTCTACAAGCCCCTTGTGCTATATTTATAGCCTCATATCCAACATCATGACTTAACCCATATTTACAAGTATACCCCTCAACCTACTTATACACTGTTACATTCCATCCCTACCCGAAAAACGACGTCCACGTCGTTTAGGCCTAAAAAAATTGAGTGACATCGTGTGATAAAAGAATTTCTGGACATCTGCCTCTTTGCCAAGCTTGAGGAGCGTCTCCAAAAGAACATTGCAAGTGGCAGAATGCATGTTGAACTGGTGGTCGAGTAAGGATTTGGTGGTGGCCAAGATTGATCAAAAAAAAAAAAAGATTCCGCCCGAGTCAAAGATCCAAATGATGTGCTTGGTCAGTATGATATCCGTGTCCCGAACATCGTCTATTGTAAAAAAGTGGTGAAAGTTTGTCGAGATGGTACTTCCACTGGGATCAAAAATGAAAATGCGCATGATCTTCGTCCTCGGAATCATCAAATAACCCATCCTTAAAAAGATTTGGCCAGACACCACGCAGATAATGGATAAATGTAGCAAGCTTGTTTTATTTCTTGATCTGCCTGAGAGAGATCTGTCTTACTAAGCTCCACTTTCGGTAGAGTCAAATTTGCCAATGATTCCATATCATAATACCACGAATTGGTTTCGTCAAGAACAATAGTGTGGTCTATATTGACGTTCTTGTGGTCACACAGAACTGTAGAAGAGGGCATAATGATGTCATATTCCTTAGATCTGATGGTGGCAAGGCACTTTGATTTGTCGGCGTTATCAATAATAATAGGTGATGGAAGGATTTCCCCACCGACATGGATTATCAGAGTCCGGACACTAATTGGCCCTTCAAGTGTCCCGCATGACTCATACTCCTCGGACTTGGTGTTATGGCTATCAAGAATAATATGTGATGGAAGCATTTCCCCACCGACATGGATTATCGGAGCTCGGACACTAAGTGGCCTTTCAAGTGTCCCGCAAAGCTCATACTCCTCGGACTTGGTGTCATGACTATCAAGAATAATTGATGATGGAGGCATTTCCCCACAAACATGGACTATCGGAGCCCGAACACGAATTGGCTTTCTAAGTGTCCCGCAAGGGTCTTCATAATCGGTTGTACCGAATCGTTCTTGAATAGCGTCTTTGAAATAATGCCAATCATGATACATAACTTCACGCAAAAGACCTTGAAACCACCTTGACGCAGGCTTGTCTAAATAAAATGAGGCCATGAAAACATAATCAAGGGGATTGACGTTTTTATTCTTGAAGAACATTTCAATTTTGTGAATCCAATTGGTAGGATCGCCTGATGCGAATCTTGGGCACGTAATTTTGGCGGACGAGGTATTAAACGAGTCTGAAGTTGCTAATGTGCAACTAGGACCTTGATCGTGAGGGGGTCTGGAAGCAGGATATCCCGAATTAGTGGAGTTTGGCGGAATATTATGCTGGAACAGGGAGTTGTTCAGAATAGGGGGTGGCGGAATGGGCGGAACGGGAAAGGTTGGCAGACGGGATGGAGGACTGCCAAAGAAGCTCGGTACGGACGAATCCGTCATGGTGTCGAAGCGGTCATCGCACCTGATGATGGCGTTGCGGTCAGAGTCAATGCTGCGGTCGACTAGCCATTGAGGTTGCTCTGTCCGAAGGTCCGATCAGTTGCGTCCGATGGCGGTAGATGACAGGTCGTGGACGATCCGACGTCGGCATTGACAGGCTGTGTAGGATCCAAACAGTTCCGTCCGGCGGCGGGCGTGAACGACTGTATGATCGATTGTAACTCCCCGCGCAATTCCGTGAATTCCCGATAGAAAGCATTGAACGCTTCTTGCGAACGATGTCGTTGTTGTTGTAGACGTTCTTGCTGTTGGTGAAGAAGTTCTTGCTGTTGTTGGGCGTGGGATAAAGAAAGATTGACTTGCTGGCAGTCTTGAGCAAACAGATGACAAGTTGATTGCAAAGAGTCACGTAAGATGGACTGTTGATACATGTAAGCGATTTGGCCGAGATTCAGATCTTGATTGGACATTTTACTGGCGTGATTGGGAGTGTTGACGCCTGCAAGTGGCATGTGAGAGGAAGAAGTAATAACATTGCTCCGATCGTGTTTGATGTTGTATCTAGGGAGCTGCATCTCCTTTAGGCTTACAGAAATCCGCAACACCAAGATCGCACCGTCGTTCTTGATAAGGTGTCCGGCTAGGTCGCCGGAGGCGCGACCTGCTTTTCGTCTGTTTCGTAAGGAAATACGGGACAGACGGAGTTTCGTGATGCAACAAATTAATCTCCATTTCTGCTCGTGAAATAGTGGAAGATCAGGGAAGGCAGATAAGCTCTCTGTCGATGAGACTCTGAGAAAGGTTCTGTCACGGGAGGGCTCTTCTTTCTCACTCTGTGAACTTGAGGATGGATCCGTCTGTGATTTCGCCAAAGATTTTCTGAATCTAATTGTTTCTATTTTGAGCATAACCTATAAACAGGGATGAAGATTACTCGATGAATGAATCCCAGCAAACTGTCCTGCTTCAGTTCTTGAAGAACGATTATGAAGGGATGAGTCCTCTCAACCAGATGAAAGATTACGAGATCCTTTCCATGTGAGGAAGATCTTTCTTAGGTATCGACAGAGCTGAATGTTGAGGCCAAATGCTTTAAGTCTTGAGGCTGAATGTTGTCCATTACAGGGATGGCTTCCATTACGAAGAAGACATGAAAGATGAAACCCCAGTGTCTGGATGGACAATTAATTGGCCATGGCAACCTGTTAGCGGCCTAATCACTGGAGGAACGAACTATTTTCTGCGTCCTTTTTGATCCAAGAAACGATGCCGAAATCCGGAATCGTGGTTCCTGATTTTGGTGCACAAGAACATCAATGAGACCGGAATTTCATTCGTGCCGGTGAGACATGGCGGAGACGTGCAATCAAGAACGGTGAGTCGGGAGAGAGAACATCAACGAGAGCACCACTGTAACAATCTAAGTCGTTACGAGTTCGCCGGAGAGATCATCGGCGCTAGAAGTATAAGTAAGATACGTGCCGGCGGAGTTCCGGCGGGGAAGGGCCTTGAGGCCGGTAGGAGAGAGAGACAAATTACATGGAGAGAGACGAAAGAGACTAGAAGAGAGAGCTAAACTTTATTACAAATCATTCAATACTCTATTACAAGCCCCTTGTGCTATATTTATTGCCTCATACCCAACATCATGACTTAACCCATATTTACAAGTATACCCCTCAACCTACTTATACACTGTTACAGGTAAACATTGATAATCTTTTAGAGAAGTTAAATAAGCATTCAAGTTGAACAGTCTAGAATTCAAACTGGTTGATTGTGAAATCATAATGAATACAAAGATCTTTTCAAATGTCCTCTTGTACCCACTATTCCTTTGAGGAAATGATAAGAGTGGGTGTTTTTGCCGCTGTGTAGTTAAAAATGCTTAGAGATGTGATGTGATTCTTATGGTGTTATAACTAAACATAACACAGGAATTCTGCCATGCACAATCCTCATACCTGGTTTATTTTTCATCCCTGAATCTCCAAGGTGGTTGGTAAGTTTTTGTCTATTAATATCCTGTTTATCTAGAACAGCTGAATAGTGCTTACAGCTATCTCTCCCTGTAAATGACATGAACTACCATCTCACATTTGCACAGGCTAAAATGGGCATGATGGATGATTTTGAAGCCTCTCTCCAAGTTTTGAGGGGTTTTGATACTGATATTACTGTAGAGTTGAACGAAATTAAGGTACTCAAATTACTTTTCTTCATGATTTGTAGAATGGGATTAAAACAAAGGCAGTGAGCTACTAAATTATACGACAGATAGTATATCCTTCAGTTTTATTATTTTGGCTGGGAATTTTTCCTGCAGAGATCCGTGGCTGCTTCATCAAGCAGAAGGACTCTGATGCGATTTCAAGATCTTTGGCAGAGAAGATACAAAGTTCCTCTCATGGTAATCATGTTCATTCTCGGCCAATACCTTGTCTTTTGTTCACTAGGAATTACATGTCTTTCCATTTGTTCACTAAGAATCACACGTCTTTCCTTTCAACTGATTTGCAGATAGGAATTGGTCTACTGGTGCTGCAGCAGGCAAGTGGAATCAATGGCATCTTATTTTATGCTTCTAGTATTTTCAAAGCTGCAGGTAAGATTTCAGACTTATCCCACCACATTTTCCTTGACAGTTTTCCATCATTCAAGAACTCAAAGCAGGATCACTGCAACTTGGATGCTAGCCCGCGCCATTGTTTTTGCCTGAATACAAACAAAACAATACTTTTCATAATCATCTTCACCTGAATTCTCTACACTAAGATGTGACATCTAGTAGAGAAAAAATACAAAGAAAGAATCTTAGGAAGGATTTATAATTTAATTGTGAATTGAGTAATGCTATACTTCCCAAACAAACAAGTATTTAAAATAAAAAGGGACTGAAAATTTATGTGATTGTTGGTCATGAGTGAATTTGACATTAATTACCTTAGATCCTTATCACATCACACCATACACGTCACCATCATATCACTTCCACGAATCTCCAAGCACCAATCCAATATGACCCAAAATTCACATTCACAATCCTATAGCATCCGTTTACCCATTGGTCGACCGACTCGCCGAGTGGTTACACGAACACGATGGCCTGTTTTCCAACACGTCACATATTCTCCCTCGCTTCAAGATACGAGTCGCCCGAAGAGACTTTCTCGGGACACCGTCGAGATGGTGCGATGACCGAGATGTTCATCTCGCTCGTCTTGTCGTCCATTTTTGCTACCTCTTTTCAACGCCGAATCCTCTCTCCCACTTTTTCTCCCCTGCTCTTCATTCCTTTCGCGCCACACATCACTCACCGAGAAGGCCACTTACATTTCGCTCCAGCTTTGTCCCTGGGAGACTATCGACTAAGTGGAACTTGTCTTTATTTCAATTAAATCTGCTCTTTCCAATACCTTCTTCTCTGTCCCGCGGGTAAGCGCACTACCATCACCATTTACAGAGGCAAATCACTATTCCCATTGACAAATCTCTCATTCTCCCAAAAAATTGTCCTTTACTCTATTATCCCTGACCTTCTACCCCACTAACAAGATCTTGTTCAATCCTTCCGCAATCCACCCATGCATATCGTGGGTAAGGCGTTAAATCTGGCCCAGACTTCGTACGGGTTGCCTCAGAATATCCTGATGGGAATGATGATTCCTAGGAATGAGACTCCACTATCGAACGATTCTCCCTATATATAGACTAACTTGAGAACAATTAAGGTATCTGGTTTTGGCCCTCTCTTGGCTCTCTTTCTTTCAATTCAACTTGGAATCAGAAGACCTTGACAAATTCTGGAGGGGGAGCTCATTTGGTAAGCTCTCGAGTGTGTGGTGGGACCTCCGACGATCGCCGACCGCATTCGTTGTTCTCAGCCACCGGTCAGTAGGGTCAACCATGACTGCGGACAGGTCAAGGTCCAATAATGGCCACATACTATTTTTTTCCTTTTATTATAAAAAGTTAAGACACAAGCATTCACATAAGTCTAGTGAGACCATTTTTATTCTAAATGTATCTTTATTTGGGGAGCATACGATTACTGTCAACAAAGTATGGAAGGATAACAGTGGAGAATTTTAAGCCTCACCTGGTCATATGATATATCATATAAGTGACCATCAATCAAGAATTGTTTCGAAAAAAATTCATTTTCTCTTTAAAATCTCAAGTTTTCAAACCATGCTTCCCACACATAAAAAAATAAATTGCATATCAATGCGGGAGTAAACCGTGCTTCTCACATCCATCAACATTTCAACCCCTCCTCATGCGAGAGCTCATCCACATCGACCATCACTCAATATTAAATATCAGCCAACATCAAGTATCACGTACACTCAATCATGTAGGCATTGTGACAATTAATTTGCTTTTGAATTTTGCCCAATCATGATGGAAGTCACCAATACCCATGGGAGCCACAAACTGCATAAACATACTTGACCTTGATCGAACCATCTACTTCGATACCACTGTTAGGGAGTGGAGAGTAAGGGGAAACTAAAAATTGGCGAGAAATCCAATATTTCACTTCAAATCTTAAACCCATGTGTTATGACCAACTATATTATATATCTACTATCTGATGTGAGATTGTGCTGACGCTAATGAAAGTCTATGTGAGTGGTGCGGGATGGACTCAAACACACCTAATCTATATGATGCGTGTATGATTTGATTTGATTCAAAATTAAATTTTAGCAATATGATTATATAAGTTTAGCAATCAACACGATGTTCACTACAATTTCAAGAGAATAAGCAAAAACACGTTCTCCTTCGCACGAAGGACTTTAAACCTGTAGAGAAATGGTATAAAACCTTGTAGTATATTCACTTGAGAGATAAATACAAGTATGAGTACAAATATATAGGAAGAGAGAGGAGGAAGAAATCCTATACAGGAGATGTGGGACTAAAAGAGAGAAAGATAAATGGGCCTAATATATGGGCCTTTACATAGGCTTTCCTATATTCTCTAACACTCCCCCGCAAGCTGGAGCGTACAAGTCGTAGGCACCCAGCTTGGATAAGAACTGGTGGTATAATGGCCGAGGAAGAGCTTTAGTCATGATGTCAGCAACTTGTTTTGCAGCTGGGACATGTTCCAATTCTATCTTCTTTGACTGAACCTTTTCCCGGATGAAATGACAATCAACTTCAATATGCTTTGTCCGCTCATGAAACACAGGATTCTTGGCAATATGAATAGCAGCCTGACTGTCACAAAGAAGAGTTGCCGGAGAGGAGAGTTTGACACCTAAATCTCCCAAAAGTCCTTCAAGCCAGGTTAATTCAGATGCGACAGCAGCCATAGCTCTATATTCAGCCTCAGCCGAGGAGCGAGCAACCACAACCTGTTTCTTGCTACGCCATGTTATAAGATGTCCACCAAAGTACGTACAAAAACCAGTCGTGGAACGCCTGTCATCAGGAGAGCCAGCATAGTCAGCATCCGAGTAAGCAAGAAGAGATGGCGAGGTGGATGGTTTGTAGACAAGGCCTTGTCCAGGAGCAGTTTTCAAGTATCGGAGAATGCGCTCAACAGCTTGGAGATGAGAAGTCCTCGGAGTGTGCATGAAGTGACTTACAACGCCGACGGCAAACGAAATATCTGGTCGAGTAACTGTAAGATAAATCAGCTTCCCAACCAAATGACGGTAGTACTCTGGATTCTCAAGGAGTTGATCAGTCTCAGAACCAGCTGCACATAACTTTTGGTTTGAATCCATAGGGGTATTTGCAGGTTTACAGCCAGAGAAACCTGCCTCTTGAAGTAAGTCAATGCAGTATTTCCGTTGGGACAGGATTAACCCATCGGGTCGACGAGCGACTTCAATTCCGAGGAAGTATCTAAGATTGCCAAGATCCTTCGTTTGAAACGCCGAGTTCAGATGCTCCTTGAGTTGTTGTATCCCAGAGATGTCGTCCCCAGTGATCAGGATATCATCAACATACACAAGGAGGATCACAGTTCCCGTGGGTCCTTCTTTGATGAATAGCGAGAAATCAGCAGAGCTCCGTCGAAAACCAAGTGCCAGTAGGACTTTGCAGAATTTTTCAAACCAAGCTCTCGGAGATTGTTTGAGGCCATAGAGAGAACCGCGAGATTGCAGCAGGGGGGGGGGGGGGGGGCGGTCAGAAAATTGGAGACCGCAAAAGTTGGACCGAGCCCTCTGATACCATGTAGAGAAATGGTATAAAACCTTGTAGTATATTCACTTGAGAGATAAATACAAGTATGAGTACAAATATATAGGAAGAGAGAGGAGGAAGAAATCCTATACAGGAGATGTGGGACTAAAAGAGAGAAAGATAAATGGGCCTAATATATGGGCCTTTACATAGGCTTTCCTATATTCTCTAACAAAACCTAAACTTACACAAACAAATTTGATAGGAAATTGAGAAAGCGAGACAATTGCGCAAACAAGTCAATAATCCCAAACAACTATGTAATAATCTTCCAATATTCTATAGAGAAGAAAAAAAACCATTGTAAAGTACTCATAAGCAAAGGTACCCGGTAGCGGCTGTAGGTGTGTCTCTAAGCGATGAAGGTAATGCCTTGTAATAATGTAATCGACTTGAGGCACATATGGAGTATGGTGGATGGGTGTGGATGGAGGTGGAAGAGGGGGATATCGATTGGGATGATGGGAAAGGGGGATCGACGACATTTACGGCTTTGCGGGGCTCGGGAGGTTTGCTGCTTAAGCAGGGGAAATGTTGTTGTTTGATATAGGGGGATGGAAAAGGGACTTGCGATTGAAGTGGGAAGTGAGGGCTTACGATCGAAGGGGAAAGAGTCGTGGATTTGCGTATATTGCAGGAGGAAAAATGTGGGTTTGTGGATGAGGTAGGGGAAGTGGCTTGCGGTTAAGGTAGGGGAAGTGGTTTGCGGTTGAGGTAGGGTTTGGTGATGGAGACCGGCGAGCGAGAATTTGGAAGAGGTTTGTTGGGTTGCAGTCAAAACGAGAGGACTCGTTGTCGTCGTTTGTGGTAGAGACGACGAAGGAAGAGAGGTTCTGGCCGTGGCGAGGGGAAAGAAATCGTGCGGTAGTGGGATTACGGGAGAAGAGGAGTGGTTCACTGTAGCCGAATTACAGGCGGGGGGAATTAGGCAGAAACTGAAAACGGAACCGAGACGTCGCACCCCGGGATCTCGCAATGTCATACCACGATATGATTGTTCTCTGGATTCTCTCACAAGGCTAACAATGCCTCAAAATGACAGTCATCACCCTTATTTATAATAAAAAGGGGCATAGGCACCAGATATGAACGACTATGATTGACCATTACGCCTGGTGTCTGAATAGTACTAAATTATGTAAAAAAAAAGTAAAATGCATAAAAGTAGTAAAACGGCGCTCCAGACGTGCTCGTGATCTCGGATCGCTGATTCGATCTGCGTTTTGGTTTGGACCGGTTTAGGGTTTTAGGGTCGGTTTGGACCGAAAGCGAGCTGACAACCTTCGGTTTTGTGTAGGTCCAAACTGAATCCGGTCGGTTCGATTTTTGATCGGTTTTTGACAGTTCGGTTTCGATTTTTTGTATGCTCTTTCAAAATTTTAAAATTTATGTTTGGAAACCAATATGATTTGACCACACTGTCATTATCACCGTTATCCTCTACATATTATTAGTCATACTTTCTTCATAATGATGATTAAAATGTGTACACTGATTTATATAAAGGAAAAGTATTGGTATTTAGTTGATAAGTAGGGGATTGGATTCTGCTATGAGATGAAAGTTTTCTCCAGTTGAGATGATATATACTATTCAGGACTAGTTGTGTGCACTAATGATTGAAAAATGTTGAGAGGTATGTGTTACGCCCCCGGACGAGGCCCGTCTATTTGGGCGTCAATACAAGCGGAGGCAAAGGCACGACGAAGGCGACAACGGGGCTGAACCAAGCGGTTCAGCCCCCTCTTACTGAAATCGGCCAAGGGGGGCTGAACCGATTTCGGTTCAGCCCCATTGGGCCGGCCGGCCCCTTGCTGGCCGGTCCGGGGTCCGGTATTAATATACCCGGACCCCCTCTTTTGGTTCTTATGCTATTGATTATCAAGGTATTCCTCTTCTTCCTCCTCCTAACCCTAATTTCCTCTAGCCGTCTCTAGTTTTTCTTGCTCTTTCCTTCTCTTTTAGAACTTCGTTCATAACATTTGGTATCAGAGGATCTCCTCCGCCATGGTTACGACTCGCACGCAAGAGGAAATCTCACGGTTGGAAACCCTAGAGGAAAATTTTGCGGGGTTGTCCGATTCAATGGAACACATGAAGACATCGATGGAAGAACGCATGGACGCTCGCATGGACGAAATCAAAGCACTCTTGGTGCAAAATCTGAGAGGAAAAGGGGCGGCGGCCGACGAGAACGGTGGATCCGTGCATCCCGGATCCGATAACTCCGGATCTCACCCGGAAATTCCGCCGGGCTCTCAAGGAGGAGCGGGACAAGCACGTAACGCCTGGACGGGGTCGCTACAGCGCCTGGAGTCGGACGAGGCTCGGGCGAGGCCGGCGGAAGCCGATCGTGCGGGATCGGGGCCGCAACAGGGAGCGGAGGCATCGGAGCAAACCGCGACTTCGGCGGGGGTTTCTGCGGCCCAGGCGAGTACGGATGGGGTCGATCGGGCTATGGAGGGGTCGGACAGGACCGTATGGGCTACAACGAGTTCGGCGGGCCACCTGGAGGGTTCGGTGAGGCTGGAGGCGGCAACATGCCGGCTTTTGGTCGGGCGGCTGCAATGGGGTTTCCTCCGGGAGGCATGGGGGGACTCCTACCGAACCCTAGACCGGTGGGACACGGCGGCCACGTGGGACCGGGAGCACCGTGGGTCGGACAACACCAAGTCCACCCGGGTGCGGGTTATGACCAAGGCTGGCGGGGACAAGGCGCACCAAGGGCGTATCTTCCTCCGAAATTAACGCGTATGAATTTTCCAAGTTTTCACGGAGGGGACGCGTTGGAATGGATTCACAAGGCCGAGTTGTTCTTTAACTATCAGGATGTCCCGGCAGCGCAATGGGTGCAATTGGCGTCCTTCCATCTGGAGGGTGACGCATTCCAGTGGACTCAGTGGTTCCTTAGAGACAGAGACTTTGTGCCATGGACGGATTTTGTGGAGGGGTTTACGGCTCGGTTCGGGCCTTTGGAGTACGAGAATGTAGAGGCCACTCTGCAGAAGCTGCAACAGAAGGGGACGGTAACAGAATACCGGACCGAGTTTGAGAAACTGGCAAACCAAGTACACTGGGAGGAGAAGACACTTCAGAGCTGTTTTGTGTCGGGCTTGAAGGAACATTTGCGGGATGAGATTCATGCTTACATGCCACGAAGTCTGAACCACGCCATTAGTTTGGCCCGCATCCAAGAGGAGCGGTTCAACAGGCAACGGACCTGCAACCCAGGACGGACTGCTGCCCCGCCGGCACCAGCCCGGAGAGAGCCGGCGGGCGCCGGGAAACCGACGGTGACACGACTTTCGTGGGGCGAGCTACAGGCACGGAAGGAGAAGGGACTTTGTTTCAACTGCGATGAGAAATTCACGCCGGGTCACAAATGTCAGAAGGTCCAGGTGTTTATGCTACACCAGGAGGAGGAGGACGAGTTGAGTTCGGGAGAGCAGCCGGATTTGGAAGGGGACTTGGATCTGACGGAACTTGGTGTCTCGTTGCATGCCATGGAGGGGTGTAGCCCCCCACCGCTCACTATGCGCCTCGGGGGGAGGGTCCGACGGGAGAGGGTGACCATCCTGGTGGACAGCGGGAGCACTCATAATTTCATTCATCCGGAGGTCGCTCAGCGGGTGGGGCACGTAGTAGATACTGGGGCTGCCTTCCAGGTCATGGTAGCAGATGGCAGTAAGTTACAGTGCCAGGGCGTTCTGCGGGGAGTGGAGTTGCGGATGCAGGGCTACGTGGGCCGCACAGATATCTACCTCTTACCCATTCGGGGGTCAGACATGGTTCTGGGGGTCCAATGGCTACGACAATTGCGGAGGGTTACTTTTGATTGGGATCAGATGACGATGGAATTTCTGCACGTTGGGCAACAGTTTTGCTTGAAGGGTATCACGACATCACGTGTGAAGGAATTTGGCCTTCGCAGCTTACAACAACTTGGAGATACAGCGAATCTGATGACCGTTCTTCTTGGGGTGAGATCAGACGAGGCGGGGCAAGGCGAGGTACCACTCCAGTTGCATCCGTTGGTTGAAGAGTATGCCGACATCTTCCAGGAGCCGCGTACACTTCCGCCATCACGGTTCCGTGATCATCAGATTGTGCTCAAGACTGGAGCAGAGCCGACCAATGTACGACCGTACAGGTATCCACATATGCAGAAGGCCGAGATCGAGCGCAGTGTGCGGGAAATGCTCGACGCTGGCATCATTCGACCCAACACGAGTTGCTTTTCGGCACCCATCATCCTAGTCAAGAAAAATGATGGTTCATGGAGGTTTTGTGTAGACTACCGGGCCCTCAACAGTATTACGCTGAAGGATAAGTTTCCGATTCCACTGATAGAGGAGCTGTTGGATGAGTTACATGGTGCGACCCGGTTTACTAAGTTGGATTTGCGGTCCGGTTACTACCAGATCCTGATGAAGGAGGAAGACATCCACAAAACGGTCGAAGTGCTTCTCCGCCGATTTGTGCTGATTTTTTTCGATGACATTCTGATCTACAGTCGCACTTGGGAGGAGCATGTAGACCATGTTGCTCAGGTATTCTCCATCCTACGTACACACCAGTTATTTGCTAAACGGTCGAAGTGCTCTTTTGGACAGGAAGAAGTTGAATATTTAGGCCATCTGGTCTCCGTGGAAGGGGTTAAGGCGGACCCGAAGAAGATTGCTAGTATGGTCTCGTGGCCGCAACCTCAGACCATTCGGGCCCTACGGGGCTTCCTGGGCCTCACGGGCTACTACAGGCGCTTCGTTCGTGACTACGGGAAAATCGCTCGGCCATTAACACAGCTCTTACAGAAGGATGCCTTTGCTTGGCATGAGGAGGCTGAGGCGGTTTTTCAGGCGCTCAAACAGGCGGTGACGACTACCCCGGTCCTTGCACTTCCGGATTTCGCCAAGGAGTTCGTCGTGGAGACGGACGCTTCCGGAGTGGGGCTGGGAGCCGTCTTGATGCAGGAGGGGCGGCCGATTGCTTTCTACAACAAAGCTTTGGCTCCCAGGACATTGGGCCTATCGGCTTATGAGAAGGAGATGCTGGCCATTATTCATGCAGTGGCACTGTGGCGGCCATACCTGCTGGACCGTCATTTTAAAATCAAGACAGATCATCAGAGCTTGAAGCACTTCTTGGAGCAGCGGGTCTCTTCCCCTATTCAACAGAAGTGGGTGACCAAACTTTTGGGGTACGACTATGAGATTGTTTATCGGCAAGGGAAGGACAATCTGGTTGCGGATGCTCTTTCCAGGTGGCCTGAGGGAGCACTGGCCAGCATATCTGTACCGCGGCTCGAGTCTTTGGATGAGATTCAGGAGGAGGTGCTGCGGGATCCTGAGTTACGTGTTGTTCTGGAGGCATTGCGGGCCGACCGATCGACCACCCCCGGCTATCATTTGCACCACGATCGTCTCTACTACCACGGCCGGGTGGTCATACCCTCTCAGTCCGCTTGGCGGACAGTGATAATGCACGAGTTCCATTCGACACCGACGGGGGGCCACGCTGGGGTTCTCCGCACTCTGCAGCGGGCCCGGGCTAATGTATTTTGGAAGGGCATGCGGAAGGATATTCAGGCGTTCGTTCGCCAATGTGATGTTTGTCAGCGGCAAAAGTATGAGACCACTTCTCCTGCCGGGCTCCTTACCCCCCTAGAGATTCCACACCAGGTCTGGGATACAGTCTCCATGGATTTTATTGATGGGCTACCTCGCTCGAAGGGTAAATCAATTATTCTGGTGGTTGTGGACAAGTTGTCCAAGTACTGTCACTTCCTTGCGCTGAGCCATCCGTACACGGGGGAGTCGGTGGCCACTTTGTTTGCTCGGGAGATTGTCCGCTTACATGGCATTCCTCGGGCGATTATCTCGGATCGGGACCCTACTTTTGTTGGCAATTTTTGGCGGGAGCTTTTCCGTTTGCAGGGGACTTCTTTGCGTTTCAGCACAGCTCACCACCCACAGACGGACGGCCAGACGGAGGTTGTGAATCGGAGTGTGGAGACATATCTCCGCTGCTTCGTTATGGAGGAGCCCCGTACCTGGACGAGTTGGCTACATTGGGCCGAGTACTGCTTCAACACATCCTATCACTCGGCGAGCAAGCTCACCCCATTTGAGGTGGTGTACGGGCGACCTCCGCCATCTCTAAGCAGTTATGAGCCGGGCAGCACTGCGGTGGCCGCCGTTGACCGCGCACTCCGCGATCGTGACCGCACGCTCGCCACATTGCGGGAGAATCTGCGGGCAGCTCAAGATCGGATGAAGACTCAGGCAGATAAGCATCGGACGGAGCGGGAGTTTCAAGTGGGGGATGAGGTTTTTCTCAAACTTCGTCCTTATCGGCAGCTGTCCGTCGCCCAGCGGACGAATCAGAAGTTGGCACCCCGTTACTATGGTCCCTTCCGGATCACTCGGCGGGTCGGACCCGTCGCTTACACTTTATCTTTACCGGAGGGGTCGAGGATTCACCCCACCTTTCATGTCTCCTTGCTGAAACGGAAGATTGGTGATGCTGTTCAGGCGAGTTCGGTGTTGCCTGAAGCTGCTACTGGGGGCGAGCTGCGCCCAATTCCTGAGGATGTTTTGGTGGTCAAGTGGAAGCGCCGCGGCACGGCGTACTGTCCGGAGTTGTTGGTCAAGTGGAAGGATCTTTCTTCAGAGCATAATACTTGGGTCGACCTGTTGGAGTTTCGGGAGCTCTACCCCGACTACCAGCTTGGGGACAAGCTGGTTCTTGATGGGGAGGGGAATGTTACGCCCCCGGACGAGGCCCGTCTATTTGGGCGTCAATACAAGCGGAGGCAAAGGCACGTCGAAGGCGACAACGGGGCTGAACCAAGCGGTTCAGCCCCCTCTTACTGAAATCGGCCAAGGGGGGCTGAACCGATTTCGGTTCAGCCCCATTGGGCCGGCCGGCCCCTTGCTGGCCGGTCCGGGGTCCGGTATTAATATACCCGGACCCCCTCTTTTGGTTCTTATGCTATTGATTATCAAGGTATTCCTCTTCTTCCTCCTCCTAACCCTAATTTCCTCTAGCCGTCTCTAGTTTTTCTTGCTCTTTCCTTCTCTTTTAGAACTTCGTTCATAACAGTATGTAACACTTAAATGTTACTTGTAGTTTATTAGAGGTACTAATTATTCTATAAGGCATCTGTGTGACTGTGTTGTCTAACTTAAGAATTCTCGAGCCAAATCATTGTTTTATTGTACATAGATTGTTGCTTGATTTGGGGACAGCTAGTAGTCATGTATGTGTATATGGAATATTATAGAGATTAGACCTACTGTTGGACTTCTACTAATCTATGCTATTGCTGACCAGACCCTTGGTGAGAATGGTGGCATAACTATGTAGAGATCCCGCTTCTTAGAAGCTAAAATACAAAATTCCTAATAATGAAAGCATGACTTGGATTGCAGTAATTCGGATAGCTTGGATTGCAGCAATTCGCACTTCAACTGCACAAATCTGAAATTAACATTTTCTTGAGTCATTGAAATAGTCGGTTTTTTGGTCGGTTTCCGGAAATTGGAAATCGCCCCGAACCGATATAGGGCCAGCTTTCCCATGCTCCAAACCGAACCGACACCGGACCGGACGGTTTGGTTCCAAAATCAGCGCGGTTCTGTTGGTTTTCGATTTTCGCTCCTCACCCCTACCGATCAACGCCTCCTGCACGAGTACACAAATACGGGCCCCGACGAGTGGTGGCCCAAAGTCCAATGTTGATCTGTGTCTGATCCCCATCACTAACAAATATATCGCATATTCGATGTGAGACTAACCAATGCTTCTCACGTGCATCAACACGTCTCACGTCTGTTAGGAAAACCTCACGACTGTTGGAGTCTGTCACCTAGAAACAATCAAAAGATTAATGTCACTGCCAACGTAATATAAATATATGACGCTGCACATTAAGAATGTGCTGAAATAAGAAGAATGATCGGGTTGAGTTTAATATAAGTCGGACTTTAATTTAACCCAAGATCGTAAATATATTAATGATAATAACTAATTTAGAATTAATTAATGTCAAAATTATTAATTCGGTTTTGAAACTGAATCGTGTTTCGCTTGTCCATTACTCATCATTTAGTGTTTTCGAAACAAAAACTTTCTCTCTCTTGAAATAAAAGCATTGCAGTTTTTGTAACTATTAGTTATGCTACATGTGCTTTTAGAGAGGAGAGAGGAAAATCCAGAGACGTCCTCTGAAAAGACGAAGCTAGTACTTCGTATCAGAGAAAGACGTTCTTCTTCCTTCTTTGTGATCTTTGGACGGACCGTGCTGGTGTTCCAAGCGTTCATGTGGATATCGATAGAGACAAATAATTTTCTGCATTTGGTGTTCGACAAATTCTTCTAAAACGAAACCATATTTTACCGTTTGCAAGTATAACTTAGATATCTTGATTAGTTTATTTCGCATGAATCTTGTGAGGGTTTCATGTATTTCCGCTGTGCATTTTATACCTGATCCTTATACAAAAACATCTTGGCATTAAAGCCTTCAATGGACCATAATTTTTGGTGCAATTTTCCTCCGTCCTTACTTTGGTAACCATGAGTGCAGGGAAGGAAATCACTCACATAGTAAATGAGGCATCTTCAACCACTCGTCTAAGTATTCTTCTTCCAATGTTATTTATCACTCTTTTGGAGAAAATTATTTTCACAAACCACAAAATGGATGAAAAATTTCCTCCAATGGTGCCTATCTATCCTTTTAGTCATTCAAGAGAGATGTAGTATCCATCATGGAGGATGTAAGAAGACTAAACATTAATGCTTATACTTATGCTTCTTGAGAGTTAAACAATGTTATGATTTCACACAACCCGCTATTGAGTTTAATTTATTATGTTCGCGTCTTTTATGTTTCAATGTATGCTTCAATTTATGTTCGCAAATTAATTATCACGTACGAATCAGTTTATTATATTAATTTATATTAGACGTTTTAAATATATTTTTATAAGCCCAAATGTTTAGACTTATTACACTTATGTCATTATGTAATGTTATATGTAGACTCCCTTGAGTTACAAGAGGATGTCGAAGAAAATTATGAAAGTCTATTTCTCCTCTCTAGTTCTTTCCTCCTCATCTACATTCTAGGTTCAGGGTTGAGCAGGGCTCCCCCCTTTTCCTCATCCTCCATTTTCTGAAGGGTGAGCTCAACTCCCTTGTCTCTCCGCCTCCACCACCACCTCCAACGAAATCCCAATGTTGTTACAGGTAACAACTTGGTATTAAAGCCAGTCCATCCCGCCCGTACGCCAACTGATTCTTCTCAGTCGAACCAATCACGAAATCCCATCCTTCAAAGGCACAATCCCGCTCCTCCACTGGACGAAATCCTTTGTAGCATTACACAAGCTGTGAAAGTTGGCTGCATGTTCATCCTTGTCGACAAAGAAAGAGAACAAGTCGTCCGCCGATCCTTCTTCGACAGGAGAATACAGCACGCAAAAGCTGCCTTGTTTCTCCCTCCTCGAGCCGTTGTCGTCCGCTTATGCTCCAACTCAAATAATTCAACCTTCCGTCAAAAGTCCTCGTTGACTTTTCGCGTCCTGGCCCTGAAATAGCTCGATCGTCTATTCCATATCCCGTGTCCCTCCATGACCACGTCTCGTCCTCTGCAATCTTATCAGCGAACCCATCTTGTCCGCTTCTTCTTCCATCGGTCCAGTCACAACAACTGCTCCTTAACCCTCTTCATCATCGCCCTCTCCCATTGAGCCGACATGCTTCTATATCGAGTCGTCCTCCCCTTCCTCGAGCCCACCAAACAACAACATTCCACCCGTTTCATGATGCCAGCGGCGACAGTAGAAAATTCTCCAAGGATTCTTAATCCTTATTACTTAATTAATTAATTGTGTCGTCTTGGAGATGAGATCCGACGGGCAGATTGCCCTCCGTTCAATGTTCCAACAGTTCTTGGAGATGCCGACATCGCACGAAGTTGCAATTTTGTATCTCACTGCTAGCATCGACAAACTTTACTTCGAGGGGTGTGGGGGCAATCCCACTGGAGCAGCCATCGATTTTAACAGAGCCCGAAGAATCCCCACCAATCTCCGTAGTTCTTGTCGCCCCATCATCGCCTCTAGTCCACCCACTGCTCCGCCGGCTTCTCTAGAGCCATTCCTTCAGGATGGGCATCCCCCATCTGGTGTCGCTGTCTCATATCGATGCAACTCTCATCCAGCAAGGTCCTGCGTCGCCCTCGACCGTCCACCAGACACATGCAGTCCTCAGACACCCCACCACGACCATCTGGATTCGTTGATGTTGTTTATACGCAAGAAACAATTTCCCAGTTGGAAAGAGTGCTGGAAGAGCCCTCCCCGTCTGAAGAGAAGAAATACCTACTCTCGCTTTGTTCATTGGCCTTTTGTGCTTTTTATGATCTCTCTTCGTCTTTGACTTCGTCTGTCCTATTCATATATCATGATGGGGGATCAAGAATCCAGTACTAGGGCGAAAGAGTTTTCTCTTTTCGTGTGTGCCAGTTGAGGGGCTAAGAGCCTTCTCTTTTTCATTATCTTTTTCTTGACCTTCCTAGGTGTAGCTCCTCAGCCTCTGGTTGAGTGATCTTTCTTCTCCTAGAATGGAACAATGAAATGATTTGCTCCACCTATCTTCTAAGATGATATCTCGGCTAGTCACTGATTTTTACCGAAGTCAAGTTTGTTTCGCTTCAGAATGGTTCAAACTAAGATATAGATGCTGGTTGGGCTGGGAACTCTTTCTTCTCACTGCTCACTGAGCGAAGACATTTGAATCTCTTTTAATCCCTGAACTAAACTCTTTTGTAGGCTACTCTTCCACCTTGAAATGCCAGACTCACAGTTTCAGTTTGGTTTTTTATCTTGTGTTTTTTTTATTCACTCAGACCTTCAAAGAAAGATGGAAGGGGAAATGGCATAGTAGGTTAGACCCCATGCTTTAGAGAATGTGGGACCTAATCCCGTTTGTCCTTGGCTGGCCCTCTCCTCCCTTTTTCCATTCCATGAAAGAAGGCGAGCGAAATGAAGTAGCTCTTTTGGCTAAGTGTTCTTCCTTTGGCTTATTAGCCTTCAAAAATTCATTCTCAATTGTGACTGAAAGAATCCACTCCCAATAGAAACTTATAGTGGATCTGATCAAAGTGGAAGAATTATCCAACCGGAAGAAAAGCCTTCTTCCATTCATGAATATGCCAACCTTGATCCGGTCAAAACTACGAGACAAAATTGCGTATATAAAGAGCAAGTTGAGACAAAAGCGCGTCCCTATTCACATGGGCGGAATTAGGATTTTGTCGCAGCCCAAACACAATAAATTTGAACTAACAAATCATTGTCGAAAGTATTGTCCGTGCTCCCCTGCTTCCAGTGTTGAAAATATAGCCAAAATAAAAATTGACTACTCGGAGATCGGTTAACTTTGACTACATGCCGATCGCCGATTTGAGATTGTTGCTCGATCAACAATCGCTGATCGGCTGGCATTGTTTGTCGTTTGTCAATCGGCAGTCGATGAGTTGTCAATTAGGGTTGGCAGCAGAGTTCATCTTCTGGAATCGTGGTAAAGCAGTCTGAGGAGTGCAGTGGGTGGAGTTGAGGAGGATTGCAAGGAAAAATATGTAGAAATACAAGGCGAAATCTAAAACATCAATAATTTCACCATTTTGGAATAGGGATAGAAATGCAAGGCAAAATACTTAATAAGTTACAACCTTGGAAGGATGGAACATTGTAACTTACAGGGCGAAATCGTCTGGATCAGAAGAAGCTCCTAATCTTGCAACTGCTTGCCGACGGGTTTCGCCGACTTGGTATCGGGATGGATCTTGGAAGAGAAGAGCTCGAAATTACTCGGGAATCGCTGAAGGAATCAGGGCTCGCTAGCTGCCTACTCTGCTCGGGAATCGTCGACGGACGCATAGCTGAATACACGAATAGACGGAGAAATATTAGGACATCTAGGTGGAACATGCTCACCAAGTAGGTTTCGTGAATTTTTACGCTCGGGCACGTGCCAGGGCGTGTCTAGGCATGGGTCCACCCATTCCTATCAATTCATAGGGGTTCAGAAGCTGATCAATGATCTGACTTAATCGATCCGCTCCACTCTTGGCTTTGAGAAGATGCAATTCCAACTCTTTTCAAGTCAAGGCGAATTCTAAGGTTCTATATGTAGCCGACAAAGGAGGAAAGATCCTTTGGCTAGGTAGATTAGTGGAACATGGGTTTGGTCTAATCTCACTTCTTTTTCGGATTCAATCTTGGTTGCTAGTTCTGCCTACCTCAGAGAGACAGGTTTTGAGGTAGACGGGGGCCCGCTCAAGCGCGAGTCAGAAGACGAACTGATGACTTATTGGTTGTATGTCGCATGTGGTCACCCGCTCAAGCACCGGACTGCACAATTTATCTATGGTTTCCGGTTCCTGCTTCTTACGTTGGAAAGTCGCTCTCTTCAACTCCTTCCCAGTGTGCGCTAGAACCGAAGTAGAGGTCGGTTACCCTAGAGGAATGTTGGATTCGTATGTATAGTAAGGATGGAGGAGGGGGGGGGGGGGGGGAGGGTTCTAAAGATAAAGATCTCCTCCTTGGAAGATCCTATCAAAAGGATTGAGACATTACTTACTCATTCATTAACTCCCATGTCATCCTCACCCTCCTTCCTCTGGCATTAGCCAATTCAAGATCTCCTAGTGGAAATCTCTCCTCCGAAAGAACTTCGCTACGCTCCTCTTTTCCCAAAGGCTTGATTGTGGCAGCCTAACGACCTATAACATACTCCTTCCTTGACAATGATAGAAGACTATCCTTTGTCCACAATGACCGGGAAATACCCTCTTGAAACAAGAATGAAGGGCGTAGCTAGAATTATAGAAGAGCAGATGCCTTCACCACCCCTACTTACTTATCTATCCATCCCGCCCTTTATGAAACCAAGAGATCTTTGAATGATGGGTATCGTGTGTTCATTTATCGACCATCTCCTTGGCTTCCATTTTTTCACAGCATCCTCTATCTAGAATGAGGATACTTTGTGCACCGGGCTGCCCCTCTTTTATCCTCAATCTAGAATGAACCTTTCCTTTCTTTAAGAACCGGGTATCGTGTATTGATTTCTTTCCTCTTGAAGCCCTTTTCACGCGCACCTCCGCTCCCCTTTAGTCCGGAAAAGGCTCAACCGAAGTCATTTTTACCAAGGCGAAAGGAACTTAGCAAATGGGGTCCAGAACAAAATCTAGGGAGCAACATGGATAACATTTGCAGTCAGTGTTTTCAGCTTCCATTCATGAGGTTCGGGAGGACTAACCAGAGATTTGCCTACACCCAGTTCTCCGTTATGAATCATGCTTTCAAGAAGATCTTTAAGTCCGTAGTATGGCCAAGCATTCCATGGTAATTATAGTAGGAGTGATCATCCACCTTTGGCTAAATGTGATTTCCAAATAAACTTATAGCCTCTTTTCTAGTTATGTCCCATCATATTTGAGTCTGCCATTACGACTTAGTTTTCAATTCCGGCCTATCTAGACGTCGACACCAAACACCTAAAAAGACCCTGATAAAGAGTGAAAGGCGTTGGTATGTGTTACAGTTGTGTTGAAACCAGAGAACTGACTTCGACATTCGCAACGGGTATGCAGCTGACCCTTACTTCACCTGAGCTAGAACACGTGACCGATCGCTGAGAGTCGAAGGACCTTGCACCTAAGAAGACTTGACGCCCGAAACAGACACATTGAGCTGCAGTGAGGAGGTCCCACCACAAACCCGGAAGATCAAAGAGAGCTTCCCCTCCCAAGTCAATGCTGAGCCTGGGCACCCTGGAGAGCACTGAGGAGCACCTGCCTGTTTACCTTAGCTGACAGAGGGCTGGAGTGCTTGCTCACAAGTAACACCCTTGAGCTGCACTGAGGAGCACCTACCCGTTGCTCAACGTTCGCAACGGGTATGCAACTGACCCTTACTTCACCTGAGCTGAAACACATGACCGGTCGCTGAGAGTCGAAGGACCTTACACCTAAGAAGACTTGAAGCCCGAAATAAACCCCTTGAGCTGCAGCGAGGAGGTCCCACCATAAACCTGGAAGATCAAAGAGAGCTTCCCCTCCCAAGTCAATGCTGAGCCTGAGCACCCTGGAGAGCACTGAGGAGCACCTGCCTGTCGACCTTAGCTGACAGAGGTCTGGAGTGCTTGCTCACAAGTAACACGTGAGGGAGAGAAGAAGAAGAGGTGTCCCTCCCAAGGTGCCCATGGGGGTCTATTTATAAACTTCCTAAATTTGGGCTGCGGATAGACAAATTCCACTATCTGCAGCTCAACCCCGAATCCCAATCCAAGGTCACGACCGAGACAGGAGGGGGCGAGTGGGACTCAAGACGTCCACTCCCCCCTTACCGGGGGCTGGGCGAGTGATAACCGCAAAATAGAGCTTGAAAATGCAAGTATACGTGTCGTACAAGTAATACAGAGTAAGTGAGATCGTTCCCACGGAGAAGTGACTAGTTTAGTGCTTACAATTACTAGCTACACCGTTTCTATGAATTTAAGTAAAACGGTTAATTGATTTTTTGAGAATAGATTAAAACTTTTAGATAAATATTAAAACTAATTTAACTAGATCTTAAGATACTTTTTAGCAATTAGAGAAAATAGCCTTGCATTTTTGATTTCATATGTATACTATGATGATGATGATGAAATAAATATTTCATTTGGTTGAGTTTTGAATTATCTTGCGATGATTTTAAAAGAAGAGACCTTTATCTCTCGATACAAGGAGTCTTAATATCTACGCAACCCTAGTTATCTCTAACTTAGGCGAAATGAAAATATTATGAAGCGCCAAAAATCTAGTTCGCTAGCTTGAAAAGGAAATCTCTTTCACTTTTCAAAACTAAAGAGATCTTGTGATACACGTATGTTTCTCCTCTCTCGATTCTCGTAACGCAGTAAAAATATAGAAATTTTGGTTAATGATTCACACTGCTCATCTCTCGATTCTCGCACTGCGATAAACTAGCCCTTAAATTAACATTACGACGCTCATCTCTCGATTCTCGCGGCGCAATATAATAAAAAGATATGACCAAAAATTTCACCATAAAAATCACAAGATCTATAAAGATAATCACAAAACAAATTCGAAATCAAAGATGTTCATCATCGACATACACATACTACTCTTATCATGCAAGACTAAAGAGTTTTAGTTCATGATTGAGGGAAAATAACACAAAACTGAAGAGATCTTACTAAACATTTCGAAAGAAATGCGAATCTTCCCTTCTCCAGTGACGTGGAAGTGTTTCCTTCAGCCCGAATGCCAGATCTGGACTGGTTCTCCCTTGGCAGAATTTCTTCTCAGGTTTCCTCCTCTCTAATGGCCGAAAAATGATAGATCATCCCTAAATGGCCGAGAAATCCCCCTTTTTCAACTCCATCTCTCTTCTTTTCTCAGTGGGCCCCCGTGTAGTAATAATTAATTACTGAACGGATGCAAAAAAAATAGGTTGCAACTGTTGAAAACTTGGTAAATTCGGATTTGAATTTCCTGTAACCGTCAGAGATGTTATGAATATGTTGCAACATTTCTGCACAATTTGACCTGCCAGATTTGTTGAGAACATGTTGCAACATTTTTCTCAGATTTTTCAATATACTTAGCCTTCAATCCTTGACTTAAATTCTCTCTGAATCCTATCATAAAAAGATATAGAAATGAGTGTAACAACCATTTTGACTTCAAATCATGCGGCAATTGGATTATTATCTACTTTTCATATATAAATATCACATAACAAGGCTAAAATGATAAAAATAGGGATAAATATAACTTCTTTTTGCGAAGTTATAACACCCCCATGCTTAGTTCTTTACTAGTCCCTAGTAAAGGTAAATCATTGTAAACCATGACATGACAAATACTTATGAAAGTACAATTTCATTCCCTTCTACTCTTTATTATAAGTTAACCAAAATAGCTTCAAGTAATTCACATTAACTGATGCTAGACTTGCTAATCCAAAAGAATTCAAACCTTCATAAATCCATCAGTTAGATATAAGAAAAGGCTCAATTAAGAATTCAAGTGTTAGGTGTGATGCTCTTAACAATTTGTCTACATCCCTTACAATTCATTTTCGATAAACTTCGTCACCAATAGGATAGATCAAGAGTAGTCTAAGGCTTTGATATGACCTCTACATGAGTGTGGTAGAAAACGGTGCCAAATAAAATGAATTGATGAATTTTGAAGAGATGGATAGCCATTTCCCAATTAATGATCTTAGTAGCTTTCCAACTTATGGGGCTTCACTTTCAATAATTATATTTTTATTTTTTATTTTTTTTATCATAGTTGGGATCATTCCAAGTAAGCCGGAGTTAACTTAGGCCACATGTCACTATGATATATATTATTATTATATATATATTTTTATAACACCCATAACTGGTCAGTTTACTAGCCGAGGAACATAGGAAAATGAATGATCAAGTCTTAAAGCTCAGAAGTGATATATGATGGCAACAAAGGTAAAGATTTTGGTGGAAGCAAGGTTAACTATGCACGCTCAATATATTGGCACTATCATTGAATTAGAGCATACTCAATCTAATCCCATTAGGATCCGAAGTTAATTAAATAAATTAAAAGGGCGTAAACTCCTTTAAGAACTATAGTGCATGCATGTGAGATAGAATTCTTAATCGAGCTCTAACCAATCCGACTAATTTCAATTTCATAGTCCGATTCATTGGAGTGACTCGTCTAGCCTTACAATTAATTTGAAAAAAAACTTGAATAGATTTATTAATAATAATAAAAAGAAATTTAAGAGTAGAAATTTATAAAATATATCCCATAAAAGATTTGTCAAGCAAGGTATAGAGGGACATGCCCCCATACTTGAAGCTTTACTAGTCCCTAGTAAAGAAGTGAAAGCAAATAAAATAGCCGTGTATGCGATTTCATACTTCATAAATCAGAAAAGTTGAATAAATTCAAGCAATTTAATCAATGTGAAACGACCAATGTATTCCATGGGCTATCAGTAGCAATAAATTGAAAGATACATGAATGTGCAGTATAGTACAATTCACACATTAAAAAGAGCCTTTCTCCATAGTGTAGATAACGTGTCAGCAGTAGGAAACCACAACGGAACATGATATTATAGAAAAACTATAGTATGGAGTATTGCATCAGCATGGAAGGCATGTAATGTAGGTGCAGTAAAAATGGAAGAACATTGCACCCAACATTTAATCAATTCACCATAGATAACCCTTCACCATTGGAGCAAAATTAAAGCGCAGTAAAATTACTTCCACAAGCAAATTCAAGTAGAAGTCCACAAGTGAAAACAAGTTTAAGTCGCCGTCTATCATAACAAAAATTGTACAGCATCAAAATGATAAAATGTCAATCATCCTCCTCGTCGTCGTCAACGTAATCGCTCTCGTCGGAGTCGTCCTTGGTCAAGAATTCGTCTAAATCGTCGTCATTACCGGATGCAAAGGCTGCATCGTCCATGGCTGCTTCAGCGTGATCATGTGGATCCGGAGAGGATGCCGCCTCCTTTCCCTTAGAGCTAGACGGTGGGGGGTCAAACCAGGCGGGATTCACTTCCCGAATAGCTATCCTATCTTCCGGGACATTCAAGTGACGGAGAAGCTCGACTTGATTATGGTATACAACGTTTAAATAAGAAATGACATGACGATGCTGTTGGCGCTGAAATTTGGCGTTGGCTTGCAAGTATTTAAAGATGATCAGCCAATCCGGAGGATTAGGGGAGAGTGGCGGAGGATTCTGAGCTTGGGTGGTTTTGCTCGAAGATAGGGGAGGCTGTTGTTTCTTACCGGATTTGGGGGGAGGCTTCTCTAATGGTGTACCTTAATATAAGAAGAAATAACCGAAAATGTTATTGGCTTACCTACAATGGTGGTAGTGTCCGTGTCGGTGATTGGTACCCCGGCGTAACGGCATAACGAAGTGATGAGTGTAGAAAACCATAACTGAGTTCCCCCATCAGTTTTGACCTTCTTTTGTAGTTGACTCGAGATGATATGCCCAATATTAATGGGAATCCCTTTTAGAATACTATAGATGATGCAAGCCCTATCGAAGGAGACATGGTTTGGGTGTTTTGTTGGCATGATACTTGAGTTTACAAAAAGAAGCCAAACCTTAGCTTCACGAGTAAAAATGGCAGAATTCAGAACATGTGAGCATTCATGGACCCAGATTATGTTTCTAGTTAGGCACAAGGTGGTGGCAATATCGAATGGGTTGGTGGTCCGAACAGATTCGTACACATCTCGGTCCAGATTTGTTAAGTCAAAATAAGAATTTATACCTTCCGCAGAGAAATCGACTTCCCGCCCCCGTATATAAATTTTTCCATTCCTATGGAACTTGGCGTTAGTGTAGAATTCGTACACCCATTGTTGGATTGCCTCAGTGCGGGGGTGACAGAAGGAACTCCAGCCGAGTTTTTCCATTTGCTGCACATATGCGTGACTCCAACCACGAATTTCGAGTTGAAACCCTCGTTCGTTGATGAAGGGCTTTGCCTTCAGCAGTTCGTAGCGAGCTTCGGCATCTTCATTGAGGAAGGGCTTATGAGCCACCTCCTTTTGTCGATTTTTCTTTGGGGCCATGTCTGCGGAGAGTTTGATTAAGTGACGGAGGGAGATCGCTCAAATGCTCGAAGGAGGAGGGCAATGTTAGAACTTACCGCTTCCAGAAGAGTAATGAGGACAAACGACGTCCGCCTAGTGTTCGTTTCCGCCGGTGGGTGATTCGAAAAGGGCGAGGTATGGTTTTTCGAGCAGAGGGACGGCGAGGTAGGGTTTGGATTTTCAGAAGATCGGGATTTCGGAAGGGATGAGGGACGGCGGTTTATTTCTATTTCAGCGATAGCGGTTCAACTCCTCTCAGCGACAGCGGTTCAACTCCTCTCAGCGACAGCGGTTCAACTCCTCTCAGCGACAGACGCACTTCAGAGGAATTTAAATAGCCGGTTCAATTGAACCGGCTGGTTTCTTAATAATTGAAGTTTTGTAGTGTAAAAAGACAGAGAGAGAAATGTTGCAACATTTCGAGGAAGTGTTGTAACATTTTTTTCTGAACCTATTTCTAGCTTGTGCCTGAACCGAATGAAGGGAAAATTACTTTTTAAGTGCTTAAGATCATAAGAGTTCAGTCATTCTTCTTTTTGAGAGAAACTCAAACAAACAAAACAAAGAAAAACAATAACAATAACAACGATAGAAAACTTATCATTAAAAAGTGGGGTTGCCTCCCCGAAAGCGCCTTAGTTAATGTCCCGGCTGGACATTCCGCGGCTTGAAAATTTTTATTTCAAGTGTATGAACGATATTACTCGTTCATTTTCGTTTCCTAAATAAACCTTAAGACGTCCGCCATTGACCTTAAACTCCGATTGATCCTTTTCATTGATGATCGTAACGACCCCATAAGGAAACACTTCCTTAACCCGAAACGGGCCCGACCACCTAGACTTTAATTTACCAGGAAAAATTTTTAGTCGTGAGTTGAATAATAAAACTAGTTGCCCTGGTTGCAAATGTTTCTCCGTAAGATGGCGGTCGTGCCACATTTTAGTACGGTCCTTATAAACCCTTGCACTTTCATATGCTTGCGTCCGAATCTCCTCCAATTCATTTAACTGTAATAGTCTAGATTTACCGGCTTCTTGAAAGTCAAAATTGATTTTCTTAATGGCCCAATATGCCCGATACTCCAACTCTAATGGTAAGTGACAAGCCTTGCCATAAACTAAACGATACGGGGTAACACCAATCGGGGTCTTGAAAGCGGTTCTATATGCCCATAAGACATCGTTAAGCTTTTGAGACCAATCCTTGCAATTTACACTAACCGTTTTAGCCAAGATTTTCTTGATCTCTCTATTAAATACTTCCGCTAATCCATTTGTTTGGGGGTGGTATGCTATGCTACCTTATGCCTAACCCCGTACTTTTTCAGCAACGCAGCAAATTGGTGATTACAAAAATGACTTCCAACATCGCTTATGATAGCCTTGGGTGTTCCAAATCGACTAAATATAAAAATTTTCAGGAAGTATAACACCACCTTTGCATCATTTTTGGTCGTGGCTATGGCTTCAACCCATTTCGATACATAGTCTACAGCTAAGAGGGTATATAAATTACTTCGAATTAACGAATGGTCCCATGAAGTCTATACCCCAGACATCAAAAAGCTCAACTTCTAGAATTGGGTTCATAGGCATAGCTTCGTTCGTCTTAATATTTTCTTCCTTTTGACATCGGTCACACCTTTTCACATGTTCTCTAGAATCATGAAATAATGTAGGCCAAAAGAAACCGGCCTCTAAAACTTTCATAGCTGTCTTATCCCCCTTAAAGTGTCCTTCATAGGGAGAACTATGACAATTTTCTAAAATAGGATGCATTTCTACTTCCGGGATACATCTCCTCACTACTCCATCTGCACCAATTTTAAACAAATAAGGTGGGTCCCAAAGATAAGACCGCACTTGGTGTAAGAACCTCTTTCGTTGTTGGTAGTTAAAATCTGAAGGTAAGATGTTACTCACGAGGTAATTGACGTAATCGGCATACCATGGCACTGACCCCTCTGATATAACCAAGATTTGCTCATCTGGAAATCTCTCCTTAATCTCTGAATGATAATAAGATTCTATGGGTTCGATCCTAGAAAGATGGTCTGCTACAGGGTTATCTACGCCCTTTCTATCCTTAATTTCCACATCGAATTCCTGCAATAATAGTACCCAACGAATTAATCTCGGCTTTGTATTTTTCTTTTCCATCAAATAACGGATAGCCGCATGATCAGTAAAAACTGTAACTTGAGTGCATAAAAGATAAGATCGAAACTTTTCGAAGGCGTAGACTACTGCCAACAACTCCTTCTCAGTCGTGGTGTAATTGATTTGAGCTTCAATCAGAGTTTTGCTCGCGTAGGCTATGGTGTGAAAAAGTTTCTCCCTAACTTGACCTAGTACTACACCAACGGCATAATCACTCGCATCACACATAAGGACAAATAGTTCACCCCAGTCGGGTGCCACCACAATTGGTGCCGTGGTTAATTGCTTCTTCAATTTATTAAATGCATTCAAACAGTCTTCATCAAAATGAAATTTTGTATCCTTTTCTAACAGTCCACTAAGAGGTTTCGCAATCCTTGCAAAATCTTTGATAAACCTTCGGTAAAATCCCGCATGCCCTAAGAAACTCCTTAACTCTTTCACATTCCTAGGAGGGGGTAATTTCTCAATGACATCAATTTTGGCCTTATCTACTTCTAACCCCTTGCTTGACACATGATGACCTAGAACGATGCCTTCGCGTACCATGAAATGACACTTTTCCCAATTCAGCACAAGGTTAGTTTCAATACATCGCACCAACACTCTTTCTAAGCACTCCAAACACTCTTCAAATGATTTTCCGAAGATGGAGAAATCATCCATGAAGATCTCAATACCATGATCCATAATTTCTGAAAAATATAGCAATCATACACCGTTGGAACGTGGCTGGTGCGTTGCACAGACCAAACGACATTCTCCTAAAGGCGAATGTTCCGTAAGGGCACGTGAAGGTAGTTTTCTCTTGATCTTCCGGGTCAACCGTGATTTGGTTATACCCGGAATAGCCATCTAGGAAGCAAAAGAAATCATTACCGGACAATTTATCTAGAACTTGATCGATGAAAGGCAATGGAAAGTGATCCTTTCTAGTAGCCTTGTTAAGCTTACGGTAATCCATACAAATGCGCCATCCGGTAATAGTTCTAGTCGATATTAATTCGTTCTTATCATTTTTTATGACGGTCATCCCTCCTTTTTTCGGAACACATTGAACCGGAGAGACCCAAGAACTATTTGAGATAGGGTATATTATCCCTGCATCTAACCATTTTATTATTTCTTTCTTTACGACCTCTTTCATAGGTGGACTGAGACGGCGTTGAGGCTCAATGGAACCTTTGTAAGATTCTTCTGGGAGTATATTGTGCATGCATAACGAAGGACTAATCCCTCGTATGTCCGCGATCGTCCAACCTATGGCTAATTTAAATTGCTTCAGCAAATCTATGAGTTGTTGATGTTGATCTAATGATAATTTTGAGTTAACAATGACCGGTAATGTATCATTGTCCCCTAGATATGCGTAGGCTAGATGTTCAGGTAATGGTTTCAACTCAAGTGTGGGTGGACTAATGATGGAAGGTTTATTTGCACATGTCTTATCTGTCATATCTAGAATCTCCGGCTTACGAGTGAATGTCGGTGAATGTGCACTTATTTCAAAACACTCTTGAATTTCGTTCTCACTATCAGAGTTCTCTTCATCCATCCCCTCCTCTTCGTCTTCTTCTAGATTCTCACTTAAGTTGTAATCATAAAGGGTCATACTCTTAACTTCCTCTATGTCATCGTCTTCTAAACGAGGGAATTTCATGACTTGTAGTACATTAAAAGTCACTTGTTCATCGTTAATCCTCATGGTTAATTCACCCTTGTGTACGTCAATCAAAGTTTTCCCGGTGGCTAAGAAAGGCCTACCCACTATAATGGGGACTTCCTTGTCTTCCTCCATGTCCAATACCACAAAATCTGCCGGAAAAATAAACTTGTCTACCTTGACTAAGACGTCTTCTACAATCCCCTTTGGAAAGGTTAGAGATTTATCGGCTAATTGTAATGTAAGTGATGTTTTGGAAATCTCCCCCAATCCTAACTTCTTATAAATTGAAAGTGGCATAAGATTTATGCTCGCCCCTAGATCGCACAAAGCCTTTCCCTCGAATTGATGCCCAATAGAACGCGGAATCGTGAAGCTTCCGGGGTCCTTTAGTTTTGGTGGCAATCTCCTATGGAGAATCGCACTACATTCATGTGTAAGGGTTACAGTTTCGTTCACACCAAATTTCCGTTTTTTATTTAAGATGTCTTTCATGAACTTTACGTAACTCGGCATCTGTTCTAATGCTTCGGCAAAGGGTATATTAATTTGCAACTTCTTAAAAATTTCTAAGAATTTCTGAAATTGTTGATCTAGTTTACTCTTTTTTAATCTTTGGGGGAACGGTGGTGGTGGATAGGTTCTTGGGTTCTCCTTCCTTCTTTCCTCTTTTTCTCCTTCTATTTCCTTATCAGTTCTTCCTATTATTACCGCTTCCTCTTCACTCTTATCACCCTCATCTCTTCCTATTATTACTTGCTCAGTAGGATTCTGGACTTCTTCTTGGTCTTGACTATTATTTTGTTCATGTGGATTAGTGTCTTGACCAACTATTAACTCACGCCCACTTCGTAATGTGACAGCCTTACAATGATGATTATCTCCCTTAGGATTAGGTGTGGTATCCGCAGGGAGTGTGCCTTGCGGTCGCATACTTAAAGTGGTGGCGATTTGTCCTAGTTGCGATTCAATCATTCTCATTGACCCTTCCAAACTAGAGAAACGAGCTTCATTCTTTTGCATTGATTCTATGATGAAGTCATCCGTTACCTTTCTAGATGGTCCTGCTTGGTTGGAATTATTGTTTTGATGTTGAGGATTAGCATTACAATTAAATAAGTGTGGTGGAGTAGGACCAGAGTTGTTCTTCCAAGAGAAATTAGGGTGGTTTCTCCATTCGGGATTATAGTGGTTTGGGTAAGGGTTCGTATTTTGTTTATAATGCCCTCCTAAATAATTAACTTCTTCATTACCCCCTACGAGTTGTTCAATTGTTAAGGTGGGGTTAGGAGAAACCATGAGAGTAATAATGCTATTAACTTGAGGATTCATTTGATTTTGGTTCAACGTCAAAACATCTAACCTCTTGTTAATGGTATTAAATTGGGACGTCATTTGGGCTGCAAATGACGTTAATTGGTCAACTTGATACAATCCTGTCATAGTGGGAGGATGTACTTGCCGCTCAATCGTGTGATAATTATTAGAAGATAGATCTTCTAAAATACCGTATGCATCTTCAGGATACTTGTTCATCAGTGAACCTCCTGCAGCTCCATCTACTTGGATCATTGTAGATGTCTGAAGGCCGTTATAAAACGTCCATACTTGTTGGTGAATGGCTAGCCCATGGTGGGGACATTTACGTAACAATTCCTTAAATCGTTCTCACGCATCATATAAGGTTTCTCCATTTACTTGCATGAATGTAGAGATATCCCGCATTAACTTAGCAGTTTTAGATGGAGGAAAATATTTGGATAAAAATTTTTCGGTTAAAATAGCCCAATTAGTAATAGACTCGTGAGGTAATGAGTTCAACCAGTCCTTAGCTTTCCCTTCTAAGGAGAAAGGAAACAAGCGTAGCTTAATGGCTTCATCAGATGCACCGTTAATCTTAAACGTGTCATATATCTCTATGAAAGTTCTAAGGTGAGAGTTAGGGTCTTCATGATTAAGACCCCCAAACTTGTTGTTTTGAACAAGTTGCATTGCCATGGAATCTATCTTAAAGTTATTGGCCTCTATCGCGGGTCTAGCAATACTAAACTGTACCCCTCCCCTAAAAGGCATGTTAAAATCCCGGCAAGTTCGTCTTGGTTCATTTGGGTGTCCATTTTGTTCTACTTGACCACCTAAATCCTGCCCGTTCTGGTGAGGTTCATCGTCTTGATTCTGATTATCCATTGCTAGTTGATTAAGTTGTTCTAGCCTAGTTGACTTTCGATTTCGTCTACAAGTTCGTTCGATTTCAGAATTTAGAGGAATTAATTCAACGGATCGATACCTGGACATACACTATCAGATAATAAAGATGATAACACAAATACAATAAACTAACAAGTGAAGATAAAACTTGACCTCCAAGTACTAAGGTTCACTATGTAAGAAAAACACTAAATCCGTTGCACATCCCCGGCAACGGCGCCAAAAACTTGATAAGCGCAAAATAGGGCTTGAAAACGCAAGTATACGTGCCGTACAAGTAATACAGAGTAAGTGAGATCGTTCCCACGGAGAAGTGACTAGTTTAGTGCTTACAATTACTAGCTACACCGTTTCTATGAATCCAAGTAAAACGGTTAATTGATTTTCTGAGAATAGATTAAAACTTTTAGATAAATATTAAAACTAATTTAACTAGATCTTAAGATACTTTTTAGCAATTAGAGAAAATAGCCTTGCATTTCTGATTTCATATGTATACTATGATGATGATGAAATAAATATTTCATTTGGTTGAGTTTTGAATTATCTTGTGATGATTTTAAAAGAAGAAACCTTTATCTCTCGATACAAGGAGTCTTAATATCTACGCAACCCTAGTTATCTCTAACTTAGGCGAAACGAAAATATTATGAAGCGCCAAAAATCTAGTTCGCTAGCTTGAAAAGGAAATCTCTTTCACTTTTCAAAACTAAAGAGATCTTGTGATACACGTACGTTTCTCCTCTCTCGATTCTCGTAACGCAGTAAAAATATAGAAATTTTGGTTAATGATTCACACTGCTCATCTCTCGATTCTCGCACTGCGATAAACTAGCCCTTAAATTAACATTACGACGCTCATCTCTCGATTCTCGCGACGCAATATAATAAAAAGATATGATCCAAAAATTTCACCATAAAAATCACAAGATCTATAAAGATAATCACAAAACAAATTCGAAATCAAAGATGTTCATCATCGACATACATATACTACTCTCATTATGCAAGACTAGAGAGTTTTAGTTCATGATTGAGGGAAAATAACACAAAACTGAAGAGATCTTACTAAACATTTCGAAAGAAATGCGAATCTTCCCTTCTCCAGTGACGTGGAAGTGTTTCCTTCAGCCCGAATGCCAGATCTGGACTGGTTCTCCCTTGGCAGAATTTCTTCTCAGGTTTCCTCCTCTCTAATGGCCGAAAAATGATAGATCATCCCTAAATGGCCGAGAAATCCCCCTTTTTCAACTCCCTCTCTCTTCTTTTCTCAGTGGGCCCCACGTGTAGTAATAATTAATTACTGAACGGATGCCAAAAAAAAGGTTGCAACTGTTGAAAACTTGGTAAATTCGGATTTGAATTTCCTGTAACCGTCAGAGATGTTATGAATATGTTGCAACATTTCTGCACAATTTGACCTGCCAGATTTGTTGAGAACATGTTGCAACATTTTTCTCAGATTTTTCACAATACTTAGCCTTCAATCCTTGACTTAAATTCTCTCCGAATCCTATCATAAAAAGATATAGAAATGAGTGTAACAACCATTTTGACTTCAAATCATGCGGCAATTGGATTATTATCTACTTTTCATATATAAATATCACATAACAAGGCTAAAATGATAAAAATAGGGATAAAGATAACTTCTTTTTACGAAGTTATCAGCGAGTGGACCACTCGGTCCACTCTCCTTAGGGGCGAGTGGACCCGTGGTCCACTCACCCTTGCCCCGGGCGAGTGCGGGGAAGTGGACCCATGGTCCACTTCCTCTTCCCCCGGGACTTAACTCACTATTCCGGTCGGTTTCGGTTGCCTTCGATCGGTCGTTCCACTTGTCACAGTCACTTTCACTATTAACCCTGGTCTCGACGAATTACGGGTTATACACAATTCTCATTTTTTTCGGGTTCGATTCGAGCCCGGAAAAACAATGGATCACCCGTGGTTCGGAGAGACGGGCGAGAACGTGGTGGTTGAACTCTTTAAAGATGGTTCAATCCGAACTAAGCGCAAGAATGACAAACTTTTCTTCACTTAACGACCCTCCCGTGAACCGAGCTCAACTGGAGGTGTAGAAAGCTCAACACCTCTGGTAGAGCTGAACTCAACCTGAGGTGGAGGGAGCGCAACACCTCTAGTCGAGCTGAACTCAACCTGAGGCGGAGGAAAACTCAACACCTTTAGTCGATATGAACTCAACTTTAGGTGGAGGAAGCTCAACACCTCTAATCGAGCTGAACTCAACCTTAGGTGGAAGAAAACTCAACACCTCTAGTCGAGCTGAACTCAACTTGAGGTGAAAGGAACTCAACACTTCTAGTCGAGCTGAACTTAACTTGAGGTGGAAGAAACTCAACACCTCTAGTCGAGCTGAACTCAACTTTAGTTGGAAGGAACTCAACACCTCTAGTCGAGCCGAACTCAACTTTAGGTGGAAGAAAACTCAACACCTATAGTCGAGCCGAACTCAACTTGAGATGGAGGAAACTTAACACTTCTAGTCGAGCCGAACTCAACCTGAGATGGAGGGAGCTCAACACCTATAGTCAAGCTGAACTCAATCTTAGGTGGAAGAAAACTCAACACCTCTAGTCGAGCTGAACTCAACTTGAGGTGGAAAGAACTCAACACTTCTAGTCGAGCTGAACTCAACTTGAGGTGGAAGGAACTCAACACCTCTAGTCGAGCCGAACTCAACTTTAGGTGGGAGGAACTCACCACCTCTAGTCGAGCCGAACTCAACTTTAGGTGGAAGTAAACTCAACACCTCTAGTCGAGCCGAACTCAACTTGAGGTGTATGGAGCTCAACACCTCTAGTCGAGATGAACTTAACCTGAGATGAAGGGAGCTCAACACCTCTAGTCGAACTGAACTCAACCTTAGGTGGAAGAAAACTCAATACCTGTAGTCGAACCGAACTTAACTTGAGTTGGAGGGAGCTCAACACCTCTAGTCGAGCCGAACTCAACTTTAGGTGGAAGAAAACTCAACACCTCTGGTCGAGCCGAACTCAACTTGAGGTGGAGGGAACTCATCACTTCTAGTCGAGCCGAACTCAACATGAGATGGAGGTAGCTCAACACCTCTAGTCGAGCTGAACTCAACCTTAGGTGGAAGAAAACTCAATACCTCTAATCCAGCCGAACTCAACTTGAGGTGGAGGGAACTCAGCACCTCTAGTCGAGCCGAACTCAACCTGAGATGGAGGGAGCTCAACACCTCAAGTCGAGCCAAACTCAACCTGAGATGGAGGGAGCTCAACACCTCTAGTCGAGCCAAACTCAACCTGAGATGAAGGGAACTCAACACCTCTAGTCGATCCGAACTCAACCTGAGATGGAGGGAGCTCAACACCTCTTAAGGGCTTGGACCAACTGGAGTGAATGACTTCAACACTTCCTAGGAGCTTAGCTCACCCGGAGGCGAAGGAACTCAATACTGCCTAAGAGCTTAGACCAACTGGAGTGGAGGTCTTTAACACTTCCTAGGAGCTTAGCTCACCTGGAGGCGGAGGAACTCAACACTTCCGCGAGGCTGCCTCCCTTCTCGATGCCTTAACTGCAATGAGACAACCCGATGAGCCTCCCAGCTGCCGGCATCACCAAGCCCGGTCAGCGGTCTCTAGTCGGGGTCTTATCTAAGGTGCTACCTCTAAATATTTTTCATTCATCATAAAGAGGCTACATATTTATTACAACGCGCCTTCTTGCGCCTACTCGGCCACATGCATCTCGGCCATCTCTTTCATCACCTCCTCCACTTCCTCTGCATTCTTCTTCCATGTGATCGTGTTGACCGCCGTGACGTAGCACTGTCGCGCCACCTTGGGGTCTCCCCTGACCCGGATCTGGACTACTCCAGTGTTATATTTCAGGCACTGGTGGTAGGATGAAGGTACGCACTTGAAGGCGCTGATGAGGGGACGCCCGAAGATGGCGTTGTAGCTGCTCGGCGTGTCCACGATGACGAACCGGCAGTTCTTCGATGTGCCTCCCAGAGTGACGAGGAACTCGAGTCCTCCCTCCACTTCCTTCCTTTCTCCGGAGAATCCGAAGAGCGGTCCATCTGAGGCTAGCACTCGCTTCGCCTCCACCTTCATTTCCCCGAAGGCCTTCTTGAAGACCACGTTCACCGAGCTCCCGTTGTCGACCAGGATCCGAGAGACCGTGAAGTTCTCGATCGCCGTCTGAATGACAAGCGCATCGCAGAAAGAGTCTTCGTGGGCCGGCATGTCTTGGGCCGAGAAGGTGATCTTCTCGCCCGGGGGTGGGGCTCGAGAGGTCGAAGTGACGCTTCGACGGTAGATGGTATGGAGGCTCCCCTTCCGGGTGGCCTCTATGCCCACTCCTCCGTGGATCACCCCGATCCCGCCCAGGGTCCCCAAGTCGTCTCTTCCCTCACACCGGTCTTCTTCATCTTTCCTTTTTCCTCCTCTCTCTCCTGGTCCTTCCAGGTAGAGCTGTCTCCCCTCTGTCGGGGCTCTTCCTCCTTCCCTTATCTCCAGGAACTCTGGGCAGGTAGCTGTCGCGTGACCTTCCTGTTGATGGAAATCACAGTACGACATCACCAACCCCCCTGCCTCCCTTCTTGCACGACCCCTCTTCTTGCTTCCTCTTTTTCGGCTAATTGCCATGGTCTGCAGGGGTTGGGGTTGCAATGGCCTTGGGTCCGGTCGCCACCCTGTTGGGTTGTGTCGTCCCTGCCCCCCCCCCCCCCTGAAAGTTTCCTCCCCCTTGGAAATTGCCTCTCCCTTGGCCCAGAGGGGGTCCTCTTGGCAGCCTCCAGGTTGGTCGGGCGACTGGTGGTTGAGACCTCCAGCCTTGCTCCTGCCCAACGGGGGGTCCCTGCTCACTTGCTCCTCCTCCGCCTACTTGGCCATCCTTGCCACAAACTCCCGGTTGGTTGCCTTGCCCTCGATTTCTCGAGCAGCCCGCTCCATCAGTCCTTCGAAAGACAGAGGGGGGTCTCGAGCCAGGCCCATCCTGAACAGCCCCTGCTGTAGCCCGATGGTAAATGCCAGTTGCAGGGTGTGTCCGGGCACCTCGTTGACGAGGACTTCTTTCTGGAATCGATCCACGTAGCTCCCCAGTGCCTCCCCCAGCTTCTGTCGAATCAGGAACAGAGCCTCTGCCCCCTTCCTCCTCTTCTTCGAGGTGGAGAACCTCAGCAAGAAGCTCCGACGCAGGTCCTCGAAGCCGTAGATGGTACATGGTGGGAGCTGGTGGAACAAGTCCCTTACCTTTCCCTTGAAAGTGATGGCGAAGAGTCTGCATTTGAAGGCGTCCGTCATCTGCCTGATCGAGACGACGTCTTCGAACCACTAGAGATGCTGGAGAGGGTCATCCTTACCAGTGTACTAAGACATGAAGGGTTCACTGAACCCGTCCGGAATGGGAGCTGAGATAATCAGCTCGCAGAAAGGACTCTCCCATCCTCCATTCCGAGTCGAAGGCGTTCTCCCTACCTCTTCACCGGGGTAGCTGATCTCAGGCGAGCTGTTGAAGAGCACTCGCGCTGGGAGGCTCAAGCCTTCCTCCGAGGCTGGCTCCTTCCCTAGTCGACGTGTTCGCTCTGTTTCCTCCAGAGACGGCGAGGCAAGCACGGGTGCTGGTGGTGTCGAGCACTCGCCCTGAGGGGGGAGTGCGACCCGCAAGAGCTCCAGGATCGACTTCCTGAACTCTTCGAAGCCACTCTTCTTCATGTACTCGCTAGGAGGGGCGAGTTCCTTGGCTTGTCACTTCTAGTCATGAGACCAACTCAGGGTTTTCCGAACCAGCTGCTTCCACGCTCACCACACCAGAATGTTGAAACCAGAGAACTGGCTTCGATGTTCGCAACGGGTATGCAGCTGACCCTTACTTCACCTGAGCTAGAACACATGACCGGTCGCTGAGAGTCGAAGGACCTTGCACCTAAGAAGACTTGAAGCCCGAAACAGAACCCTTGAGCTGCAGTGAGGAGGTCCCACCACAAACTCGGAAGATCAAAGAGAGCTTTCCCTCCCAAGCCAATGTTGGGTCTGGGCACCCTGGAGAGCACTGAGGAGCACCTGCCTGTCGACCTTAGCTGACAGAGGGATGGAGTGCTTGCTCACAAGTAACATGCGAGGGAGAGAGGAAGAAGATGTGTCCCTCCCAAGGTGCCCATGAGGGTCTATTTATAAACTTCATAAATTTGGGCTGCAGATAGCCAAATTCCATTATCCGCAGCTCAACCCCGAATCCCAATCCAAGGTCGCGACCGAGACAGGAGGGGGGGGGGGGGGGGGGGGGGCGAGTGGGACTTAAGACGTCCACTCCCCCCCCCCCCTGTCGGGGGCTGGGCGAGTGGACCACTCGGTCCACTCTCCTTAGGGGCGAGTGGACCCATGGACCACATGTCCACTCGCCCCTTACTCGGGCGAGTGGACCAGGATCCACTCGCCCCTTACTCTGGCGAGTGGACCAGGGTCCACTCGCCCCCCTCTAGGCGAGTGGTCCACTCGCCCGTGGCTGGGCGAGTGGGCGCAGGTCCCTCGGGCCTTGTCTCGCTATTCCAGTCGGTTTCGGTTGCCTCCGATCGGTCGTTCCACTTGTCACGGTCACTTTCACTATCAACCCTGGTCTCGACAAATTACGGGTTATACAGGTTGTAACCCCAACCTTGGGTGGGCAATACGGTTGGTTCCGCGGCTCAGTTAGTGATGAGAGATCATGGAAGTTCTCTCATCAAGGGGGTCGGGGGTTCGATCCCCGACCTCAACATCCCGCCGCCAAGGTTAAATAGATGCGGAGACGGGTTGGGGTGTGTGGGCCGCGACCCTATTACGGTGCCCATGCTCTGGGATTGGGGGCCAGGATTGGTGGCGGAACCAGCCTTGGGTGGGCAATACCAAGTGGGCAATACGGTTGGTTCCGCGCCGCGGCTCAGTTGGTGATGGGAGATCATGGAAGTTCTCTTTATCAAGGGGGTCGAGGGTTCGATCCCTGGCCTCAATACCGCCTGATTAAATGAGGGCGGGGATTTGGTTGGGGTGTGTGGACCGCGTCTCTATTACGGTGCCCATGCTCTGGGATTGGGGGCCAGGATTGGGGGCGGAACCAGCCTTATTGCCCACCCAGGGGTGGGGTTACGACCGTAACAGTATGTGTGTGTGGCGGACATTGTGTTTAAACGCTACCCATGTTCTTAGCCCTGATGACGTCTTGAGACATGATTCAATGTGGTTTCTGACCGCCTCGAAAATTGTTGGCTGCTATTGAGCCTGATGAGTTTGGGGTTATCGGCGTTGCTCCTTTGTTTGGTTGCCATGATTGTGAAGCTGTGGTTGTCAAAACTGAGGTTCCAACCAGACATTGGTAGGCTTGGCGCTAAATTAATTCCTTCATGCCCTTGCCGGCTGAGCGAGTGGACCACTCGATCCACTCTCCTTAGGGCCGTGTGGACCACTCGGTCCACTCTCCTTAGCGGTGAGTGGACCCGTGGACCACAGGTCCACTTGCCCCTTACCCGAGGGAGTGGACTAGGGTCCATTCGGGCGAGTGGAGCAGGGTCCACTCGCCCCCCCCCTCCCCCCTCCCCACTCGCCCGGGGCTGGGCGAGCGGACGCAGGTCCCTCGGGCCTTGTCTCGGTATTCCGGTCGGTTTCGGTTGCCTCCGATCAGTCGTTCCACTTGTCACGGTCACTTTCACTATCAACCCTGGTCTCGATGAATAACGGGTTATACAAGTTGTAACCCCACCCCTGGGTGGGCAATACCAGGTGGGCAAAACGGCTGGTTCCGCGGCTCAGTTGGTGATGAGAGATCATGGAAGTTCTCTCATCAAGGGGGTCGGGGGTTCGATCCCCGGCCTCAACATCCCGCCGCCAAGGTTAAATAGATGCGGAGACGGGTTAGGGTGTGTGGGCCGCGACCCTATTATGGTGCCCATGCTCTGGTATTGGGGGGCCAGGATTGGGTGCAGAACCAGCCCTGGGTGGGCAATACCAAGTGGGCAATACGGCTGGTTCCGTGCCGCGGCTTAGTTGGTGATGGGGGATCATGGAAGTTCTCCTTATCAAGGGGGGCGGGGGTTTGATCCTAGGCCTCAACAACCTACCGCCTGATTAAATGGGTGCGGGGATTTGGTTGGGGTGTGTGGGCCGCGACCCTATTACGGTGCCCATGCTCTGGGATTGGGGTCCAGGATTGAGGGCGGAACCAGCCATATTGCCCACCTGGTATTGCCCACCCAGGGGTGGGGTTACGACCGTAACAGTATGTGTGTGTGGCGGACATTGTGTTTAAACGCTACCCATGTTCATAGCCCTGATGACATCTTGAGACATGGTTCAATGTGGTTTCTGACCGCCTCGAAAATTGTTGGCTGCTATTGAGCCTGATGAGTTTGGGTTATCGCGTTGCTCCTTTGTTTGGCTTCCATGATTGTGAAGCTGTGGTTGTCGAAATTGAGGTTCCAACCAGACATTGGTAGGCTTGGCGCTAAATTAGAGGGTAGCGGTAAAGTGAGGATATACGTTGTTGGAAACCTAAAACTCAAACTCAAACTCAAACTAATTGATTTGATTAATTCCTTCATGCCTTTGCCACAAGTCGGCTAGGGTATAAATAGAGATCTAAAACAATACGCGATGTAAAATCCAGACGAACCCGGGCACAATAAACGTGACCCAATGCGAGCCAAGTAAAAATAATGAAATTGCACGAAATACAATAAATGCGTAAAATAAAAAATAAATTGGGACATCCGGTGATCGTCGTCATGCTGTTTCCAGTTATAAATGTATCCTACAACATTGCCTCTGACACTGCCTCTGCCCCAGACCATCTTGTAATTGTTAAAGTAATACTTATAATGTATATAAAGGCCCATTGTTTAGGCCCATTTTTGTATAGCCCACTTTGGCTCTTTTAGTCCCACATCTCCTATCTCCTGAAAAGCGAGAGTAATCGAGAGTAATCATCAACAAAAATTACATAATATTTTTCCTCCTTTGGAAATGTGAGGAGAAGGCCCTTAAACATCGGAGTGAACTAATTCAAACGGGGCTACAGTAGCAGAAGTGCTAGCGGGAAAAGAGGAGGCAATTTGACGACCTTGAATACAATAAGTACAAGGATTAAGCATTTTTATATTGACAGAACCTACTATGCCTTTCCCAACCCACCTATCCCATTAACACCATCCACTCCTGAAGATCTCATATTTTTCGACATTTCTCAACCACTTACATCTCCAGTAACCATCTCTGCTACTCCTGATGTTCGAACTAGTGAGTGCGACCCAACAAACGATCAAGCCCTCTCCCAAATCCCTGATTCACACCTCAATAACAGTGAATCATCACAATCTCCAATCCCTCTTCGTCGCTCTACTCGCACCCACAAGCCTCCAAATCGTCTTAGCCTGTTCTCCTCTCTCACTCATGTTCTCCAAGCTTTTCTTTCAACTACCTCTATACCATCGGGAACCCCAAACATACCATGAGGCAGCCTCTATACCTGCTTGGCAACATGCAATGGATGAAGAATTACAAGCCTTGAAGAAAACAAATACTTGGGACCTCGTTGTGCCTCCTAAGGGCACTCGACCTATCAGTTGTAAATGGGTTTACAAAATCAAAACTCTAGCTGATGGCACGATCGACAGATATAAATCACGCTTGGTTGCTCGTGGTTTCCAACAGCAATATGGTATTGATTATGATGAAACTTTTGCACCAGTTGCCAAGATGACCACCATTCGTACTATTCTTGCTATTGCATTTATTCACTCATGGAACATCTCTCAGCTTGATGTCAAGAATGCTTTCTTACATGAAGATCTTTCTGAAAATGTCTATATGACACCACCACCGGGAATTCAACACTCAGCTGGACAAGTCTGTCATCTTCGCAAGGCTCTTTATGGTCTCAAACAAGCTCCTAGCGCTTGGTTCTCAAAATTTGTAACTGCAATGTTGGCCTTTGGCTTTACTGCTAGTCTCTCTGATCCGGCATTGTTTACTCATGTCTCCGGCACTATCCTGCTTCTATATGTTGACGATATGATTATCACAGGAGGAAACTCTCGGCATATCCAAGAAGTCAAGACTTATCTCAATACGCAATTCGAGATGAAAGACCTCGGACCATTACGATATTTTCTAGGTCTTGAAGTTGATCATTCTCCCAGAGGATACGTCTTATCTCAACAGAAGTTCATCACTGAGATACTTGACCGTGCTGCTCTAACAGATGACCGCATTGCTGCAACTCCTATTGATGCATATTTCTTGGCAACTCTCTGATCTCCTGGAAATCCAAGAAACAAGATGTCATATCTCGCTCTAGTACTGAAGCTGAGTACCGTGCCATGGCTACCACTGCTGCAGAAATAACTTGGCTTCGTCGTTTGTTGCAAGAGTTCCAAACTACCGTCCCTGGCACTACACCACTCTACTGTGACATCACTAGTGTCATACAGATTGCTTCAAATCCAGTTTTCCATGAACGCACTAAACACATTGAAATTGATTGCCATTATGTTCGACAACAATTCCTCAATAACTTTATCTCGTTGCCTCATGTACCATCTGCTTCTCAGATAGCTGATTTCTTTACCAAGTCTCACTCAGTCCAGCGACACAAATTTCTGATTCGCCAGCTCTCGTTGATCGACACATGTGACAATGCTGTTCCCTAATTGTTCCGCTGCTATTCAAACTTCTACTTCAACAGTTATAAGTTTGAGGGGGGGGGGGGGTGTTAAAGTAATACTTATAATGTATATAAAGGCCCATTGTTTAGGCCCATTTTTGTATAGCCCACTTAGGCTCTTTTAGTCCCACATCTCCTATCTCCTTTCATGTACACTCTCTCTCTCCTATAAATACCCCCTTCTTGGGATGAATAAAGTTACACATTTTTACTCTCTAACTGTAATTAGTATTAATATCATTACCTTTTCTGCTCTTATACTGCTGTGCATAAATAAGACTAATTGCCCTGAATGAAAGAAGAATAATCATTATACATTTCTTTAGGGATTGTTAATGAACAGACATTTAAGTTTGTAACACATTTTATGATTGAAACAGGGATTTCATCAAGTAACATAGTTACATGCGGGCTTGGGGCTATTCAGGTGACAAATCGACTGAAAATATTTCAAGTCATTTGCATGATCCTTATACAAAACATCAAATATAATTCAGGTTATTGCTACCGGAGTTAACACATGGTTGCTGGATAAAGCTGGTCGTCGAATTTTTCTCATAGTGAGTATGATTTTGTTGTTCTTACTTTTGTCAGACCTTTCTTTATTCTTATCTGAGATTTAACATTTTATTGCTGCATACAGATCTCCACTTCTGGGATGTCAGCTAGTCTTACCCTTGTTTCAGCTTCATTCCTTTTAAAGGTTCTCTCTCATCTGTTTTAGAGAATATATGCCTGGGATTCTGGTTACTGTATTTTTATATAATTATTGCTTAGAAATCGGAAATCGACTGTAGATTAAATGCATATATTATCGATGTGGCAATTTTCTCTCAGGGTTAAATAATTTGTTAACATATGTTTTTGTTTTATTTCAATGCAGGATTCTACTCCAGAAGGCTCGCACTTGCATTCTGTGTTGAGTGTGCTTGCATTGGTTGGACTTGTGGTATGTTACTGTATTTATTAATCTCTATCTTTAATCTTAGTTTCCAATTTTTATTCTCTAAGTTTTCTTCAGGCTTTTGTCATTTCATTCTCACTTGGAATTGGCGCAATTCCTTGGGTCATAATGTCAGAGGTAACCTATACAATCTTGATATTTGAAATTGAGTGTAATAGTTTTTTTCTTTTCAACCTCACCGCAGGATTCTTAGAAACAAAAAGTTTGTGTGACTCCATTTTTTTATTTCACATTTGGTCGACCTAGGCACCTCCACCAAAGGGGGTATTTAGGGGAGCACAACGACATCTAGCCCCTAAACCATGGCTGATGACTGTCCAATGTCTAATGCACATCTCATCGCCGTCATTTAATACTAGGGTGACCAGATCAACATAGCATGTCACTAGATTAAAATAATTCTCCATTATTTTCCATAATCATCATCAAGATATCATTAAGATTCACATCAAAAATGCATGATACAAGTATTTAAATTATCTCGGTGCAAAAATCATATCGAGCATTTCAAATCATCAGCCACCTACCTCGGCTTCCTGTCACTGTAGTACTCTTCGTTCGCCCCGCCTTGTGAAAACGTCTACCTCATCTTCACTCAACCTTAGTGGAATCTAATCTTATAATAAAAAGAGTAAACGACCGAAATACCCTCAAAATATTGGAGAATGCTTTGCCTGCAAACTCCATTCTTCTCTCTTTTTATTATTTCGTAATAGAATTGTGCTGGTGCAGATCCTCCCGGTCAATATAAAAGGCCTCGGTGGAAGTGTGGCGACTCTAGCCAACTGGTTGACAGCATTTATCATCACAATGACGGCCACCCTGCTTTTAAACTGGAGCACCGGAGGTGTGCCCACTCTACCAAACAGCTTTTATCCTCATAATGACTAGAAATTATTGCGTCCACTCGAAAAAAATTATGTCACCGACTTATGCTCTGTTTGGCACGACGGTGGCGGGCGTGAACGCGGTGGTAAAATCGTCATTCGTGAACAGGCACCTAAGGAATTTCATCCACTTTTATGTTCAAGTGGATAAAGTTCCTTAGGTGGGCGTTCATGAATGATGATTTTACCATCGCGTTCACGACCGCCACCACTATACCAAACGGAGTCTTAATTTTCAGCGGCAATATGAACCCTCAAAAGGACAATCATTCTATAAATTATATTTGTCAAAAAACAAAACTGCTGTTTTTTGAAGGCAAAACTTGTAATATGATTGTATTTTTTTTACTAGGGTTCATATTGTCCAAGGACCTCATTTTTCCGTCCATTCATTGAATGCAATAATTTCTCCACAATGACAGCTTCCTTGCTTTTTATGATCCCACTCTCTCCTTACATTCAGGCTGCTGCCATAAAAAAACTTTTCATAGATTATGGCTCCGTTTGGCGTGGAGGTGGCGGACAGGAACGCGGTGGTTATGAACCGTCGTTCGTGAACGCCCGACCTCACCTAAGGAACTTCATTCCTTTTTATGTTCAAAACTAGTTTTCTTTTCTTGGCGGCGGTCATAACCGTTGTCATGCCAAACATATATTTTATGGCGGTGGTGTTTTTGTCCAAACTCACCGGATCAAAAACGCCGGAGCCTATATATGCAGATTTCAGCCATTAACAAAAATCTCCAATTGAGCTATGTGACAGGAACATTTGCAGTCTACGCGCTCGTGTCTGTCTTCAGTCTAGTGTTTGTGATCGCCTGGGTGCCAGAAACCAAGGGGAGAACACTCGAGGAAATACAGTGGTCGTTCCGATGAGCTCGACGCCCGCATTATTCGCCTGGCATCCAGCCATTCCCAAAACAATTATGGAAGAGAAGACCCAGGTACAGATCAAAAGCTGCAGCAGACCTGGCGGTTGGTTCAATCATGCATATGGTGTGATGATTCACGCCACTGAAGAGTTCTTGATTGCAATGGGAATGGGAGGAAATTTAACATTCATGCATATTAATTCTACAATGTTATTCAATTGCTCACATTATCACAGAACAAATGATATATAATAATAATAATAATAACCTAAATGGAACTTCATATATTTATAATTAGATGATAAACAGCAGACGGGGAAAGTTCGATCACTCGTCGGTGGCTTGGGGGTTGACGAGTGCGAGGAATTCCTTGAGGCGGCGGTTGTAGGCGCAGGGTCGCTCCAGGTGAACAAGGTGGCCTGCCTTCTCTATGGATTGCAGTGTGGCTTTGTCTCCTAATTGACTGGATTCAAATGAAGAATTTCAGGTACAAATAAATAATCAATCTTTATCTATATACTATATGTACCATTTGAAAAATAAACATTTTCTTAGTAATTTAAACAACAACTGTAGCTAGAGTTATTATCAATCTGAGTTTGAGCTTGGCTTGAATTTAACTCTTAGAAATTTGACCCGACTTGGAATCAACTCTAGCTCTCAAATGGATCCGAGCTTATTTCAAGCCAACTTCAATTTTGTCGAATCTTGAGTCAACTTAAAATGATTTCAAGCTGGCTCGAAATTTTTATGATGAGCAACTATAGTAATTCAGAGCGAGAAAATCATGCACAAAGTCAAGATAAAGCACCAAGAAATATGAGGAATTGAATGACAATCTAGTGTCAACATAGGTTGTAATAGGGGCGCAAGGAGGTGGAAAATTCTCAAATCCTAATGACAATCTATAATATATTATTATTATTATTATTATTATTATTATTATTGCTACAAAGGAGGAAATAAATTGGTCATAAACTCTTGATATGACCTAGGCTTCTATTTCCACCTCAATTTTTTTGTTTATTTCAATTAATATATTAACTTTACTCTTTAATAAATATTTATTAGTCCTTTTAGATAAATAAACAGCATATTAAGTTTTAAATCTACTAAATCATCTATTTTTCTTCCCTCAATTTAATATAATTAGATATCTATTAAATTAGCTCTGGTCATTTGCTACTGAGAGGGAGAGAAAGAGAGAGAGATGCTTACTCTTTCATGGTCTTGGCAAGCTCCAAGTTGAAGATGTTGTCATTTTCTCCCCATAGAAGAAGTATATTATTCTACAACCAAGTCAAGCGAAAAAAGTGCATTTAAAAACACAGATATTTATAAAATATATGAGATAATAATTATAAATATCTATTAAAACTAAAATAGAGATATTTGGCTAAGAATGTTTCTTTGTAAAAAAAAAAGATTTAGCAATATCTCAAGCATATATCAGTTGCTTTCAAAGAAGAAATGTCCTTTACAGTGTATTGCTGCAGGGGCATTTTTATACTTTCTCCTCTCTCTCTCTCTCTCTCTCATATGCAAGTGAGCACAATAGTTTTACAAAAGAAAAATAATATATATATAAACACACACACCAGCAAAATTGTTTGGCTATTCGCAGACTTCTGTGGTCTGCGAATAACCAACCGGCGCAAAACTGACAGGCTATTCGTAGACCACCAGCAAATGAATATGATCGTTTAGATCTTGATCGGAGGGTTCAAATTCGCCTGATGGGCCTCAATGTTACATCAAAAAAGGCTTCCATACATCTTTGTATATATAGTATAGATATATATATATATGATACCTGAGTCAAGGGAGGAGGAGGCTGGTCATCCTGCTTGTTGCTGATTACTAGAGCCTCCAGCAGCTCCGCCCTCTCATTCCTATTGTTAAACATCGCCTGCGCAAAGACCACAACTACACCTATTACTTTTAGTCATACTTCATAAAAAAAACATGCTAACTATAAGTATCCCCGCACTAAAGGAATATGCGCATAATTTTCAGTTTAGTAATGGCAGTACTTTGGCGGACCGATGTGGTCAATGTTTTTCTCCCTTCATACATTTCAATTAATTTATTTTTCTATATTTTTCATTTTATTTTTCTTTCGTGTTTATATATTCTTATTTAAGATAGGACATTAGTGAGGCTATGATTAAAGATAGAGCGTAGTGGCGACAGTGGATCCATATAGCCGACCGCACTATGATGGGATAAAGGCTTAAGTGTTGTGGTTGTTGTTTATATATTCTTATTTAGAACTTATTCTGTTTGAATGGCCTAAATTTGTTTTTATTGTAAAATGTTAAAACCCTCCTTTAACGCTTTAATATGTAATACATAAACTATTATCTCTGCACTATATAATAATGAAAATTATTTTAGTTAATGATACATCTAATACTATCAAAAATATCATTAAAGTACTAAGATATTATATTATATAAATAAAATTTTTGACACGTTTGTTATACTTTTTTAAACTATCTTACAGGGTGAGAGAGTGAATACATGCACATGTATAATGTATTTATTTGTAAAGGAGAAATTATTCATCAAATTTGAATACTAAATATGGAGAACATCAACCACAATCAAAATATTATCATTCATTTGAGAGTCATGTTGCAAAAGCAGTCGGATACTATGAATATGAATGAATATGCGCTTTTTAGAGTGTGTGCCGGCACATGTGTGAGCGCCCACACATGTGTGTGCCGGCACATGGGTGTGCAGGCACGTGTATGTGTGCCCGCACATGTGTGTGCGTGTGCCCGCACATGTGTGAGTGTGCCCGCACATGTGTGTGCCAGCACGTGTGTGTGCCCGCACGTGTGTGTGTGCCCGCACGTGCGCCCACACGTGTGTACCACCCCTATAAATTCCCCCAATTTACAAAAATGCCCTTTACGTTAGAAATATGAATGGAAAATGATAAAAATAGCCGAATTATTTTATGATATTTTCATTTTATCCTTTTTTATAATAATTTCAGATTAATCACAAAAGGTAAAATATAACGCACCTCTTTCAATGTAGAGTTATTACAAGGGATAAAATTGAAATATTATAAAATAATTTAACATATTTTATCACTTTTCATCTATATTTCCAAAGTAAAAGATCGCACCTTTCAATGTAGAGTCGTTACAATGGGTAAAATTAAATAGGGCACTGTTATTAGCATCGCAGTTTTGGCTAGTCGCACCGCACTTTGTACTATTTTTTCGCACCTTTTGGAAATACGCCTTGTACATGCATTTTTAGGAAAATTGTCCAACACGAAAGTTGTAGATTTCGACGAGATCTACAACTTTCGTGTTAAACACTTTTCCTAAAAAAGCATGTACAAGACATACTTTGGGAATACATCCAGATTTCGCGCCTTTTAGAAATACGCCTTGCACATGCATTTTTAGGAAAAGTGTTCAACATGAAAGTTGTAGTTCTCGTCGAAATCTACAACTTTCGTGTTGGACAATTTTCCTAAAATGCATGTACAAGACGTATTTCCAAAATGTGCGAAAAAATATTAGAAAGTGCAGTGCGACTAGCCAAAACTGCGGTGCTAATAGCAGCGCGCATTAAATATCATTACATAATTTGACAGATTTTATCGTTTTCCATCCATATTTCTAACGAAATGGGTAATTTGAAAACCGGAGAAACTTAATTTTGAAAGATAGAGGGGTGCAACCTGCAATGGACAAATATGTGAACTATTCTCACAAAGGCATGAACGCACGTTAACTGTGTACTGCGAGTCTAATAAGTAAGATGGTAGGTTTACATATTCATTGATAATTCTTTTATATTTTATTTATAAATAAAAAATGCACTTGAGAGTTAACAGTCACCATGCTTTCAGCCGGCTCGAAAGCTCGACGAGCCAGTTCAAAAAAAGCTCGAGTCTATGGAGCTCGAGCTCACTTAATGTTGTTCGTCAGCTCGTGAGCTTTTTATTTTTGCATTTTTGCAAAGAAAATATAAAAAAATAAAGAACTTTAGGCTCGAGAGCTCGACTAGAGCTCTCAAGCTCGAAACTCAAGCTCAATAAGTAGGTCTTGAGCTCGAGCTTGAACCAGGCAAAATTAGCTCGTCGAGCTCGAACTCAAAATGTTCAGCTCGAGCTTGAAAATTTTGTCAAGGTCAACTCGAGGTTGACTCGTTTGCACCCCTAGACGCAATGTCTCTTGGAGCAAAAATAGCCACATTTTTCTTGCAATAAATCTTGACTCTCAACAAATTTGAGGGAGACAGCATTGATGAATGAAACTAGGACCGCATTTAGAAGGAACCGACGTGTTATATAACAATAGAAGCAAGAGTCATCACATCGAGCATTCTTTCATATAGAAATTGATTAATTGTCACCTATATGAAAAAGGCTCCTCAAGCATTGATGAAGACCTGCGTGTTCTTCGCATTCTTAACTAATCAACTAGAAATTATCACTACAACGTCAAGACCGACTCATTATTGATTCGTGGGTCGCGTGTTTACCTAAGACAAGACTTTACACTGGAGATACTATAAATACTCATTCCAAACTTTAATAAAATATTCGTAGAATACCTCGAGCAGAACCTAGCCCAAACACAAAATCCCAACAAAATCACAATTGTGACTACTTTAATCTAAACTTCAAACATTATTATATTACTGCGTACCTTGAGGTAGTCCCGGTGGAGGAAGTCGGGAAACCACAGCTTCTTATACGCCGCCACCTTCAAAAGCGCCTTCAACCCCTTCACCGTCTCCGGCAGCAGCAGCTCCTTCGACGACGAGAATCCCAGACGCTCCATCGTCTCTGCACTTATCGAATCCGTCATCGCCGTCACCGACCCGGACACCACTATCGCCTTCACGAGGTCCGGCCTAGCCACCGCCATGTTGAACGCCACCATCCCGCCGTAGCTGAACCCCACCACCGTGCAGACCGTCACCCCAAGCCGCCCGAGCGCCGCAGCAAGGCACGCCGCCTGAAACTCCGGCAACCTGCCCGCAGCCCCCGTCGTGGACCCCCCGAAGAACAGCAAGTCCGGGACGTAGACCGAGTAATGCTTCGCCAAAGCTCCCACCTGGATCCAGAGTTCTTCGATTAATTAGTATCTGAATACAAAAGATTTTGAATGCATATACGACGCACCCCATAATTACCTGGAACTGCCACGTGACGATGCCCTCGGCGGCGAAGCCATGCACGAGCACCACCGCCGGTTTCTCCTTCTTCCTCCTCTTTGCGATCACGCTGCTTCTGTTGTCCCCGCTGGTTTTTCCCACGGGGAAAATCTCTTTGGTGACGTTCTTCTTTTGGGGAATTTTGTCTTTGGGGACCCAGAAAGCCATGACTGTGCCGGGCTCGATCTCGACGGTGAACTGCCGGAGGCCGGCGAGCTTGACGAGTCCGTGGAGAAGAGGCTTCTGCGCTTCCACTAAGTTCACCATCCTCACTTCTCCTCTCTCTCTGTTCCTCACTCTCTAGCTAGCTACTGCTCTGCTTCGGTTTGGATGCATGGAGATCCCGGGGGATTTATTGGGAGAGGGTGATGGACCGCCGGCAAAGCGGCGGTTGGTTGTTGGCTGCGCTTTATAGCGAGCCAGATAGGCGGGGAGAGATGGGCCCTCTCTTGTGTGTTAAAGAAAAAAAAATCCTCGATCGATATTGGATCAGGCAGAGATATTCAGCAACTCCATTCAACTCTCCGGCTTAAATAATGTACACGCTTCATAATTTCTTCAAAGGGGGGAGGGAGCTTCAAATTCTTTAGCTTAATGGAGATGGATTGCTTCTATTAATAATATACTTAATTTGGGATTCGATCAACTGCTCTGCCTACTGAACCAAATATTTGCGTTGACTCGAATGAGAGTTTATATATATATGATCAGGGAGAATAATGTCTGGTAAAAAGGTCAGCATTGGCTTGGAAGAAAAAATTACGGTAATGGCCACTAGAATAATTAATTGTGGCAAATGTCAATCAATGAGTTGGGACAGGCAGTAGATGGAGTAGATTTGGCTCTTTGATAACTTAGCTGTCAAGCCTTTTGCTTCCAAAATTGGCTCTTTGATAACTATTGTGCTCACTTGCTCATAACGCGGGTTCATATTAGTTGCGATAAATACTAAATAAAATACAAAACAAGATAACAGATACACGAGACCGTGTAGAAATGACCGTGCAGAGGCATTTGTGGACTCGGATCGTTCGGATGGAGGCTAAATATGTTGAAAACTCTCTTCTTGTGGAGGAAGGAACGAAATCTCGAGAGTAACTCACGAAATACAAAAGTAATTTTAAAAAAACTCACAATTTGGAAAGTTATTGGAAGGAAGAAGATTAAACAATACACAAACAAATGTAAGAAAAAATCTACATAAACGACATTTTCCCCCCTATTGATTTCTCTTTTTTCTACATGGTTTCTTCTATCTAAATACAAATAATTAATACGGCTTTTATAAACCATCAAAATTCAAGGTAGCCACACACGAATAGCTAAAAATAGAAAACAGTTAAATGAAGAAAATCAACTCAAAACACTTTCTACCTCCACTATTTCCACCGTTAACTCCACGATTCTCATGCTGAATTGATTTGAGTTTATCAACAAAATCAACGCCTCATGCGAAAATAAATGTGAGCGGGTCATCGGGACTGTCGATCTCCTCGCGCTTCGTGATCTCAATCAGAAATGATGTCAAACTACAATATACCTAAAGATACATTCATAGACGGATAATGTTATCCCAAAGGCCTCGCTTGCTCTCGTTTAGAATGCCACTAGAAAAAACTAATTGTCGAGGTGTTTGGTTGGAATATTATGCGCGGAAGAGTTATTTCTAGGAAAGGAGAAGTGGGACGCTTATCATGTGGGTTCCATAGATGCCGACGTGTCTTAATATCACAAGCTTACGACAGCTAAAATTGGTTGCTCTGGGAATAGCAAATAAAAATTCCGTCAGTTGGCTCGAATCTTGACCATCACTTGAAAAAGCGAACACAGATTTGGCTCGAATTGAACGGCCGAAATAATCCATGAGTCAATGCATCGATGGAAGAAATTTATCAATCGGGTTTTGTAATAGGACCGCTGGACCGGATTAAATGCTTGTTGAACCCTAATTTGACCTGGGAGGTGATGAACATAACTCATCACTGACCTAACAACCTTGTAGTTCCTTCTTACAACCTTTTTTCTATATTGCTCTTCATTTCAAAAATTTTGAACCTTGATTCCTTCTCCCAAGGATATATATATATATTGTTACGGGCCGCTAGACGTTCTTATTAGTCCGGTAGAATTGAACCGTCTCAGCTCTAGAGTGAGCCGAGCGCGCAATCAGTCAAAGTAAAGTGAGACAGCTGACAATAAGACTTTTTATGTGGAAAACACGGAAAGGATAAAAAAATCACAGGGACCGGATCGGTACCGACCAAATTTCACTATATCTTTGGTATTACAAGTTGTAGAATGCAAGAGGGTGACATGCCACCGCTCGTTGCAGGGGATGCAAAGAAGGTTGAGAAAGAGGGAAATCTCTAAGGAGAAATGAGATCTTCAAGAGCCTAAGAGAGATCATCAAGTCACCTTCGGAGGAGATCTTCGAAGGAGAAGGGGATCTTCGAAGACTGAAGAAGATCTTCGAAGGATTCTTCGAACGTCAAAGGAGAACTCTGAAGAATCTTCAAAATAGCTCTCTCGGGCGCTGAAGGCAAGATCATTTCAAATAAAGACTCTGGGCTCCTTTTATAGGCTTGGGCAGAGGTAGTCTGGTAATTTTTCCATTGTAACCAGCGTAACCACTTGACGGAAGAATCACGCTCGTCGATTTGGAGCACACGGATCGTCATTTTTTGGATATGTCTGTCTTGCCCCCGGGCAGTTTCGGCAGCTTCGATGATGACAATGACAGCAACGAACAAAACCTGCAATTTGAGAAATCAAGAATGTTAACTGTTGCGCGCACTGCGAACTTGGAAACGTCCAGCGTGCGTCATGCAAGTAGAGGTGTTCTGAGCGTGTCGTGAACTCGAAGACGTACGGTGGGCGTCGCGCATTTGGGAGCGTTCGACGTGCGTCATGAAATTGGAGGCGTTCAGCGCGCGTCGTGAACTTGGAAGCGTTCAGCGCGCGTCGTGAACTTGGACTTAGGAGGTATAGTCAGGCGATACTGGGGAGGTGCGGCCTCGCCGTACCCCAAGGGGGTGCGGCCGCGACCGTACAGAAAAAAGTGGTTGCGGATTTGGTCGCACCCCAATGGGGTTGAGGCCGCGACCGTACCGAAAAAAAAGGTAAGTGCGGATTTGGCCGCACCCCAAGGGGGCGCGGCCCCGCCATACCTCAAGGGGGTGTGGCCTTGGCCGCACCCCATAGTGGGGGGTGCGGCCAAGGGAGTGCGGCTTTGGCAGCACCCCAAGAGGGGTGCAGTCTTGGTCGCACCCCGGCGGGTTGGCTGCACCGTGGTGGTGCGACACAGTTAGCCTGGCGGCCGCCGCGCGGTTGTCTTTGTTTCAGAATCTTGATTTCTTCAGCATCATCGCCCGTGATAATGATATCATCCACATAGACAATAAGAGCAGTGAGTTTCTCATGTTTGTGCCTTACAAATAAAGTATGATCGGCATTGCTCTGGGAGTATCCAAATGTCACCATAGCTCTATGAAATCTCCCAACCAGGCCCGAGGAGACTGTTTTAAGCCACATAAGACTTTCTTCAACCTACATACCTTACCCATAAATCCTGTCAGGGTAAGAGCAGGTGGTAACGACATGTAGACTTCTTCTTCCAAGTCCTCATGAAGAAATGCATTTTTCACATCTAACTGGGTCAAAGTCCACCCTTTGCAGGCAACACACGAGAGCAAAACTCTTATAGAATTCATCTTCGCCACAGGGGCAAAGGTTTCTTGATAGTCAATCCCCATGGCCTAAGTATAGCCCCTAGCCACCAATCGAGTCTTGTATCGCTCAACAACACCTTGAGAGTTATGCTTGACGGAGAACACCCACTTACACCCTACCACAATCTTGCCTGGTGGTAAAGGGACCAAGTCCCATGTGCAATTCTTTTCCAGCGCCAACTTCTCCTCACGCATAGCAACTTGCCACTTTTGGTGATCAATAGCTTCCTGCCAAGTTGAGGGGATAAAAATGGAGGAGAGAGAGAGGCAATAAAGAGTTTATGTAAGGGAGATAATAAGTTATAGGACACAAAGTGGGACATCGAATGTTGGGTAGAGATACAATTACCTTGAGTGCCTAAAGATGGATCTGATGTTGGAGCGGGTAGCCCGAGAGAAGCCGATGTACCTGGAGCCCTTTTCCGTCGAGTATACACCTGTAAAGGTGGAGCGGTCACAGGAGTGGGAGTAGGGGTAGATACATATGTAGACAGAGCAGGCATGGGCACAAAAGGAGTAAGGGTAGGAGTAATAGTGGGATAGGAAGGAGGAATGGGTAGAGGAAACGAGCTCACTTCCACTGGGTAAGACTCCCCCTGAAGTGAGGGCTCGTAGTAGGACTCAGACTCCCGGAACGTGACTTTCATAATAACAAAGGTCTTTTTTGAAGCTGGATGGAAGCATTTATATCCTTTCTGGGTAGGAGAGTACCCAATAAAGATACACTTGAGGGCACAAGGATCAAGTTTGGACGTGGGATGCACATGGACAAAACACACACACCCAAAGATCCGAGGAAGGAGATGTGTGGGAGAGACAGCAAGAGCCTCAAGAGGGGATTTATGGCCAAGAACACGAGTCGGCAAACGATTAATAAGGTACGCCGTAGTGAGAACCGCATCGCCCCAAAAATACTTAGGGAGGTGCATTTTCAGAAGGAGGCAGCGAGCTACCTCTAGAAGATGACAATTCTTGCGCTCGGCGACCCCATTCTGAGCCGGGGTGTAGACACAGGATGTCTGATGTATAATTCCCTGATCACTGAGATAACGCTCAAAGGAAGAGTCACCGTACTCACGACCATTATCACTGCGCAAAACTTTAATAGAAGCGTTAAGCTGAGTAGCCACCATCTTATGAAAACGTTGAAATAAGGGAAAAACATCATTCTTGTTTTTCATTAAGTAGACTCGCGTACAATGAGAAAAAACAATCAATAAACGTAAAAAACTAATGGAAACCAGAAATAGAGGCAACAGGGCAAGGACCCCAAACATCAGTATGAACCACAACAAAAGGAGAAGCACTAGGAGTAGATACATGATTAAGAGAAGCATGATGATGTTTACCAAGAGCACACACATCACATTTAAAAGCATTCAAAGATCCATTCGACATATTCGAAAATAAAAGATGCATAGTATATAGAGAAGGATGGCCCAGGCGGCAGTGCCAGGAGTCCACAAAGGTCTGAGTTGCAAAAAGAGCGTGCGGAGAAGAGGCATAGTTAGATGGGTCAAACAGGTAGAGACCATCACACAGTGCACCAGATTCAATCACCGTCCCCGTCTTCAGGTCATGAAAGACACACGAGGAGGGAAAAAAGGTTACTGAGTAATTCATAGAATTAGTAAGGTGACTAATAGAAAGCAGGTTGCGGGTAAACTTAGGAACATGAAACACCGAAGAGAGAGTGAGGGAGGTGCAAGGAATGGATCCTTTCCTGGCAATAGGAGACAAAGATCCATCAGCAATGCTGACTTTGTCCCCTACCGGACAAAGGGCTATAGGGCACAAAACCTGTAGCAGAACCAATCATGTGGTCTGTGGCGTCGGAATCAATGATCCACTGGGTGGGAGAGCAAGCAATGGCAGAGTGTGAACCTGGAGTCCCCTGGTGGATATATGAAGAGCTGGCAGACTCAGATGAGTGGTCAAGCATGAACCGACAGAAGGCTTGAATCTCCTCAGCAGACAGAGCAGAAGGAACCTCAGGGATAGTAAGTCCACTAGAAGAAGCAGGATCATCAACGGCATCCGAGAGATAAGCTGAGCGAGACGGAGAAGATCGACCCGGAGTGTGGCCAAAGCCACGGCCGCCGCGAGTAAGACCCCCTCGAGGAGGAGGAAATACATGAAGCTTAAAGCAAGTGTCCCGGGTATGGCGTGCTTTCCCACAATAGTCATATGTCAAATGGTCCTTGTCCATAGAATTGGGCCTAGAGTCATGGATAGAGCGGCCAGTAGGACTGAACCGAGCAGCAAGGGCAGAGCCCTCAGCAACAGTGTCTGGTAGATGAGTCTGTCGGCGATCATATTTTTGCTGAACCAAACTATACACCTCAGATAGGGAAGGGAGAGGAGAGCGTCCAAGAATCTGAACACTGATGGGATCAAGGTCACGATGGAAACCATGAAGAAACTCGAAAATCCGGTTGTGTTCCTCCCATGTACAGACCAGCCCCTCATCCTCTGGGGAGACAAGAGTAAGCGAATCGAAATGATCATACTCTTGGTAAAGCTGGGTAAACTCCAGGTAGTATGCAGCGGGTGGGCGATCCCCTTGGCGCAAGAGAAAAATTTGTCGCCGCAATTGAAAAATCTGAGCAGCATTCCCATGACAGGAATAGGTAATCTTGGCACGCTTCCAAATGTTGACCGCAATGTCCAGAAATAGCTAGTTGCGAGCAATAGACTCCTGCATAGAGTTGGTCAGCCACGACATCACTAAGGAGTTCTCGGATTCCCATGAGGGCCAATCCGGAGAGGTAGTAGTAGGTGCCCTGGTAGTACCACTGATGTAACCAAACAGACGGCGGCTCTTGAGCGCCAGAGTAACGGAACGAGCCCACGAGGAGATAATTGGTTTCATCCAACTGAATGGTAGTAATTTGAGGAGTCCCGTGATCATGGGTGGCACGAAGAGTTCCAATAGAAGGCAGAGAATCTTGAGGGGCACTCCCACCGGAGGAGACATCCGGAGTTTCACCACTTCCCGACATAGAAAGCGAGGAAAAGAAAACACCGGGCTGCTAAAGTAGAAGAGTCTCACTCATAGAAAGAGGAGAAGCAACGGAGGAGAGCAATCACGCATGGAGAGGAAGAGACATCCTCGCAAGAAGGGGAAACAGACACCGGAGGAGCAATCCATGCATGAAGCCACCGTCAGAAATGGCTCAAGCAGCCATGCGGAGGAGGAGAACGGCCGGCGCCGACCGGCGCTTGCGGAAGGATGTGGGAGCGTAGGTTTGCGCTAGGGCTCGGCGACGCGCGGTCGGCAGACGAGCGAAGGAGGGAACGCGGTCGGCAGGCGAGTGAGGGAGGGGACGCGGTCGACGACTCCGCGGGACCTTGCGGGGATGCGATCAACGAATCGACAGGATCTGTAGTCGATAGCGAGGTCGCGGAAGACGGACGAGCGAAAAAATTAGGTTACGGCTAGCTCAAATATCATGTTGGAGAATAGAAATGTGGAATTAATTAATTGAAAGGAGGCTCTCTCCTATATATAGGAGGGAGATACATCATGGGCAATAAAGAAAAAATACATGAAAATAACATAATTCCAATAGTACTTGTTAATAGTATTTTATCTTAGATACTCTTCGGATTTATTTTGGGATATACATGACTCATTTTTCATCTATTTGCTATATTAACCTTTTTTACTTTTAAAGCATTTAATTATAATTAGTACACATAAAAATAATTTTTTTTATAAGATATGAAGATCCGACATATTAAAATCACTGACATGTCCTCGACTTCCGACATCCGACATTTAAAAACTCAATCTGACATGCATGTCGCTGACATCCGATATCTACAACTTTGCATGGATGTCAATGTTACAAAAAGTTGTTGCCCTTTCAATAACGGAAACTGAATATATTGTTGCGTCTGAAGCTAGCAAACAGTTGATATGGTTGCAGGGCTTACTGAAGGAGCTCGGTTCTGAGCAAGTCGGTTGCATCCTATTCAGTGACAGTCAGAGTTTCATTCACTTGGCTAAAAATTCAACAATCATTCTAGAACCAAGCACATCAGATATCGATATCATCACATGCGTTCCTTAATTGAAGAAGACACCTTCAGATAAGAGAAGATACATATTGATGACAACCCAGCTGATATGTTTACAAAAATCGTGCCTTGTGAAAAGTTGGAGTTTTGCTCAAACTCAATTGGGTTGATTGCTACTAGATAACTAGTGTTGCCACCATGATACGCAGTGTAAAGGTTTTGTTTTTGTGTGAGGGGATCAGTCCTAAGTGGAGGATTGTAATGCTGGTGGGACTGATTGGATCAGCTCATCTGAACCGGTCCGGTTCATCCCCCCCCCCCCCCCCCCCCCCCCCCCCCCACCCACCCAATGACGAATGGAGTAAGGTACGGGATATCCCCCGATTCATTCTACTCGAGTGCACAACAGAAGAAAGTGTGAGGAGTTAGGGCGTGCGATTTCGGTGATCGTGGAGGATCTCGGCTTCGGTGATTGTGGAGGAGGAGATCCTGGGACCGGCCATCGTGGAGAGGAGTAGACTAATCCCTGGAGGCGACCTTGGCGTGGAGATCGTGTGCTTCAAAGCGTCGTAAGGGCTAGATCACCATCTCATTCGGTTGGCAAGGAAGAGGGATTGCAAGGTAGTCGTTTACCGGCTCTTCTTCCTGAAGGAGGAGAGATATCTCTCCATGTTGTTCCACCCCATTTCCGGCTACGATCCGTAGTCGAGGTTCGCACCCTCCCTAAATCTTTTGTTGTACTTTCTTTGAATTCTAGGGGAGCTTTGAGGTATTAGTTAAGTAGTGTCTAAGCAAAATTTGCTAGTTTCTGTGATGATTGTATGTAAAGGTGCTTCATAGTATTGGTCAGTAGAGGATCAAGCGGAGCACGTAGTCCTCTCTTTATATTTGTATTGTAATATCGTGGTGACAGGTTATGCTTGAGTTTTATTCCCCATGAGGGTTTTCCAAGCTGGTTAATACAAAAGAATTTGTGAACTTGTGTTTTCCGCTGTGATTGTTGATGCTACCGTTTACCTGCGATCCTAACACTGTCCATCTCACATTTTTGACATGGGCAAGAATCTTCATTGTTGTTTACCTTTGGAAGGGGTTTTGGGATGTTTTAGACCCTTCTCAAAACACCTCGCTGTTAGACATTTAGCCTGAACACCAGCCACCTTCCACCTAAGTTATCTAGCGTGTAGATTTGACCTGACTTACTCCGGTGTGACTGAGCCTTTGTTGATGACACAAGTCACACAATATTTAAATAAATTCTCCTATGAAAGAGTAAAGAGAATAGCATAATAATAGCAACATTTTCATATTTTATTTTGACAATTGGACTACGATATTTTTCAGATCCATCAAAACAAAATTTAACTTATCAAGATGATCCTTCGGAGGAGTACCTTCCTTCATGTATAGGTGTTGCTTCATATATAAATTGTCGGTCATGATTTTTGACATGTACAAAGACTCCAATTTCATCCTTTGACGGGTTGAAGTAGCTTTGCTTCGAACTTCCACAAAAACTTCATCCGCCGAATACAGATGGATCGCTGAGCGTGTTTTCTCCTCGTGCTATTGTAAACGGCATCCTCCATTGTAGCAGACCTCTTCCTAGAGAGAGGCATCCAGAGGTCCCTTTACTATCATTTGGCCGAGAAAGGCTTGTGGCATAATATGAGAGGATAGAAGGTCGCCTCGTGAACTCGGCTCATCTACTACGTCCGTGTCCAATTCTAATATTGGATAAGGCACTCAGATCCGCTTCCGCTGGAATGTCCTATGTCGCCCCGTGGGGATCGCACGAGTCCGCTCGCAGTATTTTAAACAGGAAGAGCATCTTCATGAATCAAATGTTGAAGTTGTTCCTCCTAGTGAATTTCTCAATTTGCATACTATTTGTTGTCATTTGCCCCCTCCATTAGCAGATCATAGAAGAATAGACTCAAGATGAATCTGTCTTTGATATCAATATGTTACTGATATCAAGCAAAGATCAAACAAACACAGAAAACAACAAAAAATTAATGTGGTTCAAATGGGATATGCCCGTAGGAAGCATCAAATTCATTAGATAAAAGGGCGAATATTAACAAGGAGAGACGTTCAGTTGCAATATTTTACTATAACCATAATATAAGTGTCTTTTATAAACAATTATATACATACAAATATTGCTAAAATACTCCTCCAAGAACATCATTAGGATAACCCCGTACCAAAAATCACAGAAAAAAATATTTGGTCACCCACTAACTCTGTGTAGTGGATTTTTCATGAAACCGCACGTGCATGATGTCATATTGAGAATGAACATGAGTTAGGCTTCAAATCATATAACTAACACTTTCATAATTGCGCATTAAGCAATCACTATTGATGACAGAGGTATACATCATTATCGTTCTAAAGTATAGAAACATCTAATCACTTGGAGAAGCATGAAGCAAACAGTTGTTGGTCGTTATAGTGTTGAAAGAAAATTTAGAACCAATGTTGACTTAGGCTCCATTTGGCATGACGGTGGCGGTCATGAACACGGTGGTTATGAACTGTCGTTCGTGAACATCCGTCCTCACCTAAGGAACTTCATCCCCTTTTATGTTCAAAACAAGTTTTTTTTTTTGTGGTGTGCTTGGCCGTGATCCGCTAGCTTGTGTGATGCCACAGGGTGCGGTCGGGGCCCCGGCGTCCTGCATCACGTTGTCATGCCAAACATACATTATATGACAGTGGCGTTTTTGTCCAAACTCGCCGGAGCAAAAACGCCGCTCCAAACGGAGCCTTAGCCTAGGCAAAAGGTTAGCTAAAGGGTTCGACGTACAAAGCATGTATAATACGAGGTGGTTATCCTACTAGAACAAGGATGCAATCATATTACAACAAGTTTGTTTTCATCATCTACTTTTGGTTGATGTAGATTGTGAAACTGCTAGATTTTGACTTCATGTTCAATCGCTTGTCTTAAAACAACAACTATACTGACAAAAAATAGTTCTATTAACAGTAATGACACTCATGCACCTTTCAACGGTGATGAATGAGGGGAGGGTAAATTAAGGTGATTTCAAGTAGTTAGAATAAGGCTAATGATAATCAATGGAACACTAAACAAATAATGTGTTGTTTTTTTGTGAGACCATGTGGTGTGCACAACTGTGAAATCAACCCTTCATTTCAAAATATATATATACTAGCATCATCGAACGGGCTTCGCCCGTTCTCGATGCGTCGCTGCGGGCTTCGCCCGAAATCAAGCGGACTTCGCCCGCTTGGCATTCAAGCGGGCTTCGCCCGCCCCCGACTCGCCCCACGAAGAATGTTGCAACCAAGGAGGGGATGCGACATTCGGCGGGCGGCATCATTCGGCAGGACAACATTCGGCGGGCAGCATCATTCGGCGGGTGCCATCATTCGGCGGGCGACAACATTCGGCGGGCGGCAAACGTGCTCAGCTGCTCACGCACGGGCTTCGCCCATGCGACTGCTTCTGCAAACAGGCTATGCCCGAATGTAAATAGGCTATGCCCCAATATAAATGAGTTTCACATATGCTTGACTGCTCTCTTGTGGGCTAAATTGCATATGATTAGAAAGGAGCAAGCAAACGTACAATCAATCGGCGGGCGGCATCATTCGGCGGGTGACGTCGTTCGGCGGGAGGCATCATTCGGCGGGAGGCATCATTTGGCGGGCTGCATCATTCGGGGGGGCTGCATCATTTGGGGGGCTGCATCATTCGGCGGACTGCATCATTCGGCGGGCTGCTACATTCGGCGGATGGCAACATTCGGCGAGTGATAACATTCGGCGGACAACATAAATCGACGGCGGCATCATTCGGCGGGCGACATCATTCGACGGCGGTATCATTCGGCGACAGGATTCGACCTATGGTTAACTTCATTCTTTCTGAGCCGGGCTTTTATCATTAGTTGGCTTGTTGTGTTCTATTTGAACTCAAACAGGGCCAAATATTGGTCTGATATTCAAGTTGTCTTTGAGCCGAAGGCATATTCCTAATTGCAACTATAGATAGATGTGGGATATAAGGATCCCTGCCAACTCGACCACTTTGGAAAACTAAGATTTATTCCATTCTCATTTTCCCAGCCATTCTATGGTTTTTGAATGAGTACAAACCTTCTGAAGTGGGTTGGATAGTGGGAACAAAAGTAGAGGGGAAGAATTTCATCGTACCTGAAACAAATGGAGAGAAGGGATGCGCCGGCAAGGGGAAGTGGTGTTTTGTGGATGTACGTCGCCGGCCAAGCCTTGAGAGGGCGGGATGTCTGGGGTTTCGTACAAAAGGGGAAGAAAGAACATGTAATTGGAAAGAATATGATGTTGAGTCGACTAATTTCAGAAGCGTCAATAAGAATGCATATGAGTAGAAAAAGAAAGCAGTGTACCGAAGAAGAATGTTGGAACAACCCAATTACTGATTTGGGCTAGGATCACTATCTGTTGACTAGGACTAAGTTGACCCCAATGTATAGTCTAAGGGTCAAGGTTTTAGGCTGCTAGAACTTAAGGAAAAGAATAAGTTTCTGCGTTCGACGAACTCCATACTGCGTTCGACGAACTCCATCCTGCGTTCGACGAACGGCATGCTCCAGTTCGACGAACTTGCCAAGGTTCTGCGTTCGACGAACTCTATTCTGCGTTCGACGAACTTCATTCTGCGTTCGACGAACTCAGCTCTGTGGTCGACGAATAAGTAACAAGATGTTCAGATCGACGAAAGTGCTTCTCAGATCGACGAACTCAGTTCTTCCAGCCAGATTTAGCAGTTTATCTCTCAGTTCGACGAAATCCAGTTTGAGATCGACGAACTCCAGATTGTGTTCGACGAATTTATTCAGATCGACGAACTCCAGATTCAGTTCGACGAACTCAACATTCTGTTCGACGAACTCAGTTCTCAGGTCGACGAAATTTCTGCTCAAGTTCATTATTTCAGACAGATCGGTTTTATTCTATTCTCTGAACTAAGATCTCTATCAGCAACGGATCTATATTCCAGATAAGTCAAAGATTATATCCTTCCTTTTATCTTTTCCCTTTCCATTGTCTTCTTTCGAGAAAATAGTCGTTTGACTTATTGAAAAAGGATATCATTTATTGAAAAGGAAAAGGAATTAAAGATTTGCTTGCAGTTCCAAGTAATAATTGATGTAGGCCACCGGAATGAGGCGGACGCTCGCGACTACGAACAACAACGATCAACGCTCCGCTCTCCCAAAACACAACTTAAACGCAGCCCTCGACTAAACTTATTATTAATTTTCGTACGTGTACGGATAGCAACTCCGTGACAAAATCGAATCGTCGGCGATAAGCCGGGATCCGTCAAGCTAAAGGGACGAATGTTTGCGTCCGGTCAAGCGAGTGTGTTGTACCAAAGAAGATCCTCCGAAAAACAAGACTTCGGAAAATAGGAAGATCTTCCCCAACAAGAGCAAAAGAGGTTCGCCACTCCTCGTCGAATAACGATAAATCCTAGAGCGTTCCACTAACCAAATGAAAATAAACGCGAGCAAATAGCGGCGAGAAAATCCGTCACAGATCTATACCACCACAAATAACTTGAGAGAAAATTATCACAATGAGTAGAAACGCGTTACTCTTCCCGGAATCGTAGATCCGGGTTATATAAATCCTAGGTCGTCACGGAGGTGGTCGCCGGAGGAGAGCCCAAAGTTGTAGAGCACCGTCGCCTTCAAATCCGTTCGCCACGAGCAAGACCAAAAATCCGGGGCTGTTTCGTGGAGGTTGGCTTTTGGTGGTCGGCCAAGAGAGAGGAAGGAGAGGGAGGGCCGAACTTGGAGGGGAGATGGGAGGCCTTGGGCTGGCCGAAACCTTTCCTGGAGGGAAAGATGGAAGGGGCGGCTAGAGTAGAGAGAGAGAGAGAGAAAGAGAAGGAAATACCTTGGGCGGCTAGAGTAGAGAGAGAGAGAGAAAGAGAGAGAACACCTTGGGCGGCTGGTAGAGAGAAAACGATAGAGAGAGAGAGGAAAATTCTTAGGGTTTGTTTTTTTTTCTTTATCATCAATTAATTCCTTCACTAATACATGAGGCCATATATATAGGCCATACAAAGGAAAAGGCTACATGCAGCCCACCAAAAGGTTACTAGCACACCAACATTAAAAAGTCTAAAAATACAAAATACAAAGCATAAAATAATACCCAATACTAATTATAATAAAGAGATAAACTAATATATTATTTCATGTGCCACGGGCGGAAGATGTTGCGGCGATGGCGCTCGTCATGGTTGGAGTTGCGCCGTCATCCGCCATCGTCATGAACCATAAGTGCTCCAACATGAACCGTGCCGACTCGAACATAGACCATCAAGCCGGCTCCAATAATCTCACGGCATCTTCCATCGTAGTCTTCAAATTTGCCGCCGCGATCAAAGTAATGCGTCGACGTGGAATCACAAACACGATCACAACCATCTGGCGGGTCCTTGCCTCCATCAATAATCCTCCTGATTATTCTATTCCTTATTCAGAGGATTTGAAATTCAAATCAAAGATATATTCTCTAAGGAAAAGGAAGACCAGCAAGACGAAAGGATCAGAGAGAGTATTGCAGTAAGAAAGAAAAAAAAAGGCTCTCGACCAGAGATGTAATACAGAGAGAGAAATACAGAAAGCAGAAAAGAGAAAGTTTTCAGATCTTCATCTTCAACAGCAGCAATATCATTCTCTGAGAACATCAACAAGATCATTCTCTCAGTTTTCAGCTGCAAGTTCAAATCTTCAAGAGCAACAACAAATCTGAGAAACCTTTGTCTCTCAGATTCATCAGCTATCAAAGGAAGATTTACATTCAAGAGAAAGCTTCATCCTCAACTGTCAACCATTTCTATCAGACAGAGGGAGCTTTACATCAACAACAAATCCACTAGTTTTCTCTAAGATTATTGACAAAGAAGAACTTCATAACCCTCTTTATCCCATCTTGTACAGGGTTATAACTCCCTTCAAAAGTTAACCCCTTTGGTGGCAGGGCACCTGATCAAAAACCTGTAGTTTGGTTGGTGGCAGGGCACCTGATCAAAAACATGTAGTTGGTGTTTGGGCACCTGATCAAAAACTCATTGGTGATAGGGCACCTGATCAAAAACCTAGTGGATTCCTACCAAGGGTGGTAGAAGAGTAGATATACCCAGGTTTATTAAGGAACTACTATAGATCCTTGTGTCCTCTGTGATTGTGTTTATTTTACTGTGCTGTGCTGTTTTCTTTATTTGTTTTTATAACTCACTCAGTACACATATATACATCACTATTTTAACTCCGCTATAAAAATAAGTGAATTTTTTTTTAATACTCTATTCACCCCCCCTCTAGAGTAAATCTAAGATCTAACCTCCCTTTCCTATGATATCAGAGATTACTTTCAACTGATATTAGAGGACTTTCAATTGGTATCAGAGGTTGGTTGATTCTTTACAGGCTAACACCTGAATCAAAAGATCAATTAGATCTTAAGTTTTTTCTCGAGTTTTATTTTTCTAAAAACTCATGGCACAGAGCAAAGAATACTCAAGCACAAGACCTCCTATGTGCAATCTAAATAAGTTTGCATTATGGAAGACAAGAATCAAATTATATATGAATTCTATTGATGAGGATATCTTTAATGTTATTTTGACAGGACCTCCTACTCCTACAGCAACAACAAGCACTTAAACAACAACAATAAATAATATTGTTCCACCTCCTGAGTGGACAGAAGCTTAAAAGAAGCAGAGAAGTGCTGATGCCAAAGCAATGAACATATTGGCACAGACAATGTCTGATGACATTTTCCAAAAGGTTGTGGAATGCACCTCAGACAGGGATATTTGGAATTCCCTCAACAACATGATTGAAGGTTCTGCAGAAGAGTCAGTCTTCATCCAGCTCATCTGAAGATGAAAATGAATCAAATGACAAGGATCAATGCTTGATGGCTATATATGACTCAAGCAGTGAGTCAGAATATGCATCATCATCCAGCTCCAGTGATGATGAAGAAGAAAGAAACTTCTGCATGATGGCTATCAATGCCTCAGGAAACAACTCTGAAGAATCAGAATCAGAAATTGACAGTGATTAGGTAATTTCTACCTTTGATTTCAATTCAAATGAATTCAAAGATGAATTCAAAGCTCTTTGTTTAGATTTAATTAAATCTGAGAAAGAGATAATCTCTCTCAGAGGCAAGTTGGCTGAAATGAACCAATTAAGTGAAGATAATGTCAATCTTAAGAAAGAATTGGATGCCTCCAGAGAACACATTGTTCTCATTGAGAACAAGTTGTCTGAAGCTAAGAAGTTTGAAGAATCCCTCAATGAGAGAAGTATCAAACTGATGGACATCACAAGCACAGTGAATGCCAGACTTAGTGGCAGACTGGGCTTGGGTGCATCATCAAGTGAGTCACATCTTATTAAGAAAAACATCTTATCTATACCAGTAAAATTCATTTCTGCGAAGAACAAAGAGGTAGTAGATGTTAATAAGAATATTTTAAGCAAGGATATTAAGAATAAAGGAATTCAACAGAATTCGTCGAACGGAGCTCGACGAAATCACTTCATTTCGTCGAACGGAGATCGACGAAAGCTGAGCACAGAATTTCAGTATAGTTATTATTCGAACGGCGCTCAACGAAAGCACTTCAATTCGTCGAACGACGATCGACGAATTCATCCAAATTCGTCGAACGGAAAGTATACAGAAAATCTGAATAATTCTTATTCTCAATATACTAAAAATCCTTTTACTGAGTATATAATTCCTCCAAAGACATATCATCCACAAGGCTATAAGGATCAGCTTAAGATGTTTTTCATTTCAGAATTTTGTGAAAAAATAAAAGGACCTAAGGTAGTCTGGGTCAAGAACAACTAACATATTAAATAAGGAGAGGAACACCACCTCTACCAGAGACATTTTGCAGGTACAGGATCACTATCTCAAGCAGTCATTTCTTCCAAGACATTCTTCATTTGTTTGAAGAGCAACAACTTAAGAAGTTCATGACCACCAGGATCAAACTCCCAGTAGCTGATAATAAAGGGATGGGTACACACCCTTAAGACTGAGACAACTGAACAGCTGAGACAAGCTATTAATCTCAGCTGAACCGCTGAGACAAGGCCTTGGGCCGCTGAGAAGCTGTCTGGATCCGCTGAGACCAAACCGCTGAGATGATATCTATTAGATCCAGGGATCGATGAAGACAAGCTCGTTCGTCGAACTGAGATCGACGAAAATTAAATTTTCGTCGAACGCAGTCTGACGAAAGCTAAATATTGGAATCCGGATACCAATCCAACTTGTTCGAGACTGGGGGAGTAGCTTAAGTTACTTCTCTCTTCGTCGGATCCCTAGAACTAAGTATTCCGAGCTAAGAACTGACCCTCACAGGTTGGTAGGTAGCTCCCTAAGAATGACCCACTGGCTGCAGCGAGGAGGTCCCGCCACTAACCCGGAAATCTAACTTGATTTCCCCTCCCAAAAACCAGAGGCTGAGCCTGTCTCAGACAACACAAGGAAGAGAGCACAGGCTCTCTCAAGGGGGGTGGATCTGTGCTGATCTGAGACATAATGGGTCCTATTTATAGGGAAAGACTTCCCAGGGGTAGAATGGTCCGAATGACCTGCGGATAGCGTAACTCCGCCTTACTATTTTGCTAAACGCACTCCAAATTGGTCTGTAGGTAGCCAGACTCCGCTGTCCCGAAGGGCTATGGGCAGACCACCAGGGGTGCCCAGATGATTCTATCCCCCGGAATCTGACTCTACTCGCCGAGGGAGGTACCGGCCTACTCGCCAGGCCTCCTAGCTCTACTCGCCGAGGGAGGTACCGGCCTACTCGCCAGGACTCCTGGCTTTACTCGCCGAGAGAGGTACCGGCCTGCTCGCCAGGCCTCCTGGCTTTACTCGCCGAGAGAGGTACCGGCCTACTCGCCAGGCCTCCTGGCTTTACTCGCCGAGAGAGGTACCGGCCTACTCGCCAGGCCTCCTGGCTTTACTCGCCGAGGGAGACACCGGCCTACTCGCTAGGTGCATTCGGCTCTACTCGCCGAATACGGGTTGTACACAATCCCCGCTCTTTGCGAGCTCGTCAGAGGTCGGAAAGAAGAGTCCAACCTACTATTCGGCGGGGCTGCGCGCTGACAGGGCCTTCTTCTATAAATAGGGTGAGGGTGTACCATGATCCCCTCATTCCAAGATGTCTTATGGGGCGGGTTCTTCTCGGGCTGATAACCGGGTTCTCGCGGACGACGAACCCGAGGCGGCCGCGGTCCTAGACATCCTTGGCGAGTTTTCGACGCCTCACCTCCCGGGTTCCACGAGAAAAAGGAAGCCTAAGAGAAAGAGGGCGGAACCCGAGCAGCGTGAGAAGTCCTCTACCGATCCCGACTCTACGGCCCGGTGCGGTCTCCCACTTAAGAGGCCTACCGCTTCGCCGATCCCTGAAGAGCCCCACGCTGACGTTCCTCGCCGAGAGAATGAGGGCGGGGTCGAAGTCACCACCGGTGGGACTGAGGACGCGAGAGCGCCTCCAGTCCTCACGACCGGCCTGCTGCTCCCTCCTGCTCCTACCGTCCTGACGTTGGGTAAGGCTACGGTTTTCTTCCGATTATATCTACCAGGTCTTGACTTCATGCTCCGTGCATCGCTCTCTACTCGCCCTCCTTCACAAGGGCAACCTGCTGCGGCGCCCTCAACGGATTTGGCGACCGCGTCGTCTTCAATTTTGGGGCGGGCTGGTTCAACTCCGGCTCCTCCCTTGCAACAACCCCTGTTTCAGTCTGGGATAGGTCAGCCCGCCCGCCCAACCTCTGGAGGGAAGTCGCTGACGATGGGCCCCTTGCCGGGGAGGACTGGTGTGGTTCTTCGCCTATCCACCTCCACCGGGGGGTTGCGGACAGATCCACCTCGGCTTCAGGGAGAGGACAACGCGTTGGAGGGTACTCGCCTCGCTTACCTCGTCTCTATTCTTCTTTCCGTCTTACCCTTCTCGCCTGACTTCTCGTCTTCAGGCAGCCACGGGTCCCTTCCGTCTAGCCGTCTACCGTCTTCTGACTCGATTCCGGGGTCGCCGCCGCCAGCGGCGTCCACTCCCTTGAGGGAGTTTCTCGCGGACCCCCCTGCCTTCAACGAGGAGTCATGGACTCGCCTGATGGCTGTCCTTCGGGCCCATGATTCCTTCTTGATGATTATGCCGCCGGCCGAGGTGAAGGCCCAATTGGTCAACCTTGGTGATCGCCTCGCCGAAGTGGAGGGACTTCACGACAACCTGCAGGGTGAAGACGGCCTACTTGGCTGGATGAATGATGCGGAGGCGAGGTTATATGAGGTGGAGACTCGCCAGAAGGCTACCGATGACGATCTTCATCGCTTTGCTCAGGTGGCGGGCACCGTGGGGGAGGCTTCCCTTTTGGAGGAGCACATTAGGCGAGGCGAGGAACGTATCCGCCAAAGCGAAGGGATCCTGGAGAGAGCTCGCGAAGACTTGCGTGCGGCCCAAGGCATCGCCTGGAGAGCTCGCCACCCCCAACGTCCTCGCCGTCGGGGCCGCGGTCCGGTGCATCGTGGTTGAGATCTTCAGGGATAGTCCCTGTTCTTTCTTTTGATTTTTTGAGAGCCTGCTCAGCAATCTAACTCGCGACCCACGGGTCCTTGTAATCCTCAGGCGTCCTTTTATGTCCCTTTACTTGTACTCGCGCTAGGCGCCCCAAGAATGTTTATCATATATTTACATTTGTTCTTTTTGTGCTTGTATGGTGTGCTTCCTTCGTTCGTTATTTTTCCTTTTTCTGATGGGCATGCATTCTTTCTATATCTATTCGCTGCTTAGGGCCTACTCGCCACGCTAGGTGATCTGCTCGCGCGCGGTTAGGCCTGGGGGCAGGGTCTATAAATAGAGGGTCCTCCTGCGCTGGTAGGTACGCTTCCCTACCCCTCCCAGGCATCCTATCTCTGAACCTCCTCCACCGAATTCCCTTGCTCCTACTTGCGGCCCGCTATGGGGAAAGAACCATCCGAGGAGGGGCGCGCCTTCTGCGTCCGCAATTTCAGGGCGCACAACTTTCCCAGCTCGCAGACCCTCGGCGAGGAGTTGGCGGATGTCGAGAAGCGTTACCTGCCTCCGGGCTACACCGCGAGGCGGCCAGGACCGGGCGAGTTTCTCAACTCGCTGTATAGTGGAGAGCTCGCCATTCCCTTGGCACGCTTCCAGGTAGGATTGAGGCTGCCCCTGTGGCCTGAGGTTCGTCAAGTCTTCCGGTATTTCGGGATGATCCCTGCGCAGGTCAACCCTAACGCGATCAGCGTCCTGGTCGCTTATGCCTGCTACCTCCGCGGAGAGAAAATAGAGTTCAACCTCTCCACCTTCCGCAAAGTGATGACCCTGAAGGCGACCAGCGACGGCACCTTATTTTTCACCAGCGTGTGCGTCAAGGTTGCCGAGACCTTCAATAAGGTCCACCATTGGACGGACAAATTCGTCCTGGTGCGAGGCGACTACAGCAACATTCCCTTCGCCCCCATCCAGAAGACGGAGGCAGAGTACCGACCGCCTCGCCTGAGGGGGGACGCGCTCGAACTCTACCGTTTCCTGAAGGACAAGGTCTTGGACGTCGTTTTCCTGCGGCAGGGCGTGGATCGACTCGCCTTCGTTAATCCGGGAGCGGGTAAATCTTACTCGCCTCGCGGTATTGGTTATCTGTTCCTGGTGGGGGTGGTTATTAACTGCCTCGTGTTTAAATGCAGGAGAGCGCACCGCCCCCTCTTACCCCCTCATGACGCTTCTCGGCAACGGTCCAGTGAGCCTTCCAGGGAGGGGTCCCTCGCAGGGGTGGTGGTCACGGTGGACAGCGGGCCGGCCTCGCCGGTGGACAAGGGCAAGGGGCAGGTGGATCCCGAAATCGCCTCGGCGAGCGAGCCGAGGCCAAAAAGGCAGAAGACAGGGGGTTCTTCCTCCCGCCTTCCGGCGAGTCCCCCTCCCGACCCTTCCACTCACCCGCATTACGGGCTGGGGATGCGGAGTAAGGACTCCCGGGGTGACCCCCTCATGATATGGGATCACGAGGCGAACCGGGTTTCCTTGAGTGCGCTCCTCCCCTCTTGGGAGGATTTCGAGGAGGTCGGCGATCAGGCGTTCAATCTGATCTTTGGGTTGTACGGGCGAGATGACGCCGAGGTACTCGCGGAAGTTCCTATCCGCGAGTTGGCCAACCTGAGTTGCCGCTCCGCCCTCCGGACAGCCGAGCTGATTCACCAGACAGCGCGGCGGGGGATTCAGTCGAACTGGCGGCTCCGCGACCTGGGCGCCGCCCACGCGGAGTTGGAGAAGAAGATGATTAAGAGGGATAGGGAGATAGCCGAGCTCCAGGCCAAGGAGGTTCCCCCTCCCGAGGTATTTAGCCCGCCTCGCCTCCGTCCTACTTGCTTAACTTGGGGTTAGCTAATGTCTCGTTTCTCAGGAGGCCGCGGTGGCGCTAGTGGTGCGGATATCCGAACTGGAGGCGCAACTCGCCGCCTCGCAGCGTCAGGTCGATTATCTCGGTAATCGCCTCGCCGAAGCCGAGTCTGAAATAGAGGAACTTCGCCACCCCAGCCGGGGGGAGTCGTCGAACGCGCCAACCCTCCTCCAATTTACCCCTGCTCAAATCGCCGAGACGCGCCGGAAGCTGGCGATCGCGACCGCGATGTTCGTGCGGGAGCGCCTCCGGCGCCGCTTCATGCTTACTGCTGATGGGACCCAGGTTGATCTCGCCACCCTTCTTCCAGAGTTATACCGCGAGGCGGTGAATCCTGCTCCCACCGAGGCCCAAGATGAGAACTCCTCTAGCGGGTCAGAAGAAGAGGGTCCGGACGTCTAACCCTTTTGGCTTTGTAACAATAAACTTATCTTGGCGTGTTTATTTTGGGTGTACTCGCCCTTCTCCTCGTATTTGCCTTGATGCGTTTTGCTTTCTTTTATTCTGTGGTTATGTCGCTCATGCTTAGGATCAATTTTTACGCATACGCATTTTCTACTCGCCCTTAGGGTGTACTCGCGCGTGACTGTGACTCGCACAGGAGGGTTCTTTTGCAGATTCGGCGTCCAGGACCCCCTTCCCTGGCCACTAACGCGAGGAGGCTGGCGGAAGACCCACCGCTCTGGTTGCTCACGCGTTCGCACTGGGACTTCCTGCGAGGCGGTAAGATGGCGGCGGTGTCGGACTCGCCTCGGAGGGATGTTAATACCACTCGCCTCGCCCGCCTGTTCATCCTCCCCTGAGGTGGTAACAAGGTTCTAGTACACTATAGGGTACAACCCTCACTCGAGGGGGCAAGTAGTCAGCCTGTAGGGGAGGAGCCTAGTGCTACGGCTTGGTCTACGGTGACAACACATCCCGACGACTTAGAACTCACTCGAGGGGGCAAGTAGCCAGCCTGCAGGGGAGGAGCCCAGTGCTACGGCCTGGTCTACGGCAACAACACATCTCGAGGACTTAGAACTCACTCGAGGGGGCAAGTAGCCAGCCTGCAGGGGAGGAGCCCAGTGCTACGGCCTGGTCTACGGCAACAACACATCTCGAGGACTTAGAACTCACTCGAGGGGGCAAGTAGCCAGCCTGCAGGGGAGGAGCCCAGTGCTACGGCCTGGTCTACGACAACAACACATCTCGAGGACTTAGAACTCACTCGAGGGGGCAAGTAGCCGGCCTGCAGGGGAGGAGTCCAGTGCTACGGCCTGGTCTACGGCAACAACACATCTCGAGGACTTAGAACTCACTCGAGGGGGCAAGTAGCCGGCCTGCAGGGGAGGAGCCCAGTGCTACGGCCTGGTCTACGGCAACAACACATCTCGAGGACTTAGAACTCACTCGAGGGGGCAAGTAGCCAGCCTGCAGGGGAGGAGCCCAGTGCTACGGCCTGGTCTACGCCAACAACACATCTCGAGGACTTAGAACTCACTCGAGGGGGCAAGTAGCCGGCCTGCAGGGGAGGAGCCCAGTGCTACGGCCTAGTCTACGGCAACAACACATCTCGAGGACTTAGAACTCACTCGAGGGGGCAAGTAGCCATCCTGCAGGGGAGGAGCCCAGTGCTACGGCCTGGTCTACGGCAACAACACATCTCGAGGATTTAGAACTCACTCGAGGGGGCAAGTAGCCAGCCTGCAGGGGAGGAGCCTAGTGCTACGGCCTGGTCTACGGCAACAACACATCTCGAGGATTTAGAACTCACTCGAGGGGGCAAGTAGCCGGCCTGCAGGGGAGGAGCCCAGTGCTACGGCCTGGTCTACGGCAACAACACATCTCGAGGACTTAGAACTCACTGCTCGATGTCTGTCTTCTAGGTGATGAGACGTTATAAGTTTGCCATGGAAAGCGTTATTATTTTTAAGCATAACAAGGATCGACTAAGTATTACATTAATGATAGGAGTAGAAACGCTTCAAGTCGTCTCCACTCCAAGTGTTTCCTAAGAGTTCTCCCTCAACGTTCTGCTGGCGGTACCCGCCGGTTCTCAACACCTCTAACACAATGTAGGGGTCTTCCCAATTGGGATGAAGTTTGCCCACCGCGGCGGATCTTCCTGCGGCGTCCACCTTCTTGAGAACCAGGTCTCCTTTGGTGAACTGCTTGACTCGGACCTGCTTGTCAAAGTGCTTTGCCATCCTTCGCTTGATCTCTTCTTGTCGGATCGTGGCCTGGTCGCGAAGTTCCCCCACGAAATCTAAGGCGAGTCGCTGCGCCCCTTCGTTCTCGAGTCTCCACCCTTCATCCCCGCCTTCTGCCGCTACCACCCTGGGACTCCGGACTTCGAACTCTATCGGGATGAGAGCCTCTGAGCCGTGCGATAGCTTGAATGGTGTTTCGCCGGTTGCCGTGGTGGGGGTGGTCCTCAGGGCCCAGAGGACCGAGGGGAGCTGCTCCACCCAATTTCCCTTCAGGTTTTCTACCTTCTTCTTGAGCAGGTTGAGGATGATTTTGTTGGCTGCTTCAACTGGCCGTTGCTTCGCGGGTGATGAACTGAAGCGAAGCGGAGATCGATGCCAAGTTGACTACAGAAATCGGTGAGCTCAAGGCTTGCGAATTGCGGGCCGTTATCGGTGACGATGGCGAGGGGTAGGCCATGTCTACACACGATCTCCCCCCAAATGAAGTTCTTCACTACTAGGGAGGTTGTTTTTGCCAGGGCCTTCACCTCCATCCACTTGGAGAAATAATCGATCATCACCAGGAGGTATCTCCTTTGCCCGCTTGCCGGGGGGAATGGTCCTACCAGATCCATCCCCCAAATGGCGAAGGGCCAGGGGGTGGTGATTGACCGGAGACGTTGGGCTGGCTGTAACTGGAGCGGGACGTAGAGTTGGCACTTTGAGCATCTCTTTGCGAACTCTTCGGCGTCTTTCCGGATGGTGGGCCAAAAGTATCCCTCTCGGAGTACTCTCTTCTCCAGGGTTCGGCTTCCCGAATGACTGCCGCACTCGCCTGCGTGAACCTCCTCCAAGACCCGGGAGGCCTCCTCTTCGGACAGGCACCTGGCTAGGGGACCGGATAGAGTCTTCCTGTAGAGCACCTCGTCAGTTAGTAAATAATAGCCGGACTTGTACCTGAACCGTCTCTTATCTTGAACCTCCGCGGGCAAGCATCCTGTGGTCAAGAAGGTGACCAGGGGATCCATCCACGAAGCGGGTGATTGCTTCCCCGACCAGGGGGGCATATTTGGCCAGCCGGTCCGCTCGGGCGTTCTCCTCCCTTGGCACGTGTTGTATGGAGAATGACTTGAAGACGCCCACCAAGTCTTTGACTTTTACCAGGTAGCGTTGCAGTACCGGCTCTTTTGCTTCAAACTCTCCTCGGATCTGGGAGGTGACCACCAGTGAGTCGGAGTGGACCTTGATGTCATGGATTCCCAACTCCCGGGCTAGGCGTAGCCCCGCGATTACGGCCTCATATTATGCCTGATTGTTGGTAACGGGGAAGCGAATGCTGACGGCCTGCTCAATTCTGGTGCCCTGTGGGCTGATCAGGATGATGCCTCCTCCACATGAGTTCCTCCCCGACGCTCCATCCACGAACACTTCCCACGCCACCTGCTGGGGTATCTCCTCCCTGCCTACTTCTGTGGTATAGTCGACTAGGAAGTCTGCCACTGCTTGGGCCTTCATGGCTAGTCGGGACACGTAGGTGACGTCGAACTCGCTAAGTTCTACTGACCACTTCGCCATCCTGCCAGAATGCTCTACTCCTTCTAGGACATTGCGGAGAGGGTGGTCGGTCACTACCTTGATCGGGTGGGCCTGGAAGTAAGGTCGGAGTCTCCGCGCCGATACAATCAAGGCAAACGCCAATTTTTCCAGGATGGGGTACCGCAATTCTGCCTTCCGCAGGACCCGACTTACGTAGTAAATGGGGAGTTGGCGCTTCCCCTCCTCGCGGACCAGGACCGAGCTTACCGCTTCCGACCCCACCCCTATGTATAGGAAGAGGTCTTCTCCCTCTCTAGGACCTTGTAACAGGGGTACCTGGGCCAACTGAAGTTTTAGGCTCTCGAAGGCTCCCTGACACTCTGCCGACCACTCGAACTTTTTATTGTCTCGGAGGGTTTTGAAGAAAGGTGAGCATTTCTCTCCTGCCCAGGAGAGGAACCTGCTCAGCCCGGCTAGGCGACCTGTCAGGCGCTGAACTTCCTTGACGTTCCTGGGTGCTTCCATCTCCATGATCGCCTTCACCTTGTCCGGGTTCGGTTCTACTCCAGCCGGAGTCAAGAGGTGTCCCAAGAATTTCCCCTTTCCAGCCCCAAACACGCACTTGGCCGGATTTAGTCTCATCTTATACTTTCGCAGCGTGGCGAAGGTCTCCTCCAAGTCATGGAGGTGCTCCCCGACGCTCTTGCTTTTTACCATGAGATCGTCGACGTATACTTCCAAGTTTCGCCCCTTCTGCTCTTTGAACACCCTGTCCATCATGCGCTGATAGGTTGCTCCTGCGTTTTTAAGCCCGAATGGCATCATTTTATAACAATAGCATCCGTCGTTGGTAATGAAGGATACGTGCTTCACGTCGGGTGGATGCATGCGGATTTGATGGTAACCAGAAAAAGCATCTAAAAAACTCATGACAGGGAATCCGACGGCCGAGTCTACTAGCTCGTCGATTCTAGGCAAAGGGTAACAATCCTTGGGGCAAGCTTTATTAAGGATAGAAAAATCGATACACATGCGCCACTTCCCCTCTCCCTTCCTCACCATTACAACATTGGAGACCCAGCCTGGGTACTGGATCTCCGACACAAACCCTGCTTCCAGCAGCTTCTTGACCTCCTCCCTGATGGGCTCGGCTAGGGTGGTGGCGGTTGCTCTCTTCTTCTGTTGGATGGGGTGGACTCCTTTATCCAAGTTGAGATGATGGCAGGCGACGTTCGCGTCGACGCCTGGCATATCGGCTGCGCTCCACGCAAAGATGTCCGAGTTCCTCTGGATGCAGGACATGATCTTCTCCTTGTCTTCCTCCTCCAGCTCCCTGCTGATCTTCACCTTTCCCGGCCTCCCGCCTTCAGCTAGGATCTCCTTCTCCTCCATTTCTTCGGCTGCCTCCAGCCTTGCCGTCTCCTCTGCTTCTTCGGCCGCATCCTGCCTCGCCATCTCCTCCATCACCAGGTCTACCGCCTCTGCCTCCTCCTTCCAGCTGATCACGTTGACAGCGTTAAGATAACACTGCCTTGCCACCTTAGGATCGCTTCGGATCCGGATCTGCACACCTCCTTGGTTATACTTAAGACACTGGTGGTAGGAGGAGGGCACACACTTGTAGGCGCTGATGAGCGGCCTGCTGAAGATGGCATTGTAACTGCTGGGGGCGTCCACGATGACGAACCTGCAGCACTTGGTGGTTCCTCCCAGCGTCACCACCAACTCCACACCTCCCTCTACTTCCTTTCTTTCTCCCGCAAATCCAAAGAGCGGCCCTTCCGTCGAGGTAACCCTCTTCTCTTCCACCTTCATGGCATCAAACGCTTTCTTGAACACGACATTGACGGAGCTCCCGTTATTCACCAGGATGTGAGAGACCGTATAGTTTTCTATCGCGGCCTTGATCACCACAGCGTCGCAGAAAGGATTTTCGTTCCCCAACATGTCTTCCTCCGAGAAAGTGATCTCTCCTGACGGTGGCGGAATCTGGGAGGTAGAGGCCACGCTCTTCCGATACACGGCGTTGAGGCTCCCCTTCCGGGTCGCCTCCAACCCTGCTCCTCCGTGGATGACCCCTATCCCCCCATGGGCTCCCAGATCCCCCCTATCCTCACACCTCCTTGGGGCGGGGGCTCCTCCCCCTTCGATCCTCAACATGTCTCCTTCTCGCCTCTCATGCCCTTCCTGGGCTCCTCCAGCTCCCCTCCTCAACTCCAAGAACTCAGGGCACGTGGCCGTCGCGTGGCCCTCCAACTGATGGAAGTCGCAGTAGGGCATCGCCCGACGCTCTTCTCCACCTCGAGGCTGTCGCGGCCTTCCTCCTCTTCCTCGTCCTCGTCCTCTCCTGATCACATTAGCTTCTCTGGGCGGTGTTTGGTTTTGCCTCCACTGACCTTGCCTCCGCTCGGGGGAGTGACAACGGTCTCGTCGCTCCGGGGAATACCTCCCTCCCGGTCTCCCTTGGTAGCCTCCGCCAGCAGGTCTCCAGGCCGGCCGGCGGGGCGGAGCCTGGAACCTCCTCTCCTGATCTCGCTGATCCCGGTTCTCCCGGGACCCTCCCTCTTCTCGCCTCCTCGGCTCACTCCTCTTCTTGGACTCGCGGCGGCCGCTCCCCTCTCCTTCTTTCTCCCCTCCCTCCAATCTGGCTAACTTGGCTACGAACTCTAGGCTGGTTGCCTCCCCCGCGATCTGCCTTCCGACCCGATCGACTAACTCCTCGAACGATAGGGGGGGATTGCGAGTGATCTCCATCTTGAAAAACCCTGGCTGCAACCCCAGCTTGAATGCCAAGATCAGGGTATGTCCAGGGACCTCTTGGACCAGGAGGATCTCCTCCTGAAAGCGATCCAAATACGACCCGAGCATCTCCTGGGGTCTCTGCTTGACAAGGAAAAGATCTTCTGAACCCTTCCTCCTCTTCTTAGACGTGGAGAAGCGGAGCAAATAACTTCTGCGCAGGTCATCGAACCCGTAAACGCTTCCCGCCGGTAACTGGTGGAACCAATCTCTGGCTTTTTCCTCGAAGGTTATGGCGAACAACCGACATTTGAAGGGATCCGTCATCGGCTTGATGGAGACCATATCTTCAAACCACTGCAGATGCTTGACGGGATCTTCTTTCCCGGAGTAGAAACTCATGGCGGGCTCCGTGAATCCTACAGGAATGGGAGCGGACAGCACCAACTCGCAGAACGGACTACGCGGGGCGAGCTGGCGGATGGGACGAACTTGGTCGTACTCGCCCTCTGACTGGCGAGTCTCCGTCGGGCTGGCAAAGAGCACTCGCGCGCGGAGCGGCTGGTCTTCCTCCTCTAGGAGCGCTTCCTTGCCGAGGCGCTGACTAGGACCTGCCTCCGTGGGCGAGGCGACTGTGACAGGGGGGGGATACTCCCACCTCGGCACGAGGTGTGAGTAACCTCCGGATGGTATCCTCCATCGCCTTCATCCCCTGCTCGAAGACACTCTTGGTCACGAACTCGCCCGAAGGCGGCGAGTTCTCCTGGCCGGTTCTCAGCTCGTCACGTTCAGTCATGGGATCGTCAGATGAGATTTTCTTCTCTCGCTACAGTCCACGCTCACCGCACCAAAAATGTTGAAACCTGGATACCGATCCAACTTGTTCGAGACTGGGGGAGTAGCTTGAGTTACTTCTCTCTTCGTCGGATCCCTAGAACTAAGTATTCCGAGCTAAGAACTGACCCTCACCGGTTGGTAGGTAGCTCCCTAAGAATGACCCACTGGCTGCAGCGAGGAGGTCCCGCCACTAACCCGGAAATCTAACTTGATTTCCCCTCCCAAAAACCAGAGGCTGAGCCTGTCTCAGACAGCACAAGGAAGAGAGCACAGACTCTCTCAAGGGGGGTGGATCTGTGCTGATCTGAGACATAATGGGTCCTATTTATAGGGAAAGACTTCCCAGGGGTAGAATGGTCCGAATGACCTGCGGATAGCGTAACTCCGCCTTACTATTTTGCTAAACGCACTCCAAATTGATCTGTAGGTAGCCAGACTCCGCTGTCCCGAAGGGCTATGGGCAGACCACCAGGGGTGCCCAGATGATTCTATCCCCCGGAATCTGACTCTACTCGCCGAGGGAGGTACCGGCCTACTCGCCAGGCCTCCTGGCTCTACTCGCCGAGGGAGGTACCGGCCTACTCGCCAGGACTCCTGGCTTTACTCGCCGAGAGAGGTACCGGCCTGCTCGCCAGGCCTCCTGGCTTTACTCGCCGAGAGAGGTACCGGCCTACTCGCCAGGCCTCCTGGCTTTACTCGCCGAGAGAGGTACCGACCTACTCGCCAGGCCTCCTGGCTTTACTCGCCAAGGGAGACACCGGCCTACTCGCTAGGTACATTCGGCTCTACTAGCCGAATACGGGTTGTACACTAAGTCTTTTCGACTTCTGATCTCTTTCATTATAATCAAACTTTTATTTCATTTTTGACTTTATGCCTACATAATCTGCTTCTCTTTCCAGTTCCTTTGCACTTGATCTCTCTTTTTATTTTGCAGGAACAATGAAAATCTCTCTTCTTAAAATTGCATCCTTCCCTACCTCCTATACAACTGTCCCTTCTTCTAGGGGCCTAACTTCAGGTCTCCCTGAATCTAGGCAGGGAGAGATGTTTTGAAGAAGCTCCTTTTTGATAGGGGGAGATGCTTTATGAAGAAGCTCCAATTTCAGGGGGAGATGCTGTATGAAGAAGCAAAAATCAGCTCTTGATGAAGAAGCTCACAGCAGTTTTTGTTTCAGTTTCAGTTTGAAGATTCAGATATGACAGATGCAGATGCACATTCAGAAATAATTTTTTGATATAGCAGTTCCAGTTTTTGACAAAGCAGTTCCAGTTATTGCTACAGCTCAGATCAACAAAAGCAAAAGCTGAAGGCAAGGATTTCTTTCAGTTCTCTACAATGTCAGAATTCAGAAAGCAAGAATTTGAAAGGCAAATCACATTCAAGCCTCCTTCAGCAGAGAAAGACAAAAGGTTCTGATTATTTATTTTTATTATTTCTGTTTTCAATGTAAATTTTTCAAAACTCAGAGTATCATATTTTATATCTGCTGAAATGTTTAAAATCTGTCAGATATATATGCTCTGTTGTTTTATTGTTTATTTTATTATTTGATTTTTATCAAATAGTGTCCTAACCCAAATAGAAGGAGATTGTTGGAAAAACCCTATTACTGATTTGGGCTAGGATCACTATCTGTTGACTAGGACTAAGTTGACCCCAATGTATAGTCTAAGGGTCAAGGTTTTAGGCTGCTAGAACTTAAGGAAAAGAATAAGTTTCTGCGTTCGACGAACTCCATACTGCGTTCGACAAACCCCATCCTGCGTTCGACGAACTCCATCCTGCGTTCGACGAACGGCATGCTCCAGTTCGACGAACTTGTCAAGGTTCTGCGTTCGACGAACTCTATTCTGCGTTCGACGAACTTCATTCTGCGTTCGACGAACTCAGCTCTGTGGTCGACGAATAAGTAACAAGATGTTCAGATCGATGAAAGTGCTTCTCAGATCGACGAACTCAGTTCTTTCAGCCAGATTTAGCAGTTTATCTCTCAGTTCGACGAAATCTAGTTTGAGATCGACGAACTCCAGATTGTGTTCGACGAATTTATTCAGATCGACGAACTCCAGATTCAGTTCGACGAACTCAACATTCTGTTCGACGAACTCAGTTCTCAGGTCGACGAAATTTCTGCTCAAGTTCATTATTTCAGACAGATCGGTTTTATTCTATTCTATGAACTCAGATCCCTATCAGCAACGGATCTATATTCCAGATAAGTCAAGGATTATATCCTTCCTTTTATCTTATTCCTTTTCATTGTCTTCTTTCGAGAAAATAGCTGTTTGGCTTATTGGAAAAGGATATCATTTATTGAAAAGAAAAAGGAATTAAAGATTTGCTTGCAGTTCCAAGAAATAGTCCTCCTGATTATTTTATTCCTTATTCAGAGAAGTTGAAATTCAAATCAGAGATATATTCTCTAAGGAAAAGGAAGACCAGCAAGAAGAAAGGATCAGAGAGAGTATTGCAGTAAGAAAGGAAAAAAAGGCTCTCGACCAGAGATGTAATACAGAGAGAGAAATACAGAAAGCAGAAAAGAGAAAGTTTTCAGATCTTCATCTTCAACAGCGGCAATATCATTCTCTGAGAACATCAACAAGATCATTCTCTCAATTTTAAGCTGCAAGTTCAAATCTTCAAGAGCAACAACAAATCTGAGAAACCTTTGTCTCTCAGATTCATCAGCTATCAAAGGAAGATTTACATTCAAGAGAAAGCTTCATCCTCAACTGTCAACCATTTCTATCAGACAGGGGGAGCTTTACATCAACAACAAATCCACTAGTTTTCTCTAAGATTATTGACAGAGAAGAACTTCATAACCCTCTTTATCCCATCTTGTACAGGTTATAACTCCCTTCAAAAGTTAACCCCTTTGGTGGCAGGGCACCTGATCAAAAACCTGTAGTTTGGTTGGTGGCAGGGCACCTGATCAAAAACCTGTAGTTGGTGTTTGGGCACCTGATCAAAAACCCATTGGTGATAGGGCACCTGATCAAAAACCTAGTGGATTCCTACCAAGGGTGGTAGAAGAGTAGATATACCCAGGTTTATTGGGAACTACTATAGATCCTTGTGTCCTCTATGATTGTGTTTATTTTACTTTGTTGTGTTGTGCTGTTTTCTTTATTTGTTTTTATAACTCACTCAGTATACATATATACATCACTATTTTAACTCCGCTATAAAAATAAGTGAAAAAAATTTTAATACTCTATTCACCCCCCCCCCCCCCTCTGGAGTAAATCTAAGATCTAACCTCCCTTTCCTTTGATATCAGAGATTACTTTCAACTGATATTAGAGGACTTTCAATTGGTATCAGAGGTTGGTTGATTCTTTACAGGCTAACACCTGAATCAAAAGATCAATTAGATCTTAAGTTTTTTCTAGAGTTTTATTTTTCTAAAAACTCATGGCACAGAGCAAAGAATACTCAAGCACAAGACCTCCTATGTGCAATCTAAATAAGTTTGCATTATGGAAGACAAGAATCAAATTATATATGAATTCTATTGATGATGATATTTTTAATGTTATTTTGACAGGACCTCCTACTCTTACAGCAACAACAAGCACTGAAACAACAACAATAAATAATATTGTTCCACCTCCTGAGTGGACAGAAGCAGAGAAGTGCTGATGCCAAAGCAATGAACATATTGGCATAGACAATGTCTGATGACATTTTCTAAAAGGTTGTGGAATGCACCTCAGACATGGATATTTGGAATTCCCTCAACAACATGATTGAAGGTTCTGCAGAAGAGTCAGTCTTCATCCAGCTCATCTGAAGATGAAAATGAATCAAATGACAAGCATCAATGCTTGATGGCTATATATGACTCAAGCAGTGAGTCAGAATATGCATCACCATCCAGCTCCAGTGATGATGAAGAAGAAAGAAACTTCTGCATGATGGCTATCAATGCCTCAGGAAACAACTCTGAAGAATCAGAATCAGAAATTGACAGTGATCAGGTAATTTCTACCTTTGAATTCAATTCAAATGAATTCAAAGATGAATTCAAAGCTCTTTGTTTAGATTTAATTAAATCTGAGAAAGAGATAATCTCTCTCAGAGGCAAGTTGGCTGAAATGAACCAACTAAGTGAAGATAATGTCAATCTTAAGAAAGAATTGGATGCCTCCAGAGAACACATTGTTCTCATTGAGAACAAGTTGTCTGAAGCTAAGAAGTTTAAAGAATCCCTCAATGGGAGAAGTATCAAACTGATGGACATCACAAGCACAGTGAATGCCAGACTTAGTGGCAGACTGGGCTTGGGTGCATCATCAAGTGAGTCACATCTTATTAAGAAAAACATCTTATCTACACCAGTCAAATTCATTTCTGCTAAGAACAAAGAGGTAGTGGATGTTAGTAAGAATATTTCAAGCAAGGATATTAAGAATAAAGGAATTCAACAGAATTCGTCGAACGGAGCTCGACGAAATCACTTCATTTCGTCGAACGGAGATCGACGAAAGCTGAGCACAGAATTTCAGTATAGTTATTATTCGAACGGCGCTCGACGAAAGCACTTCACTTCGTCGAACGGCGATCGACGAATTCATCCAAATTCGTCGAACGGAAAGTATACAGAAAATCTGAATAATTCTTATTCTCAATATACTAAAAATCCTTTTACTGAGTAGATAATTCCTCCAAGGAGATATCATCCACAAGGGTATAAGGATCAGCTTGAGATGTCTTTCATTTCAGAATTTTGTGGAAAAAGAAAAGGACCCAAGGTAGTCTGGGTCAAGAACAACTAACATATTAAATAAGGAGAGGAACACCACCTCTACCAGAGACATTTTGCAGGTACACGATCACTATCTCAAGAAGTCATTTCTTCCAAGACATTCTTCATTTGTTTGAAGAGCAACAACTTAAGAAGTTCATGACCACCAGGATCAAACTCCCAGTAGCAGATAATAAAGGGATGGGTACACACCCTTAAGACTGAGACAACTGAACAGCTGAGACAAGCTATTAATCTCAGCTGAACCGCTGAGACAAGGCCTTGGGCCGCTGAGAAGGTGTCTGGATCCGCTGAGACCAAACCGCTGAGATGATATCTATTAAATCCAGGGATCGACGAAGACAAGCTCGTTCGTCGAACTGAGATCGACGAAAATTAAATTTTCGTCGAACGTAGTCTGACGAAAGCTAAGTGTTTTCGACTTCTGATCTCTTTCATTATAATCAAATTTTTATTTCATTTTTGACTTTATGCCTACAGAATCTGCTTCTGTTTCCAGTTCCTTTGCACTTGATCTCTCTTTTTATTTTGCAGGAACAATGGAAATCTCTCTTCTTAAAATTGCATCCTTCCCTACCTCCTATACAACTGTCCCTTCTTCTAGGGGCCTAACTTCAGGTCTCCCTGAATCTAGGCAGGGGGAGATGTTTTGAAGAAGCTCCTTTTTGAAGGGGGAGATGCTTTATGAAGAAGCTCCAATGTCAGGGGGAGATACTGTATGAAGAAGCAAAAATCAGCTCTTGATAAAGAAGTTCAGATCAGTTTTTGTTTCAGTTTCAGTTTGAAGATTCAGATACGACAGATGCAGATGCATATTCAGAAATAATTTTTTGATATAGCAGTTCCAGGTTTTGACAAAGCAGTTCCAGTTATTGCTACAGCTCAGATCAACAAAAGCAAAAGCTGAAGGCAAGGATTTCTTTCAGTTCTCTACAATGTCAGAATTCAGAAAGCAAGAATTTGAAAGGCAAATCACATTCAAGCCTCCTTCAGCAGAGAAAGACAAAAGGTTCTGATTATTTATTTTTATTATTTCTGTTTTCAATTTTTCAAAACTCAGAGTATCATATTTTATATCTGCTGAAATGTTTAAAATCTGTCAGATATATATGCTCTGTTGTTTTATTGTTTATTTTATTATTTGATTTTTGTCAAATAGTGTCCTAACCCAAATAGGGGGAGATTGTTGGAACAACCTTATTACTGATTTGGGCTAGGATCACTATCTGTTGACTAGGACTAAGTTGACCCCAATATATAGTCTAAGGGTCAAGGTTTTAGGCTGCTAGAACTTAAGGAAAAGAATAAGTTTCTGCGTTCGACGAACTCCATACTGCGTTCGACAAACCCCATCATGCGTTCGACGAACTTCATCCTGCGTTCGACGAACGGCATGCTCCAGTTCGACGAACTTGTCAAGGTTCTGCGTTCGACGAACTTCATTCTGCGTTCGACGAACTCAGCTCTGTGGTCGACGAATAAGTAACAAGATGTTCAGATCGATGAAAATGCTTCTCAGATCGACGAACTCAGTTCTTTCAGCCATATTTAGCAGTTTATCTTTCAGTTCGACGAAATCCAGTTTGAGATCGATGAACTCCAGATTGTGTTCGACGAATTTATTCAGATCGACGAACTCCAGATTCAGTTCGACGAACTCAACATTCTGTTCGACGAACTCAGTTCTCAGGTCGACGAAATTTCTGCTCAAGTTCATTATTTCAGACAGATCAGTTTTATTCTATTCTCTGAACTCATATCTCTATCAGCAACGGATCTATATTCCAGATAAGTCAAGGATTATATCCTTCCTTTTATCTTATTCTTTTTCATTGTCTTCTTTCGAGAAAATAGCCGTTTGGCTTATTGGAAAAGGATATCATTTATTGAAAAGGAAAAGGAATTAATGATTTGCTTGCAGTTCCAAGAAATAGTCCTCCTGATTATTCTATTCCTTATTCAGAGGAGTTGAAATTCAAAACAGAGATATATTCTCTAAGGAAAAGGAAGACCAGCAAAAAGAAAGAATCAGAGAGAGTATTGTAGTAAGAAAGAAAAAAAAAGGCTCTCGACCAGAGATGTAATACAGAGAGAGAAATACAGAAAGCAGAAAAGAGAGTTTTCAAATCTTCATCTTCAACAGCAGCAATATCATTCTCTGAGAACATCAACAAGATCATTCTCTCAGTTTTCAGCTGCAAGTTTCAAATCTTCAATAGCAACAACAAATCTGAGAAACCTTTGTCTCTCAGATTCATCGACTATCAAAGGAAGATTTACATTGAAGAGAAAGCTCCATCCTCAACTGTCAACAATTTCTATCAGACAGGGGGAGCTTTACATCAACAATAAATCCACTAGTCTTCTCTAAGATTATTGACAGAGAAGAACTTCATAACCCTCTTTATCTCATCTTGTACAGGGTTATAACTCCCTTCAAAAGTTAACCCCTTTGGTGGCAGGGCACCTGATCAAAAACATGTAGTTGGTGTTTGGGCACCTGATCAAAAACCCATTGGTGATAGGGCACCTGATCAAAAACCTAGTGGATTCCTACCAAGGGTGGTAGAAGAGTAGATGTACCCAGGTTTATTGGGGAACTACTATAGATCCTTGTGTCCTCTGTGATTGTGTTTATTTTACTGTGTTGTGCTGTGCTGTGCTGTTTTCTTTATTTGTTTTTATAACTCACTCAGTACACACATATATATATAATTATATATATATATCACTATTTTAACTCCGCTATAAAAATAAGTGAAAAACTTTCTAATACTCTATTCACCCCCCCTCTAGAGTAAATCTAAGATCTAACCTCCCTTTCCTTTGATATCAGAGATTACTTTCAACTGATATCAGAGGACTTTCAAAGAATCTGGCATAATCTGGCATAATCCGGCGTCTGGCGTAATCTGGCACGTTTAGGTATGTCGTCAAAATGTAGTTGGGGAGATGGTGGAGACCGTCGGCCTGTGCGAATTGAGGAGAGGAAGGTGAAGGAAGCCGTTGAAGATTGCCAATGTCAAAGCCCTACCTGCAAGCGGGCTTCTTCCTCTTCTGGAGTGCTAGGGCAGCCTATCGGTGAGGTAGAGTCGAAATGAGAGGGGAACGGCTGCGTGCGAGAAAGAAGTTTTAAGGTTTTTTTTACAGGAGTGTCGTGAATGAGATCGTGGGCTAGCGGGCAGGAGCAAGGGGCGTGGAATCCATCGAGATGAGTTGGACGTGAGGGATTTAATTTGATAAAGATTGTGCGGCAAAGATTAAAAGCATGGTAAGAGCGAAGAGATTGCTATATTGTCTTATATAATAAAGATATATATATATATATATATTTACCATATATAAAGACATATCAAACTCATGAATTTTAAAGGCGTTGAAATGATTACGGCCGTCGAATCTGACATGATATTTCATCAGCCGTCGGATCAAACTGTTCCCTCTCTCTCCACTTTTTCATAGGTCTCCTACACCTACTAGGGGGTGACCTAAAACTATGAAGATGTAGAGTACCCAACAACATGAAATTACGATTTTACCCCTAAATTTATTGAAAAAAGAGTGTCATATGACCCGTTTTTTAATCTCACAAAAATTGTCAATGGTGAGATTTGAACCCGGGTTTCCACTATGTCAAGCAAAGATGACAACCATCACACCATATGATTTTTGTTGAACAAAATTGAATTAAGTTTTATATATACGTATATAAATATAGATCGCCCCCGCCGAAAGTCATCACCCGGCCTGCCGAATGTCGCCCCTGCTGAATGTCGCCGCCCTTGCCGAATGTCGCAGCCCCTGCCGAATGTCTCCCCCGCCGAATGTCACCGCCCGCACGAGGTGGTCCCCGTGCCCTGTCACTCGTATATATATCTTAAAACTAGTAACTAATTAAGGCTTATTAACATAATCACAACAACTGTTTTGCTATAATAAATTAGTGTAAAAGCATGGTATGTATTGAATATTTAAAAACCTTTGGATGTCAGTAGAGTCCTACATTAGACCAAATTCATAATGCACAGAGGCTGAGGCTCAATAATTTCACATTTACCTAAAGGATTCAAGATGCTTCTGTATAAAAAATGCTGGGAGTTCTTTCTAGAACTTGATCTTCAAGTTTAACCACCGAGAATCTGGGAGACAAGCTCCATTCAGCAGAAATTTCCATTTTGATCTTCAACAGAACACTTACAAGAACAATCACTCAGCAAGAAGAAGAGACTCCCTGGTAGCAGCAATGACACAACTTCCATGAATAAGAGTGCTATATGTTGCTGAGTTTGGCTCTAGACCAGTTCTGATCATATCATCACACAAGGCAAAAGCCTTCTGCAACTCACCTCTTAGTGAACACCCATATATCAAAAAATTGTAGGCCAGAGTATCAGGCTTAATCCCTTCACTTAACATCTCATCCCACAGTCTAAAAGCTTCCTGTAAATTACCTTTTCTGCTGTTCTCATAAATAAGTGTTGAATAGCTGATGCAGTCAGGAAGAAGATCATTATTCCTCATGTCAGCAAATAGTTTACTGGCATCTTGAATCCTCCCTTCTTTGCAGAATCCCTTCAGTAAGATATTATAAGTGGCGGTGTTCGCTATCTTCTCCTTGAGCATCTGTGCATGCAAATTTACAGCTTCTTCCAAGTTCCCTTCATTCACAATGTGGTCCAGGAAACAGCCAAATGTAACATGATTTGGAAGGAAACCAGTGACCAACATTTCTTTACAAAGTAACTCTGCTCTGTGAGACATCCCAGCCTTGCACAAGCCATCTATCAACACAGTATATGTGACAACATTTGGAACACTGACCTGAGCCACCATCCTGTCCAAAAAACTTAAGGCCTCTGTGAAATTTCCTAGTCTGGAATAGGTATCGATTATGTTGGTATAGAGAACATGGTCAGGCCTAATTCTCCCATCAACCATCTCCTTCAGAAGTACATAAGAACCCATGAATTCATGATGTTTAAGAAATCCATGAATAAGAACACTGTAGCAGACAACATCCATTTGAACCCCTCTCTCTATCATCTGCTTCCAAGCTCCATAAGCATCAGCTAACCTTCCTTCTCTGCAGAATCCATGAAGAAGGGAACTGCAGGAAATGGCATTCAATTCTTTATTCTCATTGAAAATGCAATTCACAAACTGCATAGCCTCAGACGTTCTCCCATTTTGGCACAAAGCAGCTATCAGAGGCCTGTAAGTATAATTATCTGGCACGATGCCTTCTACTAGCATTTCATCGTACAACATGAAGGCCCTTAGAGTGTCGCCGACCATGCAATATCCTTCAATCATGACAGTGTAAGTCACTTCATTTGGCACCACATTGTGCTGAAGCATTTCATCAAATAGCTTCGCCGACTTTTCCATTCTATTAGCACGGCAGAAGCCATTAATGAGAGCTGTGAAAGAATGTGTGTTCCAGGCCACACCCAACCCAGGCATCTGGTAATGGAGCTTTAAAGCAGCTCTCAAGTTCCCTTCTCTGCAATACCCACTTATGAGGGAGGTATAAGTTAATGCATTTGGCACCAAGCCATCATCCCTGATCTCTTGCAGCAAAGTTTCAGCTTTGGACAAATTTCCTTCCCTGCAATATCCATTAATTAGGGAATTATAAGGATATAAAGAAACCTGAAAGCCTTCCTGCCTCATTCTATCAAAATGATTGCGGGCATACTCTACTTTCCCTCTCTTGCACGATGAATCAATCAGTATGGTGTAAGTAACTTCATTAGGCAACAGGCCTAATGTTTTCATCTCTTTGAAAAGCGATTCAGCCTCTTTAAATTTCTGATGTTTACACAGTGAATTGATTAGGGCATTATAGGTAAACAAACTGGGGAAGATTCTCATCTTTCCCAGCATCTCAACCAAGTCAACAGCCTCTTGTACTTTACCTTCCTTCCTGAGTTCGTCCACCACCAAAGAATAAGCAGCTTCAGTTGGAACAAATCCTAGCGCGATCATCTCCTTCAACAGTTCCAATGCTATGGAAAGCTCCCTGGAATTGCAGAGTCCAAGAAGAAGAGTACAGTATGTCACTTCATTGGCATGTAAACCTTTGTCATGGAAGGAATTCTTCACCTGTAGAGCTTCCATAACCCTTTTGTTCTTGCACAATCCATGAATCAAAACGTTATAGGTAGTCAAGCTGGAAGTGGCAAATCCTCTACTCTCCATCTGGAAGATCAAATCCCAAGCCCTGTGTAAATCCTTCATCTCGCAGAAGCACCTCACAACAGCGGTGTAGATGAAATTGTCAGGAAGGACACCATTCTTCGTTGGCATTTCCTCGAACACCTGAACGGCAAGACCAAAGCGCCGAATCCTGACGAGGCCGTTGATGATGTCGCTGAATGTCCGCACCTCCGGCACCATTCCGGCTGTTCTGGAGAGGCGGAGAACGGTGAGGGCGTCAATGACGCGCCGGGATTGGATGTAAGCTTGGATGAGGAAGTCGATGACTAGTGGGGAGGAGGAGGCGCAGACATGCAGTGAAAGAGAAAGGGAGCTGAATACATCGGCGGGAGAAGTCTGGCCTGAGATGAGGGATTGGAGGAGGGATGAGACGGGCCAGTGGAGCCCGGCTCGGAGGAGGGAGTGGGAGAGGACAAAAAAAGAGAGAGCGGAATGAGGAAAGCGGAGATGGAGGCCAAGAAAGTTGAAGAAGCGGAGGGAGAGGCGAGGTTGATCGAGGGTTTGGAGGAGAAGGAGCTCGATGTGGCGCGGGTGAAGGCGGGAGGAGACGAAAGGGGTGGAGAGGGCCGCACGCCAGCTCTGGTGCTTGGAGAAAACGATGTCGAGGAGGATCTTTACGAAGCCGTCGTCCGGCCCTGACGATGGCAATGTTGAGTATGAGGTGAAGACTGGTCGAACGAAAGAGATGGTACGGAATGGATGCCGGGGAAGATTACGCATCGCGCATGTAGATTGCGCCGCGGCGGACGGGAACTGACTTGTGCGGTTGATGAAGGAGATGTATTTCAGCGGCACGGTCTTCTCTAATGTTAAACTGTTTAGTGACACTAGATGAACTGGGAAATCCATTTGTAGTTGTAGTTGAGTATAAAAGGGTAAATTAATTTCTCTGACAGAAGGAAAATGCGGAAAGGAAGTTGACGATCATCGGCCATGGTGGTCCGTGGAGGCGACGTTTACGCTGCTGGTGGCGCCGCTCGTCCCCGCGGCAGGCAAACCCAGTGAGCCGCAGTTCCATTGAGATTTATGTTAAATAAGCTAATTGACAATTTGCACCTCTAATAATTCGGCAATTTCCACCCTATGATGAATTTTGAGAGGGATTTTTCACATTACACCCTCAAATATCTCTATATATTTTTATACATTTTTTAAGTTTCTTTAATATTTGATTATGTAAATTAAACAAATTTTAGTAGATCTCAAAATCTGGGGGTGTCAAATACCCTCTCAAAATTAACATAGGCTGCAAAATACAAATGTAAAGGTATTTTAAGAATGGAATGTGCCAAATTGAAAGATTCATGATACAATATGTAATATCCGTAAATTTAATACAAATATGATCTTTATTTCAGGATCCGAGAGAGATTAAATTTAGTGAGCGTTGCCGTCGAATCAGTGTAATGGGTTGCATTTCACAACTATTTTGCATTTGTGAAAATGAAATTAATACGTATTATACTTCGTCTCGATTCGAAATTCGTAAGGGGGGAACATGCTATTTTAGAAGGGTTCTAATTATTAGAGGCATAATTAGTAATTAAAAAGGAAATTAAGAGAAATTAATTGATTTCACCCTTCTTTTGAAGCCAGACACGCTCTCTTTCCTCATCTTCAGCGGTTTATTTAGAAACCGAAAGCCTCAATTTTGATAACCGAGAGTCACTTATGCTATTTACGCTCTCACCGCACCCCCACGAATCGTACGAGTGAAATTTAGGGCAGGGCGCTTCTAGTTTCCACCTAGCGTCAACGCAGAAACCCTCCTCTCCAGTTTCTGTCGACGACATCAGACGCGGGGAGCATTGTTTCCTTGCCGCTCGATCGAAGTCGTCGGACCTTCCGTTGTTTCCAGCCCTCAGTTGACCACTTCCGGCAATTTCGAGCAAAAGCCGACCTCATCAAGCCGCAGGGACTCCTCCTTCCATGTCCTACGCACCTGTTGTAACGGCCCGCAGTCCATCACAATTGTCGGTAACATCATCACATATATTCATAAAGCATTGAGCGTGCAATCACATAGTGTACAACCCTCATTCTCCGAGGGTGGACCCCCCCCCCCCAAGGCCACGTAGGCAGAAGTCAAAGTCAAAGAGGTCAACACAGAGCCCGGCAGATCAAGGCAGAGCAGAGAAGACCTCGGCGAGTATGCAGGCAATACTCGCCAGGGTGGCGAGTATGGAACAGAAGACCTGGCGACTATTAGCCCGGCGTGTGCGAGCAGCACCCAATACTCGCCAGATGGGCGACTATGGCAGGATACTCGCCGAGTAACCCATAGTCGCCGGGTTGGGGGCTGGACTATAAACCCCCCCTACCCCTTGGTTTTCCTATAAATAGGCCCCCAGGGGTACTTGGATTGGCACCTGGATTTGAGCTTTCGAAACCCTGCTCTTGCATTCTAGAATCTGTCGCACTTGGTCGCTACTCCCGGTACTAGCCAAGTCGGTGCCTTCCTCGTACCTTGCTCGGCCATTCTTTGGTCTTGGAGGGGAAGTCTCTTCGGAGCTTCTGGGTACGTGGTGGGACCTCCCTGCCGCAGCACCTGGGGTCCCGTTTGTTGCTCTTCTAGCTTCTTCGTCGTCGCCAGCCAAGCCATCTCGTCGGGTTGCTGGGCGAGTAGCCTCCGGCTGCATCGGTCTGAATCTTGAGGTCAGGATTTTCCTGGCGTCAACACTTTGGTGCGGTGAGCGTGGACCGTAGTCGTTGGAAGAAAGTTCGGCAAGAAGGCGAGATGGTCGTAGGTGGCGACCATGAGGAGGAGGTCGGCAACTCGACGGGAACTGGCAGGTTCGTGACGCTGGAGGTTTTCGAAGCCTTCGTGCAGCGCATGGAGGGAGCCATGCGAGCAGCGCTTCAGACGCGCGCCGAGGTCACTACGACCTCGCCGCATCGCCCAGTTCCGTCCGAGGGAGGGAGTCCCCCTCGGCGAGCAGGAAAGGAGCACATGGAAGATGAAACCGAGCGACCAAGGAGGTCGCAATTCTACCAGCCAACCTCGCAAGGTATTCGCTTCCGCGAGCCGTGCGAGCAGGGGAGATACCCGGATACTCGCCCATATGGCGAGTATGGTGGTGATACTCGCCAAGTGGAGGATCGTCGCCGGGCAGGAGGGAGGAGCTCCTTCTGCGAGGAGATTCTCGCCGCGCCCGTGCCAGAAGGATTCAGGGACCCAGCCTTGAATTACTATTCGGGAAAGGAGGACCCCGTCAGGCACATCCAATGGATCGAGGATATAGTCTCTATCCGAACCATGTCAGACGCCTTCAAGTGCAGGTTGTTTGCCATTACCTTCCGAGCAAAGGCCTGGGACTGGTTCCACCAGTTGCCCGCAGGCTCAATCTACTGCTTCGAAGACCTGTGTCGTGAGCTGACGACCCGGTTCGACACAGCCAGGAAGCTGAAGAAGGAGGCAACGGCCCTGTTCTACCTCGTGCAAGGGCCAGATGAGGCACTGGGACCTTACATCGAGCGCTTCCAGGAGGAGGTTCTGCAAATCCAGGAGGTGGATAGCAACATCCAGTTGCTGGCCCTGACATTCGGCATCAGTCAAGGCCTCTTCAAGTTGGAGCTCAGTGAGAACCCACCCTACTCCTACGACAACCTCATTCAGAGGGCCAATAAGTTTGTCCGGGGAGAGGCCTCCAACCCTGACTTCTTGGCAAGGTTGGCACGGGTGACCAGAGGCGACCGTGGAGAGAGGGATGGGATCCCTGAGAAAAGGAAGAGAGAGGAGCCCCGAAGGGAGGAAAGGAAGTGGCCGGAGCGGCAAGAAGAGAAGAAGAAGGAGGAGCTCAGGAGGAAGGAAACCGGGAGGATCGTGGAGAGAAGGCCCGTCGAGTCCCCTGAGCGTCAGGAGGAGGGAAGACGCTACCAGGTCCCCGTCAACCGGCCACCTTGGAGGCCGGCTGGACGGCACCAGCGTCAAGACCAAAGGGGGAGATCCCCAGAAAGAAGGCCCTTTCGCCAACCAGAGAGGCGTCAGGAGAGGAGGAGAGATGAAGCAATGGCGGTAGCCGGGCGAGGCCGCCGTCAAGGAAGGAAGAAGTCGAAGCCTAGGAGGCGTCAAGCAGAAGAGGTTCCTCTCTACTGCGACTTCCACCAGGTGGGGGGACATGCCATGGCTGCCTGCCCAGACTTTTGGGAAGCCCGGAGGAGGCTGGCAGCAGGAGAGGCTGGAGGAGAGCAGAGAAGGATGGAGGCCCCTGCCGAGCCACAGGCAGGACAGGCCGCAGTCGTTCGTAGGAGGAACGAGGATCGGGTCGACCATGGAGGTCGGGGAGACCTGGGCCAGGGAGGCCGAGTTGGAGTAATCCATGGGGGAGCAGGGCTGGAAGCTTTTCGCAAGGGAAGCCTCCATCAGATCTACCGCAGGAGTGTCGCCTCGACCTCACAAGCACCGCCCCCGATGGAGGAGATTACCTTTTCCGAGGAGGACATGCTAGGGAACGCGAACCCCTTCCATGATGCCCTCGTGATTCAAGCCGCGGTGGAGGACTTCACCGTTGATCGGATTCTGATCGACAACGGTAGCTCTGTAAACGTCATCTTCAAGGGGACGTTTGACGGACTGGGAGTCGAAGCTGTCAGGGTTCGGGCACCTGATGGTCCCCTCTTCGGCTTCTCCGGAGAGAAGAAGGAAGTGGAAGGAGGAGCTGATCTCCTTGTAACGCTCGGTGGCACCTCCATCAGCTGTCGATTCATCATCGTCGACGCCCCGAGCTGTTACAGGGCCATCTTTGGGAGGCCGCTTCTCAACGCCTTCAAAGCCGTCCCATCCTCCTACCATCAGTGCTTGAAGTACTGTAAGGGAGACGTCCAGGTGAGGATCAGGAGCGATCCAAGAGCCGCTAAGGAGTGCTATCTTAGCGCCGTCAGTGCCATCAGCTGGATGGCTGACGCGGAAGAGTTCGGAAGAGTGCTGGAGAGCCCGGCCAGGCTGGAAGTGGCTGAAGAGGTCGAGGAGATCGAGGTACTCTCTGCAGCGGGAGTGCCGGGGCTGCTGAAGATTGGCGGGTCGCTGAAGACCGAAGAGAAGATCGAGATGACGGCGTGTCTGCAGAAGAACGTCGACATCTTTGCTTGGAGCGCAGCCGAGATGCCAGGAGTCGACCCTGAGGTTGCGTGTCATCGCCTCAACCTGGATCCCACTGTCCAGCCCGTCCGCCAGAAGAAAAGGAGAACCGCCACCATCCTCGCCAAGCCAATTAGGGAGGAGGTTAAAAAGATGCTTGATGCAGGTTTTGTGTTAGAGATCCAGTACCCAGGTTGGGTCTCCAATGTTGTAATGGTGACAAAGGCGGGGGGAAGCTGGAGAATGTGTGTGGATTTTTCCTTAATGAATAAAAGCTGCCCGAAGGATTGTTATCCCTTGCCTCGAATCGACGAGGTGGTTGATTCGGCCGTCGGTTTTTCTGTGATGAGTTTCCTTGATGCGTTTTCAGGATATCACCAGATCCGGATGCATCCCCCCGATTGCCGCGATGTCTCCTTCATCACCGACGATGGCTGCTACAGCTACAAAATGATGCCCTTCGGTTTGAAGAATGCGGGAGCCACCTATCAACGGATGATGGACCATATTTTCAAGGAGCAAAAGGGGAGGAACCTGGAAGTGTATGTGGACGACCTCTTGATCAAAAGCAAGAGTGTCCAGGAACACATAGCCGATCTGGTAGAGACCTTCGCGACGCTAAGAAGATTCAAGATGAGGCTCAATCCGACGAAGTGCGTCTTCGGAGCGGGCAGGGGGAAGTTCCTGGGACATCTCCTTACTCCGAGGGGAGTAGAGCCTAACCCCGACAAGGTTAAGGCGATCCTGGAGATGCCATCCCCAAAAATGATGAAGGAAGTCCAAAGGTTGACAGGCAGGCTGGCGGGTCTTAGCCGCTTCCTCTCGAAGGCCGGAGAGAAGTGCTCTCCATTCTTCAAAACGCTCCGCAAAACAGAAAGCTTCGAGTGGACCGAAGAATGTGAGATAGCATTCGGAAGGCTGAAGGAGCAGTTGACTCAGACACCTCTCCTTCAGAGCCCGAAGGAAGGCGAAGACCTGCTCATCTACCTCGGAGTAGGAGCGGAGGCAGTTAGCTCCATCTTGGTCCGTGAAGAAGGGAAGAGGCAGCTACCTATCTACTATGTCAGTCGGGTGCTGAAGAAGGCGGAGCTGAAGTATCCAATCCTGGAAAAGCTTGCCTTCGCCTTGGTGGTGTCGGCACGGAAGCTCCGGCCTTATTTTCAGGCTCACTCCATCCGAGTGGTAACTGATCATCCTCTCCGCAATGTCCTGGAGGGAGTGGAGCATTCAGGGAGGTTGGCGAAATGGTCGGTAGAACTCAGCGAGTTCGACATTTCCTTCTCTCCCCGAGTAGCGATCAAGGCCCAGGCAGTAGCAGACTTCTTGGCTGACTTCTCGGTGGAAGCGGAGCCAGGAGAAGAGGGGCTCAATCCAATTCCTTGGAAGATGTTTGTTGAAGCTTCGGGCAAAAGATCTGTAGGGGTGGGCATCGTGCTCGTCAGCCCACAGGGAACAAGAATCGAGCAAGCCGTCGAGATCCTCTTCCCCGTCACAAACAACCAGGCAGAATACGAGGCAATAGTGGCAGGCTTGCGCCTTGCCAAGGAGCTGGGGATCCGTGATGTCCGGGCTTTCACGGACTCGATGGTGGTCGCATCGCAGATTCGAGGCGAGTTCGAGGTGCGCGACACCATCTTGCAGAAGTACCTGGTAAAAGTGAAAGGGCTGATGGGAGGCTTCCAATCCTTCTTCGTCGAGCATGTGCCAAGGGAGGAGAACTCGGCAGCAGATCGCCTCGCCAAGTACGGGCCAAGGGCCGGAGGAACTATCACCGAGCTGTTCCGCCCGTCCATTGAAGAGGGAGAGATGATGGAGATCGAGCAACGCCCCTCGTGGATGGATCCCTTCGTGGCATTCCTGGCCAGCGGCCAGCTCCCGGCAGACGAAGGGGATAAAAGAAGATTTCGGTATAAGGCGGCATACTACCTCCTGCAAGATGGGGAGCTGTACCGCAAGACCATCTCGGGCCCCCTGGCCAGATGTGTTTCCGAAGACCAAGTACCCCGAGTGTTGGAGGAGATCCACTCGGGAGAGTGTGGAAGTCATTCTGGGACTCGCACTTTGGAGCAGAGGGTATTGAGGCATGGTTACTTCTGGCCTACTATCCGGAAGGATGCGGAGATCTTCTCGAAGAAGTGCCAGAAGTGCCAGCTCTTCGCCCCCCTTCAGTTGCAGCCGGCCCAGCAGCTCCGATCGATCATCTCCCCATGGCCGTTCGCCATCTGGGGGATGGACTTGATCGGCCCTTTCCCTCAAGCCAGTGGACAACGAAAGTTCGTTCTCGTCATGATCGACTACTTCTCCAAGTGGATCGAGGCCAAAGCCCTGGCCAAGACTACCTCTCAAGTCGTGAAGAACTTCATCTGGGGAGAGATCGTCTGCAGATTCGGGATCCCTCTCGCCATCATCACCGACAATGGTCCCCAGTTCGCCAGCTTAGAACTGGAGGACTTTTGCAGGCAGCTAGGAACCGACCTTCGGTTCGCCTCCGTACATCACCCAAGGAGCAATGGCCAGGTGGAGGCCGCCAACAAACTGATCATCAACCTACTGAAGAAGAAGGTGGAGAACCTAAGAGGTAACTGGGCGGACCAGCTCCCCTCGGTCCTGTGGGCTCTGAGGACCACTCCTAGCTCAGCCACAGGGGAAACACCGTTCAAACTCTCTCACGGGTCGGAAGCTCTCATTCCAGTAGAGTTCGAAGTCAGAAGCCCAAGGGTGGTAGCTGCGGAGAACGGAAGCGAAGAATGGCGACTAGAGAATGAAGAGGTTCAAAAGCTATCTCTCGACTACATCGAGGAACTCCGAGATTTAGCTTCAGCCAGGCAAGAGGATATCAAGCGCCGGATGGCGAAACATTTTGACAAAAATGTTCGCCTCAAACAATTCCAAGCGGGCGATCTGGTCCTGAAAAAGGTGGACGCAGCAGGAAGGTCTGCGGCCGTTGGGAAGCTCAACCCGAACTGGGAAGGACCTTTCATCATCCAGGAAGCACTCCTGACAGGAGGATACCGCTTACAGAACCAAGAGGGCGAGCTGCTAGGGAGCACCTGGAGCGGTGATGACCTGAAAAGGTTTTATCCCTAAGGGGGAATGTGTATTCCCCATCCTTGTAAATTCATTTCTTTGAATAAAATCTGCATCTCCCTGAAACATGGGACGAGGCAGCTTCTTTCGCATCAACAAAGTTTTCATAATAAAGAAGTCAGGTAAAGTCAATCTCCACGCTAGGTTGGAAAATGAGCCTCCGACTTAACCCTCGTAAACACTCAGAACGGATGATGGGACAGTGCCTCGGGTGTGCGTTCCCTTAAGACCAAGCCTCTACAATGACGGCCGAGATCAGCTCCCCCCTTGCATGTTGGCCGCGGTTCCCACCGACTGCATTTCTCGTCCGACTGTAGAGATTACCAGGAAGAAGTCTGGACGCCGACCTTCCGATTCGGCGAAGGGATGATCGATTTCACTAGCTCAGGGAACCCTTGAAAAAAGGCGTCGTGTACCCTCGAGAGCTAAAAAGCTCGCAGCAAAGCATTTCATTTTCTAAATTATTGTGTTAGATCATATGAGTTATTGTGCCTAAAGTGTGCTTAACTCCCTGCTAAACTCATTGAGCAACAGGAAGCAGGTCCGATCCACATCCAGCATCCAAGTAGGATGGAGGCCTCGGGATGGTGTGTCCCCTTGGATCTCCCCGACTGCCACTCCCTGCTTGACGTCGTCCTACATCAACATTCGCGGCCGCAGGTTGGAAGACGAGCCTCCGACTTGACCCTTGTAAAAACTCAGAACGGATGATGGGACAGTGCCTCGGATGTGCGTTCCCTTAAGACCAAGCCTCTGCAATGACGGCCGAGATCAGCTCCCCCCTTGCATGTTGGCCGCGGTTCCCACCGACTGCATTTCTCGTCCGGCTGTAGAGATTACTAGGGTAAAGTCTGGAAGCCGATACTCCAACTTGAGAAGGGGAGCGATCGATTCGACCGGCCAAAGGATGGAGACCTCGGGAGGGTGTATCCCCTTGGATCTCCCCGACCGTCATTCCCTACTTAACGTCACTCTTCGTCGACATCCGGCATCCAAGTAGGATGGAGGCCTCGGGAATATATGTCCCTCCAGGCCTCCCCGACTGCCGTTCCCTATCTCTTTCCCCTTCAAAATTTATTGAACGAGTCTAATGAACTCTTCACCAGGTACAGAGCGGGGCCTTGAGAGCATGTGTCCTTCGGAACCCTCCAAGTCGCCTCCACAGCTCGACTCCACCAAGGGAGATATTGAAGAGTGCGAGTATACATGCGCGAGTACCTAGGCGAGTATACAGGTGCGAGCATAATGTGCGAGTATACAGGTGCGAGCATGACGTGCGAGTATATAGGTGCGAGAATGAAGAAATGCGCCATCTCGCCGCAATCCTAAGAGCCTAGCGAGCACACAATCTCGCCTCGAGCCTAGGAGCTTAAGCGACATTCAGACAATAAAGCAAACACCAAGAAAACAGACGAGCAAAAGCTTTGACTTTTCCATATGTAAATATTTGATGTCTATAAACAAAAGAATCTGCAAGGTGTTTACAAAAGGTCGCCGGGCGAGCAAAAAAGGGTGCCCAGGCGACTAAGCGACATTCTCTCCATCAATGTCTGCATCTGGCTCGTCGCCACCATCGTCGCCCCCATCGTCATCAACATCATCGTCATCGTCGTCATCCTCATCCTCGGAATCGTCATCCTCAGCACCACTGGACGGCGGCGAGGATGCCCGCAAGGGGGAGGTGGACTCCTAGACGAGCAGCGCCGGGATGATGTCCTCCACCGTCAACTCCATGGCCGCCGGCTTCAGGAGATCGTCCACCTTCAGCTGACTCAGGATGACGGTCCCAGTAGCTCGCGCGATCTCTCGACGAACGCGTGGCATATTGTCGCCATGCATCCGGATCTGCTTGCCGACCCTAGAGGGGCCCGCCACCGCTGGCTGTTGCTCGGCGGGCCGAGTTTCCAGCTCAGCGATGCGAACTTGGGCGGCCTCCAAGGCCAGCCGAGTGTCATCCAGCTCCTTCTCCAGCTGGGACACCTTTGTCGCCATCTCCACCTTAGCGACCTACAAAAGCAAGAGAAGACACAAAGTCAGCAAGTTATTCGGCAAAGTGGCGACTATCCCGAAGGCGAGTAGCATAGAGAAGCGAGTACCTCATGCTCCTTAGCCTTGAGCCCCATGGCGATCATTTTCTTAGTACTGATCCGGATCACCTCCTCGTACTCCAGCAACCTCCTCGCCGTCATGTGCGCCAGCTCGGCGGAGCGCAGCAGAGATCGCGAGGTCTGGTGTGCCAAGTACTCGGCAGGCTCCTCCCGCAGCCTCTCAGCGTCCTCGCGACCATAGACGGCATGAAGCACGTCAAAGGCCTCGCCCTGATCCTCCCAGTCCTCTGACCAGGGGGGAAGGTTGGAGCTCAGAGATACCACATGATCGTCCTCCGACCAGGCGACTAGGCGGCGACCATAGGCGTCCTCACCACGAACACCCAAGTTGAAATTCGGGTGGGTATAGGGCTCGCCGGCCTCAGAAGGGTCCGCCTTCTTGCCAAGGTCCCGATGAGCGACCTCCTTCTTCTTCCTCGAGGGCTCGGAGGGCTCGCCCCTCTCCTTCCGCTTCTTTGAAGGCCCAGATCCTTCGCCGATGATCAAGGGCTCATCGCCTCCTGGCGACAAGTCTATGGGCGAGTAGACCCCTTCCCCGCGAACAAAAGTCCCTGCACCTCCTTGTGTGGAAGACGTCGCCTTCACCACCGCAGGAAGAAGCTCGCGCGGCAGGACATGGACTGCTGCAGCAAGAAGAGTAATAAGTCCAGTTAGTCGCCAAAATGAAGACGAAGAGCGAGTATTGCGAATACTCGCGCGGTGGATTACCTTCGCCTGCGAAAACCTCAGCGAGTTCATCTACTCGCCTTCTCCAGTGCACCACATCAAGGCGGCGACCTTTGAAAGCCTCGAGCAGCTTCTCGCCACCCTCGCTTAGGAAGGAAACCCCGAAGACGCTCTCCGGTGGCTGGAAGGACTTGTCAGGGACGGCTTGAAAGTCGCCAGCGATGACGACTATTCGCTCTCCCCAGCGATGATTCTTGTTGGCGGTGCCGACCAACGTACAGACGTGGCTGCAGAGGAAGACGACGCCCTCGCCAGTCGCCATGAAATGGAATACTCGCCTAAAGACCGGCAGGTCGAAGGCTATTCCCTGGTCGCGCAGGTAGCAGAGGAAGCCCACGATCATCGCCACCCCATTGGGGTTGATCTGGGCAGGGACTATCCCAAAGTAACGGAGTATCTGGGAGAACTCCGTCCACAATGGTAGTCGCAAGCCCACCTCGAAGTGGCGAATAGGGATCACCCGCTCATTAGTCAAAACGGTGTTTAGTCGCTCGCTCTGGCGAGGAAGCCTCGCGACATACCCTGGCGGGAGGTACTTCGCCCTGATGACCTCCAACTCTTTCTCAGTCGTGACTGCCTTCTTGAAGATGGTCGCCGCAAAATTCTTGGCGTGATTGGCACGCCGGATGGTCGCCTCGTCAGTCATCTTTTGAAAGGACGGAAAGAAAGGCGAGTATCAAAGAAGAGAAGGGAAAAGTGAGACGGAGGATACTCGCGCAAGAGTTCGGAACTCGCCAAAGCGTAATTAAGACTCACCCACCCCCCCTATTTATAGTGGTCGGGTAGCTTGGCGTATCGAGCACGACGACGCGATCTGGAATAAGGGGGTGGCGAGTATCAATTTATAATCGCCAATAGCAACAAGCTCGCCATGCCTAAGACGACGCGCAGACAATACTCGCTAAGGTAAAAGAAGATAGAAAAAATCAAGAAAACCATCGCAGAAGAAGAAAGCAGAAGCAAGTAATAAAAGGCGAGTTTCTGATACTCGCCAAATAAATATTAATCAATAGTTCAAGCAGTACAGGGATACTCGCCAAAAGGCGCCATGACCTAGAAAGAAGAAAAATAAAGAAAAAACAACATCTAGGGAGGAGCTTGCAGGTTCGCCTGAGTGTCTGGCTGTTGAGGTTGTCGCCCGACCCATCCCAAGCCGCGAGCTCGCCTGAAATGCTCGGAGGCCACAGACATCGCGTCCTCGCCCTGACGTAGCTGGTCTTCGATCCTCGCCAGCCGACCAACCGAGCCCATGCTCGCGCGCATCCCCACCAGCTCGTCGTGGTGCAGTTGTTGTCGATGTTCGACCTCCCAAGTCTGCGCTCAAGCTCGTTGACCGACTGAAGGCGAGATTCCGTAGCGACCAGCCGAGTATCGAACTCTTCCAGTCGAGAAACCCGCGCCTCCAACTCAGCCAGGCGACGATGAGCATCGCTGCTCGCCAGACGCTCTATGCGCGACTCCACGACAGTCAAACGACGGTGAGCATCAATGCTCGCCAAGCGCTCAACCCGCGATTCGACATCAGTCAGGCGGCGATGGGGCTCGCAGATCGCCAAGCGCTCCATCTTGGACTCCAGCTCTAGGATGGCGCGAGTAGCCCTCTCCTGGTACTCGCGAGAAGGAAGCCCGACCGCGTCGATCAAGGCTCCTAGGGGAGTATGAGCGCGAGCTGCAAAGAGGGCAAAAATATCAGAGCTTTGACAACTGAAGGAACCAAGTGAAGATAGTGGCGACTATCATGAATGGAGACCAAATACCTGGCCGAGGACTACGAGAGCAATGGCGAGGAGAGCCCCTGCCTCGCTGGGGAGACGTGCTATGATGATGATCGCCTCGCCGAGCAGGATGGGATCCAGCCGTCTGATCCCGGCTAGGAGGCGCGTTCTCACGACCGCGACCATCGCCTGGTCGTCCTCCTCCCCTTGGAGGAAAGAAGCCCGAGGAGCCCCCAGTCCCGCCACGGCACGAGGACTCGCCCTGATGAGTAGAAGGCGCAGTAGAAGTCGAAGGGCGCTGATCGCCCTGAAGAATATCGGAAGGAGGGAATGGAGGAGGTGGCGGAAGCACGCCTACAGGCAGCTGCGAGCTACTCGCTGTCCCCACAGGCTGAAGAGGCGGTGGCGGTGGAGGCGGAAGCACGATGCCCGCCAAAGGAGCACGTTGCTCGCTCATCGGCCTCCTCTCCAGCGAGGAGCTGTGAAGAACTCGCCCTGAGCGACCTCCACCTCTAGGCGAGATCATAGGCGACGATCTCAGAGGAGGTGCGGCTACAGGCTCCTCCTGCGCACCAATGGTGGAAGAATCTGCGAGCATAGAAGAAATATTCAACAACCCGGACCAAGTCGAGGTCAGTTAAAAAAGGTGGCGAGTAGATTGCTCGCACCTCGCACGGAAGCGAGATTCTCCAACGGATTCTGGGCCAAGCTCTCAGGAACGCTCGCCCCCTCGGCGACATTAGGAGCAGGAAGATCAGCGGCCGGCGAGTCGCCCTCATTGGAGAGCCCCAGGTCGTCCAGCAGCTGCTGGTGTTGGTCGCCCAAAGGAGCAGCGACCTCTTCCTCGGCGGCTTTCTTCTTCTCCTTCTTCTTCTTCTTCTGGGCGAGCCTCTTCCTCTTCCTGGAAGATGGAAGGTCGCCAGATGCGGGATCCAGGTGAGGAGGGAGCGAAGAACCCTCAAAAAGGCCGACAAGACCAGCCATGGCCGCGTTAGCCTCAGCAGCATAGTCGCGCACCATCTTGAGCGAGTTCAGAAAAGACGTGCCATCAGAGACCCCTGCCCCTCTATTTATAGAGCTCGAGCGTCGGCCAGCGAGATGACGAGTATAGGCCAATACTCGCCAAACAGGGAAGCTCGTCGAATGAAGGGTTGGATGATTCTTTCCGAGCAACTACGTTACTCGCAAAGAGCGGGGATTGTGTACAACCCTCATTCTCCGAGGGTGAACCCCCCCAAGGCCACGTAGGCAGAAGTCAAAGTCAAAGAGGTCAACACAGAGCCCGGCAGATCAAGGCAGAGCAGAGAAGACCTCGGCGAGTATGCAGGCAATACTCGCCAGGGTGGCGAGTATGGAACAGAAGACCTGGCGACTATTAGCCCGGCGTGTGCGAGCAGCACCCAATACTCGCCAGATGGGCGACTATGGCAGGATACTCGCCGAGTAACCCATAGTCGCCGGGTTGGGGGCTGGACTATAAAACCCCCCTACCCCTTGGTTTTCCTATAAATAGGACCCCAGGGGTACTTGGATTGGCACCTGGACTTGAGCTTTCGAAACCCTGCTCTTGCATTCTAGAATCTGTCGCACTTGGTCGCTACTCCCGGTACTAGCCAAGTCGGTGCCTTCCTCGTACCTTGCTCGGCCATTCTTTGGTCTTGGAGGGGAAGTCTCTTCGGAGCTTCTGGGTATGTGGTGGGACCTCCCTGCCGCAGCACCTGGGGTCCTGTTTGTTGCTCTTCTAGCTTCTTCGTCGTCGCCAGCCAAGCCATCTCGTCGGGTTGCTGGGCGAGTATCCTCCGACTGCATCGGTCCGAATCTTGAGGTCAGGATTTTCCTGGCGTCAACACATAGCAATTAACATCTCACAATGAGTCTATACATACATACATATTAAAAGTATTAATACCAGATCCTATTAATTATTACAAAGCTTTAATTATTTCTACAAAACATGATTTCTTAAACATACTACATAAGTCACACTATATATATAACAAGTGCAATACTTAAAAAACAAAAGACAGGCACAGACTTTTATTTATTTTATATACTCTGTCGCACATAAAGCATCTTTCCCTAGCGCTGCCCTGTATGCGATTTGCCTTTACCTAAAAAATTTAGAATTGGAAATCGTTAGCCTTTAAATAAAGACTAAGTGAAACTTTACCTTTTTTATCCTGCTATACATGCAACCAACAAGGATTAGCAATAACAATATGCATATTCATTTATTAGTTATTTACTAAGCAGGTGGTAAAACAGTAGCAGTAAAAACATGTATACATCTCTATGAACATTAAAGAGTGCTATAAATTGAACATGTCATCATGTATCTGTATGAGGTTGAACATTCGTTACCTACATGAAGTAACAATGGAATACAAACAACTATATCATTCTCATTCTATATGATTTTCATTCATTAGGAAATATTAAGGGCAAGTGAATCTATTCATCATTTCATTTCATTCTTTGGGGACCACCCTTTCGGGTTATCATTTTCCCAAAACCAGTACGGTCAACCCGCGTTTATGCCTTTCGGCTCGACTGGTTTGGTACATCATCATTTCATTTCATATGCATGCAATTCAATTTGCCCTTAACATAACCTCGTGTCGACACGCTTACGTATATATTTAATTTAAATTCCCCTCAGAATTTCTTCGTCTGTTTGCCTTTTTCAAGGCCATACATCTTAGCGAAACTTTTATTCAGTGATATAAACTATATTCATGATGCCACATACATTTCATTTCATCTTTAGAACTATGCAATAAGGAAAATACTTGATAAGCATAAAATAAAAAGATAGGTCTCACCGCTACTTTTTCCATCCCTTTGTCATGCCCCAAGTCACCGTCACCTCTATCGTTGGATGTCATCCTTCGCGATATAATGCTTTGAAGCGAAAACCAAACTCTTTTGTTTCCTCAAAATCCAGAATCCGACACAGCTCCAGCTCAACAAAAGCCGAGAGCTGCGAATCCTTGCCCACGATCCTTGAACAGCCACGAAAATAACCACAGTTTCTCCCGTGAGATTTAGAGAAGATAAGGAGAACGGAAAGGGAGATCGGCGTCGTGCCCTAGAGCGACATTGTCGAGGAAGAGGAAAAATGAAAAGATCCGATCGACATCTGGTAAGTAAATAAACTCCACCGCTTAAAGCGTGCCAGCCATAGCCTAATCACCGCTCATCATAAGCCCACATTTCAGCTCATATATCAGCCTCTTTAATCGCACCCCATTTTAGTTCTAGGAAAACCTTTATAAGCACTCCAAGAATTTCAGCTCTAAGGGATCCTTATTAGCACACTAATTTCATTTCACTGATTTAAGTTATCATCGTAGGGGATTTTAGTTATAACATAAATAGAAATTGATTTTAAGAAAACGATAAATAAAATGAAAATAACTTACGAGGAAACGTCGTGCGTCACAATTCTTCCCTCCTTAGGGATTTTCGTCCCCGAAAATGGTTGAATTCTTGCTTTCATCAAATAGCAGAGGAAAAAGATCTTGCATAATATCTTCTCGTTCCCACGTCGCTTCATCTCGTGGATAATTTTTCCACCATACTTGGACAAAATTCACATCTCTGTTTCGCAGCTTCTTACTCTGACGATCAATTATTTGATATGGCTCAGTTGGACTAGACAAGTCTGCATCGATTTGAACACTCTCGGCTGAAACAACCTTTTCAGGGTCCCGTATATACTTCCGAAGTGCTGAAACGTGAAACACATCGTGTAACCTTTGCAATTCCTCTGATAGTTCCAGGCGGTATGCTACTTCGCCCACTCGTTCAATCACAGGAAATGGTCCTACATAGCGTGAACTCAATTTCCCTAATCGCCGTAATCGTGAAGCTCCTTTAAAGGGTTTTATTTTTAAACACACAAGATCACCAACAGTAAATTCTACATGACGATGTCTGGCATTAAAGTATTTCTGTTGTCGATCTTGTGCCACTTTCATTCTCTTCTGGATAAGTCCAATTTTCTCGTGCCACTTATCCATCTTCTCTTTATTATACAACTGCCTTTCCCCATCTTCTGCCCAGCTCAACGGCGTTCGGCATCGCCGACCATACAACGCTTCGTACGGAGCCATTTGAATAGCAGATTGGTAACTATTGTTGTATGAAAATTCTACGAGTGCCAAATACTTTTCCCATGAGCCCTTGAGATCCAACACTACCATACGTAAAAGATCTTCTAAGAACTGGATAGTTCGTTCCGACTGACCATCAGTTTGGGGATAAAATGCAGTACTGAACAATAACTTTGTTCCCAATCTTTTATGAATTTGCCTCCAATTTGCTGATGTGAATCGTCCATCACGGTCAGAGATGATTGTTCGAGGAATTCCATGTAGTTTGACTATTACATCAATATATAGTTCATTCAATTTTTCCGGCGGTCCATCTTGACGAACTGCTATAAAGTGCGCACTTTTTGTAAGCCGATCGATGATGACCCATATACCGTCATGACCCTGCTTACTTCGTGGTAACCCAAAAACAAAGTTCATAGCGATATCCTCCCATTTCCATTCCGGTATAGGTAACGGGTGCAAATAACCTCCAGGTTTTTGATGTTCCGCTTTTACAACTTGGCAAGTGTGGCAAGATGCAATATACTTTGCCACGTCCTTCTTCATTCCAGGCCACCAGAAGTCCTCTTTTAAGTCATGATACATTTTTGTCCTACCTGGATGAATTGAATACGGCGTACTATGAGCTTCATATAAAATATCCTTACGCAAGGTGTCCACATCCGGAACGCACAATCTTCCATTCATCAACAATAATCCATTTTGTTCTGTGAAGTTTGACATGTTTTCTTGTTTTATCTTTACCATTACTTCCTGTAAATACTCATCCTTTGGTGTGACCTCTAAAATCTTCTCTTTAAGCGAATATCTGATTTGCATCTGGAATAATTGTGATTGCTTATCTTCTGCTGTAAAAATAGGAATTATTTCCATCTTTTCTAACTCCCGCAAGAGTTGCATATTATACAATTTCACAGTGGATAATGCAGCAACACTCTTCCGGCTTAATGCATCAGCAACAACATTTGCCTTTCCCGGATGATATTGAATATCCACATCATAATCTTTAATAAATTCTAACCATCGACGCTGTCGAAGGTTTAATTCTTTCTGCGTAAAAATATATTTCAAACTTTTGTGATCTGTGAAGATTTCACATCTCACACCATATAAATAGTGACGCCAAATCTTCAAGGCAAAGATTACCGCCGCTAATTCCAGATCATGTGTTGGATAATTCTTTTCAGCATCCTTCAATTGACGCGAAGCATACACAATTACTTTTCTGTGCTGCATCAACACGCAGCCCAAACCTTTGTATGATGCGTCACTGTAAATTTGAAATCCATCCGAACCTGAGGGCAGTACTAATACGGGAGCGGTGGTCAACCTTTCTTTTAATGTTTCAAACGCAAGCTGGCAGTTTTCATTCCACTAAAAAGGAACATTCTTTCGCGTTAATTGTGTCAATGGTAATGAAATCTTCGAGAAATCCTTGACGAACCTTCGATAATATCCTGCCAATCCTAAGAAACTCCGCACTTCTGTCACACTCGTGGGTGGTGACCAATTGAGAACCGCTTCAATCTTCGCTGGATCAACAGATAAACTCTGTTCCGATATTACGTGCCCCAAAAACGATATTTCTTTCAACCAGAATTCACATTTCGAAAACTTCGCATATAGTTGATTCTCCTTTAATCTCTGCAATGCTAGCCGTAAATGTTGAGCATGTTCTTTTTCAGAAGTAGAATAAATTAAAATATCATCGATAAAAACGATGATAAACTTGTCAAGATAATCTGTAAACACTCGATTCATCATGTCCATGAATGCTGCAGGAGCATTCGTTAGCCCAAACGGCATTACAACAAACTCATAATGTCCATATCTTGTGCTAAAAGCAGTTTTGAAAATATCTTTCTCCTTAATTCGCAACTGATGGTAACCTGATCTCAAATCCATTTTTGAGAATACCTTTGCGTTCACCAGTTGTGTACAACCCCCATATCCATCGAGTGAGGCCCAGCGTGGAGGGCCGCCGAGACGTGTCTGTACAACCCTATATCCGCCGAGTAGGTTGCCAGGACCCAAGAGTGCATCAGGGCCACGTCTGTAGTATGATCCAAGACATAGAGAAAGGAGGGAGAGCGGTAGAGGCAGAAACCTCCTGCTCACCCAGCTGGAGTAAGAGGCAAGTGAGGGGGCGAGAGGAGGAGGGGCGGGTGCCCCCCCTCTCCCCCGCGCCCAGCTAGAGGCGAGAGGAGGAGGGGCGGGTGCCCCCCCTCTCGCCCTCGCCCAGCTAGGGGTGAGAGGAGGAGGGGCGGGTGCCCCCCTCTCGCCCGCGCCCAGCTAGGGGCGAGAGGAGGAGGGGCGGGTGCCCCCCCCCCCCTCTCGCCCGCGCCCAGCTAGGGGCGAGAGGAGGGGCGGGTGCCCCCCCTCTCGCCCGCGCCCAGCTAGGGGCGAGAGGAGGAGGGGCGGGTGCCCCCCCTCTCGCCCGCGCCCAGCTAGGGGTGAGAGGAGGAGGGGCGGGTGCCCCCCCTCTCGCCCGCGCCCAGCTAGGGGCGAGAGGAGGAGGGGAGGTTGCCCCCCCTCTCGCCCGCGCCCAGCTAGGGGCGAGAGGAGGAGGGGCGGGTGCCCCCTCTCTCGCCCGTGCCCAGCTAGGGGCGAGAGGAGGAGGGGCGGGTGCCCCCCCTCTCGCCCGTGCCCAGCCATGGGCGAGAGGAGGAGGGCGGGTGCCCCCCTCTCGCCCTCGCCCTCGCCAGGCCAGGGGCGAGTGGAGGAGGGGGGCCGACCCCCTCTCTCGCCCCCCGACCCTGGTAAGGGGGAAGACCCTTGGTCTCGCCCCATCCCAGCGAGGAGGCTCGCCGAGCTCCGCGAGGTAACCCCTCTCGCCCAGTTCCAGAGGGGGGGGGGGGGGGTATGCGTTTAGTATCCCAAAACAGCGGGATTTGGCTATTTGCAGTCCAGTTTTGGCTATTCGCAGTCCAGATCCGAGGGTATTTTGGTAATCTGGTAGATCAGTTTTTGGCTATTTGCAGCCCAACTTGGAAAACCTATAAATAGACCCTAAGGGGCACCAAAGGAGGAGACTTCTAGATTTCCAAATTTCGGATCTTCTTCTTCCCTTAGAGCTCTCCTTTGGTGCTTCTGGTTCAGCATTAGCTAGGGAGGGGAAGATCTCTCAGGTCTTCCGGGTGTGAGGTGGGACCTCCTCGTTGTAGCCTAGGGTCCGTTTCCAAGTCCAAGTGCTCTTGCCTAGAGAGTTGACTTGAGAGAAGTAGGTGTGAGACCACCCCTTTTTTGGGACCCCGAACTCCACGGAGACCGAGTTGTCGGTTTCAACATTTTTTGTGCGGTGAGCGTGGAGAGTGGTCAGCACAGAAGTTCTTGAACCAAATCTCATGGCAGGAGACCTCGGAGGAGGAGACTATGAGGGGTCTCACATCCCAAGTGAGGTGGTAGGAAGGGGAGAGTTCATGACGGCCATCAAGGGAATCATGGAGCTGCTCCAAGGCATCACCAGGGGAGGTGACTGCTCAGCTCCCTCCCCCCAGACACCGCCTTCTGGGTCGCAAGGAGTGCTCGGCCAGGGGGGGTCAGGAGAGGTTGCCCCAGGGGGTCGGCCAGGCAAGGAACCAGTGACTGAGAGTGGCGAGCGGGACCTCGCCGGGCGAGTGCTTTTTCCTAGCCTGATGAGTGGGGTCTCGCTCGGAGCCGGAGTCGCGCAAGTGGAGCTCGAGAAGTCGGCGAGTGGGGGTTACCCTTTAGCGAGCTGATCATCTCGTCTTCCATCCAGGAAGGCTTCAAGGAGCCCAACATGACTTTCTATACCAGGAAGGATGATCCCATTCAGCACCTGCAGTGGTTCGAGGATACCGTCTCCATCAGGCCCATGACGGACGCGTTCAAGTGTCATCTCTTCGCCACCACCCTGAAGGACAAAGCTAGGGACTGGTTCCACCAGCTCCCGGTTGGCTCCATTTACAGCTTCGAGGACTTGGGCCAAAGCTTCCAGCTACGCTTCTCCACATCCAAGAAGAGGAAGAAGAATGCTGAGTCCATTTTCCTGGTCAAGCAGAGGCACAAGGAGACGTTGGCCCAGTACATGGACAGATTCCAGGAGGAGATCCTGAACATCCAGGAGGTGCCAGGGTATGCCCTCCAGATGGCTTTCACCGTAGGGCTACGAGAGAGCCTTTTCAAAATGCGCCTAACTAGGAAGCCTCCTTTGTCCTTTGAGGATCTGATGGAAAAAGCTGCAAAGGAGGTAGCCACCGAGGCGGCAAACCCGGGGCTGGCAAAGAAGTTGGCAAAGTTTATAGAGGCCGAGACAAGAGAGCAAGGTGGCCCCAGTCAGCAGGAAGGAAGGAGGAGGGAAGAGCAGAGGGGTCAAGGGTACCAGGGACCCCAGGGGGGTCAGGAGCAAGGGAGGGGTCTCGCCCAAGGAGGAGGAAACTTCTACGGAGGCCAAGGGAGGCCCAACCCTCCTCTTTGGAGGCAGACCCCTAGGCAGCTCCTACCCCCACCAGCTCAAGCTATGGCGATTCGAAGAGGAGGAGGAGTCGAAGCAAGAGACATCCCAGCCCGTAGGAGAAGGGGGGGAAGGGCGGTGCCATACTGCGACTACCACCAAGCAGAGGGGCATGCAACAACTACCTGCCCAGAGTTCTTGGAGGTGAGAGAGGCGAGAGGTCAGACACAACAGCAGCCGCTGGTGCGGATTGAAGAAGTTCCACCTGGAGCAGTAGTGGATGATGACATCTGCGAGGACCGAACTGACGTAGGAGCCAAAGGACGGGTCGCGGTAATCCACGGGGGGGGGGGGGGGGGGGGGGGGGTAGGGGTCGAGGCCACTCGTAAGGCAAGCCTCCACTCCGTATTTCGACGCAGCGTCGCTTCGACGTCGCAGGACCCACCTCCCGAGGAGAAAATCACTTTCTCAAGCAAGGACATGCCAGATCACGAGGATCCATTCTGTGATGCGCTAGTCATTCAGACAACCATCGAAGGTTACACTGTCTCTCGGATCCTCGTTGACAACGGGAGCTCTGTCAACGTCATTTTCAAGAAGGCATTTGATGAGTTGAAGGTGGAGGCAAGGAGGGTGCTGGCCTCAGATGGGCCCTTGTTTGGATTCTCCGGAGAAAGGAAAGAGGTAGAGGGTGGAGTTGGACTCCAAGTGACGATGGGGGGATGTTTAAGGAACTGTCGGTTTGTCATAGTTGATGCTCCTAGCAGTTACAATGCCATCTTCGGAAGACCCCTCATCAGCGCCTTCCGATGCGTACCATCATCCTTCCACCAGTGCCTCAAGTTCAACACTGGAGGAATCCAAGTCAGGATCCGCGGAGACCCCAGGATGGCGACGCACTGCTACGGCACAGCCGTCAACAGCATCTCTTGGCAAGCGGGGGCGGAGGAGATGGAGAAGATCATGGAGAGCATGAGCCAGATGGGAGTGGCAGGAGAAGCAAAGGAATGATCATCTCGCGCAAGCAGCCTGAGAGGCGAGTGCCATGGGGGGGTATGTTGTGTTTATTTTTTGTTTTTTGTTGTTTTCCTTTGTAGCAAGTTTTACCCCTCGCTGGTTGGGCCAGGAGGTTCTGACAAGGGAAATCCCCCCATTAGATGGATGAAGTTATTTTGCTTATATGATTAATAAGTTGCCACAGAGATGTCCTCCTCACTCCAGGCTCTCACTAGCTGGGTGGGTCAAATGATCCTCGGAAGGAAGAGCTTGCCATCGAGATGTCCTCCTCACTCCAGGCTCTCACTAGCTGGGTGGGTCGAATGATCCTCGGATGGGTAAGTTCAACGCCGAGATGTCCTCCTCACTTCAGGCTCTCACTAGCTGGGTGGGTCGAATGATCCTCGGAAGGAAGAGCTTGCCATCGAGATGTCCTCCTCACTCCAGGCTCTCACTAGCTGGGTGGGTCGAATGATCCTCGGATGGGTAAGTTCAACGCCGAGATGTCCTCCTCACTCCAGGCTCTCACTAGCTGGGTGGGTCGAATGATCCTCGGAAGGAAGAGCTTGCCATCGAGATGTCCTCCTCACTCCAGGCTCTCACTAGCTGGGTGGGTCGAATGATCCTCGGATGGGTAAGTTCAACGCCGAGATGTCCTCCTCAATCCAGGCTCTCACTAGCTGGGTGGGTCGAATGACCCTCGGAAGGAAGAGCTTGCCATCGAGATGTCCTCCTCACTCCAGGCTCTCACTAGCTGGGTGGGTCGAATGATCCTCGGATGGGTAAGTTCAACGCCGAGATGTCCTCCTCACTCCAGGCTCTCACTAGCTGGGTGGGTCGAATGATCCTCGGAAGGAAGAGCTTGCCATCGAGATGTCCTCCTCACTCCAGGCTCTCACTAGCTGGGTGGGTCGAATGATCCTCGGATGGGTAAATTCAACGCCGAGATATCCTCCTCACTCCAGGCTCTCACTAGCTGGGTGGGTCGAATGATCCTCGGAAGGAAGAGCTTGCCATCGAGATGTCCTCCTCACTCTAGGCTCTCACTAGCTGGGTGGGTCGAATGATCCTCGGATGGGTAAGTTCAACGCCGAGATGTCCTCCTCACTCCAGGCTCTCACTAGCTGGGTTGGTCGAATGATCCTCGGAAGGAAGAGCTTGCCATCGAGATGTCCTCCTCACTCCAGGCTCTCACTAGCTGGGTGGGTCGAATGATCCTCGGATGGGTAAGTTCAACGCCGAGATGTCCTCCTCACTCCAGGCTCTCACTAGCTGGGTGGGTCGAATGATCCTCGGAAGGAAGAGCTTGCCATCGAGATGTCCTCCTCACTCCAGGCTCTCACTAGCTGGGTGGGTCGAATGATCCTCAGATGGGTAAGTTCAACGCCGAGATGTCCTACTCACTCCAGGCTCTCACTAGCTGGATGGGTCAAACGTGCCTCGGGGTCGAGGTTCTGCCCCCCTCGATGGATATTTGGGCTTGGACTTTTCTTTCCGAGGTTGTACCAACCTCGCAAAGAGCGAGGATTGTGTACAACCCCCATATCCATCGAGTGAGGCCCATCGTGGAGGGCCGCCGAGACGTGTCTGTACAACCCTATATCCGCCGAGTAGGTTGCCAGGACCCAAGAGTGCATCAGGGCCACGTCTGTAGTATGATCCAAGACAGAGAGAAAGGAGGGAGAGCGGTAGAGGCAGAAACCTCCTGCTCACCCAGCTGGAGTAAGAGGCAAGTGAGGGGCGAGAGGAGGAGGGGCGGGTTCCCCCCCTCTCCCCCGCGCCCAGCTAGAGGCAAGAGGAGGAGGGGCGGGTGCCCCCCTCTCGCCCTCGCCCAGCTAGGGGCGAGAGGAGGAGGGGCGGGTGCCCCCCTCTCGCCCTCGCCCAGCTAGGGGCGAGAGGAGGAGGGGCGGGTGCCCCCCTCTCGCCCGCGCCCAGCTAGGGGCGAGAGGAGGAGGGGCGGGTACCCCCCCCCCCCCCCCCCCCTCTCGCCCGCGCCCAGCTAGGGGCGAGAGGAGGAGGGGCGGGTGCCCCCTCTCTCGCCCGCGCCCAGCTAGGGGCGAGAGGAGGAGGGGCGGGTGCCCCCCCTCTCGCCCGCGCCCAGCTAGGGGCGAGAGGAGGAGGGGCGTGTGCCCCCCCTCTCGCCCGCGCCCAGCTAGGGGCGAGAAGAGGAGGGGCGGGTGCCCCCCTCTCGCCCGCGCCCAGCTAGGGGCGAGAGGAGGAGGGGCGGGTGCCCCCCCCCCCTCTCGCCCGCGCCCAGCTAGGGGAGAGAGGAGGAGGGGCGGGTGCCCCCTCTCTCGCCCGCGCCCAGCTAGGGGCGAGAGGAGGAGGGGCGGGTGCCCCCCTCTCGCCCGCGCCCAGCCAGGGGCGAGAGGAGGAGGGGCGGGTGCCCCCCCTCTCGCCCGCGCCCAGCCAGGGGCGAGAGGAGGAGGGCAGGTGCCCCCCCTCTCGCCCTCGCCCTCGCCAGGCCAGGGGCGAGTGGAGGAGGGGGGCCGACCCCCTCTCTCGCCCCCGACCCTGGTAAGGGGGAAGACCCTTGGTCTCGCCCCACCCCAGCGAGGAGGACCCCAGCGAGGAGGCTCGCCGAGCTCCGCGAGGTAACCCCTCTCGCCCAGTTCCAGGGGGGGTTGGTCTGCGTTTAGTATCCCAGAACAGCGGGATTTGGCTATTTGCAGTCCAGTTTTGGCTATTCGCAGTCCAGATCCGAGGGTATTTTGGTAATCTGGCAGATCAGTTTTTGGCTATTTGCAGCCCAACTTGGAAAACCTATAAATAGACCCTAAGGGGCACCAAAGGAGGAGACTTCTAGATTTCCAAATTTCGGATCTTCTTCTTCCCTTAGAGCTCTCCTTTGGTGCTTCTGGTTCAGCATTGGCTAGGGAGGGGAAGATCTCTCAGGTCTTCCGGGTGTGAGGTGGGACCTCCTCGATGTAGCCTAGGGTCCGTTTCCAAGTCCAAGTGCTCTTGCCTAGAGAGTTGACTCGAGAGAAGTAGGTGTGAGACCACCCCTTTTTTGGGACCCCGAACTCCACGGAGACCGAGTTGTCGGTTTCAACAAGTTGATCAAACAGGTCATCTATGCGTGGTAGTGGGTACTTATTTTTCACCGTTAATTTATTCAACTCTCGATAATCCACGCATAAACGTAAGGATCCTTCTTTTTTCTTGACAAATAAAACTAGGGCTCCCCACGGAGATGAACTTGGCCGAATAAAATTCTTATCTATTAATTCTTGCAATTGACACTTCAATTCCGCTAACTCTTTTGGAGCCATGCGATACGGTGTTCTTGCAACTGGTCTTTCTCCTTCTTTTAAATTAATTTCAAATTCCACTTCTCGTTGAGGCGGGAGTCCTGGCAATTCCTCAGGAAAAAGTTCTTCAAATTCACATACAACTGGGACAGTCGTAATATCTTTCTTTTCTTCTGTAGTTGCCTTCACCATTACCAAAGTAGAGTTACATCCCTTTCTAATTTTTCTTGGAGGCTTTTACTGCAGAGATTAGCATTTTCGATACTTCACCTAGCCCTCGGAAGACAGTTATATCTGGTCTGCACATTTCACTGTAACTTCTTTTCTTCTACAGATAATTACTGCTTCGTGCTGGACTAACCAGTCCATTCCCAAGATTATATCAAATTCAGTAAGTGATAGAACTACTAAATCCGCCATAAACTTTTTATCATTTAGTTCGAAAGATACTACTACTCTTTGTTGTGTAGGCACTTTTTGATTATTTGGCAAGGTGACCTGAAGAACTTCTTGTGTAGCATATGGTTTTGTCGATATGTGGCTTAGGATAACAGTTGCAATGAAAGAATGACTCACACCAGTATCGAATAAAACTCGAACCAAATGACCATTTGCATAAATCATACCTGTCACCACGGTATCATCTGCAGTAGCCTCTTGCTGGTTTAGATTGAATACACGAGGCTGCACACGATGTTCGTCCACCATTGAGCCTCCTGGTGTTGATGTAGAAGCAAAAGATTCCCCTTCCTTTGATATTCCCATTTGAAAAACTTTTTGGCCTTGCGGGGGTGGAACTCTTCTAGCACTGCCTTCTCCTTTTTTCCTCTTTGGACATTCCCACTGACGGTGCCCAGGCTGACGACATATCAAACATATATTGCTGCCCACTAAGCACTGCCCTTTGTGAGCCTTTTCACACTTTCCACACTTCTGTTCTTGTCCCTGGGGCTGCATCACACTGCTGCTTTCTGTCGGACGAGGTCGTTTCCCAGATTCACCAGATTTCCCTGAAGTACATGTCTTTGCGGAAAACTCCTTACTCTGACTCCACTGGGCCCTCTTCTTTCCAAACTCCCTTCTTCTTTGCGTCTTTTCAGCATCTATTTCCATCAAACGAGCTTTCTGTACCAAAGCCCCATAATTCTGGATTTCCAAAGGCACCAAGATTGCTCGAATGCTGTCTCGTAATCCTTCTTGAAACCTCCGACACCTCTCTTTTTCATTAGGCACGAAAGCCTCAGCATAAAATGCGAGATTAGCAAACTCCGTTTCATATTCTAGCACTGCGCGGGGACCCTGTACTAAACGTAAAAATTTATCTTGTAGCAGCTTCTTTTCTGATTCAGGCACGAACCAACCTGTGAATTCCTGCACGAACGTGGTCCAGGGAATACTAACTTGTCCTCGACCAGCCAATCGACCACGAACATTTATCCACCACCGCTTTGCTTCCCCTTCAAGGAGGAATGTTACCAAGCCCACTTTTCGCTCATCTGGACAAAGCATTACTTCAAATATTGTCTCGATGCGCGAAATCCAATCCTCTGTCTCAAGGGGAGACAAACCACCACGAAACACTGGCGGCTTCAATTCTAGGAACTGCTTCAGATCCACGTCTAGATGTCTTTGCTGCGATGGCAGAACAGCTTCTACTAAGGGAACTGCAGGAGGAACATCCCGTACCATTTTAATAGCTTCTGCCAAAATGCGAGCGAGGTCTGTCAACTGAGGTTGCGCCTGCTGTTCCACTTGCGGACGCACCGTCTGTTCCACTGACAGATGTTCCTGTTGAAGATGTTCTTGATGTGTAGTATCACCATCTTCAGACCTCGCTTCTTGGGCAATCCTCGAAGGATCCTTAACACAAAGATACGATAATCAGTTTTCATGCATTTTCACTTTCTACCATTTACTCTATTTATGTATGTACATACGCATTGCGGCCAGGCTTTATGAAAACCTAGCTCTGATACCACTAAATTGTAACGGCCCGCAGTCCATCACAATTGTCGGAAACATCATCACATATATTCATAAAGCATTGAGCGCGCAATCACATAGCAATTAACATCTCACAATGAGTATATACATACATACATATTAAAAGTATTAATACCAGATCCTATTAATTATTATAAAGCTTTAATTATTTCTACAAAACATGATTTCTTAAACATACTACATAAGTCACACTATATATATAACAAGTGCAATACTTAAAATACAGAAGACAAGCACATGTTTTTATTTATTTTATATACTCCGTCGCACATAAAGCATCTTTCCCTAGCGCTGCCCTGTATGCGATTTGCCTTTACCTAAAAAATTTAGAATTGGAAACCGTTAGCCTTTAAATAAAGACTAAGTGAAACTTTACCTTTTTATCCTGCTATACATGCAACCAACAAGGATTAGCAATAACAATATGCATATTCATTTATTAGTTATTTACTAAGCAGGTGGTAAAACAGTAGCAGTAAAAACATGTATACATCTCTATGAACATTAAAGAGTGCTATAAATTGAACATGTCATCATGTATCTGTATGAGGTTGAACATTCGTTACCTACATGAAGTAACAATGGAATACAAACAACTATATCATTCTCATTCTATATGATTTTCATTCATTAGGAAATATTAAGGGCAAGTGAATCTATTCATCATTTCATTTCATTCTTTGGGCCCACCCTTTCGGGTTATCATTTTCCCAAAACCAGTACGGTCAACCCGCGTTTATGCCTTTCGGCTCGACTGGTTTGGTACATCATCATTTCATTTCATATGCATGCAATTCAATTTGCCCTTAACATAACCTCGTGTCGACACGCTTACGTATATATTTAATTTAAATTCCCCTCAGAATTTCTTCGCCTGTTTGCCTTTTTCAAGGCCATACATCTTAGCAAAACTTTTATTCAGTGATATAAACTATATTCATGATGCCACATACATTTCATTTCATCTTTAGAACTATGCAATAAGGAAAATACTTGATAAGCATAAAATAAAAAGATAGGTCTCACCGCTACTTTTTCCATCCCTTTGTCACGCCCCAAGTCACCGTGACCTCTATCGTTGGATGCCATCCTTCGCGATATAATGCTTTGAAGCGAAAACCAAACTCTTTTGTTTCCTCAAAATCCAGAATCCGACACAGCTCCAGCTCAACAAAAGCCGAGAGCTGCGAATCCTTGCCCACGATCCTTGAACAGCCGCGAAAATAACCACAGTTTCTCCCGTGAGATTTAGAGAAGATAAGGAGAACGGAAGGGGAGATCGGCGTCGTGCCCTAGAGCGACACCGTCGAGGAAGAGGAAAAATGAAAAGATCCGATCGACATCTGGTAAATAAATAAACTCCACCGCTTAAAGCATGCCAGCCATAGCCTAATCACGGCTCATCATAAGCCCACATGAAGCCCACATTTCAGCTCATATATCAACCTCTTTAATAGCACCCCATTTTAGTTCTAGGAAAACCTTTATAAGCACTCCAAGAATTTCAGCTCTAAGGGAATCCTTATTAGCACACTAATTTCATTTCACTGATTTAAGTTATCATCGTAGGGGATTTTAGTTATAACATAAATAGAAATTGATTTTAAGAAAACGATAAATAAAATGAAAATAACTTACGAGGAAACGTCGTGCGTCACACCTGCATGAACCTTTCCAGTCCCAGATCGACCTTCCTTAGCTTTCTCCTTCACATGTAATGGTCGACCCTTACTTTTGTGGACGCAATTGGCTCGATTAACTGTTTTAACGGAGTTTCTCCCCCTCAACCCTTAGCCAGCCAATAGAATCAGTGGTTTCTCCCTTCTGCAAATCAAAACCAGACCCCAATTCCCGCAAGCAGTCGATCCCCTCTTGCCGTGCCGGTTATATACCAACTAGACCTCTTTTTCCTAAGAAGAGGTACCAAAAATTCATTTTTCCATCATGCAAATTAAATAATATTTTGTGGTTTCCAATTATGTTTAGGTTTCATGTTGCTCCATAGGAATTGAATCAGAGAAGGCATTTGTAGTTCCCAATCCAATTTGGTTGAAGGATATCCGGGTTTATTAAGGGAGCGAGGGAGGAGATACTTGTTGAGTTTAGTACAAACTCTAGGGAAATCATGTCGCAGCGTTGTGTCTATGAGCGTCGCAGCATCGAAGTATGAAATTTGACTCCTCTTAGCTAGACATACAACTCTATATAATTACACTTTCTAAGTTATTTAATAAACTTGGGTGATTTAATTATTTCAAACCAACATAATTGTTGCGGGTCGCTTAGGGCTCTTGGTAGACCGGTCGAATTGAACCACCTTAGCTCGGGAGCGAACCAAGCGCGCAAACAATCACAGAGAAATTCGTTGAGTACACTGGGACATTTTAACGTGTAAAAACCCGGAAATGGTAAAAAAACCACGCGGCCGGGGCTGTGCCGACCAAACTTCACTATCTTCTGAGAGGTTACAATCCGGTGTTTAGAATTCGAGCGCAACAGGCCGCCGCTCGTTACAATATTAGAGAGAGAGAGAGAGAACGTTCCGAGGGTTACATGCCACCTCTCGGAAAAACTAAGTCTTTTCCTTCTGAGAACGGTAGAGAACGAAAGTGAGAATGCCTTGTCCGCTTTCGTGAAGACGAAAGTGAGAGCGCTGTGTCCGCTTTCGTGAGAACGAAAGTGAGACTGCCGAGTCGCCTTTCGGGACGAAGGAAAACTTCAAGTCCACGAAGAAGATCTTCAAGCGCCGAAGGAGAAATCCGTGGAAATCTTCAAGGAGCTCTCCCGGGTCCAGAAGGCAAGGTCCCTTGAAATGAAGCCCTGGGGCTCCTTTTATAGCTTTGGCCGGGGGTAGCCCGGTAATTTTGCCGTTGTAACCACCATAACCACCTGGGAGGACGAATCATATTTTCCGGTTCGGAGCCCACGGATCACTATTTTTCGTAAATGACCATCCCGCCCTTCGAGGAAATGCGACAAGCTGTTCCTGAAAAGCGAGAAACTGAAAAGACAAAAAGTGAGCGAGCCGAGTCGGAAAAGTGAGCGAGTTGGAAAGACAAAATGTGAGAAGTCAGAAAAGCGGAAGTGTTCCGGGTGCGCAAGCGCGCTCAGAAGCGTTCTGAGCGCGTAACGATCATGGAAGTGTTCCGGGCGCGCGAGCACGCTCAGAAGCGTTCTGAGCGCGCAACTAGCACGGAAGCGTTACGGACGCGCTTAGAGGCGTTCTGAGCGAGCGGTGAATGTGGAGACGTTCAGCGTGCGGCTGTGAGAAGACCATGAGGCCGGAGCGGCCGGGAGCACTCCCCAATTGGGGAGTTACTCATATTCATGTAACTCCCCTTTGGGGAGTTACTATTCACGTAACTCCCCAAGGGGAGTTACGTGAATCCCCAATTGGGGAGTTATGCACTCCCCAATTGGGGAATGCCACATGGGCGTTGACCAAGTGGTCAACGTCCATTTGTGGCAATTGGGGGGTGCGGCATTACCGCACCCCCCAATGTAGCTGGGGGTGCGGCAACCCCCCAAAACAAATGGGGGTGCGGTAATGCCGCACCCCCTTTAATTGGGGGTGCGGCAGTGCCGCACCCCCACTTCGGCGCGGCGAGTGCTGCGCCATTCCGGCGCGGCGAGTGCTGCGCCATTCCGGCGCGGCGAGGGCCGCGCCATTCCGGCGCGGCGAGGGCCGCGCCATTCCGGCGCGGCGAGCGTCGCGCCATTCCGGCGCGACGAGTGCCGCGTCCTCTTGGCGCCGTAATTGGCACGCCTATTGGCGCGACGATTGATATGTGTTGCTTGTCGCGCAACACCTTTTAATTTTCACGCCACGCGTGGCGCTTGCGCGCTCGGCGGTACCCATCCAGATATGTTTTGCGAGACCGCATCCCATATTATTTTTACGGGTGCACATCAATAATTAAATTACTTCAAATAACGCAAAAAAAACATTGTTCAAAAAACTTAGAAATGCATGCTAAAGTCAACTACTTAGTGTGAGGCAGTATACACAACATAATACGACTACTTACATTCAGAGCAAAAACAAATAATTTCAAGAATGAAGAAAAGCTTTAATTAAGTAATAATCTTCAGATCAGTGACCTCTTTCACATATGGCATGCGGTCAGTATGAACCTCAGATGTGGGGTTGTCAGCCACAGTTCCAGACTTGGAAATTTCAGTTGCAACCCATGTCCCACCCAGGGGGCACTTCAATTCAGTTCAGGGCGTCTTTGGGTTGCTATTTGGACTCCATAATCAGATTAAGTATAATAAATCATGAAGCATGAAATTTGATTACTCAAATTTTAGAAAGAATTCAGGGTAACTAAAATCAGTACAAATAAGAACTCAGATACTAAGCCAGATTTTATAATGCCTATTTACAGAAAGTGACATATAAATCAATAGATAGACTATACAGAACATGCACTAATAAGTCCTAAATTATATTTTTATATACAAGCAAAATATGTATTTTTTTAGTGTTACTGTGAGGAGTAGTCTTTCTTACTTACTAGTTGGGGTGACCCTTCTTCCGGCTTTTCTTTTCAGGGGTCACTGGTGGGGAACTGCGTATAGGATAAACGTCACGATTCTTCGTATTTATTGGCCTTTTTTTCAGTTGTCTTCCCGTACATTTGTTGTACTTTTAGTTTGAGAATGTATCAGGATTATCTAATGTTTTTCATCATTTCAGACTATGTATAAGTTTTCAGTAATTCAACTTTAAGACTATTTTCATTACTAGTTGACTCTGTGAATCAGATTTTGAGGTATTCCTATTTAATCATAACTGCTTTTCTTACTTCCGTTGTAAGTATACTATTAGTATGTTTTAATCATGCATGCTATGTATCACTTTTATTACCGTTGTTTAGTTTACTTCTTATCGCGGGGCCCAGACGGACTGCAGATTTGTTGCTAAACTAGGTTGGGGTGTTACAATCGGTATCAGAGGGAAGTTTAGGATTTCATGACCCAGAAAATTCACAGAGCCTCAGGATTTCATATGAATCATTCTTTCGTTGTAAGAGTCATCGAGTCTGTTCTAGCTTTTAGTAAAGCTTGTGTACGAAAGCATCCATCATAATAGATCCTTTATTTATGTCTCCACATCAATAATTTCTTTCTTCACGTCTTATAGGCACCACGTACCAGTAAGGCAGGCAAAACATCGCGTCAGAACACTACTCCTGAGATTGTCATGGACGACGCCAATGCGCAAGCCGCACCAGCAGTGCCAGAACCTACTGATTTGGGGCAACCCAAACTGCCAATGTATACAAATCTTCAAGATTCAGATTCGAGTATTTTTAACGACTATCTCAATTTTATGATAACTTCAATCAAATAATATGGGAATTATTATTCGCAGAGTTAATTTGTCTATTCACAAATTTTTACTATCCGCAACTTTAAAGAGGGTCAACTTTCTTATCCTGGAACATTTTTGTTATTCACAAACTAATGTAAAAAACAAAATGGAGTCATTCATGCAACTATACATTTCATGTCATGGGTTTCAAGACTTACTACGTTGCTCATGCATTTAAAGGATGTGGCAAAAAATAAAATGTTTGTATAAGTATATGTTTCCTCAATGCCTCCCATGAGTTTGAAGACTTATTATGTGTTGGAGTTGAGGAACACTTCCAGCTCTCTTGTTTCTCACACCGGGGGTAGCCCACGTGAGCTTAGAGATGTTGGAACGTGACTCTCTCCGATGATTGAAGTACCAGCAAACGCGGGGGTTCGGGGGCGGCGAACCCTTGACGGCGGTCCCGGTCAGCGGGTGGGGGTTCGGGGGCAACGCCCCCGAGCCAAATTTTCGGTTCATGTTAACCGGGTGTGCGGATATCCAGTTTTCGGTTCCGTGATCTATTTATAGGCGTGTAACCCGGTTTTAGGGTTATGGTTTTTCGTCTCAACGATTTTTCGGCTGAGAGCTTTTGGAGGCGTCTACGAGGAGTTCGTGGAGAGGCGTTGTCCGGCGGTGGTTCCTCCGTTTCTTGTCCAAAGAGAAGGGTGCGAGGTAGGATCGGTTTTGATCCTTGTAACTTTGTGTGATTTGTAATATCTATTGGTGAATACAAGAAGGTGAAGGAGGCGGGGTAGGGGACGTAGCCCGGTTTTGGGTGAACCTCTTAAATCTGCGTGTTTGTTGTGTTTTTTATTTTCTATTTTGCGTTCGAACCTCTCTTCTCGGCACCCCCGTTTTTCTACATTATGTTGCTCGTTTAATTTAAAGGATGTGAAAAATCAGTTTCTGTCATGATTTGGTTCGCCCAATAGTCAGAATGGTGAAAAAATTGTGCTTCCCAAAGAAAGGGAGGAATTTATTTTCTACCACAGGTGAGAGAATCTTGCTCTTTCGAAGACATACCAGCAGGAAAGAAGCAGGTTGGGGTCGTCGGGCTCGAATTAGATGAAGCTGGGTGGCTCATAGTCAAAATGTCATAAAGTTAAAAAAAAAAGAGCAATGTTACGTGCACATCAGTGCACCCAAACGTTATATAAGCACACAAGAAAATTTTATTTGCATCCAAAAATTATACGAGTACACAAATATTTCTCTTCATCGAAAATATTTGGGTGTCCATTGCTCCGCTCTTCTCCTTCTCGGAGTTACTCTCGTCGTGAACGGGTGTCTCCCAAACTCCCACCATCTCTCTGTTGTTGTTCATATCTGCAGATCACCAAATCCCTTCTCCTTCGTGTCATACAACTAGCATTCCTCCTGCTTCGATATGCCATGAAAATCAGATTTTTGTACAAAAAAAATTTGATTATAAAGCGACGATTTGCTCGGAACTATAAATCACCGGAAACAAAGGAAAATAAGACGAAAGTATACGGTCGTGAGGTGTGTTTACCCGGAAAACCGTTCCTCGGGTTGAATCATTCTCAGACCCGGGCGGGCTTCTAAATCAAGCCGTTGGGTTCTAGGATCAGCGGCTCTCAGTCCAGGATAAACCAAGCCGAGCGGTCTGATGTCACTTCTGACCGCCCCCAAGATTGAAGATTGTCAAAACCCAAGGCAAGAAGGCGATCCACGGTCTCAAGGAGGAGACCGCCCAGGTTGTGTCATAGAAAGCCAAGGTTCGAATCCAAAGAACAAGCCGCGGTCTTAAGGCGGAGACCGCTCGGATTGCATCATCACCTTGGTCGCGTCATCCTCAGCCTCTGGTCAGACAGGTCGGAAGGGCAAGCCTCCAAGCCAAGCGTCTTCTTTCTTTTCTTCTTTGTGTATCCCGTCACTGTCTGCCTGTCTCTCCTGTAACCGGGCAGGAGGTTATTTTATCCCTGCCCGTTCGGGCAGGCCCCCGAGCTTATAAATAGGGGGCGGCACTGTTCACAAGATACGCACACTCGAATCCAGGAGCTCGCTTGTTTGAGCTGCGGTCTCGAGTTTCCCGTCTTGCGGACTGTTTGACCGGTCGGCTTCTTCTTTCCTGCACTTGTAACCGCTTCTTTTTAATCAAAGGAAAGCCCGTCACAGGAGTGGCATTCGCCGTGACGGGCGAAGTCTGGCCTTGACCGCTGCTAGCGGTCTCGTTTTCTCCACCTAAAAAATAACCGGCAACCCGCAGCCTCTGATTTCCTTCGGAGGTGCGATTTCGGACTCAACAGAAACACGTGACCTTCAGATCGCGGATTGTCGGTGAAATCCTATTTGCCATAATGTCAGACCGCCAGTTCCCCCTTGGAGACCGCTCCGATCATAGTGAGGACTCTTTGTGGGAAGCCTTGGCGCAATCCAGAAGAGAAGCCGAGCGGGCTCAGAGGGCGACTGATCAGCGGTTGGACGCAATCAGCCAGACTTTGGCCCTATTAACCGAGCGGTTAGTTCCACAGCAAACCGCGGTTAATCAGGCGGTGACTCCAGTTCCTCCTCCGCCTCCACCTTACCCGCTACCACAAGCCGCCAACCTCCAATCTCAGCAAGAAGGTTTTGCGGTTAGGCAAAATTTCTATCAGGAAGCCGCGCACAGCATGCCGGCTCGGGCCCTTGATTTTCAGGGGGCGGCTTCTCATGCTGCCCGCCTTTCTTACCCGCAGGAGGGCGCTGCCCGTCTCTCCTACCCGCCTGAAGTTCCTATTCATCACTCCTACCCGCCAGAAGCTGCTGCCCGGTCCTCTTACCAGGCGGCTTGTCCGCGAGTAGCTGCAGCTCCGGCGGCTTATTATCCTGCTCCTCTATATGAAGATATGGAAGAAACTTCTCCCTTTGTGGACGAAGTCCGAGGGGAGCCTGCCCCTAATAATTTCAGAGAGCCTCACCTGCCAGCTTTCAATGGGGAGACTGATCCCACGGTTCATTTACAAGCCTTCGAGTCAGCCATCGCTCTTAGAACCTTAACTGATGCGACTAAGTGCAAGCTTCTTGTGACCACCTTTGAATGACAAGCAAGGGAGTGGTTTTACGGGTTGCACCCCAGGTCAATCAGTTGTTTCGCTGAGCTGCGAAGGGAATTCCTGCTGAGATTCTCTACCTCAAGGAAGAGAAAAAGTGGCCCGGCGGCCCTTTTCGATATAAAGCAGCAGGAAGACGAGACGTGGGCTCGTCTCGTAGACCACTTCTAGAAGGAGATCATGGAAGTCCAGAATGTGGATCCAGAGTTGTATAGGGTTGCCCTCATTCATGGTTTGAGAGAGGGCCCCTAAAATTTGAAGCGAATATAAGGGAGCCTCGAACTTATCAGGAAATGATAAGTTTAGCAAATATGTTCATTAGAGGAGAGAAGAGCAATCCGGGCTACGTCGCAAAGCTGGTAAGCGACAAGGAGCAGTCAAATCCGTCCTTCCATCATCCGCCATCAAATCAGTCCCACTTTGAACCCCGTTCCCAAAGGGGGAGAAACTACAAAAATAAGCAACCATTCATGGGCCATCAGCGGTTTCAGGATCAGAAACCACCGTTGGCCATCGCTCCCGCTCCATCCGCTCCTCTTCCGCAAATCATGCCGGTATACTTACAACAGTATACCGCGCAGCCACCTCCAGTCATTCCATCCACTCAATTTGATGGCTCGCAAGAGTCATTCACTCCCTTAAACGTCACCATGGATGAAGTTGTCCAGATTCTACAAAAGAGGCCAGATTTCAAAAGGCCTGCTCCTCTGAAGTCGGATATCCGCAGTCGAAATCCGAACCTTTATTGTGAATATCATAAAGAAGGGGGGCATCTAATCGAAGACTGTCGGGCCCTTCGTTTGCTGATAGAGAGACTCCTGGGAGAAGGAAAGCTCCGGGGTCTAGTTCGGAAAGATGCAATTGCTGAACCAACTGCCGAGAAGAGAAAAGAGAAAGAAACAGTAGAAGTAACCTGGGAATGCGCCGACGTCGAAGACGCCGGCTGCTATGGTGACATCCACCCTTCCACTGAATGCGTCGAAGTCAATGATGTGGGCCCCTTAGGGGACATCTATTGTATTCATGGAGGAGCTGGAGCGGAATCATCTCACAAATCCAGCATCGCGAGAGTTCTGAAGCAGGAAGTGGCAGCCACTACAAGTTCTCCCCCCGAAAGCACTATTGTCACCTTTGGTCAGGATGACCTTCCCCCCAATGTCAACCCTTTCGACGATGCGGTGGTCATCAAAGCCGTCATCGAAAATTATGCAGTCCACAAGATTCTGATCGATACAGGCAGCTCCGTCAATCTCCTTTTCCGCCCGACTTTCGAAGCCCTGAAGACCGGAAAGCCTTTGCTTTCCACCGACGGACCCCTTTACGGTTTTTCTGGGGAGAAGAAAGAAGTAGAGGGTTCAGTAAAGCTCCTGGTCTCTCTTGGAGGAGTAATAAAGCTAATCAATTTCGTGGTGGTGGATGCCCCGAGCAATTACTGCGCCATCTTTTGGGGAGGCCGATTCTTAATGCATACAGGGCAGTAGTGTCTACCTTTCACCTTGCTCTCAAGTTCGCTGCCGAAGGAAAGCAGTATCGGGTTAGAAGCAACCCAAAGGTGGCTCGGGAGTGCTATGTAAGACCCCCCTCCAGAATCGACGGCAGACCGGGGGATCTTATCGCACACCACCCCTTTAGCACGACGCCAAAGCGATCCCGAAGGGTGGAGGCACTAACTTCTCCATCCCCCTTCCTTGAACACTCAGTTGTCACGCCTAGGGGTGGTGTTAAGAGAAAGTCACTACACATCAACAGAGTAGGGAAACAGTATTCTAGCGGAAGACATCATCGAAGAGTGCGCTTTATAGTACTTAGCGGAAGACGTAGTATTATAGCGGAAGATTAACTATCACAGAAACCTTAAACTCAAGACCTGTATGAATAATTTACATACCTCTGCCGCATTAAATCCTGTCCATCAAGGACTCATTGCCAATATATAGATGCCGTGAGGTGGGGCACAACAAAAGGGATGCGGCTTAACAACTTGTACCTGACGTAGCCTGCTCCGTGGCTTCCTCCATACTTGGGTGTGATCTCTTATCCGCACCTGTCACCTGTGCTAAAGACAAGTTATTAGAACCACCAACAGAATCCAACCCCTACTAACAAACAGACATAAAATATCATTTATAAGGGAGGGGATATCTGGACTCTTATTAGGCCGAGACAGTCTTCCCACGACCACCGCCTACGTACTCCGTATCATCCTGCATACGGTCTCAGACCCACGTAGTTCTATTAGTTTCGCACGGGTTGCCCTCCCAGACCATCCGTCGTGCGGGTTGCCTTAGAGTAAAAACTCATCGGCCATCCTATATTCTCCAAAGGCACATTTTCCGAAGGGATATTTCATTCCCGTAGAAATTATTTCTCGAAGGCAACATTTCATTCCCGTAGAAATTATTTCTCGAAGGCAACATTTCATTCCCGTAGGAATTATTTCTCGAAGGCAACGTTTCATTCCCGTAGGAATTATTTCTCGAAGGCAACGTTTCATTCCCGTAGAAATTATTTCTCGAAGGCAACATTTCATTCCCGTAGGAATTATTTCTTGAAGGCACAAGGTGTTCCCGTCAAATCTAAATTAATGTCAATACGGAATAAAACCCAAAAACATCAATTTGTCTGCACTGCTGCGAGAGCGGCAGCCAGTTCGGTACTATTTAGGATTGACGCTGAAGGAATGCCCCATCTTCACGTCAACTCTAAATTATAGGCAATAAAGAAGAACAGGCCAAAATATCGATCTGTCCGCTCGGTTCTACGAGCGACGGACAGTTCGGCACTATTTAGGGTTGACGCTGAAGGAATGCCCCATCTTCACGTCAACTCTAAATTAAATGCAATAAAGAAGAAAAACCAAAACATCAAACTGTCCGCTCTGCTCTACAAGCGGCGGCCAGTTCAGCACTATTTAGGTTTGACGCTGAAGGAATGTCTCATCTTCACGTCAACTCTAAATTATAGGCAATAAAGAGGAAAATGCCAAAACATCGATCTGTCCGCTCTGCTCTACAAGCGACAGACAGTTCGGCACTATTTAGGGTTGACGCTGAAGGAATGCTTCATCTTCACGTCAAATCTAAATTAAATGCAATAAAGGAGAAAGACCAAAACATCGAACTGTCCGCTCGGCTCTACAAGCGGCGGCCAGTTCAGCACTATTTAGGGTTGGCGTTGAAGGAATGTCCCATCTTCACGTCAACTCTAAATTATAGGCAATAAAGAAGAAAAGGCCAAAACATCGATCTGTCCGCTCTGCTCTACAAGCGGCGGACAGTTCGACACTTTTTAGGGTTGACGCTGAAGGAATGTCCCATCTTCACGTCAACTCTAAATTATAGGCAATAAAGAAGAAAAAGGCCAAAACATCGATTTGTCCGCTCTGCTCTACAAGCGGCGGCCAGTTCAGCACTATTTAGGGTTGACCCTGAAGGAATGGCCCATCTTCAGGTCGACGCTAAATTAATAGGCAATAACGAAGGAAGAACCAAAACATCGATCTGTCTGCTCTGCTCTACAAGCGGCGGCCTGTGCAGCACTATTTAGGGTTGACGCTGAAGGAATGGCCCATCTTCACGTCAACTCTAAATTATAGGCAATAAAGAGGAAAAGACCAAAACATCAAGCAGTAAAATAGGCTGAAAACAGAGGCCATAATATCAAGCAGTAAGATAGGCCGAAAGTAGAGGCCATAATATCAAGCAGTAAAATAGGCCGAAAGCAGAGGCCATAATATCAAGCAGTAAAATAGGCCGAAAGCAGAGGCCATAATATCAGGACCAGTGCGAGACTGGAGAATTGAAAGTACAGAAAGTAGATGCGGGGGACCAGTGCGAGACTGGATTTAAAGATACTGAAAGCAGTAAATAAGGACCAGTACGAGACTGGAGGAAGTAAATAAATAAATAAGTTAGTAGTCCAATCACTCCATAACAGGAGGCTTCAAAGTCGACTCCGTTTTTAGGAGGAAAGTTCTGTTCCATCTCCGTTCATAGGAGGAGATTCTGTTCCATCTCCGTTCATAGGAGGAAATTCTGTTCTTTCTCCGTTCATAGGAGTTTACTTATATTTTATGAGGTTCCTTATTTTTCGTGGAACTCCTTATTTCCGTATGTCTTGGGTTCATATTTTAAATATCCGGACGTTATCGAATTGGCGGCGTCGCCTCGCGATTGTGACCTTAACTGCGCGTCGATATTTTTTTACTTTTAAAAGTACCCAAACTTTTTAGAGGGTGCGATCCAGCCGCCCGAGCTTCCTGTAATTTTTGGAGACGTGCTGGAGGAGAGCGTAATTCATTATTAATTGATAACATAGATTTTTAGCATCTAAAAATAGTAAACCCATTTCAAAAATTCCAAAATAATTACAGTAGGTGTAGGTCAGTGGTAGGAAGCTTTCCAAATTTTCTCATAATTTTCCCTCACTGTTACGGCCCTCTGGAAATTCAAAAACCCCAAATATTACAGTATTTTAATTATTAAAAATACTAAAACATGACAGAAAAATCTGAAATTTTTACTGGGGATACACCTCGCTGTTACGCACAACTTTTATGTTCAAAATTTTTCCATTTGAGCCCTATATTTCCCTACAGAAAATCATATATCAATTTATATAAAAATTATAAAATTTTTATAATTTTGTTAAACGACTTCCGCCGCCTGTACCATGCCGCCCCCTTACGGGTCTCCTCCGCCGCCGGCCGGCCATAGCTCCGCCCCCGGCCGACTCCTAGGGGGCGGGCGCTCCCTCCGGCGGTGGTCCGGTGGCCTGCCGCCACCGGCCACCGCCGGAGATACTTGTTTTCCTGTTTCGGACGGAGGAGAGGGGAGAGGCGGCGGCGGCGCTCCGGCTGCCGGAGTTGACATGCGAGACGTCCGAATGAGAGGTAGGGAGGAGAGGAGAAGGTCGCGTAGTAGTTGGGGTCCTCCGGGAGCCCTCCGGCGAACTTGCCATGGGAGGGTGGCGAGGCGGTGGAGCTCGGCTTCTCGTTCTCCGGCGAGGTGGGGCTCTGGCAGGGGGTGGGGCTGGCTCGACTGAGCTTGGGGAAGAAGTCCCCAGTAAAGGGAAAGGGGGGGTTGCTTTTATAGGGAGGGGGGAGGGGTTAGCCTTGGGTTAGGTTAGGGTCACCATTAGCTTAGGTTAAGTTTGAAAATATCTAAACCCACTTGGGTGTCTTGGGGTTGCTGCCAACCAATCCTATGAGGGCATGAGGATTGTGGTTTTGTTTTGGGGGGAGAGGAGAGTTTTACTTGGGCTAAGTGTAAGGTTAGTTTAGGTGGGGAGGGAGAGAGAGAGAGAGAGAGAGAGAGAGAGAGAGAGAGAGAGAGAGAGAGAGAGAGAGAGAGAGAGAGAGAATTTAGCTTAGATGTAGCTCTTGATCATCTAAACCCACTTGGATGTCATGAGGATTATGGTTCATCAGCCATTGGAGGAGGGAGAGTGGCTTGGGTGCACTTAGCTTATTTTGAGCTTACACCAATTTAAAATTCATTTATAAGAAAGGTTTGACCAAAGTCAACCCAAAGTGGGTCCCCTACGCATGTCAACGTCAACATAGGTCTGCGCCGCCAAGTGTCGGCTCATCGGTGATGTGCCGGGGTTGAAATCAAGCGTTTACGTATCTCGAGATTCTTATAATTTTACGAGCAATATTTTTATTTAATTAACCAAACGATGTCGGAATCGAGCGAAACGAACTTTGTTGCACTCGTATCGACCATACGAGTCTAACACAACTGACAGAATTCAATCCGGAGCTCGTTTGCTTAACATTTGAAAATGGCGTTGTTGTGGCGCTCGATATTACTCAAAATAGTCGTTTTCTCCAAACGACCTCGGTTGGAACGAAACGAGTTCTGTTGCACTCGTATTGACCATACGAGTCTAACGCAACTGACAGAATTCAATTCGGAGTTCGTTTGCTTAACATTTGAAAATGGCGTTGTTGCGACGCTCGATATTACTTAAAATAGTCATTTTCTCGAAACGACCTCGGATTGGAACGAAACGAGTTCTGTTGCACTCGTATCGACCATATGAGTTTAACGCAACTGACAGAAGTCGATTCGGAGCACGTATGCTCCATATTCTAAAATTGCATCGTCGTGACGCGCTACGATACTCAAAATAGTCATATTCTACATATGACCTCGGATTGAAACTAAACGAGTTCTGTTGCACTCGTATCAACTATACGAGTCTAACGCATTTGTCGGAAGTCAATTCGGAGCACGTATGCTCCATATTCAAAAATCGCGTCGTCATGACGCTCTACGATACTCAAAATAGTCATATTCTACATATGACCTCGGATCGAAACGAAACAAGTTCCGTTGCACTTGTATCAACTATACGAGTCTAACGCAACTGACGGAAGTCGATTCGGAGCACGTATGCTCAATAAATAATTTTGACGTTGCGGCGAAGCACAATGCTACCCAAAACAGTTATTTCTCCAAATGACCACCATTAGATGGTGAAGGTCGAGTCGTGGTTGTCCTATGACCCAGCCTAAGCTCTTCCAAGGGTTCAACCGAACCGGCTAGACCCCTTTTTAAAATTGGGATGTTACATGCTATGTCTGAACTGTCAACATGATCACTGACGTTTCAATTCCCGAGGCCATGGCTGAAGTTCTGGAAATTGCTGAATCCTCAAGGGCTGTCGAGGAAGGAAAAGATCGAGAAGGGGCTCACTTGGAACCTGCCTAAGCAACCCAAGAAGTTCCTATTGCTGAAGGGGACGAAAAGAAGTTGGTTATCAACGCTGAGTTGTCGGAGGAGGAGAAAGTGGAGCTAATCTCCTGCCTGTTGGAGAATCTGGATATCTTCGCTTGGTCAGCGGAGGATATGCCAGCAGTGGATCCAGACGTGGCTTGTCATCATCTAAATGTATCTCCTGAGTTCAAGCCCGTCCAGCAAAAGAAGAGAGAAGTGGTGACCAAGCTGGTGTTGCCCATCAGAGAGGAGGTTTCAAAACTCCTGAAAGCGGGTTTCATTTCTGAAATTCAATATCCTACGTGGATGTCGAATGTTGTAATGGTTAAGAAATCTGGTGGGAAGTGGCGCATGTGCGTAGACTTCACCAAACTTAATAAAGCGTGCCCTAAAGATTGCTACCCTCTGCCTCGGATAGATGTCTTAGTTGATTCCGCGGTTGGGTATGGTTTTATGAGTTTCCTAGATGCCTTCTCCGGGTATCATCAAATTAAAATGCACAAACCTGACATCCCGCATACCTCATTTATCACAAATGATGGGTGTTACTGCTATCTCGTAATGCCCTTCGATCTTAAAAACGCGGGAGCAACATACCAAAGAATGATGGATACCGTCTTTAAGCATCAAAAAGGCAGGAATCTCGAAGTTTACGTTGATGATCTCCTTCTAAAAAGTGAAACATTCTCATTGCACTTAAAAGACCTCGTAGAGACGTTCGCTACTCTACGAAGGTTCAAGTTAAAATTAAACCCATTGAAATGTGTGTTTGGGGCAAGCAAAGGAAAATTTCTTGGGCATCTCTTAACTCCTGATGGCCTTGCACCAAATCCAGATAAGGTGAAGGTCATCCTTGATATGACCCTCCTCGAAATACCAAAGAAGTTCAGCAACTTGGGGGGAGGTTGGCAGGATTGAGCAGGTTTATCTCCAAATCCAGAGATAAAAGTGCCCCATTCTTTAAAACACTGCGAGGGGGATCAAAGTTCGAATGGAGCGAGGAGTGTAACAAGGCTTTTGAGCAGCTGAAGGAACAGTTAACTTCGACTCCGCTACTCCAAAGTCCTCGTGAGGGAGAAATGTTATTCTTATATCTGGGAGTCGGCCCGGATGCGGTGAGTTCTGTCCTCGTTCGGGAGGAAAAGAAGAGGTTGTTGGGAAAATGATTTCTCTTAACCCCTCAAAATGAGTTGAATATGAATTCCAAGAAAGGAAAATCAAGGTTAAGTAAATGTGCGTCGAATAGTATTCGACGCAACATTGAAATAAAGTCGACGTTTCCATCAGAATGAGTCGAAGTAGCTCCAAGCAGAATTCGACGTATCCTATGTCGACGTAGCTCTGACTTCTAGTCGACGTATCTTGAGAAGTCGACGCACCCTAGTCGACGCACCTTCCTTATTCTCCTCTCGACGTTCTGCCAGGACGAACTCGACGCTTACGTCGAATGATTTCTCTTAACCCCCCCCCCCCCCTCTAGAGAATTCTAGTGAGGTTAACTGTGCACTTTCAATTGGTATCAGAGGGAGGTTAATCTAAAAAGGTTAACTCCTTGATCAAAAAGATCCTACCTCTTATTTATATATATATATATATATATATATATATTTTTTTTTTTTTCTAACAATTATTTTTCACATTGCACAAATCAAAGATTATGCTTCCACCAGACCACCAATGTGCAATCTTGAAAAGTTTGCAGTTTGGAAAACAAGAATTAGGATTTATATGAATTCTATTGATGAAGATTTATTTAATGTTATCTTGACAGGTCCTCCCAAGCCTTATAGAAAAGACTCAAGTGGTGAAGTGACTCAAACACTTGTCCCAAAGGCTGAGTGGACAGTTGAAGAGAAAAAGGCAGGAACATGTGATGCAAAAGCTGTAAATATTCTGGTCTCAACCCTCTCTGGTGAAATCTTTCAAAGGGTTGTTGATTGTGAATCAGCCAAAGAAATTTGGGAGGCTCTCATAAAGATGGTAGAAGGAAGTGCTGATGAAAGAAAAGATAGGAAGGCTCTATTGATCTCTCAATATGAGAACTTCCAAAAGAAGAATGAAGAAAGCATCTCTGAGATGTATGACAGATTTAGTCTGATCATCAATCAACTAAGGGACTTGGATAGAGAAATCTCTCTTGCAGAAATCAATGACAAATTGTTGTTGAGTCTCCCAAGCTCATGGGATTCAAGGATATGGGCAATAAGAGACACAAGAGGACAAAGGGAAATTTCAACAGATGCTCTCTTAGGAAAACTCAGATCCTATGAGCAACTGCTGAAAACCAGAGAAGAGAAGAAGAGAAGAGAAAATACCCCAACTTCTTCAAAAGACAGGAACATTGCATTAAAAGCAACAGAAGAAGGAAGCTCTATCACTGAAGAAGAACTATTCAGTTTCCTGGCCAGAAAATTCAAGAAATGGGTCAGGACAGATGGATCAAGAAGGAGAGAGAGTCAAAACCAAGGTATGACAAAACTCCTACTAAAGAAATTATTTGTTATTCTTGCAGGAAACCTGGACATATTGCCCCAGAATGTCCAGAAAATGCTGAGACAAAGAAAGATCTGAAAAAGAAAGATCTCAAGAAAAAGGGGAAGAAGAAAGAAAGAGGCTTTATAGCAGAAGCCTGGAGTGATACAGACTCTGAGGACAGCTCCTCTTCTAAGAGTGACAATGAAGAACCTAAGCAAGAAGACCTATGCTTAATGGCATTTGAAGGCTCAAAGAAAGATGATGGTACCAACTCATGGAGTGAGACAGGATCAGAAGAAAGCATATCTTCTGAAGATGAAAGAGAAAATAGCCTCATTCTCATAGAGGAATCTGAGGATGAGGATGAGGTAAACATTTTTGATGAAATAGATTTTCAAAGTGATAATTTCAGAAATGATTTTATGGGAATATGTCTAGATCAACTAAAAGCTACACAAGAAATTAATGATCTAAAAGATCAAATTAATATGGCTAAAAACCAGAGAAATAGAGAGGATAAATGCTCTAAAAATTATGAAGTAAACATCATAGAAAAGGAAGTAGAAAGGGCTAGAATAGAAAACCAGCTCCTTAAGGATAAGGTATCCCAGGCAAAAGCCTTTGAAGAATCAATAAACATGAGAAGCCAAACTCTCAAGGAAAATCACTGAACAACAAACAAGGAGACATAAAAATCTTGGTCTAGGGGCTGATCCCTCAACCAGCCAAATTCCATCCAACAAACCTGCTTGGATGATACCTGTAAAATTCACCAAACCCATCAAATCAAACCAAGAGAAAGATTCACTAAATAAGGAAGAAGACTTCCTCAAAGAAATAAAACAATTTGATGAAACATTATATTATTCAGCTGATGACTCTCAAACTTCATCTGAAGAAGCAACTAAGCCAAAAGAAACAATATATAAAAGAGCAAAATCAGAAAAAGGGAAAAAGAAAATTTGTGAAGATACAGTTGCGTCGACTTCATATCGACGTATGAATGATAGTGCGTCGACTTTCACTCAACGCAACCTCTCAGATGCCTCGACCTCTACTCAACGCTTGAATAAAAGTACGTCGACTTCCAATCGACGTAACTTTTTCCATGCGTCGACATTAGATCAACGCTATCGGGAGAAAGCGTCGAATCCTATTCGAAGCAACTATCAACATGCGTCGAATAGATATCGACGCACAAAAATTCAGAGCAACTTAAATGCCTATCCTCCAAAAACCTTCTATAATTCCCATTCAGGATCCATTCATCCTAACCATGATTTCCATCATAATCAACACCTCTATCCTAACCAAAATTTCTACCCTAAACCTGGTAACCAAACTTCCCATCCTAATCAAACTTTCTATCCTAATCAACCCTTCTATCCTTCTCTAAACTCAAATTATCATAAGAATAAGATAATCAAGTGCCATATATGTAACAAAACTGGCCACCTTGCCAAACAATGTTGGCACAACCAATCAAACTATCTGTAAAAATTAGTCTAAGACTGACTTAGAACTAGGAAGAGATAAAAAGAAATAAACACCTAAAATTCTTCAGGAAAATCAAAAGTCACGTCGACTTCTAATCGACGCACCGTCGATGACTCAACTCAATAAGTGAAATCGACGCATACGTCGATTACAATCGACGCATACGTCGATTACAATCGACGCATACGTCGATACGAAACCCTAGCATCTTAACGCGGGCTGTATCGATGCTTACGTCGAATTCCACTCGACGTAACGTTGACTTCATGAAAACGAGCGGCAATACTAAAATATTTTTGGTCACATCCCCTGAAGTACCGAATAAGCCTCGAATTGAGTCCCGTTTCGACGCTTCACCTGACTTAAAAAGACTCTTCAGTTAGAAACCTTCACTACTCTGCATCCTTTATCCTTCTTGCTCCTTAGTCCAACCATTTCCTCCTCTCTTTCACTGACCTAAAATGGCTCCCAAGATAAACTCTGGTTTCGACATTGACCTCGACTCCTTCCAAGCCGCTGCAGAAAATTATAAGAACATCATAGCTCTCTTCACTGAAGCTGGATTGGACAAACTCATCTCCACAAGATGCAAGCTCCTGGAAACAGAGCTCACAGAGCTGATGACTCATGTTCAGATATCTAAACAAGGAGAAATCCAGGGAACAATCTATGAGACACCAGTCTCAATCTCTGCAGAACATATTAGGACCACCTTTGATCTTCCATCAGGTATATCCTAATATTATCTTTGTTCAAATAAAATAGGGAAAGGAAATCAATTTCTAAAGAGTAACCTCATAAGTCTTCATCATTCCCCTATTAGGTGATGAATCTATAGACCTCACACCTGATGAAATCAAGCATCTGCTAACCACCATGAAGTTTTCAAGGGATAAACCAATCCATCTAAAGAAAATAGATTTTTTTGAGGAGTACAGACTGCTAGCAGATATAGTAGGAAAGATACTACTATGTAAGATATCTGCCCATGATGCAGTGCCCAAGCAGCAACTAAACATCATGGGGGCCCTTGTATTGAAGAAGAAAATAGACTGGGCCAGCTGTCTGCTCAAGATAATAGGCTCCAAATACTCACACAAAGAAAATGCATATATGAGGATTATGAGTCAAGTACTCTTCCACTCCTTCCCTAACCTCTGTAGGTCAAAAGGAATTCCTATCCCTCCTGGAAAGAGGATGTCCATTGCCCTCTTCTCCAAATGGACCAGGCAAATCCCCAAGCCTGGTTCCATTCCTGACAGAACTCCCTCTCCTCCTAATTCTCCTGGTCATCCATCTCCTCCTCCTCCTCCTCAAAGAAACACTCCTTCTCTACCACCATCATCTACTCCACTAGTCTCTTCAACTCTCACAACTCCTACTCTACCTACCTCTTCTCAAACACCTGCTCAAACAGCAGTTTCTCCATCTCTTCCTCCTCCTACTTTCTCATCCTCTCCACCTCCTTTATCACCCATACCTCATGTATCAACTAACTTCTCTCCAGCTTCATCACCACCTCCACCACTCTCTCCTCATCACCAACCACAACATGAACCATCTGCATCCACTGAAGCTCTCCTCACTCAGTGCATTGCATCAGCAGTTCAAACATTCCAAGCAATGCTGGATGAGCACTGCTCCCAGATTCATTCCTCCATCCTACACATGCACACCCAAATAGATGGGGTCAGTGCCTCTGTGCAAAGTCTGAAGAACTCTCTCTCTTCCTCAAGAGTTACCAAGTCTTTCTTAACCTCCTTGACCAAGAAGGTCAAGAAGGGGGAGAAGCTAGATGAAGAGCAGCCCTCCAATCTTAAATCTCCCTCACACAAATCCCCTCCTTCTTCAAAATCTGACAGTCTTGCACTCCTCAAGACAATTGGAAATGAGAAAGTACCTGAGCTACATATTGAAGAACAAACAATAGAGGTACTCAATATAGCAAGAGAGGCTGCAAATCAAGTGGTACTATTACAAGGGGAGGCAAGCAGGGCAGAAAATGAAGCTGAAAAGGAAGATGTGGCAGATGGTGAGAAAGACAAAGAAACTGAAACTCAGGGGGAGCTGGATACTGCTATGAATGAAGCTGAAAATGAAAAAGGACAGCCAGATGCTGTGTTGGCTGAAGCTGAAGCTCAGGTGCAGCCAAATGCTGTTTTAACTAATGCTGAAATAGAAATAGAAGGCTCTGAAGTTCCATTCCAGGGGGAGCACACCACTGTGACTCAAGGGGAGCTAAGGGTACAATCTGCTACTGAGAAAGAGCAACCCACCAAAGTATTCAAAAGAAAAAGAAAGACTCCTCCTACCCCTCCTGAATAATGATTGAAAATAATGCTGATATACTTTACCTTATAGTTGAATACTAAACATGAAGTCTGCTTATATAATTCTGGGAAGTTTGTTTATATGATTTCTCTTTCTAATTTCTCTTCTGATTGTTTGACATATTTCTGTTCTATATAATTGCCTTGCTGAAGTTGATTAAATGCTAGTACAATTTCCCTCTAAATAGGGTTAAGACAAATATGGGGAGATTGTTGGGAAAATGATTTCTCTTAACCCCTGAAAATGAGTTGAATATGAATTCCAAGAAAGGAAAATCAAGGTTAAGTAAATATGCGTCGAATAGTATTCGATGCAACGTCGAAATAAAGTCGACGTTTCTATCAGAATGAGTCGAAGTAGCTCCAAGCAGAATTCGACGTATCCTATGTCGACGTAGCTCTGACTTCTAGTCGACGTATCTTGAGAAGTCGACGCACCCTAGTCGACGCATCTTCCTTATTCTCCTCTCGACGTTCTGTCAGGACGAACTTGACGCTTACGTCGAATGGTAATCACGCACGTCGATTTCTATGATTAATTCAAAAATCGCAAGATCTCTTTCCTTCTTTCACAGATCTGATTTATATGGAATCAAATTATTCTTTATAGCCGTTCTGAATTATTCTTTTCCTCTAATGAATTCTTGGCTAATTTGATTAAATCCATTATGGACACTATTTGAAATCAGAATGAATACTTTCCTTCTATAGATATAATTGTTATGGAAATTTCTCCTTCTTTCTAATACTCTGTCTGCTAATTGATTACTCTCCTATAGTGTTATTTTAATGAACAGAGATATAAATAACAAGGTGGTCGGCAGAGAGCAATAAGAAGTGATCCACCATTTTTACATTTAAAAAAAAAAAGGAAGAGCTCCCAAGTGAAAAGAGAAAATTGAGAAATAGTGCTGCAGCAAAGATCAAGCTTCCTTCTCCTTCTCACTCTGAAGCCATACTGCTGCAAACTCTGATAGCTCTCACAAAGAGAGAAAAGGCCTACAATCTCCTTCTCACTATAGAAGAGAGATTTTATTCACTACTTCTTGTGCTTCCAATCTTCTTGCTAGGAAGAAGATTCTTACTTGTCTTAAAAAAACTTCTTCTTTTTCTTACTTTCACTTTCACATATTGTAAAAGAGTTTTTAGAATCTCTCTTCAAAAAAAAATTCAGTTGTACTGGTTCTAAGAGTCTCCTTTTCAAGAGACTCAGTTGGTTCTAAGAGTCTCCTTATCAAAAGACTCAGGGTGGTTCTAAGAGTCTCCTTATCAAAAGACTCAGTGCAAGATAGTGAATTTCCTACCAAGGGGGTAGAAGAGTGGACTACCCAAAGTTTGGGGAACCACTATATTTCTTTGTGTTGTACTGTGATTTTTCCTCTTGCATTTATTTTCTTTACTTGTTTAATTCTTGTTGGTGTGTGGGAAGCTCTAGTCTGTGATCACTGCACCTATATATATATATATAATTATTAACTTTGCACAAAAATATTTTAAATCTCTATTCACCCCCCCCCCCCCCTCTAGAGAATTCTAGTGAGGTTAACTGTGCACTTTCAGAGGCAGTTTCCAATATACTATGTCAGCCATATTCTCAAAGATGCAGAAACCAGATATTCGATCTTGGAGAAACTGGCCTTGGCCCTGGTTATGTCTGCACGAAGGCTTCGTCCTTATTTTCAGGCTCATTCTATCCAAGTTATTACAGATCATCCTTTAAAAAATGTTCTTGAGAAGCCAGACCATTCAGGGAGGTTAGCTAAATGGGTTATTGAACTAAGTGAATTTGAGATATCATACATCCCCCGAACAGCAATCAAAGCGCAAATCTTGGCAGATTTCTTGGTAGATACAACAGAACCTAGTCCTGAGCAGGTGATACAATCTCCTCTGGCTTGGGTCATTTATGTAGATGGGGCTTCTGGCAGAAACTCCGTGGGAGCCGGAGTAGTGTTGATCGGTCCAAATGGCATCAGGCTGGAGCAAGCTATCAAGTTCTTCTTTCCAGTTACGAATAACCAGGCAGAATATGAAGCACTTCTGGCTGGGCTGAGGCTTGCGAGAGAGCTGGGCATATAATATGTACATGTTAAAACTGATTCACTGGTGATGGCCTCCCAGGTCTTGGGAAATTATGAGACAAGGGAGCCGGTTCTGAGAAAATATCTGTTGTTAGCCAAAAAGGAAATCGAAAGATTCAAGTCATTTATTATCGAACCCATCCCAAGAACGCAAAATGAGGAAGCAGATGAGTTGTCAAAGTTCGGTCTTCCATCCGGGGGAGTGACCTTTGAACTTTTCCATCCGGCAACAGATGAAGCAGAACTTATGCAAATTCATCAGAACCCTTCGTGGAAGGATCCTTACGAGCTGTTTCTGTCAAAAGGAGAGTTCCATCATTCCATCAAAGATAGGAGAAAATTCAGAAGGAAGGCGACATACTATTATTTGATAGCAGGAGTTCTCTACAGAAAGACTTTGATCTCTCCCTCAGCACGATGTGTTTCAGAAGATGAAATCCCAACCGTACTCCAGGAAGTTCATTCCGGGGAGTGTGGTAGCCATTCAGGAGCGAAGACTCTGGAGAATCTTAAGGCAGGGGTATTTTTGGCCAACCATGAGAAAGGATGCTGAAGCATTTGCCAAGCGGTGTGTTCAGTGTTAAAAGTTCGCTCCTCTTCAGCATTTGCCTGCTCAGTCACTCAGATCAATAACTGCGCCATGGCCCTTCGTAGTATGGGGGATGGATCTTATCGGACCCTTCCCAATAGCCAGCGGCCAGCGTCGTTTTATCATTGTGATGATCGACTACTTCAGCAAGTGGATTGAGGCAAAAACATTGGCAAAAACTACAACCCAAATCATCAGAAACTTCATCTGGGGAGAAATAGTCTGCCGGCATGCAATTCCGCTGGCAATTGTCACTGATAATGGTCCACAGTTCAATAATCCAGAGATGATAAACTTTTGTGATCAGGTAGGGATTGATCTTCGGTTTGCCTCGGTACATCATCCAAGGACCAATGGTCAAGTAGAAGCAGCAAACAGGCAAATCCAGCAGCTCCTGATGAAAAGAGTTTTGAATCAAAGGGGAAATTGGGCAGATCAACTTCCTTCCATCCTTTGGACTCTTCGTACTACCCCGTCTTCAGCTACAGGGGAGACACCATTCAAATTATCTCATGGTTCGGAAGCTGTTGTTCCTGTATAATTTGAGGTGGTCACTCCAAGAGTTATGTATGCAAAAGAAGGAGGAGAAGCATGGATAGAAGACAATGATTAGGCTATCAAGTATAGTCTGGATTTGATCGAAGAGCTCCAGGACGAGGCAACAATCAGACAGGAAGAAGTTAAAAGGAGGATGGCAAAGTACTTTGACAAAAATGTTAGGGTAAAGCATTTTGCAGTCGGGGACGTTGTGCTAAAGAAAGTTGATGCAACAGCCAGAGCAGACAACGTTGGGAAGCTAAATACTAATTGGGCTGGACCTTTCATCGTCAAGGAAGCACTAAAAAGTGGGGCTTACCGCCTCCAAACAAGTGAAGGAGAAGACATCTCGCGCACCTGGAGCGGTGACGATCTAAAACGGTTCTATCCTTAAAATGTCTTCTTTACTTTCCTGTAATTTTTTAGATATTTCAATAAGAAGCCTCATACTGACACTTCTCCATGTCTGATGTTTCCTTTTTACATTTTCTTATATATCAACCTCACTGAGCCACGGAGACATCGCCAAGTTCTGCTCGAACCCCCTCGGATTGTAGTCATTAGCGTAAAACCATGAAGATCATGTGTAGCGGGGAGTTTTCGCACACGTGTAGTGGTAGCTTGCCAATTCCCGTGCGGTGGTCTTCGGAACCTTGGATCCCGACTGATATCCGACACACCCCTGCATCAAGGGAGGTCTAGGTGAATGTTGGCTCTATCATGCCCCGAGAGGGATATAGTTACAGATTTGATGATCTTTCTGAGGAAAGCAATGTCGGTATAGCCCCCGCGGCATAACCACACCTGCCCAACTGATCATCTTAGTCTGTGACCATCGAATACTCCTAGGTACTCTCAAGCGATGCCTAAGCGGGACCCACAACTGAGTTGATCTCTCTGAGGAAAGCAATGTTCTCCGCCTATGCCCACCTGCCCAATTGATCAACTCGGCTTGTAGCCCTAGGCAAGAGAGCAGTCGAGTCGCTTACAGCCCTTATGACCACTTGAGGAAAGCAATGTTCGCCACCTAGGCCCACCTGCCCACTTGGTCATCTGGGTTTGTACTTGTCTTTTTCTTTATTTCTACAGCTCTTATGACCACTTGAGGAAAACAATGTTCGCCGCCTAGGCCCACCTGCCCACTTGGTCATCTGAGTCTGTAGTCATCTTTTATTTCGTTACAGGGAATTATCTCATTTTATATGGTCATTATAGACCATTTGGAAAAAAAAAAAGCAGGACTCTTATGTACATCACAAACCGGCCGACTTGATACTCAAACTGGGCGGTTTGAAATAAGCAGGTATCAGGATTATCTGGCTGTCTGATTATTAAACCGGGCTGTTTAAAATAAACAGGTCCCAAAGATGTCATGTGGTCTGATTTTCAGATCAGACGGTTTGAAATAAACAAGACACCATTAAAATATCACAAGGCAAGTATCGGGGGGTCGAGCATAGTCATGACCGGTCGACCTCGTCATTTGGATCGTGAATCTGTCTTTATGGTTTTCAATTCGATCCGTTCGGCTAATAACAGGCTCTTTTCAATCAAGCAATTATGATTCTCATTGCAAATATCAAAGCTACTGACCGCACAAATTATATGCAGTCCGCACGGATTATCAGCTAAATTTGTATAAACCATTCAAGAAAGATATTATTAGAACAGGTGCAGGTGTTCGTCTACCCTAATAAGGGGTTGTGATATTAAGACCGGACGGTCTGCGTTTTCAAGACAAACGGTCTGATTGAGGATATATGGACGCCCGGGTGGCATTCGTACCGGGCGGGTCTATCTATCTCTTATATTAATCAAGTTTGGATATTTTTTGGATCTAGATATATGGTCGCCCGGGTTGCTTTCTAACCGAGCGGGTTTATTTGTCTCTCATATTAACCAAGTCTCGATATCTCTGGATCTAAATATATGGTCGCCCGGAATATGTTCTAACCGAGCGGGTTGATCTATCTCTTGGCAAGAAGTTATCTTTGGATTCAATGAATTACTCGCCAGGATTATATTCTAACCGCGCAAATTTATTATTCAGCAAGGATGAGATATCTCTGAATTCAGATAAGAAGCCGCCCGGTTTGAATTATAATCGCACGAGTCTATCATTTATTGTTTATACTATCAGAAACCGGATATCCTGAGATTTAAACGAGTAATCGCGCGGGTTGCATATAGACCGTCCGAGATCATCGATTATCACTTATACCCGGATCAGGGCAGCCGCACGGTTCAATCATAAAGAGCAGAAGGTAAAAAAAAAGAGACAAGATAGCAACCACAAGTAAGTAACAACAGATGGACAATTAGACAGGTAGAATTTCCATTCATTCTTCAAAATATGTGTTAACAAAATATTAACCGCCCGGCTAACAAAAAAAATCAAAACCGGCAGTTACACAAAAGTAAAATTTAAACAAAGGCACTAGTCTGCCGACTTCTTTTTCTTCTTGACAGGGGAATTCGAGCCCTCACCATCAATGTCAACTTCAGGCGAATAACCTTCGCTTGTCGAGGAAGAATCCGATGAGCCGCTATCACTAGACCGCCCGGTCTTACTCGCGGAGCCGGTTGTTCCAGAGGACAAACTGTCCTCATCATCCTCATCATCCTCATCATCATCATTAGCGTCGTCATCCGCATCGACCTCCTCAGCGGCTCTATCACCTTCATCGCCTCCTTGATGAATTACAATTTCCCTACTCGCGTCGGCTTCAGCCTCTTCACCCACCTTGGCTTTTCCTTTCTGCCTGCGGCTGATTTCATCAAGCTGGTCCTTCAAGGCAGGGAAGAGGTCAGAAAAAGTAGTGCCCTCGAAGCCTTCACACAGACCGCCCCGGTCTTCCAAGAGACCCAAAGCTTTATTAATTCCTTGGGCCACATGAGGCAACACCTCATCCTGGAAGGCTGGGTTGGTCACCTCATATTGTTTCTGCAAAAGAAAAAATAAATTAGGTCGCTCGGGCTGAACAAAACAAACCCCGTCATCATTTGGAAAACTCACCGCCACGATCCCTTGAAGCCGCACGTTCTCCGCGACCTGCTCTTCATACTTCTTTTCTAGATATTTCTGAGCGGAAACCAGCCGCCTGTACGATAAGGCCATGAAGTGATTGGCCGCAAACCCCCATGCACCGGCCTGTGCAGCTAGCCGGGGAAGCTCTTCTTCGGGAACTTTCTTCAGCTTCTTTAAGGTCTTTCGACCATACATCGCGGCCCCGACAGCTAGCGCATGAAGGCTAGTTTTCTCGCTCCCCCGTGAAGGAAGTGCGGTGGATACCCGGATGCGACTTCCGTCCCTGTGCCAGAGGACAGTGGGGTTGCCCCGCAGATCGGGCGGGTTCCCACAGGAACGTAGAAATTCGTATTCATCAGAAGAGGCTGGGCTCTCTTCCTCCGATGATGGCGACCTGTTTTGCTGCTGCCTCCTTTCCCTCTGGGTCAAAACCGGGCCGGCCGGGGTGACCGGCTTGTTCGCAGGGACAATGTGGGCAGCTGTAAGATGAAATCAAAAGTTTAAATAAAACAGTCTGCGCGGTCATATACAGGCGGGTTGAGAGGAACCTACTATCTTCGGGGCGGACGTCCTCCAGCTCTGAGAACAGCGGAATGTAGTGATTGATATCTAACCGCTCGTTCTCGAGGAGCACGAAGGTGTCCAACTCGATCTTTCCGACTTGGGGGGTTTGGAAAGCTTCTTCCCCCCCCCCCCCCCCCCCCCAACTTGCGGGTCGACTTGCAATAGTCCGAAGTTGCCTCCGAACATTACAAACCGCTCCGACCAGTTCGAGACCTTGTTCGCCAAATTGACGACCTTCAGTCCGTGACAGCCAAAGTAGAGATGCCCCCTGAAATTTGAAGTCCCCACGTCGGGGACAGCCCGCACCGAAAAGAATTTCCTAAATAGATCAATGGAAAATCTGGTCCGCTCGAACCGCAGATACGAAATAAAGCTATATATGGATGCTATGGAGTTCGGTGGAAGCTGGCCGGGTACAACCCCATAGTGGTCAAAAATGGTGATGACTTCAAGTGGCAGCGGAAACTTGAAGCCATATTCAAAATGGTCGACAGGAACGACTATCTGATGCGGGTTGGAAGAGTTAATCCGCTCGTCGCGCAAAGGAAGCCGCGCGAGCAGATCACTCCCTGCCATATGTCTCGCAATGAATTCGTCTAGCTCGTTTGGGTGAGACGGCACTCCGGGTGGTCTGCCGAGTGAAAGGCCAAGGCCGCATCTGTTCGAACGGCTTTAACCTTGACGGGTCGCCGCGACTTGGTCTTAGATCGCGGCATTTGAAATCGTAAAAATGACTTCGAAAGGTCCCTACTTATAGATTTTGACGATCTGCGAATAGCAAAATTATATCGCGGCTACACATTCTAACCGCACGGTCAACAGCCTGCATGGTCAGATTTACCAGAAAAATAAAAGAACCAAGGGCATTCAGGAAATCAGGTGCAAGCATGCATCACAGATCGCGCGGCCTGTAATCAGTTCGGATAAAATATAGAGAATTTGAACAGAACACAAAGTACAGCGATTAAACAAGAACCCACACGGGTTATTCAAATAAAAAATATGACACAGAAAGAAGCATTGTCCATGATACACATTGTTCTAGAGAGCCGTTCACGGCTGGCGGTGTTCGGGGAAGACGTCCTCTCTGTGAAGCCGCGCGACCTGGTCGCTAGTGTGGTTCAGAAGAGAGTAAATCTGGCTGGTATGATAATGGATGTGGTTGATCGTGCTATGAAGCTGCCCGACATCCCTCTCAACCCGCGTAGCATTAATCATACGAGGGGTTCCGGCGGCCTCATCAATCATTGCGTCAGCCGCTCTAACCAGGGGAGGATTCGAGCCCGCCCCAACAGTCGGGCTGCTAGAAACCTGCATCCCATCATTCATACTTCGCCGGCCTCCAGCGACTTCTCTAGTTAACCACAAAAATTTATCTTGATAATACTTTGAGTCATCCTCAAACTTGGCAGACATCTTCTTCTCCTTCTCAAATTGAGCAGTCAGAATGGCGACTTGTGCAATCTTGGCCTTCTTCTCAGTCTCCACTGCAGCTCGGGCGGCCTCCAACTGCATCTCCAGGCCTTTCTCCCTCTCTGTCCAGGATTTCTTGTCAGTCTCCATCTGTGCCTTCAGCGCCTCTTCAGCCTTTTTTCTCGCCTTTTGCTCGGCTTCCAGGGTGGCTTGAATAACGGCTTCTCGGTCTTCCACCTCCTTCAAACGGACCCTCAGATTTGCTAAGTCTTCCTCGAGATGATCAAACAATGGCTGTCCTTCTCGCAAAGCCGCTGTATAGGTCAACACCGGGGGGGCTAACGGAGGCAGGCTGGCCACAAGGTCGCCCGACTTCACGGTTTGATTTTCGTTATCTACAAGAAGCCTCGCGGTTATATAAACCAAAGAGCATGCAGCGCTATATATAAAAAAATATACATATATATAAGGTCAATGCATGTGCGCACAGGACTAGGCCGCCTAGACTGTTCCGGGTCCATCCTCCATTGTTGTTCACGGCAGAGTCTCTCTTTACTCTGCCTAGCGGAAGAGGACCAGGCCGCTAAAGGGAAAAAGCTCGGCGGTGGGTTCAGTAGTTTATTTTGACGTGGCCGCTGAATGAAGAAACGGACAGCTTTATAACCCGTGGGGCGCTTACCTGGCGCAAAAGGATCAGGCCGCAGCGGCTTGTTTAAAGCCCGTCTCGCCCCCTCCTTCTTCACCATCATTATCTCCTTCCCAGTCATCGCCGGGGAAACCTCCTTCGGCGCCTTCAGTACCTCTTCAAGTTCCTTCGCCTTCTGCTCGGCCTCCAGGGCGGCCCGAGTAGCAGCTTCTCGCTCTTCGACCTCTTTCTGAGCGGGCTCCTCAGGCCGGGCTGTATTATCAATGGGGGGTCAGTTCGTTTTGAAGTCACCGGGCTGTCAAGAAGCTTATCTCGGCTCTGCAGCTCATCCATTCCCTTAAAAATTCCGCTAAATGATAGACTGCTCGCCGAGTCCGGAAGCAGGCCGCCCGATTTCACATCAGGGGTAGCCGGCGAATCATTCACCTTAGCGGATGGGGTGACCGCCAATCCAGGTTCCTCTTTCAGTCGCGGATTATTTTGGAGGCGGGACTCGGCCGGTTTCTTGAAAGCCGCCTTTTCCTTGGATACTAGCATCTTAACCTTCTTGGTTATTCGATCGGCCACTGACCCGGTCTTTTTCCTTTTCTTCCCTTTCTTACCCAAGGCCGGACTAATTTCTTTGGAGGTGCTGGGATAGTCGTCCACGGATAGAGAAGTAATCAGGTCGCCTAGCTTTGGAGAGTTAACCGCCTCCTCCCCCATATCCTTGACCAACAAATGAGCATTCCCGGATGGGGTGATTTCCATGCCGAACGAGTCGGTCTCACCGGCTTTCTTTAAAGAGCTGCCAGAATCCACTTTACTAGAGGGGGCGGCCTCCCCTTTATTTAGCGGGCTGACGGCGTGTAGATCTGGATCGCCCGAAGGAACCGGTGAGTCATTGGGAGGAAGCCCCGAGCTGTCCGTTGCGGGCTCTGCAGGAGTCTTGGGGGTAGTTAAGTCTACAACGGACTTTGAATTATCCGTTGCGGGCTTCTCAGACCGCTCCCCCTTTTTCCGGTCTCTCCTGTGCAGCTTCTCCTTTTCTTTCTTCCTTTTCCGTTCTCCTTCTCCCACCTTCTTCGGCTTCTCCACTATTTCGCGCTTTTTGCTTTCCTCCCCTTTCTTTTTATCTCCAACAGGGACCACACGGTCTATAACGGATGCTAGGAAGTCCATTATTGTTGAATCACCGGTCTTAAAAGCTCTAATCGCAACTGGCGAATAGTATCCCGTGATTTCAGGAGAAATTCTGCAGAATGAGTTCTCAGACTCTCTTATAGAGTTTAGGACAAGTCGGATGCGGCCTCCTGGCTAAAGCTAATATTTTCGAAATTTTCTTGAGATTTGAAAATATGCGTGGATTATGTTTACCCGGAAAACCGCTCCTCGGGTTGAATCATTCTCAGACCCGGGCGGGCTTCTAAATCAAGTCGCTGGGTTCTAGGATCAGCGGCTCTCAGTCCAGGATAAACCAAGCCGGGCGGTCTGATGTCACTTCTGACCGCCCCCAAGATTGAAGATTGTCAAAACCCAAGGCAAGAAGGCGATCTGCAGTCTCAAGGAGGAGACCGCCCAGGTTGTGCCATAGAAAGCCAAGGTTCGAATCCAAAGAACAAGCCGCGGTCTCAAGGCGGAGACCGCTCGGATTGCATCATCACCTTGGTCGCGTCATCCTCAGCCTCTGGTCAGACAGGTCGGAAGGGCAAGCCGCCAAGCCAAGCGGCTTCTTTCTTTTCTTCTTTGTGTATCCCGTCACCGCCTGCCCGTCTGTCCTGTAACCGGGCAGGAGGTTATTTTATCCCTGCCCGTTCGGGCAGGCCCCCGAGCCTATAAATAGGGGGCGACACTGTTCACAAGATACGCACACTCGAATCCAGGAGCTCGCTTGTTTGAGCTGCGGTCTCGAGTTTCCCGTCTTGCGGACTGTTTGACCGGCCGGCTTCTTCTTTCCTGCACTTGTAACCGCTTCTTTTTAATCAAAGGAAAGCCCGTCACAGGAGTGGCATTCGCCGTGACGGGCGAAGTCTGGCCTTGACCGCTGCTAGCGGTCTCGTTTTCTCCACCTAAAAAGTAACCGGCAACCCGCAGCCTCCGATTTCCTTCGGAGGTGCGATTTCGGACTCAACAAACGAAAGTTGGAAGAGGGAGAAGTGGGAATTAATGAGCTCATGCCATTTTTAATTAGCTTTCCTTTAGACTATGATATTGGAGGAAGGAAAGGACAACAAAAGCTGCTGAGGAAAAAAAATCTCAGGTTTAGGCGAATGAGATCGAGATGTTGGGGCTCATATTTAAAATCCTTATAGTTGTTCACCGCCGAATCCACGTCCACTGTCGGCATGCCCCCTTCAGCGCTCCCTGATGAGAAATTTCGATAATTGGGAACGGGTCAATTTGGGATGTCGGGAACGAGAAAGAGCCCGTCAACGCCAACAAAGGACTCATGGAGATGAATATTACTAACAACTTGCATTAAGATGGAGCGGAGATAGTTGCTGCCATGGAAGGCGATGTGGGGAATTTGATGACACAACACCAATCTCAGTCATTTCATCTCCCTGCTCATTTGAAGAGACGAAGATCCCAGCGCTATTAAGAATCGCCTGCCTCGCTCAATTGGTCGGAAGAAGAGGTTTGCCTGCACATAAGAGTTTTTTTTTGTTGAGGAAATGAATAAAATAATTTATTTTGGTTGTGCACATAGCCAAATTTGATATGCATGTAACATTGCTTAAAAAAATAGTTTGAGAATAGAGAAATCTAAAAGTCAAAAGAAAAGGCGGTTGTTATTCGCAAACCGTGTTTGTCTATTCGCAAACCGTGTTTGTCTATTCGCAAACCGTGTTTGTCTATTCACAGATATTTTTGTTATTCGTAGATTAGCAAAGAAAATTAAAATAAACTTTGATCGTCATCTTCGCCTTCCTTACAACAGGGAGAGAATAACCTCAGCTATCTAAATCTTCAAAAAAAAAAACGAAATCGCATGAACAACAAAGAAATAGTTTTTCATCCTCAACTCGGTCTCTATCTGTGCATTTATTTTATGAATCACGACCCATGCACACATTGATGTGCATAAAAGGTCGTCAGAGATGTTCCTTCATTGTCGAGCCCTGCTCAGGAGAACAGAGATATCAATTACTCAAATTTAAAATTTATCTGCGGATAATAATTTATAAACTCAAATAAAATGAGAAAATATTGATCCGATATTTATGAAATGCTAATAACAATTGCCAAAGAAAAACATAAACTTAAATAAAAGGAAAAAACTCTGCGAATAACAGGGGGGGGGGGGGGGGAGAGGAGGAGCCCGCAGACCAGGTTCCCATCAAGCTGGCAGTGCAGGTTCCCATCAAGCTGGCCCCTCTCTCCCCCGCCCCAGCAGGGGGGGGGGGGGGGGGGGGGGGGGGGCGAGAGGAGGAGCCCGCAGGCCCCTCTCTCCCCCGCCCCAGCAGGGGGGCGAGATGAGGAGCTCACAGACCCCTCTCGCCCCCACCCCAGCAGGGGGCGAGCCGGAGGTGGCCGACCTCTCGGGCTCGCCCCACCCCAACCTTGTGGGGGGAGAGGGGTGGAGGTGGGCGACCTCCCCCTCGCCCAGCCCCGAGGGGAGTGGGGCGGACTGCATTTAGCGCCTCAGAATGGCGGGATTTGACTATTGGCGGATCAAACTTGGGGGCATTTTCGTAATCTCGTAGGCCAGATTGTGGCTATTGGCAGACGAAGTCCAGAAATCTATAAATAGGACCAATGGGGCACCATTTGGAGGGATCTCACTTTTGGCCTCTCCCTCCCCAAGTCTCTTTAGTGGGTGAGGAGAGCCTCCAAGGGTGCCCAAGCTCTGCATTGGCTTGGGAGGAGAAGCGCTCTAAGATCTTCCGGGTGTGTGGTGGGACCTCCTCGCCGAGCCCTTGGTCTTGTTCCTAGTTCCTTAGCCTCTTGGCCTAGAGCTCTCCTCTGGGAGAAGTAAGTATGAGGTCACCCCCCCAACTTGTTGAGGGCCCGAACTCCACAGAGACTAAGGCTTGTTCTCAAGTCTTGGTTTCAACATTTTTGGTGCGGTGAGCATGGAGAGTGGCCAACACAAGAAAATCTCAAGCTGAGCTCCATGGCTAGAGGTGGAGGAGGAACCGACCCAGACTACTCGCAACCCTCGGTGGCTGGAGTGACGTTGGATATGTTTAAAAATTTCAAGCAGGAGGTCCTGCAGACCTTGCAGCTAGCTTTCGCCACGATAGGCGAAGGCAGGAGAGGAGGTGATCCGTAGGTCCCGCCTCGGCAGGTGGGCGAGAGCACTCTCTGCCAGCAATCCAGGAAGGAGGTACCAGTGGAGGGAGTGGGGAGGCATTCGACCGCCACTCGCCTGGTCCCCTAGGAGGGGGCGAGTGGGGAGGTGTCATACCCCCTTCGCCCGGCCCCAAGGGGGCGAGTGGGGAGGTGTCATACCCCCACTCGCCCAGCCCCAAGGGGGCGAGTGGGGAGGTGTCATACCCCCACTCGCCCATCCCCAAGGGGGGGGGGGGGGGCGAGCAAGGGAAGTCCTTTGTGTGAGTTGATCCTCTCGGCCCCGGTTCTAGAGGGGTTCGGAGGGCCGGAGATGTCTTACTACTCCGACAAGGATGACCTAGTCCTGCACCTGCAGTGGTTTGAGGACATGGTCTCCATCAGGCCCATTTTGGACACTTTCAAGTGCTGACTCTTCGCAACCACTTTGAAGGAGAAGACAAAGGATTGGTTCCACCAGCTCCCCGGGGGTCTATCTATGCCTTTGAAGACTTGCGTTGAGGTTTCCTGCTACGCTTCTCGGCGTTAAGGAAGAGAAAGAGGGATGCCGAAGCACTCTTCAAGATCAAGCAAGAGGCAAGGGAGTCACTGGCTCACTACGTGGATAGGTTCCAGGAAGAGGTTTTGCTTGTTCAAGAGGTACCAGGGTTCACCCTCCAGCTCGCCTTCATAGTGGGGCTGCGGGAGTGGTTCTTCAAGATGAGCTTGAAGTGGAAGTCCCCCATATCCTTCGAAGAATTGATGGAAAGGGTGGCGGAAGAAATCGAGAGTGAGGAGGCCAACCCGGAGTTCGCAAGAAGGTTGGCCAAGCTGAGCGAGCCGGAGGCAAGGCAGCAGGGAGGTGGGTAGAGGCTCCCAAGATGAAGTTCGACCAAGAGGAGGACAACTTCCAGGGAGAGGGACCCGACCCCCCAGGGTGGAGGCAGGGACAGAAGGCACCCTCTCCACCACCTTAGCAAATCATGGCAATTGGGGGAGTAAGAAGGAGGAGAGCCAGGAAGGCAGAGCGAAGAGGAAGAAGATGGGATATGGTTGAGCTACCCTACTGTGACTTCCACAAGGAGGAAGGTCACGCGACGTCCGCCTGCCCCGAGTTTTTGGAAATGAGGGAGGCAATGGGTCCAAGGCAGCAACAACAACAACCCGGGGAGGTCGATGAAGACCAGGCCTGGGAGTAGGAGACCAAATTTTGGTTTCAATAATTAGTCTTTTCTACCTTTAAGTCCATATATTGCGATGTTTCATTTCCATGCTTAGTTTTTCTTACATGTATTAAGATGATTAATATAATGAAAAATTTTCAAAGTACTTAGCCCGGATGTTGGCCCGCTGACCAGGCTCTCATCAAGCTGGCAGAGCTGGGAACCGCTCGGTGGCCGAATGTTTTAGAAGTACTTAGCCCCGATGCTGGCCCGCTGAACAGGCTCCCATCAAGCTGGCAGGGCCGGGAACCGCTCGGTGGCCAGATGTTTCAGAAGTACTTAGCCCCGATGCTGGCCCGCTGACCAGTTCCCATCAAGCTAGCAGTGCCGGGAACCGCTCGGTGGCCGGATATTTCAGAAGTACTTAGCCCCGATGCTGGCCCGCTGATCAGGCTCCCATCAAGCTGGCAGGGCGGGAACCGCTCGGTGACCGGATGTTTCAGAAGTACTAAGCCTCAATGCTGGCCCGCTGACCAGGCTCCCATCAAGCTGGCAGGGCCGGGACCCGCTCGGTGGCCGGCTGTTTTAGAAGTACCTAGCTCCGATGCTGGCCTGCTGACCAGGCTCCCATCAAGCTGGCAGGACCAGGAACCGCTCGGTGGCCGGATGTTTCAGAAGTACTTAGCCCCGATGCTGGCCCGCTGACTAGGCTCCCATCAAGCTGGCAGGGCCGGAAATCGCTCGGTGGCCGGATGTTTCAGAAGTTCTTAGCCCCGATATTGACCCACTGACTAGGCTCCCATCAAGCTGGCAGGGCCGGGAACCACTCGGTGGCCGGATGTTTCAGAAGTACTTAGCCCCAATGCAGGCCCGCTGACCAGGCTCCCATCAAGCTGGCAGAGCCGGGAATCGCTCGGTGGCCGGATGTTTCAGAAGTACTTAGCCCTGATGCTGGCCCGCTGACCAGACTCCCATCAAGCTGGCAGGGCCGGGAACCGCTCGGTGGCCGGAAGTTCTCTAAGTGATTTTTCTCCGAGGTGGCTCGGCTAGCTGGGCTCTCACTAGTCGGCAGGGTAGGATGGCCTCTCAGGAAGGGTAAGTATTTTTCCCCCGAGGTGGCTCCGCTAGCCGGGCTCTCACTAGCCGGCAGGGTAGGATGGTCGCTCGGGGAGGGCAAGTATTTTTCCCCCGAGGTGGCTCCGCTACCCGGGCTCTCACTAGCCGGCAGGGTAGGATGGCCTCTCGGGGAGGGCAAGTGATTTTTCCCCGAGGTGGCTCCGCTAGCCGTTCTATCACTAGCTGACAGGGTAGGATGGCCTTGTAACATCCCGACTTTTATTGGGCCACTAGACCCTAGTGAGCCCAATAAAAGTAGGCCCGAGCAGTAGAAAACGACCATTTCGGGTACCGTAGCGCGCCACTACCTCGTTATTATGAATAGTGACCGTTCGAACCCCGAATTGACTTCCGTCAGTTCCGTTGAACTCGTATGGACAATACGAGCGCAACGGAATTCGTTGCACTTCGATCCGAGGTCGTTTGGAGAAAACGACCATTTCGGGTATCGTAGCGTCACTACCTCATTATTATGAATAGTGACCGTACGAACCCCGAATTGACTTTCGTCAGTTCCGTTGAACTCGTATGGACAATACGAGCGCAACGGAATTCGTTGCACTTCGATCCGAGGTCATTTGGAGAAAATAACCATTTTAGGTATCGTAGCGCGCCACCACCCCATTATTGTGAATAATGGCCGTACGAACCCCGAATTGACTTCTGACAGTTCCGTTAGGATCGTACGACCAATACAAGAACAACGGAACTCGTTGCGTCTCGATACGAGGTCGTATGGAGAGTATGCCATTTTAGTCCTATGCAGATCGCCTCAGTGCAACGCGCGAGATATAAAGCACACGAACCCGGCATCGGCCCCGGCAACTCTTATCGTGCCCCCGGAGCCAAGGAGGACCCCACCCTAAGTTGACTTAGTCAACCCCCCCCCCCCCCCCCCCGAACTCGAAATTGCTAAAGAAAAGGGGGGGGGGAGAGAGAAAAACCCCCCAAGGGGGGGGGGGGGGAGGCTGCCCCTATTTGGGCAAAGGGGGGGCAGGAGAGAGAGGAGGGGGAGGGGGAGAAATATCTCCCCCTCTCTTATCCCCACGTGGAGGAAAAGGAGGGGGGGAGAGAGCTCCCCCCTTTCCTATAAAAGGAGGGGCAGCCCCCTCTCAAACCCCCACCCCACTCTCTCCCTCTCAGCCTCTCCCTGCCGGCAGCCCAGCCCTCCTCCTCCTCCACCTAGCCGGAGCAAACCAACCCCAAGCCGCCACCACCTCCTCCTTCCTCATGGCTGACCACCACGCCCCCACCACTCGAGCCCCACCTCACCTCCAGGTAGAACGCTCCCCCTACTCCTTCCTACCTCCCGGGGGAGGCCACCTCTCTCCCCGTCGCCGGAGCGCCGCCGGCCGCCGCCCCGAGCCTTGCAAAGCTCGGGAAGGAAGCTGGCCGTGGAAGCCTTCTCCCCCAGCGCCGGTGGTGGCGCTGGGGGAGGTAGGTCCCCTCTCGGGGACCTCGATGCCGGCACATGAGAGACGGCCGGGCCGCCGGAGGACGCAGCCGGCGGCGCCCGTGGCCTCCCCTCCCTCTCTCTTTTCTTTTCCTGTAGGGGATTGATCCCCTACCCAGCGGCGGCCGGCGGCTTCAGACCGCCGGACCACCGCCGGAGGACTGCCCCCTCCCCGGCGCCCCGACCTGGGGTGGCAGGGAGGGCCCTCCCCGAGGAGGCGGCGGCGCGGCCAGCTTGCATAGCCCATGCAAGCTGTGCCGCGCCTCCCCGCCGCCTCCTGCTACTCTTCCCGGTGGAGTCCGGCGACGCCAGACCGCCGGACCACCGCCGGACCACCACCGGAGTAGTCGCCGGCCCCCGGCGCACCGACCGGGGGCGGCACCGACGCCCTCTTAGCGGAGGCGGCGGCGCAACGGGCCTGCATGGCCCATGCAGGTCGCGCCCCCGCCTCCCGCTTTATTCTTTGCCTTCCCCCGGCGGTGGCCGGCGGCACCAGGCCGCCGGGCCATCACCGGAGGAGTCGCCGGCCCCCGGCGCACCATCCGGGGGCGGCGCCGGCCCCTCCGACCGCTGCCCGGCGGTGGTTGAGGCCGCCTGCTGGCGGGGATGGCGGGAGCCGTCCGATCTCCCCCAGGAGATCGGGCGGCCTCCAGCTCCTCGTTTTCCCGCCCTCCGCCTCAGTATGAGTGCTCCCACAGCGGATCCGCCGCAGATCCGTTGTGGGAGCTGCGGGAGGGCGCAGGGTGAAAAACCCCTGCGCTCCCTCCCTTTCTCTAATCGCACCCCAGACCCGCCCCCTCCCTTTTCCTAACCGCACCCCAATACCCTCTCCCCTTCCCCATTTTTTTTGAAAAAAAAAATGGGGCAGTTTCAGAGAGAGTTTTTTAAATAGAAAATGTGCCCCACCCTAAGGGGCACCCACTGTATTTTTTTTGGGTTTTTTGGGAGGAGTTTTACTATTTTTAAAACCCATTATAAAGTTTATTTTAGGAAATAAAATGCCCAAATGAGTTTCTAAAATTCCCCAAAAATTAGGGGCTCTAAGTATAGGTATTTTGCAAATACTATCAAAGTTGGGAGGTGTGACCTTTTGATTTGACCCCTTAAATTCTTTTACAAACAAAAATAGATGCCCGAAAAAGAGCGAAATTTATCAAAATGAATCGGCGCCCCCTCGGCACATAATTTTAAATACCTATCAAAATTATGCGTATCAATCTAAAGAATCGACTAAGCTCGGAAAAGCAACGCAAAAATCGGACGACATCGCGGCGCGGCACCGAAATTTAACCCCGCCGCGACGATAATAAAAGAACGGAGTCGTCGATCGAAGCCTCCTCTTACGGAGTGATTGGACTACTAACCATTCCTTCTTATGCTTTTACTGCTTTCCGTACTTTCCGTTAAATCCAGTCTCGCACTGGTCCCCAGTATTTACTTTCCGTACTTTCCGTTAAATCCAGTCTCGCACTGGTCCCCCGTATTTACTTCTGTACTTTTCTTTAAATCCAGTCTCGCACTGGTCCCCCGCACTTATTTTCTGTACTTTCAATTAAATCCAGTCTCGCACTGGTCCCCCGCACTTACCTTCTGTACTTTCAATTAAATCCAGTCTTGCACTGGTCCTATCATTATGGCCTCTGCTTTCGGCCTACTTTTCTGTTTATTACATGGCCTTTGCTTTCGGCCTACTTTCTGCTTATCATTATGGCCTCTGCTTTCGGCCTACTTTCCTGTTTATTACATGACCTTTGCCTTCGGCCTACTTTCTGCTTATCATTATGGCCTCTGCTTTCGGCCTACTTTCCTGTTTATTACATGGCCTTTGCTTTCGGCCTACTTTCTGCTTATCATTATGGCCTCTGCTTTCGGCCTACTTTCCTGTTTATTACATGGCCTTTGCTTTCGGCCTACTTTCTGCTTATCATTATGGCCTCTACTTTCGGCCTACATTTCTGTTTAGTGTTATGGCCCCTGCTTCGGCCTAACTTACTTGCTAGTGCAGAGATGTCGTGGCAACAAATGCGGTGCTTATCCTCCCTTCGGCGAGGCCTTAGTTGGGGAAAACCCGGAGTTGAGTCTCTCCTCCCAGGTTAGCCTCACGCAAGGAGCCCTCATACCGCTAAGCCTCCCGGTCCAAGGTCGTGCGACCGGTCGAGTAGAATTGCCACGTGGCCTAAGGGTTTGTTTTATTCAAGCGGGTGAAGATTGATTGGAAGTGGCGGGTTGGTCACGCTCACAGACCGTTCATACCGGTGCGGGTGGGTTTGACGACTCATGGCGACAGGGAGATGTGCAACGGGTTATCACCCTCCGAGCCTGCAGTTTTACCTCCTCTGGTCGGCCTACAAATCGGCTCGTCGGATGTCGCTCACATCCAGTTAGTACACCAAGTTGTACAGGAGGGCCTGAATGATACGGTACGACTACATTCAGAAGTGGAAAGACTGGCCACTGTCACCGACGGCCACATCGGTGAGGCCCGCGGGGTTAGCTCCCCTGCTTGAAATAAAGCGGTCTAAACTGTGTCGACACGCGGTCTTTTGTGTGCGTACAGGTTTGAATACCTGTGTGTGTGTGTCTGCGCGTTATAGTGTTGTATACTTACTATACGGCGCGATTACAAGCTTAGGGCGGGAAGCCCTATATATATATATATATACGAGGATATATAGATGTTTACCTGTTGCTAACCCTCTACCTTGCTTCGGCTATTTCATTTCTGTTCTTTAGCCGCCCCCTGGATATGGATCCGGGGAGGGGATGTATTTTCTACTTAGCTCTGTGACTAACGGTTATTTCTTATAACCAATCACAGGAGACGGGACAGCAAGGAGCCCCCACACCGCAGGATGAGTTACGAGCTTTGGAGATGGCCCGTTCGATTACCCCAGCCTCTCCTCCTATCTTCAGAGACGTGAGTACGAGTGTATAAGGACTAGCCTAGGGCTCCCTTTTGTTTTAGACTATGTAGCCTGCGGGCAATATTATGTAAACGATAGGCTCCGACCATATTTAAATGTGTAATATAAGCAGTATGCTTGTTTTCTTTATATTATCTGCTTCCGCTGTGCGATCTGATGTGATGTAATGATTCTTGTGCCTGACAAAGAGACCGCTCAGTGCTTGAGTGGGTGGGACGTCGCCACCCGGAAAGCGTCGGGTGGTCCTCTATCGGCAGTAAGATCCCCCCCTCCCTGAACTCGGTTCAGTCTGGGGAGGGGGGGGGGGTCTTACAAATGGATCAGAGCTACCACGATCCGACCACATGGGGCAGTCTTTCGATCTTCCCTTTCCCGGTTCCGTTTCTTGGTTCGGGACGAACCACGCAGCGGAAGCCTGGTAGACCCTTTAGGTTTAAGGTTAAGGACTCGAGACTGCACGATAGTACACCCACACGCTTTCCGCTTCCTTTTCTTTCAGTCCTGCAAAATTCCCTTATTTTTGCAAATTCTGACACCCGTTTGTTACTTCTCCAGATACCGGAGTCAAGTAACGGAAGGTCCTCCTCTCGAGACCAGTACCACCCTACCACTCCACCACCAGCTCAGACCGCTCCAGCCTCAGTTCCGTTCGGAGAGACAGAGCTCGGGCAGACCCTGGTAGCCCTGTTGGCCGCCTTCCAGACAGCCACCTTACGGCCACCCCAGCAGGCCACCGTACCCACCGATCTGCTGACGACATTCCGAGGGCTAAGGCCCCGCACCTTTCGGGGTACAGAGTCAGCCATCCAGGCCGAGGAGTGGGTGGAGAGGGTAGAGGAGCTTCTTGTAGGGATGATGTGCCCAGCAGTAGCCGCGGTTGTGAAATTTTCCGGACCTTGTGAGAGCAAGCAGGAATAACAACTAGAGATACAAGCCAAACAACCAGAGACAATCTTAGGCGAACAAAAACGATCTTTATTGATAGCAATACTTCAATTACAGGGCAAGACATGCTCGACGAGACATGATTTCGTCAGCACAAACCTTCAAAGAGAAAAAACAGAAACTGAAGATAACTGAGACCGCACGGTCTCTTGCCAAACTCAGCAGCTCGCCAGACCGCTGCTGCCTGATCGCAACCGCTCCCGATCTCGAAACACCACCAGACCGCTGCACCAGACCGCTCCTTTGCCGATCTCCTGATTCCCGAACTCCAGCACCACAACTCCAAGCCGCAGACCGCCCGAACACTTTCAGAGGAAGAGGTGATCGCTGCTGCCTGCACTATCCGCAGAAGCTGCACAAGGAAGAATTCAATCAGAGACCGCTCGGTCAGATAAACACAGACCGCAGGAACTAGGCAAACTCGGCTTACACTTGGTGTGTTCTTTTTGCTGCAACAGTGGCTCCCTATTTATAGGCGTGAGACCTGATCCAGTCACCACCCTATGAGATAGAGTCACCACCCATCAGACCGCGCGACCTTACCGGTCAACCCGCGCGATCACTGCAACCCTCCTGCTTCATTTTGGTGAGCGCCGACTTCACTCCAGACCGCGGGAGATCGCAACTCCCTTAGTCTGAACACGACTCCACACGGAGATCGCCAGACCGCCTAGAAGTCACCCACCACCTGTGTTCGCCTGAGACCGCAAACACAGCCAGCTCGCCCTCCTGGTCTCCTCCTGAGACCGCGAACTGAGACCGCGCGACTAAGAATGACTTAGTCCGCGAACTCCTTCAGAACCCTCTGGAAAGCCACCAGACCGGATTCAAGAGCCAACCCGTGCGGTCACGCCAGACCGGCACATCCTTGAAGAGAACAACTTGTCACGCGGTCAGAGACAGACCGCGCGACCCTGAGGATGATCAGCCGTCATGCGGTCACAGCCAGACCGCACGACCTCCTCCAGCAGCCCTTGGACCAGACCAGCGGTCAACCCCGGAAGCTGCAGCTGACCAATAGAACAGACCGCCATTGTCAGACCGCCAGACCGTGCGGTCACGCCAGACCGCCCGGTCACTTCCCAGACCGCCCAGGTCCAAAATCCTCCTCCACTTCCACTTCAATAATTTCAACACTCCCCCTTGAAGTGGGAAGTGGAAACTAGCCCAAGTAGCTCCCTTAGCCGTGTGAACGGCCCCTTTGCCAGCGCCTTTGTGAAGATGTCTGCGACATTGTCCGCACTCCGCACATGCTCGACCGAAAGAGATCCCTCCAGCACCTTCTCCCGTATGAAGTGATGCTCGATCTCAATATGCTTGGTCCTCGCGTGACAAACTGGATTGGTTACCAGTTTGAGAGCACTCTCGTTGTCACCGCGTAGCAGAGTTGGCTCCCGAACCTCCTTGTGGACGTCTCCTACCAACCTCCTAAGCCAGATGGCTTCCTGAGCTGCCAAGGCCGAAGCCTTGTATTCCGCTTCCGTGGTAGAGACTGACACGGAATCCTGCTTCTTGCTGCACCATGATATAGCCGTAGGGCCCGCCATGAAGACGAATCCAGATGTCGACTTTCGATCATCCGAATCTCCCCCGTAATCGGCATCCATGTATCCATGCACCTCGAAGCCCGCATCCTTCCTGTATAGGAGACCCATGTCCGAGGTCGCCTTGACATACTTCAGAATGTTCTTGGCCGCTAGCAGATGAGGTACTCGTGGTTCCGCCATAAACCGACTCACCCTGCCCACTGCATATGCAATGTCCGGCCTCGTGATCGTCAGATAGATTAAGCTCCCAACCAGAGCTCGGAACACCAACGGATCTTGCATGATCCTTCCCTCATCCTTCCGAAGCTTCATAGCCTTCTCCAGAGGTGTGGAAGTGCACTTCCCTTCCTTCATGCCGAACCGCTCCACGATCCGCTCCGCATATCCGGCTTGGGTCACCAGCACTCCACCTTCCTTCCTCTGCACCTCAAGTCCAAGAAAATGGTGAAGCTCACCAAGATCCTTCATCTCGAACCTGATAGCCAGCTCGGCCCGAAGCTGTGCTACCTCCTCCTTCGAGTTCCCTGTTACGATCATATCGTCAACGTATAGCAGCACGATGACCTGAAGCTCCCCGCTCTTCTTGACGAACAAGCTCGAGTCTGAGTCTGAAGCAACAAATCCACAGAATAGGAGATATTCTGCGATCTTCCCGTACCACGCCCTCGGCGCTTGCTTCAACCCATACAGGGCCTTCTTCAGCTTGCAGACATGCTCCGGAAAATCTTCAGACACAAAACCTGGTGGCTGGACCATGAAGATGTCCTTGTCAATCTCGCCGTACAAGAAAGCGTTCTTGACGTCGAGCTGCCAAATCTCCCATCCACTGAACGCCGCCAAGGCAATGATGAACCGAACTGAAGTCATTTTTGCCACCGGACTGAATGTCTCATCATAGTCTTCACCGTATTGCTGCGAGAACCCCCGAGCTACAAGACGAGCCTTGTAACGCTCGATACTGCCGTCAGCTTTCTTCTTCAGCTTGTAGACCCACTTGCATGTCACAGGAGCGATGCCCTTCGGCTTGGGCACAAGAGACCAGGTCTCATTCTTCTCGAGAGCTGCCATCTCTTCTTGCATCGCAACATCCCACTCCTTCACACCTTGGGCCTTCTCAAAGCTCGACGGCTCCCTCTCATCCAAGGGACCAGCAAAGAAACATGAGACAAAGCTCACTGCGTTTCCTCCTGTATAGCGATCAGGGGCAATGATAGATCGCTTCGATCTCCTCAGCTCCTTCCCCTGAACCGCTTCATCTCCAGCTGATTCTTCCCTAGCTCCCCTTCCAGACGTGCTAGGAGCATTGCTCCCCCTGCTCCCTGAACCAGAAGCCCCCATCTCGGAACTAGAAGGAGATGGACCACCTGGTGACACAGGTAGCTCCACCTGAAGATTCTCCACAGCTTTCTCTGGCAACTCCACCCTGCTCTCTGGTAACTCCTCATCAGAAGACCCCTTGTAAGATGTCACCTCATCGAACACGACGTCGCGAGATACAACAAATCTCCGCGTCTCCGGGTCCATGCACTTCCACCCTTTCTTCCGCTCATCGTATCCCACGAAGACTAGCTTCCTTGCTTTCGCATCTAGCTTCGTCCGAAGAGCATCTGGAACATGCACGTAGCAGGTGGAACCAAACACCCTAAGGTGTGCCACACTTGGCTTCTCCTTGAACATCATCTCATGTGGAGTCAGCATGTTGATGGGGCTTAGAGGCATCCTGTTGATGACGTAGGCAGCACAAGACATTCCCTCCGCCCAGAAGGACTTTGGGATACTCTTGGCATGCAGCCAACACTTGCAGGTCTCCGTCAGATGACGGATCTTCCGTTCTGCAACTCCGTTCTGTTGTGGAGTATGAGCACAAGTGAGCTCTCTCCGGATGCCCGCCTTCCTGCAAAAAGTAGAGAACTCACTGGAGGTGAACTCCCCTCCGTTGTCAGTCCTCAGCTTCTTCACCCGCAGTCCCAGCCGACCTTCCACGAGCTCCTTGAACTCCACAAACTTGGCAAACGCCTCCGCCTTCTCCTTCAGGAAATATACCCAGACATATCTGGTGTAATCATCGATCAACACCAGCATATACCTGCTGCCTCCGAGGCTTGGGGTAGCAGTAGGTCCCATCAAGTCACCGTGGATGCACTCCAACGGCACACTACTCCTTGTCTGCGACTTGTCAAACGGTAGTCGATGAGACTTGCCGAACTGACATCCTGCGCAAACATGACCTTCTCCGTAGGAAGATAGACTTGGCAGGCCCTTGACCAGACCTCTCACCGCCATAGCTTTCAGCTTGTCCATCCCTACATGCCCCAACCTCTCATGCCATATCACGGCACCATCATTCGTCTTCATCTTGTCAACGTAGGAACTTGTCGACAAAACGAACAAGTCCTTCGCCCTTCTCCCGACATGGACGACCTCGGCCTTCACGGCCTCTACATTTCGTAGAAATTTCACTTCTGTCGGGCCGAACAGAACGTGATACCCAGCGTCAACAGCGTTGGTCACGGAGAAGAGGTTTTTCTTCATACCGGGCACATGATAGACACTCTTCAAGGTAAGTGGCCCTCTATCACTGCCCAAAGAAACAACCCCCACCTTCTCGACTGCATGCACAGTATTATCTGCAGTGATAATAGCATTGTTACCTGTGTACGGCTCTGCTGAAGAAAGCTTCGACTCGTCCCCGGTGAGGTGATGACCACACCCCGAGTCCACGATCCAGTCCTCCTGATAGTTGATAGTAGCCGAGGCTTCAACCGAAGCCGAGAAGGCTCCTCCCCATCCTCCATCAATGTGCCTGGCCTCCACTTCCACCTTTCCAGCAACATGCCCCGATTGAGTAACAACTGGGCATTCCTTCTTGAAGTGCCCAACCTTCCCGCACTTGAAGCATCTCGGACCTTCCCCCTTCTTCTTCCCGTCAGCCTTGGGAGCATACCCCCTTTCCTGCTGCCCAGAAGTTGAAGGCCCATAGCCTCCCGCGATCTTTTTCTTCTTCTCCCACTTCTTCTTCTTCCCTGAGAAGAGCACCTCGCCGTCTCCCCCAGTCACTGACACTCCCGCCATCTGCCTTGCCAGACTTTCCTGCGAAGCTAGCAGATTCTCCAGCTCTAGCAGAGACGGCTGATTTGCCCATCCCTGCACTGACGTCACAAAGGCAACATATTCCTTCCGCAGGCCGCGGATGATGTGCCTCTTCAGCTTCGCCTCAGAGATAGGCTCATCAGGATCCAGTGCTGATATCTCAGCGCAGAGGTTCTTCATCTTCAGAAAGAAGTTTGAGATAGAAAGATCACCCTGAGCCGACCTTGCCAGCTCATTCTCCAAGAACTGCAGTCTCGCCACATTCTTCTTGTTAAACAGCCCATCCAGGGCTCTCCAGATTTCGGCAGCTGATCCACACCCTAAGATGTGATCAAATAGTTCCGGTGAAATGGCACGCTTCAAGGTGAACTCGGCTTTAGCATTGGTCTTTCTCCACGCCCTCACAGCCGGACCATTATCACCTGCTTCCGTTGCCTTCACCTCTTCAGTTGCATCTCCTCCAACAACCTCCCAGAGGTCCTCCCCTAGAAGATAGCTCTGCATACATGACCTCCACTTCTTAAAGTTGGTCGAAGTAAGCATATCAATCCCAAGACCTCTTGCAGAACCACCTTCCATTGCTCTTCCTCTGGTTCCTTCTTCACAAAGGCGATGGCTACTCTAAGTTATTCACTGCTCTTTCAACTCCAACCTACCTCTGATACCATGTGAAATTTTCCGGACCTTGTGAGAGCAAGCAGGAATAACAACTAGAGATACAAGCCAAACAACCAGAGACAATCTTAGGCGAACAAAAACGATCTTTATTGATAGCAATACTTCAATTACAGGGCAAGACATGCTCGACGAGACATGATTTCGTCAGCACAAACCTTCAAAGAGAAAAAACAGAAACTGAAGATAACTGAGACCGCACGGTCTCTTGCCGAACTCAGCAGCTCGCCAGACCGCTGCTGCCTGATCGCAACCGCTCCCGATCTCGAAACACCACCAGACCGCTGCACCAGACCGCTCCTTTGCCGATCTCCTGATTCCCGAACTCCAGCACCACAACTCCAAGCCGCAGACCGCCCGAACACTTTCAGAGGAAGAGGTGATCGCTGCTGCCTGCACTATCCGCAGAAGCTGCACAAGGAAGAATTCAATCAGAGACCGCTCGGTCAGATAAACACAGACCGCAGGAACTAGGCAAACTCGGCTTACACTTGGTGTGTTCTTTTTGCTGCAACAGTGGCTCCCTATTTATAGGCGTGAGACCTGATCCAGTCACCACCCTATGAGATAGAGTCACCACCCATCAGACCGCGCGACCTTACCGGTCAACCCGCGCGATCACTGCAACCCTCCTGCTTCATTTTGGTGAGCGCCGACTTCACTCCAGACCGCGGGAGATCGCAACTCCCTTAGTCTGAACACGACTCCACACGGAGATCGCCAGACCGCCTAGAAGTCACCCACCACCTGTGTTCGCCTGAGACCGCAAACACAGCCAGCTCGCCCTCCTGGTCTCCTCCTGAGACCGCGAACTGAGACCGCGCGACTAAGAATGACTTAGTCCGCGAACTCCTTCAGAACCCTCTGGAAAGCCACCAGACCGGATTCAAGAGCCAACCCGTGCGGTCACGCCAGACCGGCACGTCCTTGAAGAGAACAACTTGTCACGCGGTCAGAGACAGACCGCGCGACCCTGAGGATGATCAGCCGTCATGCGGTCACAGCCAGACCGCACGACCTCCTCCAGCAGCCCTTGGACCAGACCAGCGGTCAACCCCGGAAGCTGCAGCTGACCAATAGAACAGACCGCCATTGTCAGACCGCCAGACCGTGCGGTCACGCCAGACCGCCCGGTCACTTCCCAGACCGCCCAGGTCCAAAAGCCTCCTCCACTTCCACTTCAATAATTTCAACAGCGGTGTCCCTAGTGGTGACCATGTTGGAGGGCTATGCCCGGGACTAGTGGAGGGCAGCTAGCCGCTCCACTTTTAGAGGGCGACCCCTCAGCACCATTCTCTGGGGGGAGTTCTCAGAGGCCTTCCTAGAGCATTTCATTTCGGATGCAGACCGGATGGCACTCCAGGAGCGGTTCCTACAGATCAGGCAGGGAGATAGGACGGTTCCAGACTACCAGAGAGAGTTTATCCACCTGGCCCGCTTCGCCGGGACCTTAGCAGGAACGGATAGGGACAGGGCGGCCAGATTTTACCGGGGATTACGAGACGACCTCCGTCAGGCCCTGATCATGATTTCCCAGGCATCCTTCCACACGATCGCCTCACATGCCACCGCTCTAGAGATGGACCAGCCGATGGTAGCCCAGCAGCGGAGGGGACACGTAGGTGTTCCCCAGACTCAGGGCCGAGAGAGAGGGGTAGGTCCTCGCAGGCAGGGCCGAGACGGGAGACAGCGTCAGCGTCACCAGCCATATAGACAGGCACCCCAGCCCCGACCAGCACCCCCAGCCCCAGCACCTCAGGTCGTCCCAGCCGCACGACGAGATGTTCCCTTCGCAGGGAACTGCTACCTATGCCAGCAACCTGGGCATATACGAGCCTTCTGCCCACAGGCTACCGGGAGACCCGGTTTAGGAGCAGTACAGAGAGCGGCAGAGAGAGGACGAGGTGGACGCAGAGGACGTCCCGCAGGCAGGAGGGAGCCGGCTAGGCAGGGCAGAGCAGCACCGCTCGAGGCATACGCGTTGGATCTCCAGCACGGTCCTGCTCCTGACGTAGTGATAGGTATCTACTTCCGATAGTATGATATCCTAGGAGATGTTGTAGCTTTATATATTGGGACTTTTGTATATGTCATCCCTACTCCTGTATATTTGTGAAAAGCTTATGATCATAGTATATATATTATCAGGTCTACTTTTGGTAGAAGGTCATCCCGCTAAAACACTGTTCGATACCGGCGCCACACACTCTTTCGTTGCACAAAACTTCATCGCTGACAAAGGGAACACGGTGAGATCATCCGGGATGTCGATCCGAATACGACTCCCGGATGGGTCAGACATGACTTCCACCGAGAAATGTTCCTTCCAAGCAATGCTGGGAGGCATAGAGTTCGAAGTCCATGCCACAACCTTAGCAATAACCGGATTCGACATCATTATGGGGATGGATTGGTTGGCCGAGCACAGCGCCCAAATCAATTGTTCGACTCGAGAAATCCGCCTCAAGAATCCAAATGGACAATTTATCACGCTAGCAGGTATACCCTCCGTCACCCGCATTATCTTAACATCTGCACAAACCGTCAAGGCAGTTCGACGGAAGGACGAGATATACCTAATCTACTTTGAGATGGAGAACACGACGCAAGTACTCGCTAAAGTACCTGTGATCAGGGACTTCCCAGATATCTTCCCAGAGTCACTCCCCGGGTTGCCCCCGCAACGGGAAGTGGACTTCCAAATCGAACTTACTCAAGGAGCCCGACCAGTGTCCCGAGCACCGTACCGGATGGCCCCGAGGGAACTGGCCGAGCTCAAGATTCAGCTACAAGAGTTAGTCGACGCAGGATTCGTACGTCCTAGTACCTCTCCCTGGGGAGCCCCAGTACTGTTCGTTCAAAAGAAGGATGGATCGCTGCGTCTCTGCATCGACTACAGAGGTTTGAATAAACTCACTGTCCGGAATACCTATCCCCTACCCCGGATAGATGAACTGTTCGATCAACTGCAAGGCGCGTCCGTCTTTTCCAAGATGGACTTAAGGTCCGGCTACTATCAACTTAGAGTGCGAGAAGAGGACATTCCCAAGACCGCCTTCAGCTCTCGCTACGGACTATACGAGTTCATGGTGATGCCATTTGGGTTAACCAATGCCCCGTCCGCCTTCATGGCTTTGATGAATACGATATTCAAACCCTTCCTGGACCATTTCGTAATAGTCTTCATAGATGATATTATCATCTACTCAAAGAACAAAACCGATCACTCCAGGCACCTCCAAATGATACTACTTAAGCTAAGAGAGCACTCGCTCTTCGCCAAGTTTAGCAAATGCGAGTTCTGGATGGAAGAAGTCGGCTTTCTGGGACACACCATCAACAAGAACGGAGTAGCGGTGGATCAAGCCAAGGTGCAAGTGGTATGAGATTGGCCGCCACTTAAGACAGTAGCAGACATCCGAAGTTTCCTTGGCCTCGTCGGCTACTACCGTAAGTTCGTCGAAGGTTTCTCCAAAATCGCGTTACCACTTACCTCTCTCACCAAGAAGGATGTGACCTTCCAATGGTCTCCCGAATGCGAGGCGGCATTCATCGAACTGAAGAACCGGCTGATATCGGCCCCAATCCTAACCCTCCCCTCCGGTACCGAGGGTTTCCAAATCTATGATGATGCCTCTCTAAAAGGACTGGGGGCCGTGCTTATGCAACATGGCAAGGTGATTGCCTACGCCTCACGTCAGCTCAAGCCGCATGAACTAAACTACGCCACCCACGATCTGGAGCTGGGGGCGGTAGTTTTCGCATTAAAAGTCTGGAGACACTACCTCTACAGGGTACGATGCGAAATCTTCTCCGATCATAAAAGCCTCAAATACGTCTTCACCCAGAAAGAGCTGAACCTCCGGCAACGCCGGTGGTTAGAATTTCTCTGTGATTATGACTTCGCCCTCCAGTACCACCCCGGCAAGGCTAATAAGGTTGCAGACGCCTTGAGTCGGCAGCCTCCGAGGACCGGGAGTTGGTTAGAGATGGTGCCAGAGGAGTTAGTCAAATCATTGGCGGAAATGGATATTATCCCCATCGCCCGCAGAAATCCGATGGAATACCAGGCCCAGCTCTACTGGATGGAAATACAGTGCGACATCCGGAATAGGATAAGAGAAGCTCAGAAGATTGACGTAGAAGCAGCCCCGATCATTCAAGCCCTGCAACATGGTGCGCAGGAGGATTACAATTTGTACGATGGCATCCTGCAGTTCAGACACCGCATATTCATCCCCGCAACAGAAGGAATTCGTGAAGAAATCCTCCGCGAAGCGCACCAAACCAGGTACTCGATACACCCGGGAGTAGTAAAAATGTATACGGACCTGCGAAGGACCTTGTACTGGCCAGGAATGAAGAGGGATGTCACCAACTATGTTGCGCACTGCCAGACCTGTCAAATGGTCAAGGCAGAATGTAGAAGCCCAGGAGGCCTACTACAACCCCTGCCCATCCCGGAATGGAAGTTCGAGGATATTTCCATGGATTTTGTCCATGGCTTACCCCGATCCCGTGCAGGTAACGACTCCATATGGGTAGTAGTGGACCGCCTCACCAAGGTAGCCCGATTCATCCCGAACCGGCAAGGTGACGGTGTCGACATTCTAGCCCGACTATTTATCGAGCAGGTAGTCCGATTTCATGGAATACCCAAATCAATCGTCTCGGACCGCGACGGGCGCTTTACATCGAAGGAATGGAGAAGAGTGCAAGCTTATCTAGGAACCAGATTAGCTTTTAGCACCGCCTTCCACCCCCAGACCGATGGGCAGACGGAAAGAACGAATCGGACGATGGAAGATCTTCTCCGATTATGCATAGTGGAACACAACGAGCCATAGGAGCAGTTACTACCTCTGGTAGAGTTTTCATATAACAACAGCTTCCAGGCAAGCATCAAGATGGCACCTTACGAAGCACTCTACGGAAGACGCTGTCGAACCCCGCTATCTTGGGCACAGGATGAGACCCCGAAGCCTTGGGAGTCACCTACATCGACGATACCACTGCCGCGATAAGATTAATCCGGGAACGCATGCTGGAAGCGCAGAGCCGGCAGGCCAAGTATTACGACGCACGTCATCGGCAAGTGGAATTCCAAGTGGGGGATATGGTTTTCTTGAAGATTAAGCCTATGCATGGGATATCACGAATCAAGAGGCAGAAAAAGCTGGACCCCCGCTATCTAGGCCCGTATCCAGTCGTCGAAAGAGTTGGCCCGGTGGCCTATAGATTAGCCCTGCCAGCTGAACTAGGAAACCTCCACGACGTGTTTCACGTCTCTTCGCTGAGACGCGTACTTCGCCAACCCGAGTAGCACCTTCCCACACCACCGACATCAGTACAATCCGACCGATCTGTCCGACTCGAACCTGTGAAGATAGTGGACTCCAAGATCAAAGAGCTGCGGAACAAAACCGTCACAATGGTCAAGATCTTATGGTCAAACGGAGGACGCGAAGAGTTCACCTGGGAACCAGAAGCCCTCGTCCGGGAGAGATACCCGGTACTGTTTCCCTAGGTATGTCATCCTTTAAACCCCTACTTTAGCCAATTTTCGGGGACGAAAATCTCTTTACTTTTATTGGATTGTAACATCCCGACTTTTATTGGGCCACTAGACCCTAGTGAGCCCAATAAAAGTAGGACAGAGCAGTAGAAAACGACCATTTCGGGTACCGTAGCGCGCCACTACCTCGTTATTATGAATAGTGACCGTTCGAACCCCGAATTGACTTCCGTCAGTTCCGTTGAACTCATATGGACAATACGAGCGCAACGGAATTCGTTGCACTTCGATCCGAGGTCGTTTGGAGAAAACGACCATTTCGGGTATCGTAGCGCCACTACCTCATTATTATGAATAGTGACCGTACGAACCCCGAATTGACTTTCGTCAGTTCCGTTGAACTCGTATGGACAATACGAGCGCAACAGAATTCGTTGCACTTCGATCCGAGGTCATTTGGAGAAAATAACCATTTTAGGTATCGTAGCGCGCCACCACCCCATTATTGTGAATAATGGCTGTACGAACCCAGAATTGACTTCTGACAGTTCCGTTAGGATCGTACGACCAATACAAGCACAACGGAACTCGTTGCGTCTCGATACGAGGTCGTATGGAGAGTATGCCATTTTAGTCCTATGCAGATCGCCTTAGTGCAACGCGCGAGATATAAAGCACACGAACCCGGCATCGGCCCCGGCAAACTCTTATCGTGCCCCCGGAGCCAAGGAGGACCCCGCCCTAAGTTGACTTAGTTAACCCCCCCCCCCCCCCCCCCCCCCCCCCGAACTCAAAATTGCTAAAGAAAAGGGGGGGGGAGAGAGAAAAACCCCCCAAGGCGGGGGGGGGGGGGGGGGGGGGGGGGGGCAGGAGAGAGAGGAGGGGGAGGAGAAATATCTCCCCCTCTCTTATCCCTACGTGGAGGAAAAAAAGGGGGGGGGGGGGGAGAGCTCCCCCCTTTCCTATAAAAGGAGGGGCAGCCCCCTCTCAAACCCCCACCCCACTCTCTCCCTCTCAGCCTCTCCCTGCCGGCAGCCCAGCCCTCCTCCTCCTCCACCTTGCCGGAGCAAACCAACCCCAAGCCGCCACCACCTCCTCCTTCCTCATGGCCGGCCACCACGCCCCCACCACTCGAGCCCCACCTCACCTCCAGGTAGAATGCTCCCCCTCCTCCTTCCTACCTCCCGGGGGAGGCCACCTCTCTCCCCGTCGCCGGAGCGCCGCCGGCCGCCGCCCCGAGCCTTGCAAAGCTCGGGGAGGAAGCTGGCCGTGGAACCCTTCTCCCCCAGCGCCGGTGGTGGCGCTGGGGGAGGTAGGTCCCCTCTCGGGGACCTCAATGCCGGCACAGGAGAGACGGCCGGGCTGCCGGAGGACGCAGCCGGCGGCGCCCGTGGCCTCCCCTCCCTCTCTCTTTTCTTTTCCTGTAGGGGATTGATCCCCTACCCCGGCGGCTTCAGACCGCCGGACCACCGCCGGAGGACTGCCCCCTCCCCGGCGCCCCGACCTGGGGTGGCAGGGAGGGCCCTCCCCGAGGAGGCGGCGGCGCGGCCAGCTTGCATGGCCCATGCAAGCTGTGTCGTGCCTCCCCGCCGCCTCCTGCTACTCTTCCCGGTGGAGTCCGGCGACGCCAGACCGCCGGACCACCACCGGAGTAGTCGCCGGCCCCCGGCGCACCGACCGGGGGCGGCACCGACGCCCTCTTAGCGGAGGCGGCGGCGCAACGGGCCTGCATGGCCCATGCAGGTCGCGCCCCCGCCTCCCGCTTTATTCTTCGCCTTCCCCCGGCGGTGGCCGGCGGCACCAGGCCGCCGGGCCATCACCGGAGGAGTCGCCGGCCCCCGGCGCACCATCCGGGGGCGGCGCCGGCCCCTCCGACCGCTGCCCAGCGGTGGTTGAGGCCGCCTGCTGGCGGGGATGGCGGGAGCCGTCCGATCTCCCCCAGGAGATCGGACGGCCTCCCGCTCCTCGTTTTCCCGCCCTCCGCCTCAGTATGAGTGCTCCCACAGCGGATCCGCCGCAGATCCGCTGTGGGAGCCGCGGGAGGGCGCAGGGTGCAAAACCCCTGCGCTCCCTCCCTTTCTCTAATCGCACCCCAGACCCGCCCCCTCCCTTTTCCTAACCGCACCCCAATACCCTCTCCCCTTCCCCATTTTTTTGAAAAAAAAAATGGGGCAGTTTCAGAGAGAGTTTTCTAAATAGAAAATGTTCCCCACCCTAAGGGGCACCCATTATATTTTTTTGGGTTTTTTGGGAGGAGTTTTACTATTTTTAAAACCCATTATAAAGTTTATTTTAGGAAATGAAATGCCCAAATGAGTTTCTAAAATTCCCCAAAAATTAGGGGCTCTAAGTATAGGTATTTTGCAAATACTATCAAAGTTGGGAGGTGTGACCTTTTGATTTGACCCCTTAAATGCTTTTACAAACAAAAATAGATGCCCGAAAAAGAGCAAAATTTATCAAAACGAATCGGCGCCCCCTCGGCACATAATTTTAAATACCTATCAAAATTATGCGTATCAATCTAAAGAATCGACTAAGCTCGGAAAAGCAACGCAAAAATCGGACGGCATCGCGGCGCGGCACCGAAATTTAACCCCGCCGCGACGATAATAAAAGAACGGAGTCGTCGATCGAAGCCTCCTCTTACGGAGTGATTGGACTACTAACCATTCCTTCTTATGCTTTTACTGCTTTCCGTACTTTCCGTTAAATCCAGTCTCGCACTGGTCCCCCGTATTTACTTTCCGTACTTTCCGTTAAATCCAGTCTCGCACTGGTCCCCCGTATTTACTTCTGTACTTTTCTTTAAATCCAGTCTCGCACTGGTCCCCCGCACTTATTTTCTGTACTTTCAATTAAATCCAGTCTCGCACTGGTCCCCCGCACTTACCTTCTGTACTTTCAATTAAATCCAGTCTTGCACTGGTCCTATCATTATGGCCTCTGCTTTTGGCCTACTTTTCTGTTTATTACATGGCCTTTGCTTTCGGCCTACTTTCTGCTTATCATTATGGCCTCTGCTTTCGGCCTACTTTCCTGTTTATTACATGGCCTTTGCCTTCGGCCTACTTTCTGCTTATCATTATGGCCTCTGCTTTCGGCCTACTTTCCTGTTTATTACATGGCCTTTGCTTTCGGCCTACTTTCTGCTTATCATTATGGCCTCTGCTTTCGGCCTACTTTCCTGTTTATTACATGGCCTTTGCTTTCGGCCTACTTTCTGCTTATCATTATGGCCTCTGCTTTCGGCCTACATTTCTGTTTATTGTTATGGCCCCTGCTTCGGCCTAACTTACTTGCTAGTGCAGAGCTGTCGTGGCAACAAATGCGGTGCTTATCCTCCCTTCGGCGAGGCCTTAGTTGGGGAAAACCCGGAGTTGAGTCTCTCCTCCCAGGTTAGCCTCAAGCAAGGAGCCCTCATACCGCTAAGCCTCCCGGTCCAAGGTCGTGCGACCGGTCGAGTAGAATTGCCACGTGGCCTAAGGGTTTGTTTTATACAAGCGGGTGAAGATTGATTGGAAGTGGCGGGTTGGTCATGCTCGCAGACCGTTCGTACCGGTGCGGGTGGGTTTGACGACTCATGGCGACAGGGAGATGTGCAACGGGTTATCACCCTCCGAGCCTGCAGTTTTACCTCCTCTGGTCGGCCTACAAATCGGCTCGTCGGATGTCGCTCACATCCAGTTAGTACACCAAGTTGTACAGGAGGGCCTGAATGATACGGTACGACTACATTCAGAAGTGGCAAGACTGGCCACTATCACCGACGGCCACATCGGTGAGGCCCGCGGGGTTAGCTCCCCTGCTTGAAATAAAGCGGTCTAAACTGTGTCGACATGGGGTCTTTTGTGTGCGTACAGGTTTGAATACCTGTGTGTGTGTGTGTCTGCGCGTTATAGTGTTGTATACTTACTATACGGCGCGATTACAAGCTTAGGGCGGGAAGCCCTATATATATATATATATATATATACGGGGATATATAGATGTTTACCTGTTGCTAACCCTCTACCTTGCTTCGGCTATTTCATTTCTGTTCTTTAGCCGCCCCCTGGATATGGATCCGGGGAGGGGATGTATTTTCTACTTAGCTCTGTGACTAACGGTTATTTCTTATAACCAATCACAGGAGACGGGACAGCAAGGAGCCCCCACACCGCAGGATGAGTTACGAGCTTTGGAGATGGTCCGTTCGATTACCCCAGCCTCTCCTCCTATCTTCAGAGACGTGAGTACGAGTGTATAAGGACTAGCCTAGGGCTCCCTTTTGTTTTAGACTATGTAGCCTGCGGGCAATATTATGTAAACGATAGGCTCCGGCCATATTTAAATGTGTAATATAAGCAGTATGCTTGTTTTCTTTATATTATCTGCTTCCGCTGTGCGATCTGATGTGATGTAATGATTCTTGTGCCTGACAAAGAGACCGCTCAGTGCTTGAGTGGGTGGGACGTCGCCACCCGGAAAGCGCCGGGTGGTCCTCTTTCGGCAGTAAGATCCCCCCCTCACTGAACTCGGTTCAGTCTGGGGAGGGGGGGGGGGGGTCTTACAGGCCTCTCAGGGAGGGTAAGTATTTTTCCCCCGAGGTGGCTCCGCTAGTCGGCTCTTACTAGCCGGCAGGGTAGGATGGCCTCTCGGGGAGGGCAAGTATTTTTCCCCCGAGGTGGCTCCGCTAGCCGGGCTCTCTCTAGCCGGCAGGGTAGGATGACCTCTCAGGGAGGGCAAGTATTTTTCCCCTAAGGTTGCTCCGCTAGTCGGGCTCTCACTAGCCGGCAGGGTAGGATGGCCTCTCGGGGAGGGCAAGTATTTTTCCCCCGAGGTGGCTCCGCTAGCCGGGCTCTCACTAGCCGGCAGGGTAGGATGGCCTCTCGGGGAGGGCAAGTATTTTTCCCCCGAGGTGGCTCCGCTAGCCGGGCTCTCATTAGCCGGCAGGGTAGGATGGCCTCTCGGGGAGGGCAAGTATTTTTCCTCCGAGGTGGCTCCGCTAGCTGGGCTCTCACTAGCCGGCAGGGTAGGATGGCCTCTCGGGGAGGGCAAGTATTTTTCCCCCGAGGTGGCTCCGTTAGCCGGTCTCTCACTAGCTGGCAGGGTAGGATGGCCTCTCGGGGAGGGCAAGTATTTTTTCCCCGAGGTGGCTCCGCTAGTCGGGCTCTCACTAGCCGGCAGGGTAGGATGGCCTCTCAGGGAGGGCAAGTATTTTTCCCCTGAGTGGCTCCGCTATCCGGGCTCTTACTAGCCGGCAGGGTAGGATGGCCTCTCGGGGAGGGCAAGTATTTTTCCCCCGAGGTGGCTCCGCTAGCCGGGCTCTCAGTAGCCGGTAGGGTAGGATGGCCTCTCGGGGAGGGCAAGTATTTTTCCCCCGAGGTGGCCCCGCTAGCCGGGCTCTCACTAGCCGGCAGGGTAGGATGGACTCTCGGGGAGGGCAAGTATTTTTCCCCCTAGGTGGATCCGCTAGCCAGGCTCTCACTAGCCGGCAGGGTAGAATGGCCTCTCGGGGAGGGCAAGTATTTTTTCCCCCGAGGTGGCTTCGCTAGCCGGACTCTCACTGGCCGGCGGGGCAAGATCGGCATCTTTGGGAGGCTTACGTAAATTTTTCCATGGACGATGTGGAGTCTTCTCAATTTCACTCAGCGCCACTCACCGAATACGTAGGGTTGGACTTTTCTTTCCGAGCGTGTACCCCGCTCGAAAAGAGCGAGGATTGTGTACAACCCTGTATTCGCCAAGTAGGCCCCCGGGACCCAAGGGGTCTTTTAAGACATTATTTCCAGCACAGTCCCAGGCAGGGAGTGGGGGCGAGCGGTGTAGGCGGAGGCCTCCCGCTCGCCCAGCCAGCATGGGGGCGAGGAGGAGCCTGCAGCCCCCTCTTGCCACCACCTCAGCAGGGGGCGAGGAGGAGGAGCTCGCAGACCCCTCTCGCCCCCGCCCCAGCAGGGGGCGAGGAGGAGGAGCCCGTAGGCCTCTCTCGCCCCCGCCCGAGTAGGGGGCGAGAGGAGGAGCCTGCAGGACCCCCTCCCCAGCAGGGGGGGCGAGGAGAAGGAGCCCGCATGCCCCTCTCGCCCCCGCCCCAGCAGGGGGGCAAGAGGAGGAGCCAGCAAGCCCCTCTCGCCCCCGCCCCAGCAGGGGGCGAGGAGGAGGAGCCCGCAGGCCCCTCTCGCCCCCGCCCCAGCAGGGGGGCGAGGATCTCGCCCCCGTTCCAGCAGGGGGGCGAGGATCTAGCCCCCGCCCCAGCAGGGGGGAGAGGAGGAGGAGCCCGCAGGCCCCTCTCGCCCCCGCCCCCGCCCCAGCAGGGGGGCGAGAGGAGGAGCCCGCAGGCCCCTCTCGCCCCCTCCCCAGCAGGGGGGCGAGGAGGAGGAGCCCGCAGGCCCCTCTCGCCCCTGCCCCAGCAGGGGGCGAGAGGAGGAGCCTGTAGGCCCCTCTCTCCCCCGCCCCAGCAGGGGGGGCGAGAGGAGGAGCCTGCAGGCCCCTCTCGCCCCCGCCCCAGCAGGGGGGCGAGATGAGGAGCCCGCAGGCCCCTCTCGCCCCCACCCCAGCAGGGGGCGAGCCGGAGGTGGCCGACCTCCCGGGCTCGCCCCACCCCAACCTTGTGGGGGGAGAGGGGTGGAGGTGGGCGACCTCCCCCTCGCCCAGCCCCGAGGGGAGTGGTGCGGTCTGCATTTAGCGCCTCAGAATGACGGGATTTGGCTATTGGCAGACCAAACTTGGGGGCATTTTCGTAATCTCGTAGGCCAGATTGTGGCTATTGGCAGACGAAGTCCAGAAATCTATAAATAGGACCAAGGGGGCACCATTTGGAGGGATCTCACTTTTGGCCTCTCCCTCCCCAAGTCTCTTTAGTGGGTGAGGAGAGCCTCCAAGGGTGCCCAAGCCCTGCATTGGCTTGGGAGGGGAAGCGCTCTAAGATCTTCCGGGTGTGTGGTGGGACCTCCTCGCCGAGCCCTTGGTCTTGTTCCTAGTTCCTTAGCCTCTTGGCCTAGAGCTCTCCCCTGGGAGAAGTAAGTGTGAGGTCACCCCCCAACTTGTTGAGGGCCCGAACTCCCTCAAGTCTTGGTTTCAACAACGGGGCTAGTAGAGTTTACTTTGGTCAACCACATTTCCTCCACTAAATGAGGCGGGTGCTTGGCTATTCGCAGCCCGGATTAGGGGTGCCTATCATTTGCCCCCCAAGTCCCCGCTACTTCGAGCCGAAGCGAATGGAGGGCGGGGATTTTTACTCAAAATCTGGTCTACGCGCATAATGTTTAGCGGTGGTGTCTGTATGATAAAATGTCTAAGAGGTGCATAAGATAGGGAAGCCATCGGGCGGAGAGCTTGCTTGCGTCTGTGCGCGTATCAAGATGCTCGAGAGGTGCGTAGGGAGGACCCGCACGGGGCGTACCGCACATTGGGATGGCATGAGGAAGGAGCGTAAGCGTGCTGTGCGCGCGTGAGACGTGCGCCCACGTGCTATGCTCACGTGGGGTGTGCACATACGCATTGCGCGCATGCGGGACGTGCGCCCACGCGCCGTGCTGGTGCGGGAAGGCTTCCCGCGCGCTGTACCCGTGCGGGCGTAAGCCCACGCGTTGTGCATGTGCGGGGCGTGCGCCTGCACGCAGTGCGTGCGCGGGACTTGCTCCCGTGCTGCGCGCGCACGGGGTGTGCGCTCGCACCTTGCGCGCATGTGGGGCGTGAGCTTGCGTGTTGTGCATGTGCGGGACGGGAGCCTGTGTGCTGAGGCGTGTACCTGCACATTTTTTGCTTGTGAGGACTCAAGCGACTCCTTGGACCTCCGGGTAACGAGGCGTTGTTCTCAGGGGAAGTCTATGTAGTGGCGTTTCTCATTAGTTGTGGAGCATGTTGATGTTTGAAAGTGACGGTATGGGATACCTGCAAGTCCGGGGGTGAAGTTCCCCTGTACGGAGGCGTTGTCGCATTGTTGAGATGTAACCGTGCTTGATATTATAGGTCTCTTCAAAGGTGAGAGAGGGGACTCTAGTGTTGATGTGGATGAGGCGTGTAACGACCCAGGCCCGACTCGTCAACACGAGATCCAGCGGGACCCAGCCAGGCCGCTACCCGGGCTGCAGCCCAAGCACCCCAAAGCCTCTCCGCGCCACTATTTCTCAGCAACGGCGCATTGTTGAGGCCGGGTCTTGAACCCGCAACCTCCTTGATAAGGGGTTTTCAAACCACTCCTCATCACCAATTGCGCTGCAGCTCAATTGGTGATGAGGAGTGGTTTGAAAACTCCTTATCAAGGAGGTTGCGGGTTCAAGAGCCGGCCTCAACAATGCATCGTTGCTGAGAAATAGTGGCGCGGAGAGGCTTTGGGGTGCTTGGGCTGCAGCCCGGTAGCGGCCTGGTTGGGTCCCGCTGGATCTCGTGTTGTCTAGTCGGGCCTGGGTCGTTACAAGGCGTGGCTCCGCCCTTTCCGTTTCTTTGCACATTTGCATCGTGCAATAGCTTTGTACTTTGTTTACGGAGCTTTGGTCACTCCTTGAGCGTTGCTTGATTGTTTGCCCACTATTCTAGCTTTGAGCACTGGCTTGTGATAGTAGGGCTTTTGTTGTGTTGGAACCGACATCTTGCGCGGTCAACTATGTTTTGCTTCTTTGATGCTTGACGGTTGGAGGACGAGACCCAGGTGATGCTGGAACCGCTTCAAGGGGAGGACAACGTGTCGGAGGGTACTCGCCTCGCTTACTCCATCTCTGTTTCTATTTCTGTCTTTTCCCATTCTTGCCCGACTTCTTGCTTCCAGGTAGTCACGGGTCCGCCCCGTCTAGCCGTACACCGTCTTCTAATTCGATACCGGGGTCGCCACCGCCTGCGGCGTCCACTCCCTTGAGGGAGTTTCTCGCGGACCCCCCTGCCTTCAACGAGGAGTCGTGGGTTCGCCTAATGGTTGTCCTTCAGGCCCATGACTCCTTCTTGATGGCTATGCCGCAAGACGAGCTGAATGCCCAATTGGTCAATCTTGGTGACCGCCTCACCGAGGTGGAGGGGTTTCATGACAACCTGCAGGGTGAAGAGGGCCTACTTGGCCGGATGACTGATGCGGAGGCGAGATTATACGAGGTGGAGATTCGCCAAAAGGCCGCCGAGGATGACCTACATCGCTTTGCTCAGGTGGCGGGCACCGTGGGGGAGGCCTCCCTTTTGGAGGAGCACATTAGGCGAGGCGAGGACCACATCCGCCAAAGCGAAGGGATCCTGGAGAAGGCTCGCGAAGACTTGCGTGCGGCTCAAGGCATCGCCTGGAGAGCTCACCACCCTCAATGTCCTCGCCGCCGAGGCCATGGCCCGGTGCATCGTGGTTGAGATCCTCGGGGATAGTCCCTATTTTTGATTTTTTTGAGAGCCTGTTTAGGAGTCTAACTCGCGACCTACGTGTCTTCGTAATCCTCAGGCGTCATTTTATGTTTCTTTGCTTGTACTCGCTCTTGGCGCCCCGAGAATTTCTGACATATTTATATGTGTTCTTTTTGAGCTCGCATTGTGTGTTTTCTTTGTTCGTTGTTTCTCCTTTTTTGTGTGGACATGCATTCTGTTTTTATCCATTCGTTGTTTAGGGCCTACTCGCCTCGCTAAGCGATCTGCTCGCGCGCGGCTAGACCAGGGGGGCAGAGTCTATAAATAGAGGGTCCTCTTGCGCTGGAGGATACGCTCCCCTACCCCTCCCATGCACCTGTTCTCCGAACCTTCCCCGCCGAACTCTCCTACTTCTACTCACAGCCCGCTATGGTGAAAGAACCATCCGAGGAGGGGCGTGCCTTCTGCGTCCGCAATTTCCGGGCGCATAACTTCCCCAGCTCGCAGGCCCTCGGCGAGGAGTTAGCGGATGTCTAGAAGCGATACTTGCCTCCGGGCTATACCGCGAGGTGACTAGGGCCGGGCGAGCTTCTCAACTCGCTCTACAGTGGAGAGCTCTCCATACCCTTGGCCCACTTCCAGGTGGGGTTGAGGCTGCCCCTGTGGCCTGAAGTTCGTCAAGTCTTCCGGTACTTCAGGATGATCCCCGCACAGGTCAACCCCAACGCAATCAGTGTTCTGGTCGCTTATGCCTGCTACCTCCGCGGGGTGAAAATAGAGTTCAACCTCCCCACCTTCCGCAAAGTGATGACCCTGAAGGCGACCAGCGACGACACCTTATTTTTCACCAGCGTGTGCGTCAAGGTCGCCGAGACCTTCAACAAGGTCCACCATTGGACTGACAAATTCGTCCTGGTGCGAGGCGACTACGGTAACATTCCCTTTGCTCCCATCCAGAAGACTGAGGCAGAGTATCGACCGCCTCGCCTGAAGGGGGACGCGCTCGAACTTTACCGCTCTCTGAAGGACAAGGTCTTGGACGTCGTTTTTTTGCGGCAGGGCGTCGATCAACTCGCCTTCGTTAATCCAGGAGCGGGTAAATCTTACTCGCCTCGCGGTGTTGGTTATCTGTTCCTGGTGGGGGTGGTTACTAACTGCCTCATGTTTAAATGCAGGAGAGCGCGTCGTCCCCCTCCTACCCCCTCATGATGCTTCTCGACAACAGTCAAGTGAGCCTTCCAGGGAGGGGTCCCTTGCAGGGGTGGTGGTCACAGTGGACAGCGAGCCAGCCTCGTCGGGGGATAAGGGCGAGGGGTGGGAAGAATCCGAAGTCGCCTCGGCAAGCGAGCCGAGGCCAAAAAAGCGGAGGACAGGGGGTTCTACCTCTCGCCTTCCGGCGAGTCCGTCTCCCGACCCTTCTACCCACCCACATTATGGGCTGGGGATGCGGAGTAAGGACTCCCGGGGCGGCCCCCTCATGATATGGGATCACGAGACGAACCGGGTTTCAGTGAGTTCGCTCCTCCCATCCTGGGAGGATTTCGAGGAGGTCGGTGATCATGCGTTTAACCTGATCTTTGGGTTGTACGGGCGAGATGACGTCGAGGTACTCGCGGAGGTTCCTATTCGCGAGTTGGCCAACCTTAGTTGCTGCTCCGCCCTTCGGACAGCCGAACTGATTCACCAGACAGCGCGGCGGGGGATTCAGTCGAACAGGCGGCTCCGCGACCTGGGCGTCGCCCACGCGGAGTTGGGGGAGAAGATGATTGAGAAAGATAGGGAGATAGCCGAGCTCTAGGCCAAGGTGGCTCCCCCTCCCGAGGTATTTAGCCTGGCTCGCCTCCGTCCCTCTTGCCTAACTGGAGTTAGCTAATGTATCTTTTCCAGGAGGCCGCGGTGGCGCTAGTGACGCGGATATCCGAACTGGAGGAGCAGCTCGTCGCCTCGCAGCGTCAGGTCGATTATCTCGGTAATCGCCTCGCCGAATCCGAGTCAGAAATAGAGGAATTTCGCCACCAAAGCCATGGGGAGTCGTCGAACGCGCCAACCCTCCTCCAATTCACCCCCGCTCAAGTCGCTGAGACGCGCCGGAAGCTAGCAATCGCGACCGCGGTGTTCGTGCGGGAGCGTCTCCGGCGCCGCTTCATGCTCACTGCCGATGGGGCTCAGGTCGATCTCGTCACCTTTCTTCTAGAGCTATACCGCGAGGTGGAGAACCCTGCTCCCACCGATGCCCAAGATGAGGACTCCTCCAGCAGGTCAGAAGAAGAGGGTCCGGATGTTTAAGGCTTTTTGATTTGCAATCATGAACATTTCTCTGCCTGCTTATTTTGGGTGTACTCACCCTCCTCCTTGTATTTGCATAGATATATTTCGCCTTATTTTATTCCGCGATTATGCTGCTCATATCTTGGATTAGTTTTCATGCACACGCATTTTCTATACTCGCCCTTAGGGTGTACTCGCCCCTTACTGTAACTCGCACAGGAGGGTTCTTTTGTAGGTCTAGCGCCCCGGCCTCCCTCTCTTGCCACTGACGCGGAGGGGTTGGAGGAAGACTCATTGTGCTAGGTGCTCACGTACTCGTATTGGGACCCTCTGCGAGGCGATGAGATAGCGACTGCGTCGAGCTCGCTTTGGAGGAATGCTGATGGCATTCGCCTCGCCCACCTTTTCATCCTCTCCTGAGGTCGTAACAGGATTTTAGTACACTATAGGGCACAGAACTCACTCGAGGGGGCGAGTAGCCAGCCTGCATGGGAGTAGCCCGGTGCTACGGCCTAGTCTACGACAACACTCTGCTCGAGGACTTAGAACTCACTTTAGGGGACAAGTAGCCAGCCTGCAGGGGAGGATCCCAGTGCTATGGTCTGGTCTACGACAACACTCTGCTCGAGGACTTAGAACTCACTTGAGGGGGCAAGTAGCCAGCCTGCAGGGGAGGAGCCCAGTGCTACGGCCTGGTCTACGACAACACTCTGCTCGAGGACTTAGAACTCACTCGAGGGGGCAAGTAGCCAGCCTGCAGGGGAGGAGCCCAGTGTTTCGTAATGGTCTACGACAACACTCTGCTCGAGGACTTAGTGGGGTCTCATGACTTGGTATTCATTGCTCGGATGGCGGAGCGCTACACATTTGCAACAAAAAGCATTATCTTTATTTCGATATACTAGTAAAGAGGAACATACAAGGTATCATATCATTCCCATGAATAGAAACGCTTCAAGTCATCCCCGCTCCAGGTGTTTCCTAGGAGTTCCCCCCCCCCCCCCCCCCCCGGCATTTTGCAGGCGGTATCCGCCTGTTTTCAACACCTCGAAAACTATGTAGGGACCTTCCCAATTGGGGTGGAGCTTTCCTACAGCGGCGGACCTTCCTGCTGCATCTACTTTCTTGAGGACCGGGTCGCCCTTGTTAAACTGCTTGATCCGAACATGTTTATCAAAGTGTCTCGCCATCCTCCGCTTGATCTCCTCCTGACGGATGGTGGCCTGGTCGCGGAGTTCCTCCATGAAATCTAGGGCGAGTAGTTGCCCCTCCTCGTTCTCGAGTCTCCACCCTTCATCTCCGTCTCCGCTGACACCACCCTGGGACTTTGGACCTCGAACTCCACCGGGATGAGGGCCTCCGAGCCATGAGATAGCTTGAAGAGAGTTTCGCCGGTCTCCGCGGTGGGAGTAGTCCTCAAAGCCCAGAGGACTGAGGGAAGTTGTTCTACCCAGTTCCCCTTCAGATTTTCTACCTTCTTTTTGAGCAGATTGACGATGATTTTGTTATCCGCCTCCACTTGGCCGTTGGTCCTTAGATGATCGTCACCGACAACGGACCGTAGTTCGCCAGCCTCGAGCTCACAAGCTTCTGCAGCCAGCTTGGCATCGACCTCCGCTTCAGCTGCAAGCAGCCTAGTGCCTCCGAGCATAGAGTTGGCATTTCGAGCATCTCTTCGCGAACTCGTCCGCATCCTTTCTTATGGTGGGCCAAAAGTATCCCGCCCTCAGTACCCTTTTCTCCAAGGTTCGGCTCCCCGAATGGCATCCGTATTCTCCCGCGTGAATGTCTTCCAGGACTTAGGAGGCCTCCTCCTCGGACAGACACCTTGCGAGGGGGCCCGATAGAGTTTTCCTGTAGAGTACCCCGTCATTTAATAAATAGTAAGCTGACTTGTACCTGAACCGATGTTTGTCCCGGACCTCTGTGGGAAAGCACCTTGTGGTCAAGAAGGTGACCAGGGGATCCATCCACGAAGCGGGTTGGTCGATGTCCATCACCTCTCCCTCCTCGATCGAGGGCCGAAACAACTCGGTGGTTGTTCCTCCGACCAGGGGGCCATACTTGGCCAGTCGGTCTGCTCGGGCGTTCTCCTCCCTTGGCACGTGTTGTATGGAAAAAGACTTGAAGGCGCCCACCAAGTCTTTGACTTTTACCAGGTAGCGTTGCAGTACCGGCTCTCTTGCTTCACAACTCTCCTCGGATCTGGGAGGTGACCACCAGTGAGTCGGAGTGGACTCTGATGTCATGGATTCCCAACTCCCGGGCTAGGCGTAGTCCTGCGATTACGGCCTCATATTCTGCCTGATTGTTGGTAACGGAGAAGTGAATGCTGATTGCCTGCTCAATTCTGGTTCCCTGAGGGATGATCATGATGATGCCTCCTCCACATGAATTCTTCCCTGACGCTCCATCCACGAACACTTCGTAAGCTACCTGCTGGGGTGTCTCCTCCTCGCCTACTTCCACGGTGTAGTCGGCTAGAAAATCTACCACCGCTTGGGCCTTCATGGCTAGTCGGGCCACGTAGGCGATGTCGAACTCGCTAAGTTCTACTGACCATTTTGCCAACCTTCCAGAATGCTCTACTCCTTCTAGGACACTGCAGAGAGGGTGGTCGGTCACTACCTTGATCGGGCGGGCCTGAAAGTAAGGTCGGAGTCTACGAGCCGAGACAATCAAGGCAAACGCCAATTTTTCCAGGATGGGGTACCGTAGTTCTGCCTTCCGCAGGACCCGACTTACGTAGTAAATGGGGAGTTGGCGCTTCCCCTCCTCGCGGACCAAGACCGAGCTTACAGCTTCCGACCCCACTCCTACGTATAGGAAGAGGTCTTCCCCCTCTCTAGGCCCTTAAAACAGGGGTACTTGGGCCAACTGGAGTTTCAGGCTTTCGAAGGCCCCCTGACACTCTGCCGACCATTCGAACTTCTTATTGTCTCGGAGGGTTTTGAAGAAAGGTGATCATTTCTCCCCTGCCCTAGAGAGGAACCTACTCAGCCCCGCTAGGCGACCTGTCAGGCACTGAACTTCCTTGACGTTCATGGGTGCTTCCATCTCCATGATCGTCTTTACCTTGTTCGGGTTCGGTTCTACTCCGGCTGGAGTCAAGAGGTGCCCCAAGAACTTCCCTTTTCCAGCCCCGAACACGCACTTGGCCGAATTCAGTCTCATCTTATACTTTCACAGCGTGGCGAAGGTCTCCTCCAAGTCATGGAGGTGCTCCTCGATGCTCTTGTTTTCACCATAAGATCGTCGGCCTAGACTTCCAAGTTTCGCCCCTTCTGCTCTTTGAACACCCTGTCCATCATGCGCTGGTAGGTCGCTCCTGCATTTTTAAGTCTGAATGACATCATTTTATAACAATAACATCCATCGTTGGCAATGAAGGATGTAAGATCCCCCTCCCGGAACACAAAACACGACCGAGGGGAACCTTATGCCCAGGATAGCCGCCTTGCGGAAGCGCACGAGCTAGCCTCCCCCACAAGACGCCTATCCTGCCGGTCAAACCAACTGAACAGCGCCAACCCATCAATAATAAAAAGCATTAAAGCCATAGGTTCACAATAAGTAATAAAGTCCAGAACAGAGAAAAGCAGAAGGACAGAAAGCTACACAAGCTTTTGCAAAACATCAGAGTATCAAGCTAAATGCCCCGAGGGCTACATCTCAAGCCACTCGCTCACCTCTGCCACTAACGGCATCCAAGGTACCATAGTCACCAACCCTGCACACCTGACCAGGCTGGCCTCCTGTGTTAAACGATGCTACACCAACTAAGTGTGCTCCTAAAAAGAGGGGTGCAACAACCGTTGGTCATAAAGACTAAGTGGCTTCCCATCCGCTCCCCCGGCGACTCCAAGGCACCGGGCGGAAGGAAGGGAAGAAAAGCTGCAATATAACAGTAATATACAAAGCAGGTGATGGGGAAAGTAAACTAGTATATACACAAATTCTAAGCTACACAAGTGTAAAAGGGCTAATCCAATCATGTATAAGAAAGAGTATAATAAAGGTGTACAGTAGTAAATAAACAGTAAGTAAAGCAGGTAAAGAAAGGCAGTAAGAACAGTAGCGACAAGTAATCAATCTCGTACCCTAACTTATATGAATGCCCATACAAACTTATAAGTTAGGATTTCCAGGAATTATAAGTCATCATATAAAAGAGCCCATACTAATTTATATAATGAGGATCTGCAAGTGTGTATGCTATGCTATGCCATGGATGTTTTATGCAATGAAACTCACACACACGACTCTATGCGCATAGACCTTTGTAGTTCCCTCTGTTTGAAAGGAAGCCAACCTCTCGGGTACCAACCGATGTGACACACGGTGGTAGCGGACCGGGCTGTCCACTCCTAGGCGGGTATACACTCTACCAGGCCTAGACCGCACGTACGCCTCGACGCTAAACAACCGCGGAGCTCTGCGTACTCTTTGCTGGAGTCCACCAGACTGTGAGCCAAGTGAGAGGTGTCTTCAGGGAACTGTCGTCCCGACACGCAGCCAAGCTGGCCCCTTAGACCCCTACACACCCGCTAAGTCAACGTACCGCGGTCGGAGTGACGACCTGCCTAGTACCGAAGACCTGCCACATTTCTAAGAAAGTTACCGGAATAATCATCACTTCGAGGTTCCCGCTCGACTAACCGGGCACCACAATCCTTGCACTCCCACAACTGGGAGGAGATACATAAATCCAATCTTACCCAACTATGGCTACTCTTGCCTTCTTTAATTGTTATTGCAATTTAGGGTTAATCTTGGACTTCCCGAGGTACACCCGGTGAAGGGCTCTCATCGGTACTAGGGGACGCAATGGGCTCAACCCCACCATCCTCCTCAAGACAATTACTTTGGTTGGTGGTTAACATTTGGTTCACCCTTCATCATTTCATATAGTTAAAGTGACTTAGCTCATTTCCCGTTCCACCCAATCGGGTTGGACGTACCTTCATTCCTTCTACATTAACGCTAGCACCACCCCACAAGTAACCCTAGGATTGACCCTCCTTGATTCCTTGTGTGCTATAACTCAATTACTGATTGTATACAACTTCTAAATACTACTTAGTGGTCTGAATTATCTAAAACTCAAAATTCTGTTTTTACTATACGCAGACCACTAATTTGAACTAACCATCAACCCCATTAGGGAACCCTTCTAAAAAGTCATCACCAAGGTCTCTAATAATATCCTAGGCTCTCTCTGACCTTAGTAAGATATGTTCCAATTTCCATAATTTTCCATATTAAATTGGTATTTAATATAATTTTAAGTAGTTAAGGCTTTAAGTCACATTACACATGAACTACCCTCAAAATGCTTCTTCATGCTTCATGAGAATTATCAGTAAGATAATATTCCATATCATGGTGGTTCACTGAGTATCATGACCCTAGGATGTCATTTGGCCTACTACATCATCATAATTGTATAAATACCAAAATGCCACTATAATTAGGAAAAATAGTAATTCACTTCTGAAAAATCTACAAAAATTACCAGGTGTCCAAATGGGGACCTAGAGTCCACTACCAAAAGATTGTGTCATCACCATGTGTTTTGATATTTTAAAAATGATTAAACATCCCAAGGTGGCAATTGTCAATTTCTACATGAGGTACAAGAAATAAAATTCAACAAGCTTCCAAACAATTATCATGGGCATATATTAACCTAAAACTACAAATAACCAAGTATCACATCATTGCCCCATGATTTGATATTTTAAAAAGATTTAATACTCAAGGGGTGTAAATTCCAATTTCTACATGAGGTACAAGAAATAGAATTCAACAAGCTTCCAAACAATTATCATGGGCATATATTGACCTAAGACTACAGGTAACCAAATATCACATCATAGCCCCATGATTTGATATTTTAAAAGATTAAATTCCCTTAAGCTATCAATCACTTAAAACTTCCTATACAGGGTATAATGCTTCCATAACTCATAACAAAATTATCATAGCCTTATTTCACCCTAATACAGCCACTGATAGTATGTCAAAGTCATACAAGGTCATATGACCTTGCATTTTAATTTATTAAGGAAAAGATGGCAATTTCATTTATTAGGGAGAAAAGTACTTATATGCCTCTAACAATTCTCATGATGATTATCCTAGCCCTATAACACTATTCCCTACCTAGGGATGAAGTTTGGTTGTCTAAATATGTGTTTAGGTCCTAGTTGCTTCATTAAGGCCCAAAATGGCAATTAAGTAATTTTAGAGGTATGGGCTAGGGTTTTTGGTCTCCATTGCTCCAATCACCCATTGATGATGAGCAAGACCCTACACAATCCCTAAGCCCCATTACCACTGGATTTGGATAAGCCCTTAAGGCTAAGCACCAAAATCCACAAGCCACCAAAACTAAGTGGTTTTCAAACCTATGACATCAAAATGTCCCTTGGGGGTTCACCATTAAGATGAACTCCAATTGTCCTCCAATTTGAAACAGAGGCTACTCATATACATATCTACATGCCACCAAAAATTTGGGGTCATTAGGGGTGATTACACCCACTAATTATTCTTAGGTCAATTTTCTAAGTTATGATCAAAACTATAACAAAAGTGCCCTAACCATACAAATATTTGGGCACAGGGTAGGCCTAGGGTGGGCACTGATGTGGCCAAAATTTCAACCCCATAGGCCCACCCATTCAAAAGATATTATGGTTTTAGTGGGCTAACCCCACCTAGGACCAGCCCTAGGAAAAAGGCTCCTCTGGGGTCTACAGACCTCCAAATGCCAAAATCTTAGTTTCTGATGAAACTAGACATTTAGGGCTACAATAGTGTGTCTCACACCATAACATAAGTTACCCATATCAAGCATTGGGTATCCACCCACATGCTGACCTCTAATGGAGCTAATATCTTTATCATAGACTACTAATGCCCTAAACATAAAATTCTCTTTTTTTTTTAACTCGGCTATGTAAGAGTGAAAGAAAATTGCAGTTATTAAAATAAAATTACTAGCACACATCTTAAGCACAGCAGACGATCCCTCATCGTCTACCTCCAGCCTAGGGCTGCGATCTGCCCAACCTGAAAAATAACACATCTCTTCGTCGGCCACCCAAAACCCCAAACCGACCGACTAACACCGTCACCACCTTCCTCGCTTTGAGGTACATCGACGGGTGACGAGTTAGCGGTCAGAAGTGGCCGGAACATTTACCCGGAACATTTATTTCAGGCTGTCTCTTCACGGCTTGCTCTCCAATCGACTCTATTGAGATCGATATCTCACCTAGTGTGATCTAGGAAACTAGCACCAAGGGAGAGGGGAGGAAGCTCACCGAGTGTCCATGCATGCTATCCAATAGCCGCGAATGCGGCATTTTTTCGCCGCTCCCGGTCATGGTCAGATTTGATCAAATGTTGTCTGTAGTCTCATGATTCATGCAACTTTCACTTTTAACTTGACGTCTTGATTTTGATCAAGGCTTTCAGGAACCTTTGAATCAAACACCCATAAGGATTTGTCATATTCAAACATACAACATTGTCCTTGTAAGGAGCGCGATCTTTCCTCCCATAGTTAGATCTTCCATCTCTACAACCACACACCACAAGTGCTATATCCACTCATATCCTTGTTTTATCAAAAGTAGCAACCTTGAATAAATCCGAGTTGAGCTGCTTGGAGATATGGCTTCGCCAGAGTTGAGGGCTTGGTCGGCCAAATCTGGGAGGAGAGTTTGTGCTCTCAGATTTGGAGTGGAGGTTCACCGAAAAGAAGTGTGAAGCTCAGTTGCTTGGAGGGCTGCTCGGCCATGGATCTGGAGGTTGCCGGTCAGCTAGAGGAGGTTGGATCTGGAGAGTGAGAGGGAGAGATCTGGAGGTGGAGGAGCTCGCAGAGGCGTGGCCGCCGGAGTAGCTCGCCTTGAGCTGAGCAGCGCCGGAGGAAGTGGACTTGGCGGGGATCTCGCCGGAAATGGAGGAGAGCTCGCCGATCATGAAGTGGCTCGGTTTGGTGGTGGTCGGCCATGGCTCTTGAGGTCGCCGGACTGGAGGGAGAAGGTGGAGTTCGGCCATGGCTGGAGGGCTGCTCGGAGAGGAGCTCGCCGGAGAAGGAGGGCACGGCGGGGATCTCGCCGGAAATGGAGGAGGAGAGGAGGTCGACCTTGGAGAGAGAGGAGATCGGCTGGAGGGGGAGCTGACGGCGCAAGCACGGGAGGTATCGGGCAAGGTAAGTTTTCTAACCTAAGTTTATGTATATATATATATTTATAATAATAATATTATTATTAATAATGATAGTAATATTATTAATATTAGAGTTTAAATGCTCGTCTCTGCCCTAGAGAACTCGGAATTCATCCCGGATGAGCTCGTTACGACCGTCTCGTCGACACGCATCCAACGAAATGATCCAAAATTAATTCCGAGTTCGTTTGGTCATTTTATGCTTGTCGGAGCGTTTGCGGCCAAATTTACGTAAATGCAAAAACCTTTCAAACGATGTCGGAATCGCAAACGGATAGATTCGTTGAACTCGTACTATTGTTACGAGTCTAACAAGACCGACTGGGGTTAATTGTGAGATTGTTTGGTCAATTTTACCATTTTGGATAAAAATGCTATTCGCAGACCACATTAATAAATTCGCCGATTCTCATCAGAATCGAGCGCGGACAGTTTTGTTGAACTCGTATAGGCTTCACGAGTCTAACAAAACTGACTGGGGTGAATTCCGAGACCGTCTGCTGCATATAGCCTTTTGGATAAATACGCTATTCGCAGACCGTGCCATTTGAGCTAACGTACACACTATAATTCCTTTAAGGCGGTACGCCTCCTTTGAGTTTTATTGCTCAAATTATACTCTCCGGACAGCTCGGATCCCGATACAGCAAACATCGAGACAAGGAATATAACTGGTACTCGCCGCATTCTTCGAGTGCACTTCCCCGGCTCAGGTGCAAGCCTGGCCCTCAGTACACCCCGAGCTCGAGTCAACTCGCTTGACTCAAAAACGCGCACAATGGGGTCTAGCCCGAATCAGGATGTTACAAAGGATACGTGCTTTATGTCGGGTGGATGCATGCGGATTTGATGGTAACCAGAAAAAGCATCTAAAAACTCATGACAGGGAATCCGACGACCGAATCTACTAGCTCGTCGATTCTAGGCAAAGGGTAACAATCCTTGGGGCAAGCTTTATTAAGGATAGAAAATTCGATACACATGCACCATTTCCCCTCCCCCTTCTTCACCATTACAATATTGGAGACCCAGCCTGGGTACTGGATCTCCGACACAAATCCCGCCTCTAGCAGCTTCCTGACCTCCTCTCTGATGGGCTCGACCAGGGTGGTGGCGGTTGCCCTCTTCTTTTGTTGGATGGGGTCGACTCCTTTATCCAAGTTGAGATGATGGCATGCGACATCCGCGTCGACGCCTGGCATATCTGCTGCGCTCCACGCGAAGATGTCTGCATTCTTCTGGATGCAGGACATAATCTTCTCCTTATCCTCTTCTTCTAGCTCCCCGCTGATCTTCACCTTTCCTGGCCTCCCGCCTTCAGATAGGATCTCCTTCTCCTCCACTCCCTCGGCAGCCTCTAGCCTTGTCACTTCTTCCATCACCAGGTCTACCGCCTCTGCCTCCTCCTTCCAGCTGATCACGTTAACAACATTAAGATAACACTGCCTCGCCACCTTAGGATCGCTCCGGATTCGGATCTGCACACCTCCCTGGTTATACTTCAGGCACTGGTGGTAGGAGGAGGGCACACACTTGTAGGCACTGATGAGTGGCCTGCCAAAGATGGCATTGTAACTGCTCGGGGCGTCCACAATGACAAACCTGCAGCACTTGGTGGTTCCTCCCAACGTCACCACCAACTCCACACCTCCCTCTACTTCCTTTCATTCTCCCGCAAATCCAAAGAGCGGCCCTTCCGTCGAGATAACCCTCTTCTCTTCCACCTTCATGACATCAAACGCTTTCTTGAACACGACATTGACGGAGCTCCCATTATCCACCAGGATGCGAGAGACCGTAGAGTTCTCTACCGCGACCTTGATCACTACAGCGTCGTGGAAAGGGTTTTCGTTGCCCAGCATATCCTCCTCTGAAAATGTGATCTCTCCCATCGGTGGTGAAACATGTGTGGTTGACGCCACGCTCCTCCGAAACATGGCTGTATAACCCGTAATTCGTCGAGATCAGATATGCATGAGGACAACACAGAAGACCTCCCCCACCTGGGCGAGTACAGAAGACTCCCCCACCTGGGCGAGTACAGAAGACTCCCCCACCTGGGCGAGTACAGAATACTCCCCCACCTGGGCGAGTACAGAAGACTCCCCCACCTGGGCGAGTACAGAAGACTCCCCCACCTGGGCGAGTCCAGAAGACCTCCATCACCTGGGCGAGTACAGAAGACTCCCCCACCTGGGCGAGTGCAGAAGACCTCCCCCACCTGGGCGAGTACAGAAGACCTCCCCCACCTGGGCGAGTATAGAAGACTCCCCCACCTGGGCGAGTGCAGAAGACCTCCCCCACCTGGGCGAGTGCAGAAGACCTCCCCCACCTAGGCGAGTCCAGAAAACTCCCCCACCTGGGCGAGTGCAGAAGACCTCCCCCACCTGGGCGAGTACAGAAGACCCTCCCACCTGGGCGAGTACAGAAGACCTCCCCCACCTGGGCGAGTACAGAAGACCTCCCCCACCTGGGGGGAGTACAGATTTCCATCCTGTCAAAAGGCGGGAGCAGCTATTCGCAGTCCATTTGGATTTGCCTATAAATAGGACCCCAAGGCACAAGTAGAAGGCACCTTCACCCCCCCCCCCTATGGTGGGCGAGTACCTTGCCTGCCTCTCTTGTGCCAAGCTCAGCATTGGCTTTAGGAGGGGAAGTTCCTATAGACTTCCGGGTATGTGGCGGGACCTCCTCGCTGCAGCACGCAGGTCTTGTTTATAGGCAGGTTGGAGTGGTTTTGTATGCTCTCTAGCTTCTTATCACCATGTCTCACGTGGGTCGATCACTAAACGAGTAGCCTTTGGTCACCCCCAAGTCTCGAACAGTTGGACCGGTATCCGGGTTCCAATATTTTTGGTGCGGTGAGCGTGGACTGTGACCGGAGTAAGAAACTTTAGTGTGAGACCTCACGGTGAGCCTTGATGAGAAGGGAGCGAGGCGAGTACCTGGTCAGGCAAGTTCAAATTGAGGCGATTTCCAGCTTTGGAGAGCTCAATCAACTCGCAGTCGTTCTACTCGCAGATACTGCCTATAGGTGTTCTACTCGCAGATATTCTGCTTGCAGGTGTTCTACTCGCAGATACTGCCTACATGTATTCTACTCGCAGATACTGCCTACAGGTGTTCTATTCGCAGATATTCTGCTTGCAGGTGTTCTGCTCGCAGATACTGCCTACAGGTGTTCTACTCGCAGATATTCTGCTTGCATGTGTTCTACTCGCAAGGTGTGAGGCGACCTAATGTAGGTGACCTCCTCTAGGGAAACTTAAGGCCAGATGAGAAGAAATCAAGCTCGGTGACACTTCTATTGCCCTCGTTTTCATCTCTTTATATTGCTAACACATTTTCATACATAGTACATACTAACACTCATGGGTGCTTTGGTAAAACCCCTGAGTGCTTTCACCTGATTTGCAGATAGTGTTACTTTGACATCTTGACCACTATGACAACTGTCACAGAGGGATCCATATGACAGGGTCATGGTAGAGATTATATTTCACGAGTCCTTTCTACTTTATTCCGTGAATTCAACTTGCGGGGTATTCACTTCAACAATTCAGGTGTTTTTCTATATATCCCGCGAGTCTGTACTCGCGAGGTCATCGCTTCAGCAGATATGGTGTTCTCTTAATCCCGTGAGTCCTTACTCGCGAGGTAATCACTTTAGCAACTATGGTGTTCTATTAATTCCACGAGTCTGTACTCGCGAGGTCATCACTTCAACAACTATGGTGTTCTCTTTAGTTCTACGAGTTCCTACTCGCGAGGATGTATTCAACTACTCATCTCTGCAAGATCCAGAAGAAATCTATATTCGGCGAATGCTTACTCGCGATGGGTGTTCTTATTTGAGATGATCTTATTCAACAACTTATACTCCCTGATGAAAACTCAAAGGACAATTATTCATAACTCACTTTGGCGAGGAAAAGTTATCATGAATCAGGTCACGTAAAACTTATTCTTCTTCTTATTATTTACTACATATAGTAATATTGATCTTTCTATTGCAAAACTCTTAAAAGTTAGACCGAGAATCCACTCGAAGTAGTAAGATATATTCAAAAGCATTTTAGGATGTGTGATCTCACCTCTCCCCTTGAAACTTTTGGTCGAGCAATGAGATGACGTCTCGGGTTCAGTGCGCCATCCTAAGCCCAAGCCTCTGCATTGCCGGCCGAGATCAGCTCCCCCCTTGCATGTTGGTCGATCTGCCCCTCGAGTGTACCGACTCTCTTTGCCTGTGCACTAGTTACTAGGGAGAGAATGAAACTATATTCTCAGGTACTCTAAGTGAGTTGAAATCCTCGAGCAGAGTGTTGTCGTAGAGCAGGTCACTGCACGAGCTCCTCTCCTGCATTCCGGCTACTTGCCCCCTCGAGTGAGTTGAAGTCCTCGAGATATGTTGTTGCCGTAGACCAGGTCACTGCACGAGCTCCTCTCCTGCATACCGGCTACTTGCCCCCCTCGAGTGAGTTGAAGTCCTCGAGATGTGTTGTTGTCGTAGACCAGGTCACTGCACGAGCTCCTCTCCTGCATACCGGCTACTTGCCCCCTCGAGTGAGTTGAAGTCCTCGAGATGTGATGTTGGCGTAGACTAGGCCGTAGCACTGGGCTCCTCCCCTGCAGGCTGGCTACTTGCCCCCTCGAGTGAGTTGAAATCTTCGAGCAGAGTGTTGTCGTAGACCAGGTCACTGCACGAGTTCCTCTCCTGCATACCGGCTATTTGCCCCCTTGAGTGAGATGAACGTCCTCGAGAAGAGAGTTGCCACCTAGTCAACGCTAAAAGCCTAAAATGTTTGGCACCTCCCCCAGTTGAGCTCGCTTGTCTAGCGAATGGACTGGAGGGTGTCGAATCTTTTACACCTCTAGCTGAGCTCGCTCGTCTAGCGAATGGCCTGAAGGGTGTTGAATTTTCTCCACCTCTAGTTGAGCTCGCTCGTCTAGCGAATGGCCTGGAGGGTGTCTAATCTTCTCCACCCCCAATTGAGCTCGCTCGTCTAGCGAATGGCGTGGAGGGTGTCTAATCTTCTACACCTCCAGTTGAGCTCGCTCGTCTAGCGAATGGCCTGAAGGGTGTCAACTCTTCTCCACCTCCAGTTGAGCTCGCTCATCTAGCGAATGGACTGGAGGGTGTCGACTCTTCTCCACCCCCAGTTGAGCTCGCTCGTCTAGCGAATGGACTAGAGGGTGTAGGTTCTTCTCCACCTCCAGTTGAGCTCGCTCGTCTAGCGAATGGCCTGGAGGGTGTCGCCTCTTCTCCACCTCCAGTTGAGCTCGCTCATCTAGCAAATGGCTTGGAGGGTGTCGACTCTTCTCCACCCCCAGTTGAGCTCGCTCGTCTAGCGAATGGCCTGGAGGGTGTCGGCTCTTCTCCACCTCCAGTTGAGCCTCGCTCCAGGATGGTGTCGGCTCTTCTCCACCTCCAGTTGAGCTCGCTCGTCTAGCGAATGGCCTGGAGGGTGTCGACTCTTCTCCACCCCCAGTTGAGCTTGCTCGTCTAGCGAATGGCCTGGAGGGTGTCGACTCTTCTCCACCTCCAGTTGAGCCTCACTCCTGGATGGTGTCGGCTCTTCTCCACCTCCAGTTGAGCTCGCTCATCTAGCGAATGGCCTGGAGGGTGTCGAATCTTCTCCACCTCCAGTTGAGCCTCGCTCCTGGATGGTGTCGACTCTTGTCCACCCCCAGTTGAGCTCGCTCGTCTAGCGAATGGCCTGGAGGGTGTCGAATCTTCTCCACCTCCAGTTGAGCCTCGCTCCTGGATGGTGTCGACTCTTCTCCACCCCCAGTTGAGCTCGCTCGTCTAGCGAATGGCCTGGAGGGTGTCGAATCTTCTCCACCTCCAGTTGATCCTCGCTCCTGGATGGTGTCGACTCTTCTCCACCTCCAGTTGAGCCTCGCTCCTGGAGGGTGTCGACTCTTCTCCACCCCCAGTTGAGCTCGCTCGTCTAGCGAATGGCCTAGAGGGTGTCTAATCTTCTCCACCCCTAGTTGAGCTCGCTCGTCTAGCGAATGGCCTGGAGGGTGTCGAATCTTCTCCACCTCTAGTTGAGCCTCGCTCCTGGATGGTGTCAACTCTTCTCCACCCCCAGTTGAGCTCGCTCGTCTAGCGAATGGCCTGGAGGGTGCCGAATCTTCTCCACCTCCAGTTGAGCCTCGCTCCTGGATGGTGTCGACTCTTCTCCACCTCCAGTTGAGGCTCGCTCCTGGAGGGTGTCGACTCTTCTCCACCCCCAGTTGAGCTCGCTCGTCTAGCGAATGGCCTGGAGGGTGTCTAATCTTCTACACCTCCACTTGAGCTCGCTCGTCTAGCGAATGGCCTGGAGGGTGCCGACTCTTCTCCACCCCCAGTTGAGCTCGCTCGTCTAGCGAATGGCCTGGAGGGTGTCGGCTCTTCTCCACCTCCAGTTGAGCCTCGCTCCTGGATGGTGTCGGCTCTTCTCCACCTCCAGTTAAGCTCGCTCGTCTAGCGAATGTCCTAGAGGGTGTCGACTCTTCTCCACCCCCAGTTGAGCTCGCTCGTCTAGCGAATGGCCTGGAGGGTGTCTATTCTTCTACACCTCCAGTTGAGCTCGCTCGTCTAGCGAATGGCCTGGAGGGTGTCGAGTCTTCTCCACCCCCAGTTGAGCTCGCTCGCCTAGCGAATGGCCTGGAAGGTGTCTAATCTTCCCCACCTCCAGTTGAGCCTCGCTCCTGGATGGTGTCTGAAAGTGGAGGTCAGATCTTAAATTACTCTAGAGGGGGGTGAATAGAGTATTAAAATTTTTAATACGTTTTATAGCGGAAATAAAACTACTGTTTAAGTATATGTGTATTTAGTGTGAGTTATAGAAAACTACAGAATTAATAAAGGACACACAGCACAAGCACACAGAGATAATCAAGCACAGAAGACACAAGGAGCTATAGTAGTTCCCCAATAAATTTGGGTACGTCTACTCTTCTACCACCATTGGTAGGAATCAACTAGGAGGGTTGATAAGGTGCCCAGACACCAAGGGATTTTTGATAAGGTGTCCACACACCAATAAGCTTTTGATAAGGTGCTTAAAATCCACACTAGGATTTTTTGATAAGGTGTCTTGCCACCACTGGGTAAACTTTTGAAGGGAGTATTAACCCTGTACAGAATGAGATAAAAAGGTATAGAGTGTTCTTCTCTGTCAATGATCTGAGAGAAGACAAAAGGTGTTGAAGCAGAAAGCTCCCCCTGTCTGATGAGAGTTGATGACAGCTTTGTGGACGGAGCTTTCTCAAATAGAAGTCTTTGTAGCAGATGATCTTGATGAAGAAGAATGCCAAAAAAAAAAGAATAGTGTATTTGCTTCTTCTTCTTCTTCTTCTGAAAGACTTCTTCTATCCTCCTTGTTCTGTGATCACCGGAGAGAGAAAGTGATAGTGAAGTTTTTCTTTATTTCTCTCACACAAGACGACTATCTCAGTTCTTGCTATTCTGTATATCTTTTTTTTATAACTGTATGTATATATATTTTCAAATTCAAATCTTCTGTCTCTTTAAGGAATGTCTTCTTCTGACTTAAATCCTTCTTGGAACCAGGTAGCCACCCAAAACGATTTTGGCAGGTCCTTTTAATTCCTTTTGTCGAGAAAGATGCCTTTGACATTAAATGTCAACGGCTATTCTTCTTCTTGGAATATAAGGAATATAAGGATATAATAAATGAGAAAGATATCCTTACTTGGCTGCCTGAATACGTCCAAGGAGAAATAAATATATCCGTTATTTTGCTGATTTGAGTTCAGAGAACTGACATCCACTGAGAATATAAGTCTGAACGTCAGAAAGCAATTTGTCGAGCGCTGACTAGAATTTGTCGACCGCCGCTAGTCATTTGTCGAGCGCTGGCTTAGAATTTGTCGACCGCTGCTAGTCAATTGTCGAGCGCTGGCTCAGAATTTGTCGACCGCTGGAACTGTAAATTTCTTCAGTCTGCTGGAAGCAATTTGTCGAACGAATCTGGTCATTCGTCGAACACCACTCACCATGTGTTGAGCTTGAATTTTCCTAAGTTCTGCTAATCAAATCAGCCTAAAACTTGACCCTAATGCTATACATTGGGGTCAATACAGATCCTAATCAACATATAGTGATCCTAGCCCAAATTAGTAATAGGGTTGTTCCAACAATCTCCCCCTATTTGGGTTAGGATACTATTTGACAAATAATTAAATAGATACAGCAGAAAGTATAAACAACAGAGCAACAATGAAATGAAATATATCTGATAGATTAAAATAGATCATCAGATAAGAAAAAAAATGCTCTGAGTTTAGAAACTTTACATTCATAACCAAGCAATTTATTTAAGACTTTTTGTCCTGAGAAGGTGGCTTGAATATGATTTTCCTGTTTGGGTCTTCTGATTTCTTTTTGCTGATAAACAAATCTTGAGCTCCAATGATTTTCTGTTCTTTGACATGAGGGATAAATGTTTCTGGGTGCATATTAATATATTCCTCAGCATTGAATGTTTTAACTATTTTGTATTTTTCAAGTTCTTTTCTTCTGTATTCTGACATGGTTGAGAAACCTGAGAAGTCTTTGCCTTCTGCTTTAGCCTTTTTAATCTGTGCATATGCAATTGTTTCTCTCAGTCTTGCCATCTGACAGATTTTCTCTTCTTCTGGATCTGGAAAGTTATAAATATCTTCTGAATCATTTTTGTCTTGAGTGACCTTTTGAGGTACTCTATCTCTGTGAAGAGATCCATCAGATATGTGAAGTTTGTATTCTGAAGATATTTGAGAAGAGGAAAAGGTTTGACTTTCTTGAAGGATAGGTGCTGATCTCTTAGAGAAAGGAGCACTGGCTGATCTAGAGGCTTGAGGACAACTAGAACTACCAGGTCTCCCAGAATGTTGAGAGCTTGGCTTCTGAGAGGAAGATGAAACACCTGATAATCCTGTTGCACCAGCTGCTGGAGGAGGAGGAGGAAGATGATTGTGCTTGACTGGTTTGTCAGTGATGTAGCCAATCTTCTTGAATTTCTTCCTCCTGTTGTTCTCATTTCTGGAGAGCTTCATCCAATGAGGAGTTTTCTCATCAAGAGGAACATTGTACAAAATGTACAGAGGAATGTCATTATTTGGATTTGGGGGCTTGGGAGCAGCCTTTGACTTGGCTGTTCTTTTCTTTCTTTTCTTTGAAAGTGTATCATCAGAATCACTGTTGTCATCATCAGAGTCAGAAGATGAGATTGGCTTATTGTATAAATCATCAATTCTCTTGATTGCTTCACGAGCCTTTAATCTTTCTTCTTCAGCTTTGTCAAACTCTGCATCTGCTTCTTTCCAGATTTCATCAAAGCTTGGCATTGGTTCTTCATTCCATACAGGATTTGGAGGTGAAGAAGTAATTTGTGAGGCTGTTGTATCATCAAGAAATTCTGCAAGATCATCTTCATATTCTGCAGAGTGATCCTTTATTTGAATGTCTTGAACAGTGAATGAAGGAATATAGGAGATGTAATTTTGTATGATATCAGAATGAGAATGAGTCTTCTGAGGAAGGCATATCAGAGCCTTTGATAGGTCCTCTTTGTATACCTTTGGTGATACCCTTGAAGTATATGTGACATCAAATTTTGATAATAAGCTATATAGATCACATGATGGATGAATGCATATATTATTTATTTCTTCTATAACTTGTGTAGCTGAATCAATTATATCTGTATCAAAATTGTAACTTCTGTATCTTCTTCTGGAGTTTCTTTTATTTCTAGAGCTTCTTCATTGGACATCTCCCCCTGCCTAGCTTCAGGACAGCCTGAATCTAGGCCCCTAGAAGAAGGGACAGTAGTGGAGGAGGGAAGAGAAGCTATTTTAGCAGATAAAGTAGAAAGTGCCTGAAGAACTGGAGCAAGTTTTGCATCCAGGAGCTGGCTTATTTTAGGAAGGATAAGATCAAAAACTTGATCAGCAATAGAGGAGAGGTTGAGGGATGGATAATCTGGTGGATGACTAGAGGATGGTTGTGAAGTGGATGGAGATGATATTGGAGGAATGATACTGCTGATGTTGGTGGTATGTGTGGGAATTTCTAGATGGATTGGACTAGGAGAATGAATAGGTGAATGATATTCATTGTGTATTGGAGAGGGAGGTGTGGTAGGTAGTGGTTCTGAAGATAGAGGAGGAGGTGTAGCATCACTGATATGGGCAGTTGAGAGTGGAATATCATTGATGGGTGTTATTACAGTTGAAGGAGGGGATGAAGAATGAGAATGTGCTGGAGAAAGTTGAGCAGGTGGAGAGAGAGAATAAGAGGAAGGAGGAACTGAGAAAGGATCTTCTAGAAGGGTAGAGGGAGTGACTTGATCAGTCCTTGTGTCCTCAGAAGCTTTCCTTTTTCTGGATGCCTCAGCTCCTGTATTCTTCTTGGGAATTACTCTATCCCATTTAGCAAAGAGAGCTGAGGTCAGCCTCTTGCTGGCATTTATTGTTGCTTTTGGTGACACCAGAAGCTCTGGATGCCTTTCCTGCAGAAAAATCCCTAAAATTCTTCCAAAGCATACATTGTCTTTAGAGTTTTTCTTTTAATCAATTCAAAAAAAATTGATCCCCAGTTGACTTTCTTCTTCTCCATTAAGGCCACCATTAACAGAAATTGGTGCCTACTGATATAGTCATGCCCAGAAGTCTTGCTCAGCAAGACTTTTCCAACAATATCTGCTAAGAACTTGTAGTCCTGAGACAGGTTCTTTTTCAGAAGGTGGCTAGGGTTTCCAGTCAAATGCCCCATTTTGACTAAAGCTTCATCAAATTCATTTGAGCTTATGTCTAATTCATCTTCACCATTTTCAAAACCAAAGAATTCAGACAGGATGGTGGGAGAGAGAGAGACATGATGACCTGAGATTGTTCCCGACAAGCTTTCATCGACTGGTTTTGTAGTGTAAACCCATTCTTTTATCTCTGCAACAGCTATCTTCTGCCTGGTGCTTAGAAGCTTCCTTAGATGTTGTTCATCCAGCGTTTGAAGAATATTCTTGAAGATTTGGTCTGACTGTGCAAACGAGTCCATGCCAATGTCGAAACCTGCGTCAAACTTCATTAGGTGCAGAGAGGCCTGAGGAATCGCCATTGTTCCTGCAAAGAAAGTTGAAGATCAAGTGCAGAGGGGAACTAGAGGGAAAGATGATTTTTGTAGGCGCAAAGCTTAGAATAAGGTAAAATAAGGCTTATATAGAAGGGTCGAAGAACGAGGGCGCATTCGTAAACCACTGTTCGACAAAACCTAATAAAATTAGAAGTCGAAAATGTTTTATTTCTTTGTCTGAAAGCGTTCGACGAGAGCATCTTTTTCGTCGACCGTCGTTCGACAAGAGAAATTGTCTTAACTGACTCTGCCTTTAAGAGGTTTCAGAGACCACCGTTCGACAAATGATTCAAATTTGTCGTTCTTCGTTCGACAAATTTGCGAGAAAAATAGAAATACTTAATTTTTAGCAGATTGAATCTCCATCTATCATTCCTAGATGATTTATAAAGAAGATGTGCTTCTTTTCATCCAAGGGCTTGGTGAAAATGTCAGCTCTTTGCAAATCAGTAGAAATGAATTGTAGGCAAATTTTGTTTTTATCCACATTGTCCCTGAGGAAGTGGTGCCTAATTTCTATGTGTTTAGTCCTACTATGGAGAACTGGATTTTGTGCTATAGATATTGCACTAGTGTTGTCACAAAATATAACTGAATTATTTAAGTTGACACCATAATCTAGGAGCTGATTTTGTATCCACAATATCTGTGAGCAGCAGCTGCCAGCAGCTAAGTATTCAGCTTCAGCTGTTGATGTAGACACAGATGTTTGTTTCTTACAAAACCAAGATACAAGCCTATCACCCAGAAACTGACAAGTTCCTGATGTGCTTTTCCTATCTACCCTGCATCCAGCATAATCTGAGTCTGAGAATCCAGTTAATTCAAATTCAGATGTTGTTGGATACCAAAGTCCCAGATTAGGGCAACCCTTTATATATCTTAAAATTCTTTTTACAAAAGTAAGATGAGATTCTTTAGGATCAACTTGAAACCTAGCACAAATGCATGTAGCAAACATTATGTCTGGCCTACTGGCTGTTAAATAGAGTAGAGAGCCAACAATTGCCCTGTACAGTTTCTAATCAACAGGTTTCCCTGATTCATCAGTATTAATAACAGCATTAGAGGCCATGGGTGTTTTCATAGTAGAAGAGTCAGACATTCCAAATTTTTTCACTAATTCCTTAGCATACTTAGATTGAGAGATGAAGATTCCTGATGGGGTTTGCTTCACTTGAAGACCAAGGAAGTAGGATAATTCACCCATACTACTCATTTCAAATCTTGATTGCATTAGATTGGAAAATCTATTGCACAAATTTGAATCAGTAGATCCAAAGATAATGTCATCCACATATATTTGAACTAGTAGAGTTTGATTTTTTATGTACTTTGTAAAATAATGTTTTGTCTACCATGCCTCTACAGAAATTGTTTTCCAAGAGAAAGTTAGCTAAAGTCTCATACCATGCTCTGGGAGCTTGTTTGAGACCATAGAGAGCTTTATTAAGTTTGAATACATAGGAGGAATGAGTTGGAGAGATGAAACCTGGTGGTTGTTCCACATAGACTTCTTCTTTGATGTCTCCATTGAGAAAAGCACTTTTCACATCCATTTGATATACCTTAAACTTCTTGAATGCAGCAAAGGCCAAGAAAATCCTTATAGCTTCAAGCCTTGCAACAGGGGCAAATGTCTGATCATAATCTATGCCTTCTTCCTGTGAATATCCTTGAGCTACCAATCTTGCTTTATTTCTCACAATATTTCCTTGATCATCAAGCTTGTTCCTGAAGACCCACTTGGTGCCAATAACTGGATGGCCTCTTGGTCTTGGAACCAAATCCCAAACCTTGTTTCTTTCAAACTGTTTGAGTTCCTCTTGCATTGCAAGAATCCAATTTGGATCTTGTTCTGCATCTTTTATGGTTTGAGGTTCAACTTGTGATAGAAAGCAGGTATGCATCTGATTTTGGTGTAGTTCATGCATTGTTTGAACACCTGCTGTGATATCACCAATCACTTGTGAAATTGGATGATCTCTGACTGTGATGTGGTCAGCAGTTGGAGTTGGTTCAGCAGTAGTATCTTCATTGAGAATTTGTTCAACTATTACATCCTGTGGAGGATGTTCTGTTGTAGTTTGATTCAGGTAATCAACAAGATCTAGATGATCCTCTTCTTCACTATCTTCAAGAGTTTGAGGTAATGGATGCAGTGAATCTCCTGTCTGTAGATTTAGCTCTTTAAGCTCTTCACATAGAGCTGGTACCTGCAAAGTGTTCTTGGTAGAAGAGTTCTTCTCCTTGTAAAACATGTTAGTTTCATCAAAGGAAACATGCATAGACTCTTCTATTTTAAGAGAGGATTTGTTAAATACCCTATATGCTTTACTAGCTATTGAATATCCTAAGAAGATTCCTTCTTCAGATTTTGGTTCAAATTTCTTAAGATATTTCTTATCATTGTTATGAACAAAACATCTACATCCAAAAGTTCTAAGATAATCAACTTTGGGTTTCTTCCCTTTAAGCAATTCATAGGGAGTTTTACCCTTAAGTTTGTGTATCAAACTTCTATTCAGAACATAATTTGCTGTGCTGACAGCCTCAGCCCAAAAGGATAGGGGCAAGTTAGCATCTGTAAGCAATGTTCTTGCTGATTCAATTAGAGTTCTATTCTTCCTTTCAACTACCCCATTTTGTTGAGGAGTTCTAGGAGCTGAGAAGCAATGCCTGATACCTTCCATCTCACAGAATTCTTGCATGAGAAGAGACTCAAACTCAGTGCCATGATCACTTCTGATCAATGCAACTACAGTAGAGTACTCAATCTGTATGCTCTTAAGAAAGTCTGTAAGAACTTTAAAGTTATCTGACTTTTCTCTCAAAAAGAACACCCAAGTGAATCTAGAGAAGTCATCCACAATAACTAGAGTGTAAGACTTCCCCCCTACGATCTTTATTGCAATAGGTCCAAAAAGGTCCATATGTAGCAAGTATACGATTCTAGGTGAATCACTTTTAGATAATGATTTAAAGCTGTTTTTGGTTTGCTTACCTAATTGACATGCCCTACAAAGACCTTCTTTCTTATATGATCCTGATGGTAAGCCTCTAACAAGATTATCCTTAGCTAATTTAGCAATGGTCCTAAGGTTTACATGTCCTAATCTTTTATGTCATAATTCACTAGATTTGCTTAACTCATTAAATAAACAAATTTCTGATTTAGATGAGTTGAAGTTTACTAAATATATATTTCCTTGTCTAATTCTTGATAGAACAATAACATTATCAGATGATTTAATGATGCATTCTGATTTATTAAATGTTACCTGATAACCTTCATCACATAACTGGCTTATGCCGATGAGGTTGTGCTTTAGACCATTGACATAGGTTACTTCCTTGAATGTCACTGTTCCAATTTTAATTTGACCATAGCCTTTGGTTTGCCCACAGTTGGAGTCTCCAAAGATCACCTTGGGTCCAAGTTTTGCCTTGTAGTTGTTCAGGTTGGCCTTGTTCCCTGTCATATGCTTTGAGCATCCACTGTCCAAGTACCATTTTTTATTTAATCTTGGATGGCTGTGTACCTGCAAAGACAAAAACATAAACTAGTTGTTTTTGACCCAGACTACCTTGGGTCCTTTTATGTTACCACAAAATTCAGAGATAAATGTCATTTCAGGCTGATCCTTGTAGCCTTGTGGATGATATCTCCTTGGAGGTATAGTCCACTCAGTAAAAGGATTTTTAGTATATTTAGGATTAGAATTCTTAGAGTTTTCTGTATAGTGCTTGTTCGAGGAATTTGAATAAATTCGTCGATTATTATTCATTTTATAACTATACTGAAAATCTGTTCTCAGTTTTCGTCGAGCGTCGTTCGACAAATTTGAATCCTTTTGTCGAGTGTCGTTCGACGAATTCTTTTGAATTCTTTTATCCTTAACAAACTTGCTTGAAATGTCTTTATTTCTTTCTGCAGCTTCTTTGCTTTTAGCAGAAATGAATTTTATGGGTGTGGAGAGGATGTTTCTCTTAATCAGAGATGGCTCTCTTGATGAGGCACCCAAGCCCAGTTTGCTATTGTTAAATCTAGCATTGACAGTGCTTGTGATGTCCATCAGCTTGATACTTCTCTCATTGAGGGATTCTTCAAACTTTTTGGCTTCAGATAACTTACTCTCAAGAGTAGTAATGTGTTCTCTGGAGGCAGCCAAATCTTTCTTAAGATTTCCATTCTCTTCACTTATATTGTTCATTTCAACTAACTTAGTTCTGAGAGAGATTATTTCTTTCTCAGATTTTATTAAGTCTTGGCAAAGAGTTTTGAAATCATCTTTGAATTCAATAGAAGTGAAATCAAAGTCAGATAATACCTGATCAATATCATCTTCTGTTTCTGATTCTGATTTCTCTTCATCAGAATTGTTAGTTGAGGCATTGATTGCCATCATGCAAAAACTTTTTTCTTCTTCATCATCACTGGAGCTGGATGATGATGCTGATTGTGACTCATTGTCTGAGTCATAAATAGCCATTAAGCATTGGCTGTCTTCTTTTGTTTCTTCTTCATCAGAGGAGCAAGATGAAGATTCTGATTCAGATTCTGTTTCACTCCAGGATGTTGCTACAAATCCTCTTCCCTTCTTCTTGTGAGAGTGGGAGGAAGATTTGCTGGAGCCCTTCTTTTCTTCCTTTTCTTTTCTTCTTTCCTTCTTGTCCTTCTTGTGTTGAATCTCTGGACATTCAGGAGCAATGTGTCCTGGTTTCCTGCAGCCAAAACATATGATTTCATTAGAATGATTTTTGTCATACCTTGGCTTGTCATGACTTCTGGATAGCTGTTTTCTGAAGTCTTTCTTAGCCATCTTATAGAATCTTTTGGCTAACAGACTCATAAACTCCTCTTTGTCAGGAGCTTTTCCTTTATCTTCTGCAGCCTTGAAGGCTATGCTTCTTTTCTTCTTGGGTGCTGGAGATGAAGTGGATTCTTCAGTTTCCCTAGTTTTGATGAGCTGCTCATAAGATTTGAGCTTGCCCAACAGAGCTTCAGTGGTGATCTCATTGAGACTTCTGGCTTCTTTGATTGGCCAGATTCTGGAGTCCCATGTGCTGGGAAAGCACATAAGAATTTTGTCATTGATCTCTGTGAGTGAGATCACTTTGTCCAGAGACTTCAGCTTATTTATTATGAGGCTGAGCCTACTGTACATATCAGCTACATTTTCTGATTCTCCCTTCTTGAAGTTCTCATATTGAGAGATCAGGTGAGATCTCCTATCTTTTCTTTCATCTGCTGACCCTGCCACCATGTTGTTGAGAGATTCCCAGATTTCTATTGCTGAGGTGCACTCAACTACTTTCTGGAATATGTCATCTGACATAGTTAGGGCCAGAATGTTCATGGCCTTTGCATCTGCATTTCTCTGCTTCTTCTGAGCCTCAGTCCACTCAGGAGGTGGAACAACAGTGTTGTCTGTTGTTGCAGCAGTACTAGCTGATGTTGTAGATGCTGGAGGTCCTGTAAGAATAACATTAAAAATCTCCTCATCAATGGAGTTCATATAAAGCCTAATCCTTGCTTTCCATAGTGCAAACTTATTGAGATTGCACATAGGAGTTCTTGTGCTGGAATACTCCTTGTTTTGTGCCATGAGTTTTAAATAAGATAAAATTCTAGAGAATGAAACTCTTAGAAAAATTAAGATCTGGTTGATCTTTGTGATTCAGGTGTTAGCCTGTAAAGAATCAACCTACCTCTGATGCCAATTGAAAGTGGAGGTCAGATCTTAAATTACTCTAGGGGGGGTGAATAGAGTATTAAAATTTTTAATACGTTTTATAGCGGAAATTAAACTACTGTTTAAATATATGTGTATTTAGTGTGAGTTATAGAAAACTACAGAATTAATAAAGGACACACAGCACAAGCACACAGAGATAATTAAGCACAGAAGACACAAGGAGCTATAGTAGTTCCCCAATAAATCTGGGTACGTCTACTCTTCTACCACCTTTGGTAGGAATCAACTAGGAGGGTTGATAAGGTGCCCAGGCACCAAGGGATTTTTGATAAGGTGTCCACACACCAATAAGCTTTTGATAAGGTGCTTAAAAACCACAATAGGATTTTTTGATAAGGTGTCTTGCCACCACTGGGTAAACTTTTGAAGGGAGTATTAACCCTGTACAGAATGAGATAAAAAGGTATAGAGTGTTCTTCTCTGTCAATGATCTGAGAGAAGACAAAAGGTGTTGAAGCAAAAAGCTCCACCTGTCTAATGAGAGTTGATGACAGCTTTGGGACGGAGCTTTCTCAAATAGAAGTCTTTGTAGCAGATGATCTTGATGAAGAAGAATGCCAAAAAAAAAGAATAGTGTATTTGCTTCTTCTTCTTCTTCTGAAAGACTTCTTCTATCCTCCTTGTTCTGTGATCACCGGAGAGAGAAAGTGATAGTGAAGTTTTTCTTTATTTCTCTCACACAAGACGACTATCTCAGTTCTTGCTATTCTGTATATCTTTTATTTATAACTGTATGTATATATATTTTCAAATTCAAATCTTCTGTCTCTTTAAGGAATGTCTTCTTCTGACTTAAATCCTTCTTGGAACCAGGTAGCCACCCAAAACGATTTTGGCAGGTCCTTTTAATTCCTTTTGTCGAGAAAGATGCCTTTGACATTAAATGTCAACGGCTATTCTTCTTCTTGGAATAGAAGGAATATAAGGATATAATAAATGAGAAAGATATCCTTACTTGGCTGCCTGAATACGTCCAAGGAGAAATAAATATATCTGTTATTTTGCTGATTTGAGTTCAGAGAACTGACATCCACTAAGAATATAAGTCTGAACGTCAGAAAGCAATTTGTCGAGCGCTGACTAGAATTTGTCGACCGCCGCTAGTCATTTGTCGAGCGCTGGCTTAGAATTTGTCGACCGCTGCTAGTCATTTGTCGAGCGTTGGCTCAGAATTTGTCGACCGCTGGAACTGTAAATTTCTTCAGTCTGCTGGAAGCAATTTGTCGAACGAATCTGGTCATTCGTCGAACACCACTCGCCATGTGTTGAGCTTGAATTTTCCTAAGTTCTGCTAATCTAATCAGCCTAAAACTTGACCCTAAGGCTATACATTGGGGTCAATACAGATCATAATCAACATATAATGATCCTAGCCCAAATTAGTAATAGGGTTGTTCCAACAGTGTCGACTCTTCCCCACCTCCAGTTGAGCCTCGCTTCTGGAGGGTGTCGACTCTTCTCCACCCCCAGTTGAGCTCGCTCGTCTAGCGAATGGCCTAGATGGGTGTCTAATCTTCTCCACCCCTAGTTGAGCTCGCTCGTCTAGCGAATGGCCTGAAGAGTGTCTAATCTTCTACACCTCCAGTTGAGCTCGCTCGTCTAGCGAATGGCCTGGAGGGTGTCAACTCTTCTCCACCCCCAGTTGAGCTCGCTCGTCTAGCGAATGGCCTGGAGGGTGTCGACTCTTCTCCACCCCCAGTTGAGCTCGCTCGTCTAGCGAATGGACTGGAGGGTGTCGGCTCTTCTCCACCTCCAGTTGAGCTCGCTCGTCCAGCGAATGGCTTGGAGGGTGTCGCCTCTTCTCCACCTCCAGTTGAGCTCACTCGTCTAGCGAATGGCTTGGAGGGTGTCGACTCTTCTCCACCCCCAGTTGAGCTCGCTCGTCTAGCGAATGGCCTGGAGAGTGTCGGCTCTTCTCCACCTCCAGTTGAGCCTCGCTCCTGGATGGTATCGGCTCTTCTCCACCTCCAGTTGAGCCTCACTCTTGGATGGTGTCGGCTCTTCTCCACCTCCAGTTGAGCTCGCTCGTCTAGCGAATGGCCTGGAGGGTGTCGACTTTTCTTCACCCCCAGTTGAGCTCGCTCGTCTAGCGAATGGCCTGGAGGGTGTCGGCTCTTCTCCACCTCCAGTTGAGCCTCGCTCCTGGATGGTGTCGGCTCTTCTCCACCTCCAGTTGAGCTCGCTCGTCTAGCGAATGGCCTGGAGGGTGTCGTATCTTCTCCACCTCCAGTTGAGCCTCGCTCCTGTTGAAACCGAGGCTTGCGAGCAAGACTTAGTCTCTGTGGAGTTCGGGGCCCTCAGCTAGCCGAGGGGCGACCAATCCTTACTCCTCCCAAGGGAGAGCTCTAGGTTGAAGGTGTTGGAACTAGGGACTGGACCAAGGGCTTAGTGGGGAGGTCCCGCCACATACCCGGAAGCCCCTCAGGAACTTCCCCTCCCAAGCCACTACTAAGCTTGGGCACCACTGGAGGCTCTCCTCACCCCCCTAGAGAGACTTGGGGAGGGAGAGAGAGGGAGAGAGCTAGCCTAGAATGAGATCCCTCCAAATGGTGCCCCCTTGGTCCTATTTATAGGATTTCTGAAGTTGGGCTGCAAATAGCCGAAAACTGGTCTGCCAGATTACCAAAATACCCTTGAACTGGGCTGCAGATAGCCAAATCCCGCTGCTCTTGGACTGCGAATAACCAAAACTGGACTGCGAATAGCCAAATCCCGCTACTCTTGGGCGTTAAACGCAGACCGCCTACCCGGCAAGGTTCTGGGCGAGCCGGAGGCCTCCCGGCCCTCCCGGCTCGCCCCCACAAGGGTGTGGGCGAGCCGGAGGCCCCCCGGCCCTCCCAATTCGCCCCCACAAGGGTGTGGGCGAGCCGGAGGCCTCCCGGCCCTCCCGGCTCGCCCCCACAAGGGTCTGGGCGAGCTGGAGGCCTCCCAGCCCTCCCGGCTCGCCCCCACAAGGGTGTGGGCGAGCCGGAGGCCTCCCGGCCCTCCCGGCTCGCCCCCACAAGGGTGTGGGCTAGCCGGAGGCCTCCCGACCCTCCCGGCTCGCCCCCACAAGGGTGTGGGCGAGCCGGAGGTCCCCCGGCCCTCCCGGCTCGCACCCACAAGGGTGTGGGCGAGCCGGAGGCCTCCCGGCCCTCCCAGCTCGCCCCCACAAGGGTGTGGGCGAGCCGGAGGCCTCCCGGCCCTCCCGGCTCGCCCCCACAAGGGTCTGGGCGAGCCGGAGGCCTCCCGGCCCTCCCGGCTCGCCCCCACAAGGGTGTGGGCGAGCCGGAGGCCCCCCGGCCCTCCCGGCTCGCCCCCACAAGGGTGTGGGCGAGCCGGAGGCCTCCCGGCCCTCCCGGCTCGCCCCCACAAGGGTGTGGGCGAGCCGGAGGCCTCCCGGCCCTCCCTGCTCGCCCCCACAAGGGTGTGGGCGAGCCGGAGGCCTCCCAGCCCTCCCAGCTCGCCCCCACAAGGGTGTGGGCGAGCCGGAGGCCCCCCGGCCCTCCCAGCTCACCCCCACAAGGGTGTGGGCGAGCCGGAGGCCTCCCGGCCCTCCCGGCTCGCCCCCACAAGGGTGTGGGCGAGCCGGAGGCCTCCCGGCCCTCCCAGCTCGCCCCCACAAGGGTGTGGGCGAGCCGGGGGCCTCCATACCCTCCCAGCTCGCCCCCACAAGGGTCTGGGCGAGCCAGAGGCCTCCCGGCCCTCCCAGCTCGCCCCCACAAGGGTCTGGGCGAGCCGGAGGCCTTCCGGCCCTCCCGGCTCGCCCCCACAAGGCTCTGGGCGAGCCGGAGGCCTCCCGGCCCTCCCCGGCTTGCCCTCACAAGGCTCTGGGCGAGTCGGAGGCCTCCCGGCCCTCCCCGGCTCGCCCTCACAAGGGAACAGTCCTGGGATGCGCCCCTCAGACTCGACTCCCTCCAAATGCTCACCCCTCCTCCTCCCGGGGTCGCGTCATTTGAAAATATTGGGCCTAAAAATATCTTGGGCCTCGGGGGCCCACTCGGCGAATACATGGTTGTACAGCTCCTGGAGGGTGTCGACTCTTCTCCACCTCCAGTTGAGCTCGCTCGTCTAGCGAATGACCTGGAGGGTGTCGAATCTTCTCTACCTTCAGTTGAGCTTTGCTCCTGGAGGGTGTCGACTCTTCTCCGTCTATTTTAGTTGGACTTGATCAGCTAGCGAAGGGCTTGAGAGGGATACTGAGTGACATGTCATCTAGTGCAATCTCTCCGAACCACGGGTCCTACATTGTTTTTCCGAGCTCGTATCGAGCCCGAAAAAAGCGGGGATTGTGTATAACCCATAATTCGTCGAGATCAGATATGCATGAGGACAACACAGAAGACCTCCCCCACCTGGGAGAGTACAGAAGACTCCCCCACCTGGGCGAGTACAGAAGACTCCCCCACCTGGGCGAGTACAGAAGACTCCCCCACCTGGGCGAGTACAGAAGACTCCCCCACCTAGGCGAGTACAGAAGACTCCCCCACCTGAGGAGTACAGAAGACTCCCCCACCTGGGCGAGTACAGAAGACTCCCCCACCTGGGCGAGTACAGAAGACCTCCCTCACCTGGGCGAGTGCAGAAGACTCCCCCACCTGGGCGAGTGTAGGAGAACTCACCCACCTAGGCGAGTGCAGAAGACCTCCCCCACCTGGGCGAGTACAGAAGACTCCCCCACCTGGGCGAGTGCAGAAGACCTCCCCCACCTGGGCGAGTACAGAAGACCCCCCACCTGGGCGAGTGCAGAAGACCTCCCCCACCTGGGCGAGTGCAGAAGACCTCCCCCACCTGGGCGAGTGCAGAAGACCTCCCCCACCTGGGGGGAGTACAGATTTCCATCCTGTCAAAAGGCGGGAGCAGCTATTCGCAGTCCATTTGGATTTGCCTATAAATAGGACCCAAAGGCACAAGTAGAAGACACCTTCACCCCCCCCCCCCTATGGTGGGCGAGTACCTTGCCTGCCTCTCTTGTGCCAAGCTCAGCATTGGCTTTAGGAGGGGAAGTTCCTATAGACTTCCGGGTATGTGGCGGGACCTCCTCGCTGCAGCACGCGGGTCATGTTTATAGGCAGGTTGGAGTGGTTTTGTATGCTGTTGAAACCGATTTCTTGGTCTCTCGTAGAGCTCGGGGCCCTCACCGAGATGAGGGGCGGCTAGCCCTTACTGATCCCTCGAGGAGGGTAGACGGAAGATTAGGAAATTGACTAAGACCTTAGTCACAGCGAGGAGGTCCCTCCACTAACCCGGAAGATCGTTGAGCGCTTCCCCTCCCAAGCCAAAGCTGAGACTTGGGCACCTTGGAGAGCTCTGGAAATGCTAACCAAAGAAAGCCTAAGGAGAGGGAAGCTGAAGTGAGATCCTCTCCAAAGGTGCCCTTAAGGTCCTATTTATAGATTTTCTGATCTGGTCTGCAAATAACAGGATTACGCCTTTAGATTTTACTATCTGCACCCCAAATGGGTCTGCTAACAGCCAAGCTCCGCTGTTTGGAGAGGCTAAGGGCAGACCACCAAGGGTAAAATGGTAAGTTGACCCTAATGATTTATGGATAAGGGGTTGCGATGACCTTACTGTCGGAGCTCTCGCATGCCTTCTCGCGGATCCTGTCCGCGATATCTCTTCCGGGGGATCGCCTTGCGAGAACCTTGCTGAAGGAGTTCTCGCGGGTCCTCTCGCGAATACTGCCTGCGGCGTCTCTTTTAGAGGGTCGCCTCGCGAGGACCTCGCTGCCTATTTTGGTGGTCTGCCGAGGTCTCATCGGCTGGGGGCCGATCTTGGCGAGGTCTGGATCTCGCCACTCCCGTCTCGCTCGATTTCCTTACCTGGCGAATATCGGGGTTGTACACAATCCCCGCTCTTCGCGAGGACTAATGTCCTTGCGAAGAATCGTCCAACCCTTGATATTCGACCGCTCCCGGATGACCTGTCAGGAATCTTTGGTGGGACCCACCCCGTAGGCTATAAATATCGTCCCGAACCCCTATTGGCGCGCGCCGTTTCTTTTCTTCCCTTTCTTATTTTAGCTGCCTGGAGATGCCGATCTCCGAAGAAGCAGAGGCTAGCCTGAGGGCGATGAGAGCTGGCGGGCTACCTTCCACGACCAAGGTCCCCGCCTGGATGAACCGGCCGCCCCCCCCGTTCAATCGCCGAAAGTCAAGAAGGCGAAGGCGGCTCGTCGCTCCGGCGACGACTCTGTGATGCTGGACTCCTCCCCGGATGACCGCCGCCCCGAGGAGGTATGAGCTACTCGAATTCACGTCAATAAATCGCTCCTCACTAATTTCTACTCGCAGGATGCTTTGCCGAGCGAGAACACTGGAGAACCCGCTGAGAGGTCTCGCAAGAGTCCACAGGCGGATCTGAACCTTGCTGGGAAAGATGTCACCGGTATGATCTTAATCTCGCATACCGTAATACTTCTGTCAACCGTATATGACTTCCGTTACTCTTGTCTTACAGTCTCGCCCCTGAAGTCCCCGGCCCGCCCGTCGTCGCGGCCGCCGTCTCCGCCTCCTCCAGGTAAAATCATAGATAAGCCCGGGTTCCAGCTCCTGACGAGCGAGGAGACCGGTGGCTCCGCACCGCCAAAGATTCCCCCGACCAACAGCACAGCTTATCCCGCCGGCCTGGGCAAATCCCTCTACCCCCACTATGGCAATGTGTTCCAGGGCTGTCCTTCGGCTTCTCGCCCCCCTCTCGGTAAGCGTTATGGCCTCGCCGAAACCCTGCGTGATCTCGCGCTCGTCATCTAACCTTGTAAAATCTTGCAGACAATGCCGAAAATCCGCATACCGATTCCGAACTGGGCGATGACGAGATGTCTCCCCTTCCTGACCAGGTGGAGGAATTCTTAGGGGATCCGCGAGATCCAGAGACGATGAAGCAGCGAGCTGCGGAGCTCTTGAGGAAGCATGGGCGAATGCTGATGGATCTCAACATGCAGGTGAGACGGGATAGGGAAGCCGCGGAGGATAGGCACGCGGTCCTGATGGAGGAGTGCGCGAGGCTCCGGCAAGCGAGACAGCGCGATCAGGACGAGAGCGCCACGACGCTGGAGGTGCACATAGCGAGAATGAGAGACTACGCTTACCTCATGGACCGGGAGGGTCGTTTGGCAGAGGACTATTATAATTCTAGGGTACCGCCGAGGTCAGGGTCGCGGGGTGGTGGCCTGTGGAAATGGCTCCCCCGCGATTCTCGCTAGACGTTATATTGTGACTGTAATAATCGTCGTCGTCTTTGAACGGTCTCGCCACGTTTTGCGACTAGCATATTCGCCACTCCTGTTGGCTGCTATTTCTTTCGACAATTAGTATCATTACCTTTTATGGTTTCTCGCTCGCTATCAATGAATTTATTTATTTTGTTACATCGCGCTCGCGAGGACCCTCTGTCCTCGCTAAACGTATTCGCAGGGATGTCGTTTGCGCTAACCCCGCGGGTTTCCCTCGCCCGCGTACGTGATGTGATGTTTTTGTTGATACTCGTGCTCGCCGACGTTTGGACTTCCTCCCGCCCTTTTGCTTTGGCTATAAATAGGTGGTCTTGACTGGGCCAACCATCGCATTTATTCTCGATCTTCTTCTTCTTCTGCTGCAGAGCTCTCGCTCTTTCTCGTTCTCGCGTTCCTTCCTTTCTCGCAGGTTTTCCAGATGGGCGGCGACGCGGAGTCGGAGGGCCGGCGAAGGGTCGCGAAGGCCTTTGCCGAGCATAGCTTTTTTACCTGCAACTTGACTGATGAGGAGTACTTCAGCGCGGTCGCTGATTACGTCACCCCCCCCCCGTTCGAGGCACGCCGCCCTAGCGAGGACGACGTGATCAACGACCCGTTGGTCGACGAGCTGGCCATTCCTACCGCCCATTTCTCGTTCGGTTTGCGCCTTCCTTTATGGCCAGAAGTTCGCCAGGTAATAATCGTTCTCGCTTACTTCCTATTTTTTGCCACTCGAGTCTCGCTCGCCACGCGGATTAATCCTGTTCTCGTTGCCTGTTAGGTGCTCAAGCATTATGGCGTGGTTCCCGGCCAGCTCACGCCTAATGCCATGGCGGTGGTCACCGCTTTCGCCTGCTACCTCCGCGAGGAGCGAATCGAGTTCAGTCTCCCGGTCTTCCGGAAGCTGTTCTCATTTCGGGCCTACAAAGATGGGACAGCCTACTTCGTGGGCACGGGCCCGAAGGTGGTTGAGACCGTCAACAAGGCCCACTTCTGGGCCCAGAAGTTCGTCGTCGTCAAGGGGAACTTCGGCAACATTCCCCTCTCGCCGGTTCAACACAGCGAGACCACCTACCGGCCCACCGCCCTCGGCGGCCATGACGCCCTCCTCCATCAGTTCTTCTGCAAGAAGAATTTCGAAGTCGTCTACCTCCGCCACAACCTAGACTCGCTGCCTCCGGTTCTCGCCGGAGAAGGTAAAAATCTCGCCTAATATCTGTCTCAATTTGCTAGCATATTATACTTATCCATATTATTGTTTGTTTTTAGGCGAGCGAGATCTTCCCCTTCATCCCCCCTACGCGAGCAACCGGAAAACCGACGCTACCATGGCTCTCGCTACCATGGGGGCGGAAGCTTGCCGAGGCGTCGTCGCTCCGGCCGAGCCCTCTTCTCGCAAGAGATCGGGGGCTTCCGGTAGTCATGCTGCCCCTTTGAAATCTCCGCCCAAGAAGAAGAGCAAGAAGAGTGCGGCCTCGCTCACTCCGTCGAAAGGTAAGGAACCTCGCGAGGCCGCCTTCGACGAGTTTGACCTCACCGGCCTCTAACTTCGGGCTCGGCCAGAGGCGTCGGGACGAGACTGGTGAGCCCCTCGTCACCTGGAGGCCGGAGACCAACAGGGTGGACATTTCTTCTATCCTCCCCTCCTGGGTGGAGAAGGAGACCGTCAGTGGTCATGCCTTTGACCTCGCGTTCGCCCTTTATGGTCGCGAGGATGCGGGGTCTTATAAGGATGAGACCGCGAGGACCCTTGCTTACGAGAGTGCGAGGTCCCAGCTGCGCTCCGCCGAGCTCGCCCACATGACGGGGAGGCGTTGCTTACAGCTGGAGCTTCAGAATGTGGAGCTTGCGAGGGCCTACCAGGGGGTTCTTGCCGAGAACACGCAGCTGAAGGAGAAGCTGCTCGCCGTGGAGGGCAGTGTGGTGAGTCATCTAGACCTCCCTCATCCTCCTTTCCCCTGGCCGTTTCACCTCTAACTGAACTTATTTGCAGGATGTCGAGGCCGCCGGGAGAGCCAACGCTCGCATCGAGAATTTGGAGGGCGAGGTGGCCGGGCTGAAGGCCCTAAACTGCGACCTCACTCGCGTCGTTGTTCCCCCCTCGCCTCGCCGTTTAAAAGAAGACCGGCGAACGCGAGATGAAGAAATCCGCGTGGGATCTATAGAGTCAGCTCGCTACATTTTTTCGGTGGCGAAGGTGATCGGCCTCTTGGCTGATAATGCGGCCGACATGACTCTGGAAGACATCGTCCCGGAGCTCTTCCTCCCTCTTCCGCTCGTGAAGGATAGTGATGACGAAGAAGGATCGGCGGGTGGTTCCTGAAGCTCGCCGCTATTCCTTTCTTTTGCACTGTAATTATGATCGGCGAGATCGCCGAAGATTGTAATCAAACTATGAACTGTGGAATGCAAATTTTGCTTTGCTCATTGTGTCTTCTCTTTCCTGTCTTGTTATTTTTACGCGTTGAATGTCTCGCTCTCGCTTATCTCGATATCCGCCTTCGCGGAGGCTATTCTCGCGTTGGTTGTTCTCGCGTCACGCGTTGTTGAATAGATAGGTATAGGATACTTTGGTTGCTCGGCCCTTTCGTCGTTTCTTAGGATTACTACCCTTCGGGTTATGCGTATTTCTTCCTAGGTTTCGCAAGGCGTTTTTCTTCTTGGCGAGGGCTCGCCTCTTACCCGGTGTCGGCAACCTTTCTGCCGAGGACCAGTTGTCCGGGATCGTGTAAGATTGATTCTCGCCACTCGCCTGTCATCGTGCGAAATTTCTCTTTGCCGAACGGACAGGTCCGCCGAGCGAGACGGAGTATTCTAGCATAAAGACCTCATCCTTGCCAGCCTCTCCAGAGATCAACCTGAACCCCCCCCCCCCCCCCCCCCCCCCCCCCCCCCGTCTAGTGAGAGCCCGGGAGCGGAATCGATCTGGGGCATTCCAGCACCAACACTTGTTACCTTGCCAGCCTCTCCAGAGATCAACCTGAACCCCCCGTCTAGTGAGAGCTCTGGAGCGAAATCGATCTGGGGCATTCCAGCACCAACACTTGTTACCTTGCCAGCCTCTCCAGAGATCAACCTGAACCCCCCGTCTAGTGAGAGCCCGGGAGCGGAATCGATCTGGGGCATTCCAGCACCAACACTTGTTACCTTGCCAGCCTCTCCAGAGATCAACCTGAACCCCCCGTCTAGTGAGAGCCCGGGAGCGGAATCGATCTGGGGCATTCCAGCACCAACACTTGTTACCTTGTCAGCCTCTCCAGAGATCAACCTGAACCCCCCGTCTAGTGAGAGCCCGGGAGCGGAATCGATCTGGGGCATTCCAGCACCAACACTTGTTACCTTGCCAGCCTCTCCAGAGATCAACCTGAACCCCCCGTCTAGTGAGAGCCCGGGAGCGGAATCGATCTGGGGCATTCCAGCACCAACACTTGTTACCTTACCAGCCTCTCCAGAGATCAACCTGAACCCCCCGTCTAGTGAGAGCCCGGGAGCGGAATCGATCTAGGGCATTCCAGCACCAACACTTGTTACCTTGCCAGCCTCTCCAGAGATCAACCTGAACCCCCCGTCTAGTGAGAGCCCGGGAGCGGAATCGATCTGGGGCATTCCAGCACCAACACTTGTTACCTTGCCAGCCTCTCCAGAGATCAACATGAACCCCCCGTCTAGTGAGAGTCCGGGAGCGGAATCGATCTGGGGCACTCCAGCACCAACACTTGTTACCTTGGCACGGTAGCAGTTAATAGCATCACAAAAGAAAGCAAGACATTCATTAAACAACATAATAAAGTCTTTTAAGGGTAAAACCGTTTCAAGTCATCCTCACTCCGGGCTCGGTCGAGGGGTACCCCTTCCACATCCTGGAGGTGATATCCCCCCAACTTGAGCGCCTCACTTACAATATATGGACCCTCCCGGTTGGGGTTAAGCTTACCCACCGTGGCCCCTCTGCCGGCCGCATCGACCTTCTTCAGGACCAGGTCTCCTTTCTGAAAGTGTTTTATCCGGATATGTTTGTCAAAATATCGAGCCATCCACCGCTTGACCTCTTCCTGTCTGATGGTGGCCAAGTCCCGGAGTTCTTCCACCAGGTCCAAAGACAACTTCTGCTCTGCATTGTTACCTTCCAGCCATTCTTCATCCCCTTCGCTTGCAGCGATCACCCGGGGGGTCTTTACCTCAAACTCTATGGGGAGAACGGCCTCGGACCCGTGAGAGAGCTTGAATGGAGTCTCCCCGGTGGCGGTATTCGGAGTAGTCCTCATGGCCCAGAGGACGGAGGGTAGCTGTTCCACCCAGTTTCCCCGAAGGTTCTCCACTTTCTTTTTTAATAGGTTAACGATTATTTTGTTCGCCGCCTCCACCTGCCCATTGCTCCTCGGGTGGTGGACCGATGCGAACCTGAGGTCAATGCCGAGCTGAGCGCAGAAGCCAACAAACTCTTCACTAGCAAACTGCGGCCCATTGTCCGTCACTATAGCTAGAGAGAGTCCGTGCGTGCAAATTATCTCCCCCCACACAAAATTCCTTACAACCTGAGAGGTTACCTTAGCGAGTGCTTTCACTTCTACCCACTTGGAGAAGTAGTCGATCATGACCAGCAGGAACTTCCTTTGGCCGCTGGCTTGGGGAAAGGGACCGACCAGGTCCAGCCCCCATATGGCGAAGGGCCAGGGGGCCGTGATGGTCCGGAGCCTTTGAGCTGGGAGGAGTTGGAGCGGAGCATAGAGCTGGCACTTCGGACACTTTATCGCGAACTCTGTCGCATCCTTGCTGAGAGTGGGCCAGAAGTAGCCTTGCCTCAACACCCTCCCTTCCAGGGTCCGACTCCCGGAGTGACTGCCGCACTCCCCGGAGTGGATTTCTTCCAGCACTCTCAGAACCTCCTCCTCGGAGACACATCGGGCCAGGAGTCCCGAGAGGGTCTTTCTATATAGCCCTCCTGCATGCAAGGAGTAATAGGCGGACTTATACCTGAAGCGTCTCTTGTCCACATCCTCTCCAGGGAACCTCCCGGAGGACAGGAAGGTGATGAATGGGTCCATCCACGAGGCTTGTTGATCCACCTCCATCAATTCTCCTTCCTCGATGGAGGGCTGGAAGAGTTCCGAAGTCGTCCCTCCCGCTCGGGGACCGAACTTGGCTAAGAGGTCCGCCTGGGTGTTCTCCTCCCTCGGCACGTGCATGATGGAGAAGGTGCGGAACTGCCCGATGACTCTCTTAACTTTCTCCAGGTATAGTAGGAGGGTCGGGTCCTTTGCTTCAAATTCTCCCTTGATTTGGCATGCTACCACCATGGAGTCCGTGGAGACCTCCACGTCCTGCACACCCAGTTCCCGGGCCAGCCGAAGGCCCGCAATCACTGCCTCATACTCAGCCTGGTTGTTGGTAATTGGGAAATGGATGTTTAAAGCTTGCTCAATCCGAGTACCCTGAGGACTTACCAGGACCATTCCCCCTCCATAGGAGTATTTTCCCGATGCTCCGTCCACCAACATCTTCCATGCCTCTGGGGGAGGTGGCTCGTGCTCCCCCACTTCGGCCGCATAGTCGGCCATGAAGTCTGCCACCGCCTGAGCCCTGATAGACGTCCTGGGCACAAACGTGATATTGAATTCACTTAACTCCACGGACCACTTTGCCAACCTCCCTGAGTGCTCCACCCCTTCCATGATTTTACGGAGCGGGTGGTCCGTCACTACCTTGATTGAATGGGCTTGAAAGTAAGGCCGGAGCCTCCGGGCTGACACCACCAATGCGAAGGCCAACTTTTCCAAGATCGGGTACCGGAGCTCTGCCTTCTTCAGCACTCGGCTGACGTAGTAGATAGGGAACTGTTTCTTCCCCTCTTCCCGGATTAATACGGAACTTACTGCTTCGGACCCTACCCCCAGGTACAGGGACAGGTCTTCTCCGGGCCTCGGTCCCTGGAGCAGAGGGGTTTGGGTGAGCTGTTCCTTCAGAGCCTGGAAGGCTTTCTCGCACTCCGGGGTCCATTCAAACTTCTTGTTGCCCCGCAACACCTTGAAGAAAGGCGCACACTTTTCTCCTGCCTTGGAGAGGAACCTGCTGAGCCCAGCCAACTTCCCTGTAAGGCTCTGAACCTCCTTCGGATTTCTCGGCGACCCCAACTCCATCACCGCTTTAACTTTGTCTGGGTTAGGTTCCACTCCCGCGGGGGTGAGCAAGTGGCCCAGGAACTTTCCTCGGCTCGCCCCGAAGACACACTTCAAGGGATTGAGTTTCATCTTGTACCGCCGCAGGGTCCCGAACGTCTCTTCAAGGTCTCGGAGGTGAGACCCGAGGTCCGGCTCTTTACCATGAGGTCATCTACATAAACCTCTAAGTTTCTTCCCTTCTGCTCGCGGAAGACCCTGTCCATCATCCTTTGGTATGTGGCACCTGCATTCTTGAGCCCGAACGGCATCATTTTATAACAGTAGCATCCATCCCCCGTGATGAAGGAGACATCTTTGATGTCTGGGGGATGCATGCGGATTTGATGGTAACTTGAAAAAGCATCTAAGAAAGACATTACAGGAAAACCGACGGCTGAGTCAACCAGCGCGTCGATTCTAGGCAGGGGGTAACAATCCTTAGGGCATGTTTATTAAGCAAGGAAAAGTCGATACACATCCTCCACTTACCTCCCCCTTTTTTCACCATAACGACGTTGGAGACCCATCCTGGATACTGGATCTCCGATACAAAGCCTGCCTGCAGGAGCTTGCCCACCTCCTCGCGGATGGGCCCTTCCAACTTGTCTGCGACGGCCCTCCTCTTCTGGAGGATGGGGCGGGCACTGGGGTCGAGGTTGAGGCGATGGCAAGCCACATCCACGTCGATGCCGGGCATTTCCGCGGCGCTCCAAGCGAAGATGTCTACGTTCTTCTGTACGCAAGCCAGAATCTCCGCTTGATCTTCCGGGTTGAGTCCTCCGCTGACCCGGACTTTTTCCACCATCTCCAGCCGGGTGGTGACCTCGAGCTCTACGACCTCGTCCACAGCCTCCAACCGGGACTGCTCCCCCCAAGCCCTCTCCTCTTCGGCACAAGTGGGAGCCTGGGTTTCCTCCTCGACTTCCTTCTCTACCACCATCAGCTCTTCCGCCCTTCCCTCCTGGGCCTTCTCTTCTTCTTCCTCTCCTTCCACCCGGGGTCCCTCAGCTACCCCTTCCTGGGCATGGACTTCATCTTCATCCATCTTCTCCTCGGCTACCTCCATACTTCCGGCTTCGGCCGCTTCCTCCATCATCTTATCCCATTCCTCCGCTTCTCCCATCCAGGAGATGGTGTTGACAGCCGTCACGTAGCACTGCCTCGCCACCTTGGGATCCCCCCTGATCCTCACCTGAATCCCTCCGTCGTTGAACTTAAGGCATTGATGAAAGGTGGAGGGGACACAGCGGAACACGCTGATGAGCGGCCGTCCGAAGATGGCGCTGTAGCTGCTTGGGGCGTCCACTATGACAAAACGACAGTTTCTGGACTGCCCACCCAGGGTCACATGAAGCCCCACTCCTCCTTCTACTTCCTTCCTCTCCCCCGAGAATCCGAACAGAGGGCCATCTGAGGCCAACACCCTTCTGGGCTCCACCTCCATCTTGTCAAACGCCTTCTTGAATATGACGTTGACCGAACTTCCGTTGTCCACTAGGATCCGGGAGATAGTGAAGTTCTCGATCGCCGTCTGGATGACCAGCGCGTCGCAGAACGGGTCCTCGTAGCCCGGCATGTCCTTCTGGGTGAAAATGATTTTTTCGGCCGGGGGCGGAGTGGTGGAGGTCGAAGCCACGCTCCGGCGGTAGATGGTATGGAGGCTAGCCTTGCGGGTCGCCTCTACCCCTACCTCCCCATGGATCACCCCGATCCCTCCTCTACTTCCCATATCGGCTCTATCCTCACACCTTTCCTCATCCTCCTCTCGAGGTTCGACGTTCACGATCCTTACTGGCTGCTGCGGCGGCGGCGCGGGCGCTCTGCCCCTCTTTACTTCCAGGAACTCCAGACAGGTGTCTGTCGAGTGACCTTCCACATCATGAAAGATACAATATGGCAACGTCACTTCCCCTGCATCGGCCTCTGCCACCCTATTCCTTCTCCTCCTAGCGGCTGCCGTTTCCACCTCTCCTCCCCTTCCTCTTCCAATTGCCATGGCCTGTTGGGGAGGGGGAGGCATTTGCATCGGACCTTGCCTCCACCCTAACTGGGGGGGCCTCCATTGACCTCCGACATGGTTACCCCTTCCTGGGCCGTAACCCCTTCCCTGCCCTTGCATTCCTCCACCTTGCGGCCTCCATTCCCCCTCCGGGGCCCGGGGCTCTTCCCTTCTCCTGACCTTCTGCTGCCTCACCTCCGGCTCACTGAGCTTTGCTAGCCTCTTGGTGAGCTCCGGATTGGCTTCCTCACTCGCGACTTCCTCCGACACCCTCTCCATCAGCTCTTCAAAGGAGACTGGGGCTTTTCTCTTCAACGCCATCTTGAAGAAACTCTCTTTCAACCCGACCGTGAAGGCGAGTTGGAGTGCAAACCCAGGCATCTCCTGAGTGAGCTGTACTTCCTCCTGGAACCGATCGGCATACTGAGCCAGCGACTCCCTGGGTCCCTGCTTCACTGCGAAGAGGGAATCAGCGTCCTTCTTCCTCTTTTTTGAGGTCGAGAACCTCAGCAAAAAACTTCGGCGCAAATCCTCGAACGAGTAGATTGACCCTGCAGGGAGATGATGGAACCAGTCCCTGGCCTTCTCCTTGAGGGTGACGGCAAAGAGCCGATACTTGAAGGCATCTGACATCGGCCTGATGGAGACCGAGTCTTCGAAACTCTGCAGGTGCTGGACAGGGTCATCTCTACCGTTGTAGTACACCCGGTCCCATTCTCCAAATCCCCCCGGGACGGGTGCGGAAAGCACCAACTCGCAAAAGGGGCTTCCCCCTCCTGTCACTCTTCCTGGCTCCACTCGTCCCCCGAGCTCGCTCGCCAAACTTGAGCTCGCCGGGACTGTGCTCGCGAGGGCGGTGCTCGCCTGAATCACCCCGACCGTCGCCGCTTCCTCTTGGCGCGCACTCGCCTGCGTCGCGCTCGCTGGGACGGAGCTCGCCAGCGCTGAGCTTGCAGGCACGGAGCTCGCCGGATTGGCGAACAACACTCGCCCTTCCTGGCTCTGACCTAAACCAACGGCAACTTCCTTTCCAGCCCTTCCCCCTGGTGCCTTCTCGCCGACTGCTGTTGGGGGAGGGGTCGCCTGAGGTGCTGGGGTCGCAAACTCACTTCGCAGAGCTGTGACCGTGAACCCCAAGGTGTCGAGCACCTCCTTTCTGAAATCTGCGAGCATCCTGGCCATCGCCTCCTGAGGAGTCTCGCCGAACTCCTCGCCCTGCTCCTCATCTCCCGCCATAACCCTTCTCTGGAACTTTCTTGAACCAGCCACGCTCCACGCTCACCGCACCAAAATGTTGAAACCGATTTCTCGGTCTCTCGTAGAGCTCGGGGCCCTCACCGAGATGAGGGGCGGCTAGCCCTTACTGATCCCTCGAGGAGGGTAGACTGAAGATTAGGAAATTGACTAAGACCTTAGTCACAGCGAGGAGGTCCCTCCACTAACCCGGAAGATCGTTGAGCGCTTCCCCTCCCAAGCCAAAGCTGAGACTTGGGCACCTTGGAGAGCTCTGGAAATGCTAACTAAAGAAAGCCTAAGGAGAGGGAAGCTGAAGTGAGATCCTCTCCAAAGGTGCCCTTAAGGTCCTATTTATAGATTTTCTGATCTGGTCTGCAAATAACAGGATTCCGCCTTTAGATTTTACTATCTGCACCCCAAATGGGTCTGCTAACAGCCAAGCTCCGCTGTTTGGAGAGGCTAAGGGCAGACCACCAAGGGTAAAATGGTAAGTTGACCCTAATGATTTATGGATAAGGGGTTGCGATGACCTTACTGTCGGAGCTCTCGCAGGCCTTCTCGCGGATCCTGTCCGCGATATCTCTTCCGGGGGATCGCTTTGCGAGAACCTTGCTGAAGGAGTTCTAGCGGGTCCTCTCGCGAATACTGCCCGCGGCGTCTCTTTTAGAGGGTCGCCTCGCGAGGACCTCGCTGCCTATTTTGGTGGTCTGCCGAGGTCTCATCGGCTGGGGGCCGATCTTGGCGAGGTCTGGATCTCGCCACTCCCGTCTCGCTCGATTTCCTTACCTGGCGAATATCGGGGTTGTACATATGCTCTCTAGATTCTTATCACCATGTCTCACGTGGGTCGATCACTAAACGAGTAGCCTTTGGTCACCCCCTAAGTCTCGAACAGTTGGACCGGTATCCGGGTTCCAACAGTTGGTATTTATAGCGCTGGGGATGGGGCCCACCGAAGTTTCCAAGCTCAGCAGCCGTCCAGCGACCACGGAGGGTTGGATGTTTCTTCGCGAGCTTAGGGAAATCTCGCAAAGAGCGGGAATTGTGTACAACACAGTGTTCACCAAGGGGAAGAAAAGGGAAATCGACTATAGGTGGTTCCAACAGTACTCGCGGCGAGCATCCGACCAAGGCGAAGCGAATCAGAAAGTCGATCTCGCGAGCGGCGCATGGCGAGGCGAGACAGCCTAGCATCGCTCTGGGGTGCATTTAGCCAGAGCGAGTCAAGTGAGGTCTCGCAGTACCAATCTGGCGAGGCGAGTGGGGGCTCGCCTCCGCTCGCGAGAGAAGATCTCGCGAGCCCAGGTCGCAGGGAGAAAGGTGAGTGGCGCCTTCACGGGCCACTCGCCCAGCAAGGGTCTACAAGTGAATTTACCCTGATATCCTTGGTGGGCTGCCAATAGCCATCCAGAACAGCGAAGTTTGGCTGTTAGCAGACCAATTTTGAGTGTGTATAGCGAAATCAAAAGACAGAGTTGCGTTATTTGCAGACCAGTAAAGAAAAACTATAAATAGACCATGAATGTCACCTTTGGAGAGCATTCCAGATCTTTTGTTTCTCCTTAGGACGCCTTTGGTTAGCTCTTTAAGCTCTCCAAGGTGCCCGACATCAGTTTTGACTTAGGAGGGGAAGCGGTTTAAAGATCTTCCGGGTGTGTGGTGGGACCTCCACACTGTAGCCAAGGGTCGGTTTTTAGCTCTAAGCCTTCTGTCAGGTTCCTCCGTGGGATCAGTAAGTGCTAGCTGCCCCTTTTTCAGGGGTCTGAACTCCTTGTTGGGCCGATTCTCGATTCCAACCCTGTCCAAATAATGTTGATCTTCTTTGTTGAGCTTCGAATATCCAAATACATTGAGCTTCCGGACTCCAAATCCAGCGTTCATTTTGCGTCAAGCTTCGACGTCAAGCTCGTCTTCTTCGTTTCACGTCTGCTCCGGCGCCAAGCGCATCAAGCTCTGGCGTTTAGCTTCGGCGCAAGCGCATCAAACTAATTCCTAAATGTTGGTAATGACTCGTGGAACCAACACAAATATTGGTATTGACCCAATTCTTTTCTCTCAAAACCGATGAGCAGAATTCCATCTTACGAAAATAACAAACAAATACAAATATTAAAATTTGGTGTATTAAAATCAATTCCCTCCCTCTGAAACCGTGGAACGATGCACCCTTATGTCATAATTGAATATTTGCACGTTCCTCACGCGATGTCACGTGCGGAAGTGCCTGTGGTTTTTTCTGTAGCAAAGGACACCTGCGGCTAACCTCCGACCCGGCGAACCGCGTGCGGCATTGATTCACTGCACCAATCCGAGGCGCAGAGAATCTCACCGCGGCGGCGTCATCTCCCCTGATTTTTCCGCCGTCCCTTCTTCCTCCTTCAAAGTTCTCCTCCGAAAAAAGTGACTGTTCTCCGTCACCGCCGCTCCTCGCACATTCGAGATGACGCCGTCGCGAGATTAGTCTTCTTCACCTTCCCCACGCCAGATCCAATTTCTAGATTTGAAGTTCTCGGTGCAATAATTTCACAAGTAGGGCTACATTTGCATCCGTTATCTTTGTTTTGACCTTAATTTTTTATGGTGGCCGCCAGTCACTGGTCACGTCAAGTTTCGTGTTAGATCGAGATAACCGTTGTCGATTCCGTTTCCATAATAGTGATAATCCCCTGTCCTCCCTCTCGGTGGAAATTGGAGATTTGATAGATCTAAACCAGGATATGGAAGGGGCGGCGGCTGAGAAGAACGGCTCGCCGCCGTGGGCTCCGGTGGAGCGAGGGCAGAGCCGCCGTCTGCCTGATTTCTTACAGAGCGTGAATCTCAAGCACGTGAAGCTAGGGTACCACTATCTGATCACACATCTACTTACGCTGCTCGTGGTGCCATTGATGGTGGTGATCATTCTCGAGGCCGGGCGAACCGATCCCGACGATCTCCGGCAGCTGTGGGTCAACCTCCAGTTCAATCTTGTGAGTATCCTCGTCTGCTCCGCCGTCCTAGTCTTCGGCACCACCGTCTACATCTTAACACGGCCGCGGTCGGTCTACCTCGTCGACTATGCCTGCTACCGCCCACCAGACCGGCTCCAGGTACGGTACTCTCAATTTATGGAGCATTCCCGCCTTTGCGGAAACTTCAACGAGTCGGCCCTAAACTTCCAGCGCAAGATCCTGGAGCGATCCGGCCTCGGTGAAGAAACGTATGTACCCGATGCTATGCACCACCTTCCTCCACGCCCATCCATGTCTGCCGCCCGCGATGAGGCCGAGCAGGTCATGTTCGGCGCTCTTGACACTCTTTTTCGCAACACCGGCATCAAATCCAAGGACATCGGCATCCTCGTTGTCAACTGCAGTCTCTTCAATCCCACCCCCTCGCTCTCTGCCATGATCGTGAATCGCTATAAGCTCCGCGGCAACATCCTCAGCTTCAACCTCGGCGGCATGGGCTGCAGCGCCGGCGTCATCGCTGTCGACCTTGCCCGCGACCTTCTCCAGGTCCATCGCAATACCTACGCCGTCGTCGTCAGCACGGAGAACATCACCCAGAATTGGTATTTCGGCAACCGCAAATCCATGCTCATCCCCAACTGCCTATTCCGCGTAGGTGGAGCCGCCGTCCTGCTCTCCAATCGCTCCGCTGACCGCCGTCACTCAAAATACAGTCTCATCCACGTCGTGCGCACCCACCGAGGCGCCGATGACAGGGCCTTCCGCTGTGTGTATCAGGAGCAGGACGAAGATCACAAGGTTGGAGTCTATCTCTCCAAGGACCTCATGGCTATCGCCGGAGGTGCCCTGAAGACCAACATCACCACCCTTGGCCCCCTCGTCCTCCCCATCAGCGAGCAGCTCCTCTTCTTCGCCACTCTGGTGGCCAACAAGCTGCTCAACGCGAAGGTCAAGCCTTACATCCCTGACTTCAAACTCGCTTTCGAGCACTTCTGCATCCACGCCGGCGGACGGGCGGTCATCGACGAGCTCGAGAAGAATCTGCAGCTCCAGCCAATTCACGTCGAGGCCTCGAGGATGACTCTCCACCGATTCGGAAACACCTCCTCCAGCTCCATCTGGTACGAGCTCGCCTACATCGAAGCCAAAGGGAGGATCCGCAGGGGAAACCGGGTGTGGCAGATTGCTTTTGGCAGCGGATTCAAATGCAACAGCGCAGTTTGGCAGGCCCTTCGAAACGTGAATCCTTCCCCAGAAGGGCCATGGGAGGACTGCATCAATAGGTATCCTGTTGAGATAATTGATGGGATTCCTTCTTCCCTCAGCCCCATTAATGGCAGCAGCACTCTTCCCTAGCTCTACTGAATTTAACCCTTGGAGTAGCGGGCATAAAAAGAAAAAGAAAAAGTCTGCTTACATGTTTAGTCCGAAGATCTGTGCAGATTTTTTTGTCGATTTTATTCAATTATAATCCTACTGCTTACATCAAGTTTAGCCATCTCTTGTACTCTGTTGCCTCTGTACTTCCAGGAACATTGAATCATTTGATTGCTGCTCTTCTACTCTATAGCTTGTTTAATACTTTGCTGCCCGATTCTATTTGTTCCTAAAATTAAATTTGTCATTTGGGATTTTTCTGATGCCAATTCTTCTTCTCTGTTTTCATGGATGGGGAGCATCCATTTGTACTTTTAGTTATGGATTCAATGAAGATTTCGTCTTCATCCATGAAGAGTTTTTCGGGAAGTTAGCAGGCTTGGTGATGCGGTCTGGATGTTAGGTATGTGACGCCTTTTTACTCTTGCCTTTACTCAATTAATGCGGCTTAAAAATATCTTCTCGCTATAATCAAGCTGTCTGAATATTCGAGATTTCTAAAACATGCATCTTTCTCGCAGTTATTTCTAGCAGTGATCTCTCTTTTCATGATCACGGATCATCATTGTGTTCTTTTGAATTCCCCAAGCTGGCGTTTGACTGTTAGTATTTTACCTGTTTGGGAGATCTGCTTACTGTTTGAAAGAAAAAGTCTGCTTACTGTTAGTATTAAATGCCGCGCCAAACACCAATTACCATGCCGACGGTTTTCCGCTGCATAACAGCGGCAGTGAGTCGCGCATTCAACTCTACGAACGCGATCTGCCCTAGCTGCGCTGCTTGTGGACTCCCCTGTTTTCTGCCTCTGTTCCAGCGAGAAGCTCGTGTTCCCGTCCTCAACGCCGGTGAGAGTTTTCCATACAAATGAAAGAAATTTTTGATTTAGTTTTGAAGAGGATCTGATGCTGGTTTGAAGCTGTAAAAATGGTGTAATCAATTTCTATACAATTTTCGATCTGAAGTTTTGAAGAGGATCACCCTAATTTTTATTCTGAAGTTCTGTTTAATTAATTTTTCCAATTACACATGAGGGAACCAGTGCAGTTGAGATATCTGCTTTCAGAGAATTCATTGTGAACTAATTGCAAAATGCTATTATCAACTTTTGGATTTCATAATTTACTATTGTCAATATTTATTATTTAGTGTCTTTTTCTTATTGTCAATATCTATTATCAACTTTTGGATTGCATTACTGTTTCACACAACACTACGAACACAATTTCTCAATCACTTTCATGAATTTTTATTTTTTCCACCACTCAGCAAAACAGATAATTCCTCCTCTCATTGCTTCGCACCACTACTTCTCTCAAGAGTTGCAGCCAAGTCAAACAGATCATTAAATCTCCCTTCAAGAAATATTTTTGTGCATGTGTGTTATGAAATGTAAACTTAAAGGAGAGATTTTTAGTGAGAAGTTCAGGATTACTAATCACTCACAGGTGACAGCTGAATCTATCTAATTCTTTCCCCTACTTAAACATTTTTTTCTGGCTTAGGGTCACTTTGCTCTATTGCTACCCTAATAGGTTTAGGGTTAGGTGATGATTTATAACTGAGGGTTGTGATTAAAAGTAATGGAGATTAGCAATCCTTTTTCTATGTAAACCTCTTGAGAGAATATCTTATTAGTAATCCGCTTGGTTTATACCTCACGCGGTGATTGCGGTTCCGTCCGTTAGATCTACGCACGGCTACAATAAAGGATTGATGTGGGATTATTATCATCCAGTCCTTTTTCTATATTGGCATCTTCATGTTATGAGCATGCTGATTTTGTTTTATGAGATTAGTTTGCTGATTTTGTTTTATGGTGATTGTGTTTGTTTTCTTATGGACTTTCACACATTATTCTTGATTGATCTCCTTGTGGGGACCGCAGCATTGGCAATGGAGCGGTGAGGAATGAAGGCGATGGTTGCGTTCTCAAAAAAGTCAAAAATGATATTTGGAGCGGCGGCGGTGGAAATTGGAGGATTACCAAACAATTTTTTTTAGCGGCGGCGTTTTTAACTGAATGGAGATGGAGCAAAAATGACGGAACAAACAGACCCTAAGTTTCTGAAGTTTGACTTTTATTATTAATGGCACGATATATGTGGAGCTTTTTACGCCCTCAACTAGGAAGTTGAGTGGCTCCACCCCCTCTTCGCTTCGCTCGAGCTACTTTGGGGTAGGCGCAAGGGCTTCGCTTCGCTGAGTGACCCTACAGGTCACCTCTCGATTAGCCCTAGGGCTCTCTAGAAAGATCTTTTTTCTGTCTCTTCTTTAAGTTAGAGTGCTTCGCCGGGAAAGTCTCTACGCTCCACGCCTTCAATTTGAGATGGAGTTGCAGTCCTTGGGTAAGTGTTGTTAGATTTGAAGTGAGCTAGCGTCAGCGCTAGCGCTAGCGCCAGCGCTAGCTCATACTCGCCTTCCCCCTTGTTTTTGCCTATAAATAGAGGGGTACCCCCCTCTAAAGCGTATCGATCCTGGATCTGGCGAGTATCATCAACTTTGAGCGAGTTAGAGATACCAGAGCGCCACCAGGCGAGCATCGGACTTGGAGTAAGCTCGGCAGGCGAGCATCGGACTTGGAGTAAGTTCGGCCAGCTCCCTTGAGCGAGTAGCGAGTAGTGGAGATACCGCCGACGCTAGTGCTAGCGCGCGCGGTAGCGACAAGAGGCGAAGAGGCGAGCAGCGAGCTTGCGAGTAGCTGGGAGTGCGAGTACCTACTCGGGAGATAGCGCCCGGCGCTAGTGATAGCGCTCGCGCTAGCAAGTATTGGAGGAAGCGACGCGTGACGAGTACGCGAGAAGCTTGGAGTGCGAGCAGCGAGCTTGCGAGTAGCAGAGCTAACGCCCGGAGCTAGCGATACCGCCGACGGTAGCGAGGAGCGAGCTTCTATAGCGAGGAGCGAGTATTGGAGCGAGTATCACCTGCGCGGTGTGCTCCGGAGGAGAAGCGGACCTTGTCCGTGATCAAGTCTTACTTTCTATTGGCTGTTGTGATTCAAGTTGGATGCAACTTGTATTCAGCCGTGTTCAGTTGTAACTAGCTACCAAATTTAGTATTGTGAAAGCTTGTGTTCATCTTTGGTGTCCTTATTCTCCGGTTGGTTGACGTGTTCTTCCGACTACTAAATATTTCACATGGTATCAGAGGGATAGTGGGAACTAGGACGTAGCAACCAAGATGGACGGCGGAGGAGGGTATGCTAGGGGACTTGGCATTGAGCTGCTTACTCAAACCAACTACAAGAAGTGGATGTCTTGTATGGAGAGCTACCTTCTTGGAGAGGATCTCTGGGAGGTAGTTGGTGGTGGGGAGCAAGAGGAAGTAGTAGCTGCCGGTGATAATGGTCCAGCTGTGAGAGCTTGGAGGAAGACCAACGCCAAGGCGGAGTTCACCTTGAAGAGAGCCATATCACCTGACTTGTTCGACCACATCATAGGTTGCAAGTCAGCGTCTGCGATCTGGATAGCCCTCGATGGGTTATTCAACAAGAAGAATGTGGCGCGGCTACAATTCCTGGATAATGAGTTGGCGAAGTCGACTCAAGGCGAGATGGCGATATCCACCTTCTTCCTGAAGGTGAAGAACCTATGTGGGGAGATCTCGGCCTTGGATCCTGAAGAGCCAATCTCAGAGGCGAAGTTGAAGCGGCACATACTCCGAGGCTTGAGGAGGGAGTATATCCCCTTCGTTACTTCCGTGCAAGGATGGGCTACTCAGCCCTCCCTTCTGGAGCTAGAGAACCTGCTATCGTCACAGGAGAGCTTGGCGAAGCAGATGGCGGGAGTATCCATCTCAGGTGGAGATGGCGAGACCTTGTTCTCAGGAAAGAGGAGATCCTGGGACAAGAGAAAGAAGAACTCCGGAGATGGACCTTCAACGTCCTCTCAGTGAGATGGGGGGAAGTTCCTCCCTGCGCGCGATGAGAAGGGGAGAACCCTTTGCTTTGCATGTAAGAAGTATGGGCATATGGCAAAGGACTGCCGGTCTAATCTGAAGGCCGGTCATGCTGCTAACAAGGAGGGAGATCACCAGAGAGGTGGAGGAAGAGGTGGAGGTCACCAGGGCGGTGAGAGGGGGGACAATTGTTTCCCGGCAGAGATGACGGCAACGTCAGTCGATGTCTTAGCCTCCATCAACCTCGAGAACGACTGGATAGTGGATTCTGGTTGCGGGCATCATCTCACAGGAGATATGTCCAAGTTCGACTCCTTGGAAGCGTATGAAGGGACGAATGCTATCATCACTGCGGATGATACGGTGCATCCTGTGGAGCGAGAAGGGAAGGTGTCCCTTGGGAGTAGAGAGAAGCCAGTGACACTGAAGAGTGTGTATCACGTGCCTGGCATGAAGAAGAACCTCTTCTCCGTGGCGAACGCCGTGGATGCTGAATACCACGTGCTGTTTGGACCAAAGGAGGTGAAGTTTTTGAAGAACCTTTCGTCTGTCGATGCTGACGTCACGCTCACCGGGAGAAGGGTGAAGGATTTGTATGTTTTGTCTGCAAATGCCTACGTGGACAAGCTGAAGACAAACGACAGCGCTGTGATCTGGCATGAGAGGCTGGGTCATGTGGGGATGGACAAGCTGAAGATGATGGCGGCAAAGGGCCTAGTGAGTGGCCTGCCTCATCTCTCTTCCTACGGCGACGACCATGTGTGCGACGGATGCCAATATGGAAAGTCACATCGACTTCCATTTGACAAGTCGGAGACCAGGTGTAAGACACCTCTTGAGTGCGTACATGCTGATGTTATGGGGCCGTGCGCCACCCTAACTTATGGAGGCAATAAGTATGCGCTGGTTCTGGTGGATGACTACACCCGCTATACGTGGGTATACTTTCTGAGAGAGAAATCAGAAGTATTCAGCAAGTTCCTCGAGTGGAAGGAGCTTGTGGAGGGGAGGCTGAACCGCAGAGTGAAGAAGCTGAGAAACGACAATGGAGGGGAGTTTACCTCCAATGAGTTTGCTTCTTTCTGCAGGAGGTTCGGCATTCGGCGGGAGCTCTCCTGCGCTCACCCCCCGCAGCAGAATGGGGTGGCAGAGAGGAAGATCCGCCATCTGGTGGAGACTACCAGGAGTTGGCTACATGCCAAGAGCATTCCCAAGGCCTTATGGGCGGAGGGAATGGCGTGCGCTACTCATGTGATCAACAGGCTACCTCTGAGTCCTAATAGGATGGTGTCTCCACACCAGCTCATGTTCGGGGAGAAGCCCAATGTGGGTCACATGAAGGTGTTCGGTTCTACCTGCTTCGTGCACGTCCCGGACGCTCAGAGAACAAAGTTGGAGCCGAAAGCGAGGAAGTGTATCTTCATCGGCTACGATGAGCGGAAGAAGGGGTGGAAGTGCATGGATCCGCAGACCCACAAGTTCGTCGTCTCGCGCGACGTAGTGTTTGATGAACTGGTCTCATACCAGGGAGTCTCTTCAGTGGAGCTGCCAGAGAGTGGAGAAGCTAGCAGGGAAGAGGAGTGGGTCACTGAGGACCCTACTGTGGAGTTGGAGTTATCTCCAAGTGCTCCATCGCCATCTGGCTCAGGAGGAGCTTCTGGCTCAGGGGGAGCTACGAACTCAAGAAGCAGGGAGAGCACCGCTTCAGGAGGAGTTCAGAGAGGAGCTCAGAGAGGAGCTCAACCAGAGGAGTCTTGTAACACCCCAAATCTGGTAGTTCCGCGAAGTAGGCGGAGTGGTAGTGCGGCACGTGAAGCAGGCTAGAATTTTCCCTGTCTGCTCTTAGCGCACGATCAGTGGCCTCATCGCGCACGACCAGTGATCGTGTGCCAGCGATCGTGCGTTAATTCAGAAGAGAATCGAGTTCTGTCTCGGACAGTGCGCACGACCATTTCCCTCTTCGCGCACGACCAGTGATCGTGCGCCAGCGATCGTGCGCTTATTCGCAAGAATTCAGAGTTCTGTCCCGGATAGTGCGCACGACCACTGCCCTCGTCGCGCACGACCACTGACCGTGCGCCTGTGATCGTGCGCCCTGTTTATTCTGTTCCGCGATTTTGAGCGGAGAAGAAGATCGGGCCGTCCAAATCTTTTGAGATCTGATCCGATGGCCAGGATTAGATGCTGGAGGCTTTTAGGGCTTATGAGAGGAGATTAATCCTCATTATTTTGAGGTGTTTCTCTCTCCTAGGCTAGAGGAAGAAGAAGGAGGCAAGGAAGAAGAAGGAAGATCCCGCCATTGACGGAGCTCCGGAGCTCCGTTTCGCGAGCCGTTTCCAGATCCGGAGAGTGCAGCCCGGTGCGGTTCTTTCCCTCCGCGTAGAATCTCGGATCCATGGCGAAGAGGAACACGTCTAGGGTAACGATTCTTCCTCCCGAACTTTGGACTTGTATTTGTCCATTCATTTCTCTTTCTTTGCTTGCATGAGGTATCTCTTTCACCAAATGGGTGAAGTGTAGGATTTCCTCAAGTCCTTCGGGACTCCGGGTAGATTGTGTCCGTCCCCGGCATATTGCATGTAGAAAATCCGGTAGTCGTGCGGATTTAGGCATTTTGTGTGAAGCCTATTCGTGGCCGTGAGCCCGAATCGGTGATGCTTGATTTGCGACGTTGCATTTAGGTTAGACCTAGAATGCGTGCCGGAGAATGACTCCGTGAACTCACCTATAGTATTGCGGGAGTTACGTGTAGGCGTCTTGTGAAGATCCCTACGAAAGCCCCATGCTTTGAGTTTTGGATGAAGGCAAACCTTCACCACGTTATTGATGCGGAGCGTATGTACCTCCTTTGTTGAGAATTCGCGAAGCCTAGATCCTTGTGAAGGGGTTAGGTGCGTAGCGTATATTTTTGTGGAGCACTTGAAAGTGCTAAACCCTTACGGGCCGAGGTGAAGCCGTACCCGCGTCGTGCGATAGATCGCGACGATTAGAGCACGGGCAAAGCTGAACCGAACCCGTTTCCATGCAGATCGGCGAGAGGTCCCTTCCTCATGAAAGCCGTGTGATCATGGGAGAGGTCGTGGAAGGTGTCATACCTAGACCGACCAAAAGCTCTTGTTTCCCACCTAAGGATGTGACCCTTAGGGTGGAGTGTTGTGAATTCGATGTTATGTTCCTCATGCGATTGCTTAGGCGGTTGTGGGAAACCTTCGGGTGAACCCAACCAACATCATGTGCATACCTAGGTTCCCTTCTTTTTGATGCTCAACCTAGAAGATTGATTGTGCTTGAAACCTCACCTCGTGTAGTTGCACTTTCTTTAGTATAGTACTTGTGCTAGTATGGCTTACTTGCAGGGTAGAATCTCCGCCACCCCGGGAAAGGGGTGGGGTCGTTATAATTTGGTCAGCTGTGCTGACCGTTACTTTGTTTGCCACCGCTTGGTGGAATGTTCTTATGCAGGTGCAGGTGAGCCTAGCGGGAAGTAGCGGGCGTTGGCCCCTTTGCTGTGTTGGCCCTCGAAGGCCAGCCTTTTTCCTGCTTTCTCATGTTTTGCCGGCCTGCGTGCCGATGTATGTTTTGTTGGAGTTTTGTACATTGATTTGATGTAAGGCCCTAAGGCCGTAACTCTCATTTCTGGATTCATTCCAATGATAGTGGACATGTCTATTTGAATGGTTTAATTAATGCTTCCGCTTACGTTTTGTACTCTCGTTAGTTGTTACTTTTCTGGTTATCACCTTTTAACTCCTAGCTAGTGTGGTTTGTATGGCGTGGGGTCCCGGCCGGACCTGCTGTTATACTTTTTGTACTGGCAGGGTGTTACAATTTGGTATCGGACTTAAGGCGTCGATCCGTAGTTTAGCGAATTCGGGACGAATTCCTTTTAAGGGGTGGTGCGCACGGGCTGTGCATTCACCTAAAACGACAAAAACTAATAAGAATGTCCACTTAGGAATGAAAAAAACATACTTGTTTGCGGAACCTGAGCGTTCCATGATTGATGTTTGATATGTTTAGGGTCACTAAATTGTGCCTTGCATGATTATAGGTGACTAGAAGTGCTGCGGGGCGGTCTCAACCCCGTAACACCGCTGAAAGTAGTGGGTCGGCTGAGGTGCCAGCGACCACTCCTTCGGCTGAGATGATCAGAATGGTCGCAGAAGCAGTCTTCGCGATGATCAATGCTCAACCGCAAAGGCTTGCACAGCCTGCTACGCCTACTACTGATGCAGCCCCGGTAGCTGAACCTGCAGTGGAACCTGCGGTAGCACCAAGGGTTGATGCCCCTGTGCCAGTAGCTGCAGTGGAACCGGCGTTAGCACCAAGGGTGGAGCGTCAAGTTGCGCAAGTAGTTGCGGGGCGAGCGCGTGACCAACAATTAAAGCACTTCTTGAGCTTTAATCCTCCTACCTTCTCGGGATCTGAGTCCCCAACGGAGGCAGAAGACTGGTTGTCAAGAGTTAGAAGAACTCTGAGGGCGACGGCGACGGACGAAGCCATGATGGTCACCTTAGCCACCTTCCTTCTTGACGGAGAGGCTGTGCTGTGGTGGGAAGAGCAGGAACTGCACAAGTTCGGCGATAGAGACATCACTGAAATAACAATGGCTGAGTTTTCAAAGTCGTTCCTCCAGCGGTTTATCCCCTCTGCCCAACGCATTGCGTTACAAAACCAGTTCCTGAGGTTAACTCAAGGTGATCGCTCCGTTGACGATTACTTACATGAGTTTACCAGACTGAGTCGCTATGCGGGGGCATTGGTGGAGGATGAGGAGACGAAGACGAATAAATTCTATGAAGGGCTTCGGGACGAGTTGAGGCTGCTCCTTGCAGGCCCTATGACGTTTGGCTTCCAAGTGATGGTGCAAACCGCCAGATCTTTGGAGTTGGACATGAAGAGGGTACAAGCAAAGAGTGTTGTAAAGAAACCCGAGTTTCATGCGCCGGCCTCTCAGTCCAAGCCGGACTTCAGAAGGAACAAGCGGAAGTTCAAGCAGGCGGAACCAGCTTCTTCGAATGTTTCGGGAGCCACGACCGCGCGGACTCCTATTACGTGTTTCACCTGCGGGAAGGTGGGACACAAAGCTGCGGTGTGTCGAAGTGGTCCCCCAAAGGCGGCAAATCGAGCGGTGGATTATGCTCGGGCTGCGGAAAAGGGCAAAGCGGCAGAGTCTTCGGCCTCCCAACACATTCCGACTCAGCCGAGAGTCTATTCGCTTGGCCAACAAGAAGCTATACGACAAACCGATGTCGTCACAGGTACGAATTAGAAGTAAGCTTTTACAGCTATGTATATGATTCTCACTGTTGTACGACTATGTGTTATTTGTGTACAATTAGGTTTCGTCCTAATTTTCAACTATCCGGCGAGAGCTCTATTCGATACGGGTGCATCGCACTCTTTTCTGTCTGAGGACTTCGTGGTGCGAATCGGAGTGCCGTCTACCTTTGTAGAGGATAGATTGGAAGTAGTGCTACCCAATGGATCTCGAATGAGTGCGGATAGGAAGAGCCGTGTGAAGGTGCGGATCGGAAGTCAAGATTTCGACTTGGAAGCGTCGTTACTACCGTTAGCTGAATTCGATGTGATCTTCGGCATGGACTGGCTCTCGGAGCAGCGAGCATGCATAGATTGCAATACAAAGGAGATCACTCTGGGAACGAACACCGACGATGAAACCACATTCGCCGGTATGCGAGGAGCGAGCAAGACGCTGATGTCTGCTCTCCAGGTGGTTAAGGCGGTGAGAAAAGGCGCCGAGTTGTTCTTCACCTTGTTGGAGGCTTCGGAGCCAAAGCCCAGGTTGTGTGATGTCCCAGTTGTAGCGGAATACGCCGACGTGTTTCCTAACGAACTCCCTGGGGCTCCGCCTCATCGGGAGATTGATTTCTGTATCGAGTTGGTGCCAGGTGCCAAACCTGTGGCCCGCTCACCATACAGAATAGCGCCAAAGGAATTGGCAGAGTTGAAGGTCCAATTGCAAGAGCTGCTAGAGCAAGGCTACGTACGTCCAAGTTCTTCGCCTTGGAGTGCACCGGTCCTCTTTGTGAAAAAGAAGGATGGGAGCTTGCGTCTATGTATTGATTATAGAGAGCTAAACAAGTTGACCGAGAAAAACCGATATCCGATTCCTAGAATCGATGATCTTTTCGACCAACTAATGGGGTCGACGGTTTACTCCAAGCTAGACCTAAGGTCCGGCTACTACCAACTGCGAATAAGGGAATGTGACATTCCAAAGACAGCGTTCAGTACCCGCTTTGGGCACTTTGAGTTCACGGTAATGCCGTTCGGTCTATCCAACGCACCGTCGGTATTCATGGACTTGATGAATAGGACATTCCGAGAGTATTTAGATCAATTTGTGATCGTCTTCATCGACGACATTTTGGTATACTCTCAGTCGGAAGAGGAGCATGTAGGGCATCTGCACGCAGTCCTGAGCACCTTGAGGAGGAGTCAGCTATATGCCAAGTTCTCCAAGTGCGAGTTTTGGCTACCGTCAGTGGCATTCCTTGGTCATGTTGTTAGTGGCGAAGGAATTGCAGTTGATCCGTCGAAGATAGAAGCGATCCAAGCGTGGCCTTTGTTGAAAAACGTAGCGGAAGTCCGAAGTTTCTTAGGACTTGCCGGCTATTATAGGCGCTTTGTGGAAAACTTCTCGAGGATCGCACTTCCTCTCACAAAACTGACTAGAAAGGATAATAAGTTCGTTTGGTCGCCCGAGTGCGCACGAGCTTTTGAAGAGCTAAAGAACCGTCTGACCACGGCGCCCATTCTATGCTCGCCACAAGGTACGGAAGGCTACGAAATATATAGCGACGCCTCAGGAAGTGGTTTGGGTTGTGTCCTAGTGCAGTTCGGGAAGGTAATTGCCTACGGCTCCCGGCAACTGAAGGTTCACGAGAGGAATTACCCGGTCCATGATTTGGAGCTAGCGGCCGTGGTTTTTGCCCTCAAGCTTTGGAGGCACTATCTATATGGCGTGAAGATCGATATCTTTACCGACCATAAGAGCCTCAAGTACTTACTGGACCAAAGGGAGTTGAACATGCGCCAAAGGAGGTGGATGGAGTTCCTTGGGGACTACACCTTCGATATCAAATATACTCCCGGTAAAGGAAACGTAGTTGCAGACGCGTTGAGTCGTCGGGCTCCCGCGCAAGCAAATTGGATTTTGATGCACGATGAGCGTCTAATCCGTGAGCTAGAAGAAATGGAGATCATATGCATTGATAGGAGAACGTCTACTTCAGCATGCTTGAACTGGACGGAAGTTCACTACGACCTTGCCGACCGAGTTCGACAAGCATTGGAGTTGGACGAGAGCTTGAAACGATACAAAGCGGAAACCGTTGAAGGGTTAAACGCTGATTTCTCCTTCGAAGACGACCTTATGTGGAAGCAGGAAAGATTATGCATCCCAAACGTTGGTACTCTACGGGCGGAATTGATGTACGAGGCTCATCATACCAAGTACTCGATCCACCCGGGGAGCACTAAAATGTTTATGGATATGAAGAAACTGTTCTGGTGGCCGGGCATGAAGAAAGACATTGCCCTTTACGTAGCCAAGTGTCATACTTGCGCGTTGGTGAAAGCGGAATGTCAACGTCCCGGTGGGTTTCTGAAGTCCTTGCCGATTCCGGAATGGAAGTTTGATGATATTTCGATGGATTTCGTGCACGGATTGCCGAGATCGCAACATGGAAACGACGCCATATGGGTGATCGTGGACCGTTTGACAAAGGTATCACACTTCATTCCGAACCGGAAGGATGATTCCGTAGAGAAGCTAGCAAAGCTCTATGTGGATAGTATCGTGAGACTGCACGGTGTCCCTCGTAGCATCGTCAGTGATCGTGACGGGCGTTTCACATCGAAAGATTGGAGGCTTATCCATGAACTGTTGGGCACAAAATTGAAGTTCAGCACGGCCTTCCACCCGCAAACGGATGGACAGACCGAGAGAACCAACAGGACTATGGAGGATATGCTCCGAATGTGCGCTCTAGACTTTGGAAAGAGGTGGGAGGATCACCTCTATATGATCGAATTCGCCTACAATAATAGCTACCAAGCCAGCATAAAGATGGCTCCTTTCGAGGCCCTCTATGGTAAGAAGTGTCGTACGCCGTTGTCTTGGGCGGAAACGGGCGATACTAAGCTATTGAAGCGAAAGGATGTTGAAGAAGCAACGTCGACGATCCGGGCTATACGCGAAAGGCTATTGGTTGCCCAGGATAGGCAAGCAAAGTATTTCAACGCCAAGCATAGGAACTTAGAGTTCGCCGTCGGTGACCGGGTTTACTTGAAGATCAAACCGTTCAAAGGGGTATCAAGGATTCGACGTTTGAAAAAGCTCAGTCCGAGGTACCTAGGACCGTTCGATATCGTGGAGCGTGTTGGTGCTGCGGCTTATCGGCTTGCACTATCTGCAGAGCTGAGCGGTCTGCACGACGTGTTCCACATTTCAGTGTTGAGGAAGGCTGTGCAAGAGCCTACTCATATCGTTGCGGTCGGCAAAGTTCCGGTCGATAGTGGGTTGTCGACGAAAGTCAAGCCTTTACGCATCGAAGATACCGAAGTAAAGCAGCTGCGGAACAAGTCCATTCGGATGGTAAAAGTCCGGTGGGATAACTGCGGCCGAGAGGAGCTCTCTTGGGAGAGAGAGCAAGCGATGCTTGCGGAGTATCCCGAGCTTTTTCCCTCAGGTAAAGTATAACTGTAATTTATGCTATTACTGTTTCCTGGATTTCGGGACGAAATTCTTTTAAGGAGGGTGGAGTTGTAACACCCCAAATCTGGTAGTTCCGCGAAGTAGGCGGAGTGGTAGTGCGGCACGTGAAGCAGGCTAGAATTTTCCCTGTCTGCTCTTAGCGCACGATCAGTGGCCTCATCGCGCACGACCAGTGATCGTGTGCCAGCGATCGTGCGTTAATTCAGAAGAGAATCGAGTTCTGTCTCGGACAGTGCGCACGACCATTTCCCTCTTCGCGCACGACCAGTGATCGTGCGCCAGCGATCGTGCGCTTATTCGCAAGAATTCAGAGTTCTGTCCCGGATAGTGCGCACGACCACTGCCCTCGTCGCGCACGACCACTGACCGTGCGCCTGTGATCGTGCGCCCTGTTTATTCTGTTCCGCGATTTTGAGCGGAGAAGAAGATCGGGCCGTCCAAATCTTTTGAGATCTGATCCGATGGCCAGGATTAGATGCTGGAGGCTTTTAGGGCTTATGAGAGGAGATTAATCCTCATTATTTTGAGGTGTTTCTCTCTCCTAGGCTAGAGGAAGAAGAAGGAGGCAAGGAAGAAGAAGGAAGATCCCGCCATTGACGGAGCTCCGGAGCTCCGTTTTGCGAGCCGTTTCCAGATCCGGAGAGTGCAGCCCGGTGCGGTTCTTTCCCTCCGCGTAGAATCTCGGATCCATGGCGAAGAGGAACACGTCTAGGGTAACGATTCTTCCTCCCGAACTTTGGACTTGTATTTGTCCATTCATTTCTCTTTCTTTGCTTGCATGAGGTATCTCTTTCACCAAATGGGTGAAGTGTAGGATTTCCTCAAGTCCTTCGGGACTCCGGGTAGATTGTGTCCGTCCCCGGCATATTGCATGTAGAAAATCCGGTAGTCGTGCGGATTTAGGCATTTTGTGTGAAGCCTATTCGTGGCCGTGAGCCCGAATCGGTGATGCTTGATTTGCGACGTTGCATTTAGGTTAGACCTAGAATGCGTGCCGGAGAATGACTCCGTGAACTCACCTATAGTATTGCGGGAGTTACGTGTAGGCGTCTTGTGAAGATCCCTACGAAAGCCCCATGCTTTGAGTTTTGGATGAAGGCAAACCTTCACCACGTTATTGATGCGGAGCGTATGTACCTCCTTTGTTGAGAATTCGCGAAGCCTAGATCCTTGTGAAGGGGTTAGGTGCGTAGCGTATATTTTTGTGGAGCACTTGAAAGTGCTAAACCCTTACGGGCCGAGGTGAAGCCGTACCCGCGTCGTGCGATAGATCGCGACGATTAGAGCACGGGCAAAGCTGAACCGAACCCGTTTCCATGCAGATCGGCGAGAGGTCCCTTCCTCATGAAAGCCGTGTGATCATGGGAGAGGTCGTGGAAGGTGTCATACCTAGACCGACCAAAAGCTCTTGTTTCCCACCTAAGGATGTGACCCTTAGGGTGGAGTGTTGTGAATTCGATGTTATGTTCCTCATGCGATTGCTTAGGCGGTTGTGGGAAACCTTCGGGTGAACCCAACCAACATCATGTGCATACCTAGGTTCCCTTCTTTTTGATGCTCAACCTAGAAGATTGATTGTGCTTGAAACCTCACCTCGTGTAGTTGCACTTTCTTTAGTATAGTACTTGTGCTAGTATGGCTTACTTGCAGGGTAGAATCTCCGCCACCCCGGGAAAGGGGTGGGGTCGTTATAATTTGGTCAGCTGTGCTGACCGTTACTTTGTTTGCCACCGCTTGGTGGAATGTTCTTATGCAGGTGCAGGTGAGCCTAGCGGGAAGTAGCGGGCGTTGGCCCCTTTGCTGTGTTGGCCCTCGAAGGCCAGCCTTTTTCCTGCTTTCTCATGTTTTGCCGGCCTGCGTGCCGATGTATGTTTTGTTGGAGTTTTGTACATTGATTTGATGTAAGGCCCTAAGGCCGTAACTCTCATTTCTGGATTCATTCCAATGATAGTGGACATGTCTATTTGAATGGTTTAATTAATGCTTCCGCTTACGTTTTGTACTCTCGTTAGTTGTTACTTTTCTGGTTATCACCTTTTAACTCCTAGCTAGTGTGGTTTGTATGGCGTGGGGTCCCGGCCGGACCTGCTGTTATACTTTTTGTACTGGCAGGGTGTTACAAGTCTACCGGAGTGGTAGATAGTGGCCAAGCCTCGAGGAGGTCGAAGAGGACCATCGTCCCGCCTGCTCGCTATAAGGAGGGGAACTTCGTGAGTTTGGTTTCCTGCTTCTTCGCAGGACCACTCGATGAGAGGGAACCTGCCTGCTTTGAGGATGCAGATGGCATCAAGGAGTGGGACGCGGCCATGATCGAGGAGATGGAGGCCCTAGAGAAGAATGAGACATGGGACCTGGTTCCCATGGTGGAGGGCATCAAACCTGTCACCTGCAAATGGGTGTACAAGGTTAAGAAGAGAGCTGATGGAGAAGTGGAGCGGTACAAGGCGAGGCTTGTCGCTCGAGGCTTCTCTCAAACCTACGGAGAGGACTACGAGGAGACCTTTAGTCCAGTAGCGAAGATGACGTCGGTGAGGACGATCATCGCTTTGGCGGCGTGCCGAGGTTGGAAGCTATGGCAGCTGGATGTGAAGAACGCGTTCTTATACGGAGAGATCGACAAAGACATATTCATGGTGCAACCACCTGGATACGTGTCCAAGTCCCAGCCGCGTCACGTCTGCAAGCTGAAGAAGGCCCTCTATGGTCTGAAACAGGCGCCGAGAGCCTGGTATGGGAAGATTGCGGAGTACTTGCAGTTCTGCGGCTACGATGCCTCAGACTCGGACTCCAGCATGTTCGTGAAGAAGAGTGGAGGTCTTCACGTGCTGGTGCTGCTATACGTCGACGACATGATCGTGACAGGGAACAACCCTGAGGAGGTCGCGGCGCTGAGGCAGCAGCTTTCCATACGCTTCGAGATGAAGGATCTTGGTGAACTGCATCATTTCCTTGGCCTCCAAGTAGAGAAGAGAAGAGGCGGACTGGATGTTTCCCAGAGGGCGTATGCCGAGAGAATCGTCGAAAGATTCGGCATGAAGGAGGGGAAGAGCAGTTCCGTTCCTCTGGAGGCGGGGCTGAAGCTTCGGAAGGAAGAAGGGAGGATTCTTCCTGATCCGAAGATCTTTCGGGCACTGGTGGGGAGTCTTATATACTTGACTATCACAAGGCCGGACATCGCTTTTGCTGTCGGCCGAGTTAGTCGGTATATGCAGGAGCCACGGAAGCCTCATCTGGAGGCAGCCAAAGGGATACTGAAGTACGTGAAGGGCACCCTTGAGATGGGGTTGTCCTATGATGAGAAGTCTGACTTCAAGCTGCACGGGTACACGGATGCAGATTACGGAGGTGACGCTGATGATCGCAAATCGACATCAGGTTACGTGTTCTTGTGTGGAGCAGCTGCTATCTCGTGGTGTAGCAAGAAGCATGACTCTATTTCCCTTTCTACCACGGAGGCCGAGTACAAGGCGTCGTCCTTAGCAGCTCAGGAGTGTGTCTGGCTAAGGAGACTAGTGGAGGATGTGGACGAGGAGGTCAGCTGACCTACTGTGCTACGCGGGGACAATGAGAGTGCATTGAAACTGGTAACCAATCCAGTTTGTCATGCAAGAACCAAGCACATTGAGATCGAGCATCACTTCATCAGAGAGAAGGTGCTGGGTGGCTTGATCGCTGTGGAGCATGTGCGGAGTGAAGACAACCTTGCGGATATATTCACGAAGCCCCTATCTGCGGGGCCGTTCCGGAGGCTTCGCTCGTTGCTTGGTGTTGTTCCCGGAGCTCACTTCAAGGGGGAGTGTTAGATTTGAAGTGAGCTAGCGCCAGCGCTAGCTCATACTCGCCATCCCCCTTGTTTTTGCCTATAAATAGAGGGGTACCCCCCTCTAAAGCGTATCGATCATGGATCTGGCGAGTATCATCAACTTTGAGCGAGTTAGAGATACCAGAGCGCCACCAGGCGAGCATCGGAGTTGGAGTAAGTTCGGCAGGCGAGCATCGGACTTGGAGTAAGTTCGGCCAGCTCCCTTGAGCGAGTAGCGAGTAATGGAGATACCGCCGACGCTAGTGCTAGCGCGCGCGGTAGCGACAAGAGGCGAAGAGGCGAGCAGCGAGCTTGCGAGTAGCTGGGAGTGCGAGTACCTACTCGGGAGATAGCGCCTGGCGCTAGTGATAGCGCTCGCGCTAGCGAGTATTGGAGGAAGCGACGCGTGGCTAGTACGCGAGAAGCTTGGAGTGCGAGCAGCGAGCTTGCGAGTAGCAGAGCTAACGCCCGGCGCTAGCGATACCGCCGGCGGTAGCGCTGAGCGAGTATTGGAGCGAGTATCACCTGCGCGGTGTGCTCCGGAGGAGAAGCGGACCTTGTCCGTGATCAAGTCTTACTTTCTATTGGCTGTTGTGATTCAAGTTGGATGCAACTTGTATTCAGCCGTGTTCAGTTGTAACTAGCTACCAAATTTAGTATTGTGAAAGCTTGTGTTCATCTTTGGTGTCCTTATTCTCCGGTTGGTTGACGTGTTCTTCCGACTACTAAATATTTCACAAGTGTTTGAAGACCTTTTGTTGTCAACCGAAGAAAATGAACTTGAAGTTCCTCTTTCTGTCGGGCCGGGAATAAGCGAGAAAACTACCAGCCCATACGGGCGCCCATATGTGGAGCTTTTTACGCCCTCGATGGATTGCTAAATTTCTTGGTTGGGCTTCCAGAACCAAATCTAGGTCCGGGATACATGGATTTGCAACATGTCGAAAGAAATCGATTTTTTTCGTGGGCGCTTCTCTTTCTTCTTCCTCTGAAAATTGGGAGTGTAATTCTCTCTTTCGTTCTCCAGTCGTACGAGTAGAGCTTTTCTTCTTCACTGTGGTTGCTTCCATGGCATGGACTCTTATGTTGTAATCAGTTGCAGGGTTGTGGTTGGGGAAGATGAACTAACTGGGTTGAAGAGGATCAGAATGAGACACTAGAGTATTGAGAATAACACAAAAATTAAGGGCGTTGTTATTTGCAGATCAATTTCAGTTATGGGCAAATCATTGTTAACGATATGTCAAAATAAAAAAAAAACCAAAGAGATCTGTGAACCCATAAAAGTGGTCTGCCGATAACCATTTTTTCAATAGCACGGGTTGTCAATAGCCACATGTGGTCTGTCATTAAATTTTTCCAAAATTAATTAAACTTATATTACTTGTCTTTGTGCCTTGCTTGAAGCCTAAGCACCCCATTAATTAGCGTTTTAAGCGTTGCAGTGGACGGTCGCACTAGTCTGATCATGAACTGGCTGGCAAGCTGGTCCGATCAAGCTGAAGAATTGTTTCAACCAACTGCTCGAACTTGTTCAGGTTTTGGAATATGGAGTGGTTCTCAAATTTTAGCTCTACAAACTTTTTTTTTTAAAGAAAATTATTATGCACTACAAATGCTAGACTGAAAATCTACTGTATTTTTTAGTGTTTTTCAATTTTTTGAATCAAATTGACAGCTTTAGCCTTTAAGTTTGAGATAAATTTTAATGCGTCAAATATTTTTATATAATTGTCATTATTAAATAATTTAAATAATTATAATTGTATTTTTATATTTATTTGTTAGGGTCCGCGCAGGGTTTCATTTTTGAACAGGCATGTATGTCGTACACCCAACTCATCTCCGCACACAGAGCGCGGTTCATGTGCAAGGTTTCATTTTTGAGCAGGCCTGGAGGCCGTACACCCAACCCATCTTCGCACACATACCTCCTAGATAGAGAGACTTAGTGCCGGTCTCCACCCACAATTGAGTTGCAGCTCAGTTGGTGATGGAGGTCGGCGCTAAGTCCCTATATTTAGGAGGTCGCGGGTTCAAGACCCCACCTCAACAAACCGTTGCACATGGACCGCGCTCTATGTGCGGAAATAGGTTGAGGTGTACGATCTGCAAGCCTGTTAAAAAAAAACTCTACGCAAACCGTAGCATACTTCATCATCATGCTTCAAAACCATTTGAACCGGTCTCACCTTGAACATATCCTTCTTTTGGTACAATTACACATACAATATAGTTTTGTATGAAAATAGTAGACGCATTTATTAGAGATATTGTTTCTTTTCATTCAACTCATATCATATAAGTTGAACCACGTGATTTTGTCTTCTTCCATAAAAGACCATCGAATGTTTTCCAAGAAGTTACTCATTGATTACTCCCACTTGAATGCATTTAATTATTGAGTATTCCAACGTAACTCTACGACCGCTCTAAAATGTGTCTTCGATGCTTATGGCTCCGAGTTATTACTTAAGCCGGATAATTTTCAGTCAAATTCTGATATGAGATATGGCTTTGTTTGGCGGGGCGTTTTGACAGCTGCCCGCCGCTGATTTTAAATCAGCCCTGTCAAACAGCAATCGTGAAGCCCGCGGTGCAATCCGCCGCCGCCCTATATCGCGCTATTTCTGTGATTTGGAATCGTGAAAACAAGTCACGATTTTCATTCAGCCGCGGGCGCGATTCCGATTCCGCGAAGCCGAGCTCCAGCGAGAGATTGCACACATCCGCAAAGCCCTAGCGAGCACGATCGTCGATCTCTTCCCTCCTCCTCCAGGTAGCCTCGCGCGAAGCCCTACTAGAGCTGCGAGAGTTTGCTGCACATCCGCGAGCCCTATAGTTGCGAGCCCTAGCTGCGAGCCCGTCGATCTCTTCCCTCCTCGAGCGAGCACGAACCTCCTCCAAGGTAGCCTTCTTCTTCCTCCTCCCCTTCTTCTATTTCTATTTTCTTCAGGTTTTAGGGACGTGCAATCATTTCGATCTCTTCCCATCTTCTATTTTGATCTCTTCCCTCCTCCTCCAGGGAGAACGAAGCACAATCCATTTTGTATGTTCTTTTGCAGCACCTCTTCCACTTTTTGTATGTTCTATTACATTTGAGTAGCCTTCTTTAACAACAGAATAATACTCAAATTCATCACCTGAGTAAGGGTCCTACATAAACTAGAAATATCAATCTTAAATTGTCTGCATATTGCTAACATAAGAATAGGTTGGCATTCCTTCTCATCAGGTTTTACATTAAAAGTATATTGAATATGGAAAATGTTTGGAATTTATATCTACTCATATTGCTTTACAATGAGTGGGGTTTTAAAATAATAGGAGCATGTTAGAGGAGAATCAAAAACTAAACAAACTTGAATTCTATTAAATTTGTTGGATGACATTAGTATGCTTGTTTAAAAATGATTTGCACATTATCTGAACACATTGTTTGTTATTGTGTAATTATATTTTTATTTGGATTGTTTTGTATGTTTGGTCTCATAGATGGTAATATCAAAAGATGGTAGAATATCGGTCAATTGGGAGTCATCACATATTTTTTTATTCTGTGATCTCTGTATCCGAGAAATAGATTTAGGGAATAGACCAACCACTCATTTCAGTAAAGAGGGTTGGGTCAATCTGATGAAAATTTTTAAGGAGCGAACCGGTTTAGAGTACAGTCGTGCACAAATGAAAAACAAGTGAGATCAACTGAAACGTGATTGGAAATTATGACGTCAACTTAAAAGAGGCGAGACGGGGCTTGGTTGGAACCCTACTAAATGGACGATAAACGCTTCTGATGATTAGTGGAAGGAAAGAATTGAGGTTAGTTACTTTGTATATTTTTATATTTCACTTATTGAAATTAATACCTTCCATGTCTAACACTTATTTCAATTTTGTAGATGATCCCTAATGCGAAGAAATTCCCGTCTGCTGATATACCTCCAGAGCTTGAAGAGAAATTAGAGAAAATGTTCAACTTGGTTGTTGCTACAGGAGACAATGTATGGATGCCTTCGTCTGGAGAGTTGTCATCTCTCTTCTCCCAGCACGATACCTTATCAGGGGATGATGATCATACCATAGAACAAAATAATACACAAGCATTTGCAAGTGATGATATTGGCTCAGCTACACCTGGTGAAAGTTCCCAAAGTGGAGTTGCTTTGAAAAGAAAACGCAAGGGAAAGAAGCTAGATATGGGGGTTAAACAGGTTATGCTATCACATGTTGAGAAGTTATGCTCCTCTTCCGATGTTATTATGCAGCGTGTTGCAGCACCTATTGTTCCACCGAGCATATACCTACTGCGAGAGTCAATTCAGGAACTAGAGAAATATCCAGAGATCTTTGAGGACAGAGGGTTGTATCCTTTTGGTACAGTACATTTCCAAACTCCGGTGAATCGGGTCACTTTCTTGAGTATACCAGAGGATAGAAGAGTAGAAAGGCTCAAGACTCACTACATGAATTCGCTTAACTGATGTCTTTCTTCGTTGTTACTTCTATATTGAAACTTCTATGCTACTTCCGTTTATGTTACTTCTATGTTTCTTATCAGTTATGAACTTTATTAAATCATGATAATGATTTATGTTTCTTCATGCATTTGTTTAGATCTTATCAGTTATGAACTTTATTAAATCATGATAATGATTACTGTTTCATATTTTTAGGCAACTATAATGGCAACAGTGAATCATGATGATGATCTTAACATAAGTGATGATGAAGAACTAGTAGTGAATTATTGTGCAACTCGTCAACAAGAATGTGCTCACTTTGTCAACCTCGTGGCATCCACTGTATGTGTGATCAATGAGTCTGCATATTTATTTTGTGATAAAACACCTTGCATGACATCAACTCAAACCGGGCATAAATGGATACGTGAATTATTTGTCGGACATCCTGGGAGGTTTCACAACATGTTTCGAATGACAAAGGTTATTTTTTTTATTTACTAGCCTTTTTAGAACAAACTCACGGATTAAAAGGAACACAAAGAACTCAGGCTAGTGATATATTAGCAATCACATTATATATTTTGGGTCACAATGAAACATACAGGAAAGCAAGCGAACGATTCCAACATTCTACGGAGACTATAAGTCGGTTATTCATGATAGGACTTCGTGCTCTGACTAATCTGTCGATGAACATCATAGCTCCTACTGATCCTCAGTTTCGTGCAATTCCTTCACACATCAAAAATGATGGACGATATATGCCATTTTTTAAAGATTGTGTCGGAGCGATTGATGGCACACATGTTGATGCACGCATACCTGTTGAAAATCAAGTGTCGTACATTGGTCGTCACGGAAGCCCAACTCAAAATGTGATGGCAGTATGGGACTTTAATATGTGTTTTACTTACGTTGTTCCTGGTTGAGAGGGTTCTGCACATGACACCCGCATATACCATCATGCAGTAAGGGATCCGATAAGTAAATTTTCATTTCCAACTGAAGGTACATATTCTATGTTTTACATATATTTTTACATACTCTATGTAATTACTGTCTGATCTTATTCAATATTGAAAGGTAAATATTATCTTGTGGATACTGGTTATCCATTAGAAAAATGGCTTCTGAAACCTTTTCCGGAAAATAGATATTACTTGTCGGACTTTGCTCGGGGTAATCGGTCAATAGAAGGACGTAAGGAGATATTTAATAAAGCACACTTCTCGCTACGTAGTGTGATAGAAAGGAACTTTGGTGTATGGAAAAAAAAGTGAGGCATACTTAGCAAAATGCCTCCGTTTGATTTTTCAAAACAGTGTGTGGTTGTGGTTGCTACGATGACGCTTCATAACTTCATTAGAAGGCATCCATCGCGTTCAGACCCCGAGTTTGATGTATGTGATGAGAACGAAAGCTATGTTCATGCAGAGGCCTACGAGCTGCGACCATCCAAATCCGAATATCGCACCTACTAAATTTGAAGGAACAGGAGCTACTGAAATGTCAGACATCAGAGACTTTATAGCGGATCAACTGATGGAGACTCACAGGTAAAATACATTGAGGTGTTTAATATTACAAGTTATATTACTATATAATTTCACAATTGATTAATTACATTACTCTAACTATGCAGTTGACGTTCGATGTTCGAAAGAGATGGTGCATGTCCGGGGCGGATCACAATTACGAGTTTTCTTTGGGAAAAACATATTAATCAGTGTATTTTATTTATTAAGAGAATATCAGAGTGCTTAATATATACTAAGTTAATTTATTTTAATTAATTGTTATTTATTTCTAATTTAAAAAAAAAATGAAATTCAAAACGCACAGCTGTTTTGCCAAGCAGCTTAACAGCTTCTCCATTTGAAACAGCACTGCAACAGTTACTCTTCCAAACAGATTCACAGATTCTGCCACCACTCTGCAAAACAGCTGATTATTCCACCACTGCTTCCCACCAATGCTTCTCCAGTCGCTTCAGTCGCGCCAAACAGAGCCTCAATTTATCAGTACACCAATTTCAAATGCTTCTTGTTGACCGGTGATAGCCTGTGAAAGAATCTTGTCCGCTAATCGGTTTTCAACGTCTAGAAGGTGAAGTCTCGTCTAAATACAACTCTAGCAGTAAGAAATAATAATAAAAAAAATACTGAATAGCATAGAAAAATAAATTCTATATCAGATTTCTTTTGGACTTTTGTTTATTCTCAAATATTTGATAACCACAAATTCAGTAAATTTTGATATCTGCAAACAAAATTGAAATTCGACAGCGAGGCTTCAATGGTGGCAGATGTGATTGCTTACATCCGTGAACGTTATGTATTCTGCGTGCGCCCGAAGAAGCGATATCAAGTTCATCGCTCGATTGCTCGCTAACATTTGAAGAAAATGGCATATTTCTACGTCTGAAAGAGCTTTAGCGAGGAGGGGGGCCGGCCGGAGAAGCCACGATTTTGTTGATTTCTTGTGATCTTCTTATAAATTCCTCGCACTGAATAGCTCGTCGGAGATCCTAGTGGCGAGATAGCAACTTGTCAAAGTCATCCATAACCTCTGCTTTGCCATCTTCATAGTCCTCGACCACTGGTTCTAATCCTACAAAGGCCATTACCAAATCCCTCTCTGACACGCTCCCAAACTCCACTTTTGCCACCGACGATTCTCTTCTTCACACATGCGAAGATTTCGCAGCTTCTCCCCTCTCTACCCCTACAGACGCGAGCACTGCTGAGTCCTTGTACAACTCCCCCATTTGCTATCCATCTGCCCACTGAACTGCTCCAACCCCGCCATCCTCGCTGCGATCAAACACTTCAACTCGAAGATCTTCTGCAAATCAAGCGTCTTCATCTTCTTTGAAGACAAATCTGTAGACGCTTCAGCTCCTTGCTCCCACAGTTTTGCAGTGCCTTCGTTCTGCTGATTGGTTATGGGCTCTCGAATTCCTTTCTTCTCGCCGAGAAAATATGAAACATATCAGTAAAACCGGAAACGACGAGCATGCTCGAGCCTCTCCTAGTCTACACCCAGATGACGAACTAAGGAATTTCGAGAGGAAATGCGGTTTGGTTTTTAGAAAGCCTAAAAATTCAATTAAAGAAGTGTTAATAGCCATATGTATAGTGCTAATAATAGTTAGCTTTTTTTTTTCTTCTAAACTATATCTAAAAGCTAAGCATACAATCTAGCATGCTCGCCGGCGAATCTCATTGCATTTTCCCTCTATTTTAGTTTCACCGCATATTTCTTCTTCCTCCCGCTGGCCGATTTCTTCGCCTCGGGTAGGGGATTCTTCGTATCTAGCCTACGAATTCCAATTCACTTTTCTAGGTGGCACCGACGCTATTGGAAGAATCGAACGGCGACAAAATTCCGGTGGAGGAAGGAAGGCGAAGGAAAAATGGTAACATCTATGGCGTTCAAATATAATGCAGTGGCAACCTGGAGTCCCCTCCTCGACTTGAGATCACCATAAAAAAAGGGCAGTCAAGCTCTAGCAGTTTTGACGGAGGATCGGCAGCAACAAAAGGGCTCATATTCCTTCTTCAACCCAACTGATAGCAGCAAGGCTCGGTAATGGGGTTCACGGCTTGAAGGATTGTGTGCAACTGCAGGATCAGGGAACGGAAGCCGACGGCTAGAGGAGTGGCGCACGAAAGGAGACGTGTAAATGTAGGGTGTCAGGTTTCTTGTGAGTGTTGGGAGGTGGGGTGAGTATTTTTGACCTAATGGGTTTAGGCCTAAACCGCTACCCTCATACCCCAAAAGTTCTATCCACACACCCAACAATCCAAAATCAATTAAACTTCATATTTTGTAACATGTAGATTCTCCCGCAGTTTATACGGGTCCGGAGTGGGTTGAAAAAAAATTGGTTTAAAAAAACAATTAATTTATAAATTTTGTTCATAATTTTCGGCGCGTTACAATTCTCTCTCCCTAAACAAAATTCCGTCCCAGAATTTATTCTCGGCCTCAACCAGAAGGGATACCAAACTAGGAGGTCACGGATAACATTCAAATAACTTTTCAAAACTCTGGAGATCGACTTAGATTCAGACATACATGCTCAACCATTTGCTAATTTCTCCATGGTTTGAACAATGTTTTTCTTTAGCCTTGATATTTCGATCCCAATAAAATCTTGAACTAACAACTCGTCCATCATCATAACCTCAACAAATCTCACTTAGGAAATTGAATTTTCTCCATAAATAACAATCCAGCTCTAATGGTTAAACAATAACTTAAATTTCAGAATTACATTTCCCTGATTTAAGCTGTATCATGAAGTTTCTCAATGATTCAAAATGATACGTTTTGAAGCATCTACTCAACAACAACTTTCTTAATCTCCACAAGATAGTTTTTCTCAAATCTTATTAGCTTCAAAATTTTAAATCATGTATACCGTTCTTAATCTCCACAATGATTTTAAGTATCATTCCTTACTTCAATCTTCCAAAAAGGCACCAACCAATTAATGATTAATCTAATACATTTAAAACCAAAAGAACTACATCTTGATATTGTTAGAATTGAAGTGAGCTAGCGTCAGCGCTCGCGCTAGCGCCAGCGCTAGCTCATACTCGCCACCCCCCTTGTTTTGCCTATAAATAGAGGGGTACCCCCCTCTAAAGAGTATCGATTTTGGAACTGGCGAGTATCCTCAACTTAGAGCGAGTTAGAGATACCAAAGCGCCACCAGGCGAGCATCGAACTTGGAGTAAGTTCGCGAGGCGAGTTACCTACTCGCGAGATAGCGCCGGCGATAGTGGATAGCGCCTGCGTTAGCAAGAAGAGAAGGAGGAGCGAGTACCTACTCGGGAGATAACGCCCGACGCTAGTGGCTAGCGCGCGCGGTAGCGAGTAGTGGAGGAAGCGAAGCGCGGCGAGCGTGCGAGCAACGAGCTCGCGAGTTGGAGAGCTAACGCATGGCGCTAGCGATACCGCCAGCGGTAGCGAGGAGCGAGCAGCGAGTATCGGAGCGAGTATCACCTGCGCGGTGTGCTCCGGAGGAGAAGCGGACCTTGTCCGTGACCAAGTTCTTACCTACTATTGGCTGTTGTGATTCAAGTTGGATGCAACTTGTATTCAGCCTTGTTCAGTTGTAACTAGCTACCAGAGTTTTTTATTGTAAAAGCTTGTGTTCATCTTTGGTGTCCTTATTCTCCTGTTGGTTGACGTGTTCTTCCGACTTCAAAATATTTCACATGGTATCAGAGGGATAGTGGGAACAAGGACGAAGCAACCAAGATGGACGGCGGAGGAGGGTATGCTAGGGGACTTGGCATCGAGCTGCTCACCCAGACCAACTACAAGAAGTGGAAGTCTTGCATGGAGAGTTACCTGCTTGGAGAGGACCTATGGGAGGTCGTTGGAGGAGAAGAGCAGGCGGAAGTCTTTCCAATCGAAGACAATGGTCAAGCTGTGAGAGCTTGGAGGAAGACCAACGCCAAGGCGGAGTACACCTTGAAGAGAGCTATCTCACCTGACTTGTTCAACCACATGATAGGTTGCAAGTCAGCGTCTGAGATATGGATAGCCCTCGATGGGTTATTCAACAAGAAGAATGTAGCGCGGCTACAATTCCTGGAGAATGAGTTGGCAAAGTCGACTCAAGGCGAGATGGCGATATCCACCTTTTTCCTGAAGGTGAAGAACCTGTGTGGGGTGATCTCGGCCTTGGACCCTGAAGAGCCAATCTCAGAGGCGAAGTTGAAGCCACACATACTCCGAGGCTTGAGGAAGGAGTATGTCCCCTTCGTTACTTCTGTGCAAGGATGGGCAATTCAGCCCTCCCTTTTGGAGCTAGAGAACCTGCTGTCGTCACAGGAGAGCTTGGCGAAGCAGATGTCGGGAGTATCCATCTCAGGGGGAGATGGCGAGGCCTTGTTCTCAGGAAAGAGGAGATCCTGGGATAAGAGAAAGAAGAACTCCGGAGATGAACCTTCAACGTCATCTCAGGGAGATGGGAGGAAGTTCCTCCCTGCAGGCGATGAGAAGGGGAGATCCCTTTGCTTTGCCTGTAGGAAGTATGGGCACATGGCAAAGGACTGCCGGTCCAATCTGAAGACCGGTCATGTTGCTAACAAGGAGGGAGATCACCAGAGAGGTGGAGGAAGAGGTGGAGGTCACCAGGGCGGTGAGAGGGGGGACAATTGTTTCCTAACAGAGATGACGACAACGTCAGTCGATGTCTTAGCCTCCATCAACCTCGAGAACGACTGGATAGTGGATTCCGATTGCGGGCATCATCTCACAGGAGATATGTCGAAGTTCGACTCCTTGGAAGCATATGAAGGAACTGATGCTATCATCACTGCGGATGATACGGTACATCCCGTGGAGCGAGAAGGGAAGGTGTCCCTTGGGAGTAGAGAGAAGCCAGTGACACTGAAGAGTGTGTATCACGTGCCTGGCATGAAGAAGAACCTCTTCTCGGCGGCTAACGCAGTGGATGCTGGATACCACGCGCTGTTTGGACCGAAGGAGGTGAAGTTCCTGAAGAACCTATCGTCTGTCGATGCTGACGTCACGCTCACCGGGAGAAGGGTGAAGGATTTGTATGTTCTGTCTGCAAATGCCTACGTGGACAAGCTGAAGACAAACGACAGCGTTGTGATCTGACATGAGAGGCTGGGTCATGTAGTGATGGACAAGCTGAAGATGATGGTAGCAAAGGGCCTAGTGAGTAGCCTGCCTCATCTCTCTTCCTACGGCGACGGCCATGTGTGCGACGGATGCCAATATGAAAAATCACATCGACTTCCATTTGACAAGTTGGAGACCAGGTGTAAGGCACCTCTTGAGTGCGTACATGCTGACGTTATGGGGTCGTGCGCCACCCTTACTTATGGAGGCAATAAGTATGCGCTGGTTCTGGTGGATGATTATACCCGCTATACGTGGGTATACTTTCTGAGAGAGAAATCAGAAGTCTTCGACAAGTTCCAAGAGTGGAAGGAGCTTGTGGAAGGGAGGCTGAACCGCAGAGTGAAGAAGCTGAGAAGCGACAATGGAGGGGAGTTTACCTCCAATGAGTTTGCTTCTTTCTGCAGGAGGTTCGGCATTCGGCGGGAGCTCTCCTGCGCTCACACCCCTCAGCAGAATGGGGTGGCAGAGAGGAAGATCCGCCATCTGGTGGAGACTACCAGGAGTTGGCTACATGCCAAGAGCATTCCCAAGGCCTTATGGGCGGAGGGAATGACATGTGCTACCCACGTGATCAACCGGCTACCTCTGAGTCATAACAGGATGGTGTCTCTACACCAGCTCATGTTCGGGGAGAAGCCAAATGTGGGTCACATGAAAGTGTTCGGTTCTACCTGCTTCGTGCATGTCTCGGACGCTCAGAGAACCAAGTTGGAGCCGAAAGCGAGGAAGTGTATCTTCATCGGCTACGATGAGCGGAAGAAGGGGTGGAAGTGCATGGATCCGCAGACCCACAAGTTCGTCGTCTCGCACGACGTAGTGTTTGACGAACTGGTCTCATACCAGGGAGTCTCTTCAGTGGTGCTGTCGGAGAGTGGAGAAGCTAACAGGGAATAAGAGTGGGTCACTGAGGACCCTACTGTGGAGTTGGAGCTTTCTCCCAGTGCTCCATCGCCATCTGGCTCAGGAGGAGCATCTGGCTCAGGAGAAGCATCTGGCTCGGGAGGAGCTTCTGGCTCAGGGGGAGCTACGAACTTAAGAAGCAGGGAGAGCACTGCTTCAAGAGGAGTTCAGAGAGGAGCTCAAGCAGAGGAGTCTACCGGAGTGGTAGAGAGTGGCCAAGCCTTGAGGAGGTCGAAGAGGACGATCGTCCCGCCTGCTCGCTATAAGGAGGGGAACTTCGTGAGTTTGGTCTCCTGCTTCTTCGCAGGACCACTCGATGAGAGGGAACCTGTCTGCTTTGAGGATGCAGCTAGCATCAAGGAGTGGGACGCGGCGATGATCGAGGAGATGGAGGCCCTAGAGAAGAATGAGACATGGGACCTGGTTCCCATGGTGGAGGACATCAAACCTGTCACCTGTAAATGGGTGTACAAGGTTAAGAAGAGAGCGGATGGAGAAGTGGAGCGGTACAAGGCGAGGCTTGTCGCTCGGGGCTTCTCGCAAACCTACGGAGAGGACTACGTGGAGACATTTAGTCCTGTCGCAAAGATGACGTCGGTGAGGACGATCATCGCTCTGGCGGCGTGCCGAGGTTGGAAGCTGTGGCAGCTTGATGTGAAGAACGCATTCCTATACAGAGAGATAGACAAGGACATATTCATGGTGCAACCACCTGGATACGTGTCCAAGTCTCAGCCACGTAATGTCTGCAAGCTGAAGAAGGCCCTCTACGAGTTGAAACAAACGCAGAGAGCCTGGTATGGAAATATTGCGGAGTACTTGCAGTTATGCGGCTACGATGCCTCAGACTCAGACACCAGCATGTTCATGAAGAAGAGTGGAGGTCTTCACGTGCCGGTGCTGCTATACGTCGACGACATGATCGTGACAGGGAACAACCCTGAGGAGGTCGCGACGCTGAGACAGCAGCTTTCCATACGATTCGAGATGAAGGATCTTGGTGAACTGCACCATTTCCTTGGCCTCCAAGTTGAGAAAAGAAGAGGCGGGTTGTATGTTTCCCAGAGGGCATATGCCGAGAGGATCATCGAAAGATTCGGCATGAAAGAGGTGTAGAGCAGCTCCGTTCCTCTGGAGGCTGGGCTGAAGCTTCGGAAGGAAGAAGGGAGGATTCTTCCTGATCCGAAGATCTTTCGGGCACTGATGGGGAGTCTTATCTACCTGACTATCACGAGGCCGGACATCGCCTTTGCTGTCGGCCGAGTTAGTCGGTATATGCAGGAGCCACGGAAGCCTCATCTGGAGGCAGCCAAAAGGATACTGAAGTACGTGAAGGGAACCCTTGAGATGGGGTTGTCCTATGAAGAGAAGTCTGATTTCAAGCTGCATGGGTACACAGATGCAGACTACGGAGGTGACGCTGATGATCGCAAGTCGACATCATGTTACATGTTCTTGTGTGGAGCAGTTGCTATCTCGTGGTGTAGCAAGAAGCAGGACTCTATTTCCCTTTCTACCACGGAAGCCGAGTACAAGACGTCGTCCTTAACAGCTCAGGAGTGTGTCTGGCTAAGGAGACTAGTGGAGGATGTGGACGAGGAGGTCCGCAGACCTACTGTGCTACGCGGGGACAATGTGTAAGACCCCCCCCTCCCCAAACTGAACCTGGTTCAGGGAGGGGGGATCTTACTGCCCAAGGATGACCACTTAGCGCTTTCCGGGTGGCAACGTCCCACCCTTTTCAAGCACCGAGCGGTCTCCTTATCTGGCACAAGAATCATAACATCACATCAAAATGCATAGCGGAAGCAATCGAAAGACAGAAAAACATGCACATAGCTTATATTCACATATTGGAACAGGGTCGAAGCCTAATGTTTACGACTACTGCCTCGGGGGCTACATCGACGAAACAAAAGATCCTAGTCTAGTCCTATAATCTAGGACTCACGTCGCGGAAGATAGGGGGCGAGGTTGGGGTAATCGAACGGGCCATCTCCAAGGCTGGTATATCATCCTGTGGTGCGGGGGATCCTCGCTGTCCCATCTCCTGTGATTGGTTATAAGAAATAACTGTTAGTCACAGAGCTAAGTAGAAAATACATCCCCTCCCCGGATCCATATCCAGGGGGCGGCTAAAGGACAGAAATAAAATAGTCGAGGCAAGGAAGAGGGTTAGCAGCAGATAAACATATATATATCTATATATATATATATAGGGCCTTCCGCCCTAATATCCGTAATCGCGTCGTATGGTAAATACGCAACACTATTTCGCGCATACACACACCCAGGTATTCAAACCTGTACGCACACAAAAAGACCCTGTGTCGACACAGTTTAGACCGCTTTACTTCAAGCAGGGGAGCTAACCCCGCGGGCCTCACCGATGTGGCCGTCGGTGACAGTGGCCAGTCTTGCCACTTCTGAATGTAGTCGTACCGTATCACTCAGGCCCTCCTGTATGTAACAGTCCTGGCCCAGCCTGACCCGGGCCCCTGGCACCAGAACTGCCGGCACCTGAAGGGTCTAGCCTGACCCGGGCCCCTAGCCCCCTTCAGGTTAAGCCTGACCCCAACAACTGGTCAACAACAAGCCTGCAGGCCGTACACCCCAACCCCTCTCTGGCCCACCACAGGGCACAGTAGGTTGTTGGAGACCGTAGTCCCCCTTTGATGAGAATTGAGCCAGTTAAGCGGCAGCGCGTGGACTTCCCAGGAGGTCACCCATCCCAGAATTGCTCCAGCACGAGCACGCTTAACTATGGAGTACTTTCACTTCTCATCACCAATTGAGCTGTTAAGCGTGCTGGTGGTGGCGGTGGCTGGTCAGAGAGGTGGACGGGTGGCCGGGATTTCGTGCTTCAGGCGGCTCCAGGTCGGGCAGATCTGGGCCGTAGGCTCGAGGAAGACGACGACGCAGGGCGGCTCGATCTGCGTCAAGATGCGTGCGTGATCAGCGCCATGTGCTTTATTCTAATTTAATTGATGTGGTGTGCCTTTAGCCAGATTCTGGGCTCATGTTGTAACTCGATTTTAAGGCCTTTAGAGGCCATAACTCAAAAAGTCATAAGAGATAACTTTTGAAGATGGTTGAGTCTACTTTATGATGGGGCTTTTGGGTCCAAAGGGTCTCTAATAGGGTTTGGAACATGAGGGGTAAGTCAATTTGGCCTCTTGGGGGTCAATTGCCCCTCAATTGGTTGGTTTGGTTCAGACTTACTTAAGGTGATTTTGGGCTAATCCTAAGGAATTGAGCCTCACCAAGGGGGTGATCACCCCATTACTCCTTCCTTAAGGTTTAGGGAACTAAGGGTGGTCTCATTTCGGGAACCTTGGTGTCCAACTGGCCCTCTATAGCAGCTTAGGTCCCATTTGATTGGGACTTTAGGTGTGCACATAGCAAAATTCTCATCCTAAGGGGTCCTCAAGGCCCCTCATCCCACCCCTTGAGCTCCCAATCTCACACTAGGGGTCTAGTAGGATTGGGGATGTTACACTGTACAACTTGGTGTACCAACTGAATGTGAGCGACATCCGGCGAACCGATTTGTAGGCCGACCAGCGGAGGTAAAACTGCAGGTTCGGAGTGGTGATAACTCGCTGTGCACATCTCCCTGTCGCCATGAGTCGTCAACCCACCCGCACTGGTATGAACGGTCTGCGAGCGTGACCAACCCGCCACTTCCAAACAATCTTCACCCGCTTAATAATAAAACAAGCGCTTAATGTACGTGGCAGATTACTCGACCGGTCCCACAACCTCTGACCGGGAGGCTTAGCGGTATGAGGGCTCCTTGCTTGGGGCTAACCTGGGAGGAGGGACTCGACTCCGGGTTCTCCCCAACTAAGGCCTCGCAGAAGGGAGGATAAGCACCGCATTATAGCCACGACAGCGCTGCATTTAGCAAGTAAATTAGGCCGGAAGCAGGGGGCCATAATACTAAGCAGAGAAGTGGGCCGAAAGCAGAGGCCATAATAGTAAGCAGAAAAGTAGGCTGAAAGCAGATTCCATAATGATAAGCAGAAAAGTAGGCCGAAAGCAGAGGCCATAATAGTAAGCAGAAAAGTAGGCCGAAAGCAGAGGCCATAATAGTAAGCAGAAAAGTAGGCCAAAAGCAGAGACCATAATGATAAGCAGAAAAGTAGGTCGAAAATAGATGCCATAATGACAGGACCAGTGCGAGACTGGATTTAAATGAAAGTACAGAATGTAAACGCGGGGGACCAGTGCGAGACTGGATTTAAAGGAAAGTACTGAATGTAAATGCGGGGGACCAGTGCGAGACTGGATTTAAATTAAAGTACAGAAAGCAGTAAGCATATAAAAAGGGTTAGTAGTCCAATCACTCCATAAGAGGAGGCTTCATTCGTCGACTCCGTCCGTAGGAGGAGATCCTGCTCTTCTCCCCGTTCATAGGGGTTCTACTCCATTTCTGGAGTTTATTTACGTTTCATATGGTTTCTGCACTTATTCTTTTGTCGCGAGTTCGTTCCTTTATTATTGTCGTGGCGGTATCGAGTTCCAGCGCCGCGCTGCGATTTCATTCCGATTTTGCGTTGATATTCCGAACTTAGTCGATTCCTTAGATCGATGTGCGTAATCTTTATTAAGCGTTTAAAAATATGCGTCGAGGGGACGCCGATTCATTTTGATGAATTTCGCTCTTTTTCGGGCGTTTATTTTCGCTTGTAAAAGCATTTAAAGGACCAGATGAAGAGCTTATCATTTGAGATTTTGATAGTAGGTATAAGATGCCCTAACTGGGGCTTATGAATTTTTGGTGATTTTTCCCCACTCATTTGGGCTCTAATTTCCTTAAAATAAACTTTATAATTAGGTTTAAAAATACTAAAATGACTCCTAAAATTCCCCAAAAATTACTGGAGGTGCCCCTCAGAGTGGGGCACATTTTTCATTTAGAAATATTTTTCTGAAACGGCCCCATTTTTCCTTAGAAAAATGTGGAAGGGCAGGGGGTTTTGGGGGTGCGGATAGGGGCAGGGAAGAGGCGCAGGGGTTTTGCACCCTGCGCCCTCCCGCGGCCCCCACAGCGGATCTGCGGCGGATCCGCTGTGGGGGGCACATATGCTGAGGCGGGGGGGGGGGGGGGGGGGGGGGGGGGCGGGAAATAAGGTGCGGGAGGCCGCCCGATCTCTTGGGGGAGATCGGACGGCTCCCGCCATCCCCGCCAGAAGGTGGCCCTAGCTGCCGCCGGGCAGCGGTCAGAGGGCCGGCGCCGCCCCCGGTCGGTGCGCTGGGGGCCGGCGACTCATCCGGTGGTGGTCCGGCGGCCTGGTGCCGCCGGCCACCGCCGGGGGAGGGAGAATAAGGAGGCAGGAGGCGGGGGCGCGACCTGCATGGGCCATGCAGGCCCGCTATGCCGCCACCTCCGCTGGGAGGGCACCAGTGCCGCCACACGGTCGGTGCGCCGGGGTCGGCGGCCATTCCGGTGGTGGTCCGGCGGCCTGGCGCCGCCGGACCCCACCGGGAACTTGAGCAGGAGGGGAGGGGGAGGTGCGGCGCAGCCTGTATGGGTCATGCAGCTCGCCGCGCCGCCGTCTCCTCGGGGAGTGACCTCCCTGCCGCCCCTGGTCGGGGCGCCAGGGAGGGGGCAGACCTCCGGCGGGGGTCCGGCAGCCTGGCGCCGCCGCCCGCCGCCGGGGGAGGGGTTTTAACCCCTACAGGAAAAGGAAGAGGGGGAGGCCACGGGTGCCGTCGGGGCTGCGTCCTTCGGCGGCCCGACCACCTCCCCTGCGCCGGCGTCGAGGCCTCTGGGAGGGGACCTACCTCCCCCAGCGCCACCACCAGCGCTGGGGGAGAGGGCTTCCACGACCAGCTTCCTCCCCGAGCCTTGCAAGGCTCGGGGCGGCGGTCGGCGGCGCTCCGGCGACGGGGAGAGGGCTGGCCTCCTCCGGGAGATAGGAAGGAGGAGGGGGAGGTTCTACCTGGGGATAGGGGGAGACCTCCCCCCCCCCCCCTCTCCTTCTTTTCCCCACGTGGGGATAAGGGAGAATGAGTGGGGGGAGGGGGGAAGATATTTTCTCCCCCTCCCCTCCCTTCTCTCTCTCCTGCCCACTTTGCCCCAATAGGGTCTGCCTATTCACGGGCAGCCCCCTCCTTTGGGGGAGGGGCTTCTCTCTCCTCCCCCCCCCCCTTTTCTTTTTATTTTCCAATAATTTCCAGCTGGGGGGGGGGGGGGGTGGGAGTTTGACCGAGGTCAACCTAGGACGGGGTCTTCCATGGTCCTGGGGTCCATTATGATTTGTCGGGGCTGATGCCGGGTTCGTGCGCTTTATATTTCGTGTGTTGCACTGAGGTGATCTACATAGCCATAAAATGGCATACTCTCCATACGACTTTGAATCGAGGTCCAACGAATTCCGTTGCGCTCGTATTATTCATACGAGTTTAACAAAACTGACAGAAGTCAATTCGGGGTTCGTACGGTCACTATTCATAATAATGAGGTAGTGGCGCGCTATGACACCCGAAATAGTCGTTTTCTCCAAACGACCTCGGATCTAAGTGCGACGAATTCCGTTGCGCTCGTATTGTTCATACGAGTCTAACGGAATTGACAAAAGTCAATTCGGGGTTCGTACTGGCACTATTCATAATAATGAGGTAGTGACGTGCTACGACACCCGAAATAGTCGTTTTCTCCAAACGACCTTGGATCGAAGTGCAACGAATTCCTTTGCGCTCGTATTGTTCATACGAGTCTAACGGAACTGACAGAAATCAATTCGGGGCTCGTACGGTCACTATTCATAATAATGAGGTAGTGACGCGCTACGACACCCGAAATAGTCGTTTTCTCCAAACGACCTTGGATCGAAGTGCAACGAATTCCGTTGCGCTCGTATCGTTCATACGAGTCTAATGGAACTGACAGAAGTCAATTCGGGGCTCGTACGGTCACTATTCATAATAATGAGGTAGTGGCGCGCTACGACACCCAAAATAGTCGTTTTCTCCAAACGGCCTCGGATCGAAGTGCAACGAATTCCGTTGCGCTTGTATCGTTCATACGAGTCTAATGGAACTGATAGAAGTCAAATCGGGGTTCATTTGTTCACTATACCCCAACGACTTAGTTGCGGCGCGCAACGCCACTTAAAATGGTAGTTTTCTATTGCTCGGGCCTACTTTTATTGGGCTCACTAGGGTCTAGTGGCCCAATAAAAGTCGGGATGTTACAATCCAATAAAAATAAAGAGATTTTCGTCCCCAAAAATTGGCTAAAGTAGGGGGTTTAAAGGATATACCTGGGGAAAGAGTGCCGGGTATTTTTCTCGAACGAGCGTCTCTGGTTCCCAAGTAAACTCTTCGCGTCCACAGTTTGACCACAAGATCTTGACCATCGTGATGGTTTTGTTCCGCAGTTCTTTGATCTTGGAGTCCACTATCTTCATTGGTTCGAGTTGGACGGATCGGTCGGATTGTACTGTTGTTGGTGGTGTGGGTAGATGCTGCTCCGGTTGGCGTAGAACACGTCTTAGCGAGGAGACGTGAAATACGTCGTGAAGGCTTCCCAGTTCAGCTGGCAGGGCTAACCTATAAGCCACCGGGCCAACTCTTTCTATGACTTGATATGGGCCCAGATAGCGTGGATCCAGCTTTTTCTGCCTCTTTATTCGAGATATCCCGTGCATCGGTTTAATTTTTAAGAAAACCATGTCCCCCACGTTGAATTCCACCATCCGATGACGTGCATCATAATATTTGGCTTGACGACTCTGTGCCTCCAGCATACGTTCTTGAATCAACCTTATAGCTGCCGTGGTATCATCTATATATGTGACTCCTAAAGCTTCGGGGTCCTCGTCCTGTGCCCATGATAGTGGTGTTCGACAACGTCGTCCGTAAAGGGCTTCGTAAGGTGCCATTTTGATGCTCGCCTGGAAGCTGTTATTGTATGAGAACTCCACTAAGGGCAGTAACTGCTCCCAAGGCTCATTGTGTTCCACTATGCATAATCGGAGGAGGTCTTCCATTGTCCGGTTCGTCCTTTCTGTTTGCCCGTCGGTCTGGGGATGGAAGGCGGTACTAAAAGCTAATCTGGTTCCCAGATAAGCCTGCACTCGCCTCCATTCTTTTGACGTGAATCGTCCATCGCGGTCAGACATGATTGACTTGGGTACCCCGTGAAATCGGACCACTTGCTCTATAAATAGCCGGGCTAATATGTCGACACCGTCGCCTTGTCTGTTCGGGATAAAACGAGCCACTTTGGTGAGGCGATCTACTACGACCCATATTGAGTTGTTCCCTGCACGAGATCGAGATAGGCCATGGACGAAGTCCATGGAGATATCCTCGAATTTCCATTCTGGTATTGGCAGGGGTTATAGCAAACCTCCCGGGCTACGACATTCTGCCTTGACCATTTGGCAGGTCTGGCAGTGCGCTACATATTCGGTGACGTCCTTCTTCATTCCTGGCCAGTACAGTGTCCTTCGCAGATCCGTGTACATCTTTACTACCCCCGGGTGTATGGAGTACCTCGTTTGGTGTGCTTCACGGAGGATTTCTTCCCGGATTCCCTCTGCAGCGGGAATGAATATGCGGTGCCTGTACTGCAGGATGACATCATACAAGTTGTAGTCTTCTTGCGCACTGTGTTGCAAGGCTTGAATGATCGGGGCTGCTTCTACGTCGATCTTCTGGGCTTCTCGTATTCTATCCCTGATGTCACACTGTATCTCCATCCAATAGAGGTGGGCCTGGTATTCCATCGGGTTCCTGCGGGTAACGAGGATGATATCCAAGTCTGCCAAGGACTTGATCAACTCCTCTGGTATCATCTCCAGCCAGCTGCTGGCCATCGAAGTTTGCCTACTTAAAGCATCTGCAACCTTATTGGCCTTGCCGGGATGATATTGGAGAGCGAAGTCGTAATCGCATAAGAACTCCAGCCATCGGCGCTGTCGAAGATTTAGCTCCTTCTGGGTGAAGATGTATTTGAGGCTTTTATGATCAGAGAAGATCTCGCATCGCACTCCGTAGAGGTAGTGCCTCCAAACTTTTAATGCGAAAACTACCTCACCCAGTTCTAGATCATGGGTGTCGTAGTTTAGTTCGTGAGGCTTCAGCTGCCGGGAGGCGTATGCGATTACTTTGCCGTGTTGCATCAGTACGGCTCCCAATCCCTTCAGTGATGCGTCGGCGTAAATCTGGAAGCCCTCTGTACCTGAGGGAAGTGTCAGAATCGGGGCTGATATCAGTCGGCTTTTTAGCTCTATGAACGCTGCTTCGCATTCAGGAGACCACTGGAACGTCACGTCCTTTTTGGTTAGGGAGGTAAGCGGTAATGCAATCTTAGAGAATCCTTCCACAAACTTTCGGTAGTAATCGGCGAGGCCAAGGAAACTCCTGATGTCTGCTGCTGACTTAAGTGGCGGCCAGTCTCGTACCGCTCGTACCTTAGCTTGGTCCGCTGCTCCTCCGTTCTTGTTAACTGTGTGTCCAAGGAAGCCGACTTCTTCCATCCAGAACTCACATTTGCTGAACTTCGCGAAGAGCGAGTGCTCCCTCAGCTTGAGCAGTACCATTTGGAGATGTCGGGAATGATCTGCTTTGCTCTTCGAGTAGATGAGTATGTCATCTATAAAGATTATCACGAAGTGATCTAGGAAGGGTTTAAACTCCGTATTCATTAAAGCCATGAAGGCGGAGGGAGCATTGGTCAACCCAAACGGCATCACCATAAATTCGTAAAGTCCATAGCGGGAGCTGAAAGCGGTCTTGGGAATATCTTCTTCTCGTACTCTGAGTTGATAATAGCCGGATCTTAAATCCATCTTGGAAAAGACGGATGGGCCTTGTAATTGATCGAACAGTTCATCTATTCGGGGCAGAGGATAAGTATTCCGGACAGTGAGCTTATTCAGTTCCCTGTAGTCCACACAGAGACGCAGGGATCCATCTTTCTTTTTCACGAACAGCACTGGGGCTCCCCAGGGCGAGGTACTTGGGCGAACGAAACCGGCGTCAACTAGCTCTTGTAGTTGAATTTTGAGCTCGGCTAGCTCTCGCGGGGACATTCGGTATGGAGCTCGGGATACGGGTCGAGCTTCATGTGTAAGTTCAATTTGGAAGTCCACCTCCCGTTGCGGGGGCAACCCGGGGAGGGATTCCGGAAAGATGTCTGGGAAGTCCCAAATTATGGGTACTCTAAAGAGCACATGTGTCTTGTCCTCCATCTCGAAGTAAATTAGGTATACCTCGTCCTTCCGTCGGACTGCCTTCACTGTCTGTGCGGATGTTAAAATAATGCGAGTGACAGATGGTATACCTGCTAGTGTGATAATTTGCCCATTCGGATTTTGGAGGCGGATTTCTCGAGTCGAACAATCAATTTGGGCACTGTGCTCGGTCAACCAATCCATCCCTAGAATAATGTCGAATCCGGTTATCGCCAAAACGGTCGCGTTGACTTTGAATTCCATTCCTCCTAGCATTGCTTGGAAGGAACACTTTTCTGTGTACGTCATATCTGATCCATCCGGGACTCGTATTCGTATTGACATCCCGGATGATCGTACAGTATTTCCCTTGTCAGTGATGAAGTTCTGTGCGACGAATGAATGTGTGGCACCGGTATCGAATAGCGTTTTAGCGGGATGACCTTCTACCAAAAGTAGACCTGATAACATGTATATACTATGATCATAAGTTTTTACAGATATACCGGAATAGGGACCATACATGCTATACAAACAAAAGATCACATCATATATATATAACTATCACATCTCCCTAGGATATCGTAACTACTAAAAGTAGATACCTATCACTACGTCTGGAGTAGGACCGTGCTGGAGATCTAAGGCGTACGCCTCGAGGGGTGCTGCTCTGCCCTGCCTGGCCTGGCCTCTCCTGCCTGCAGGCTGTCCTCTGCGCCCACCTCGTCCTCGTCCTCTCTCCGCGACTCCATGCACTGCTCCTAGGCCGGGCCTACCTACCGCCTGTGGGCAAAAGGCTCGTATGTGCCCGGGCTGCTGGCACAGGTAGCAGTTCCCTGCGAAGGGAACATCTCGTCGTGCGACTGGGGCTGGTGGTGCTGGGGCTGGAGGTGCTGGTCGGGGCTGAGGTGTTGGTCGGGGCTGAGGTGCCTGTCTATATGGCTGGTGACGCTGACGCTGTCTCCTGGCCTGATCCTGTCTACGTGGGCCTACTTCTCTCTCCCGGCCCTGAGTCCGGGGAACACCCACGTATCCCCTCCGCTGCTGGGCCACCATCCGCTGATCCATCTCTAGAGCGGTGGCATGTGAGGCGATCGTGTGGAAGGATGCCTGGGAAATCATGATCAGGGCCTGACGGAGATCGTCTCGTAATCCCCGATAAAATCTGGGCGCCCTGTCCTTATCCGTACCTGCTAAGGTCCCGGCGAAGCGGGCCAGGTGGATAAACTCTCTCTGGTAGTCTGGAACCGTCCTATCTCCCTGCCGGATCTGCAGGAACCGCTCCTGGAGTGCCATCCGGTCCGCATCCGAAATGAAGTGCTCTAAAAGGCCTCTGAGAACTCCCCCCAGAGGATCGTGCTGAGTGGTCGCCCTCTGAAGGTAGAGCGGCTGGCGGCCCTCCACCAATCTCGAGCATAGACCTCTAGCATGGTCACCATCAAGGACACTACGGCTATGGCGGGGCACATCATACCGACTAAGAGTTCCTTTACCCTCTCCACCCACTCTTCGGCCTGAATGGCTGACTCGGTACCTCGGAAGCTGGGGGGCCTTAGCCCACGGAATGTCGTCAGAAGATCGGTGGGTACGGTGGCCTGCTGGGGTGGCCGTAGGGTGGCTGTCTGGAAAGCGGCTAACAATGCTATCAGGGTCCGTCCTAGCTCTGTATCCCCAAACGGAACTGCAGCTGGAGTGGCCGAGGCTGGTGGTGGAGTGGTAGGGTGGTACTGATCCCTGGAGGAGGATCTGCCGTTACTCGACTCCGGTATCTGGAGAAGTAACAAAACGAACATCAGTACTTGCAAAAATAAGGGAATTTTGCAGGACTGAAACGAAAAGAAAGCGGAAAGCGTGCGGGTATACTACCGTGCAGTCTCGAATCCTTAACCTTAAACCTAAAGGGTCTACCAGGCTTCCGCTGCGTGGTTCGTCTTGAACCAAGAAACGGAACCGAGAACGGGAGGATCGAAAGACTGCCCCATGTGGTTGGATCGTGGTAGCTCTGATCCATTTGTAAGACCCCCCTCCCCAAACTGAACCTGGTTCAGGGAGGGGGGATCTTACTGCCCAAGGATGACCACTTAGCGCTTTCCGGGTGGCAACGTCCCACCCTTTTCAAGCACCGAGCGGTCTCCTTGTCAGGCACAAGAATCATAACATCACATCAAAACGCATAGCGGAAGCAATCGAAAGACAGAAAAACAAGCACACAGCTTATATTCACATATTGGAACAGGGCCGAAGCCTAATGTTTACGACTACTGCCTCGGGGGCTACATCGACGAAACAAAAGATCCTAGTCTAGTCCTATAATCTAGGACTCACGTCGCGGAAGATAGGGGCGAGGCTGGGGTAATCGAACGGGCCATCTCCAAGGCTGGTATATCATCCTGTGGTGCGGGGGCTCCTCGCTGTCCCATCTCCTGTGATTGGTTATAAGAAATAACCGTTATTCACAGAGCTAAGTAGAAAATACATCCCCTCCCTGGATCCATATCCAAGGGGCGACTAAAGAACAGAAATAAAATAGCCGAAGCAAGGAAGAGGGTTAGCAGCAGGTAAACATATATATATATATCTACATATATATATAGATAGGGCCTTCCGCCCTAATATCCGTAATCATGTCGTGTGGTAAATACGCAACACTATTTCGCGCATACACACACCCAGGTATTCAAACCTGTATGCACACAAAAAGACCATGTGTCGACACAGTTTAGACCGCTTTACTTCAAGCAGGGGAGCTAACCCCGCGGGCCTCACCGATGTGGCCGTCGGTGACAGTGGTCAGTCTTGCCACTTCTGAATGTAGTCGTATCGCATCACTCAGGCCCTCCTGTACAACTTGGTGTACCAACTGGATGTGAGCGACATCCGGCGAACCGATTTGTAGGCCGACCAGCGGAGGTAAAACTGCAGGTTCGGAGTGGTGATAACCCACTGTGCACATCTCCCTGTCGCCATGAGTCATCAACCCACCCGCACCGGTACGAACGGTCTGCGAGCGTGACCAACCCGCCACTTCCAACCAATCTTCACCCGCTTAATAATTAAACAAGCGCTTAAAGTATGTGGCAGATTATTCGACTGGTCCCACAACCTCTGACCGAGAGACTTAGCGGGATGAGGGCTCCTTGCTTGGGGCTAACCTGGGAGGAGGGACTCGACTCCGGGTTCTCCCCAACTAAGGCCTCATAGAAGGGAGGATAAGCACCGCATTATATCCACGACAGCGCTGCATTTAGCAAGTAAATTAGGCCGGAAGCAGGGGGTCATAATACTAAGCAGAAAAGTAGGCCGAAAGCAGAGGCCATAATAGTAAGCAGAAAAGTAGGCCGAAAGCAGAGGCCATAATGATAAGCAGAAAAGTAGGCCAAAAGCAGAAGCCATAATAGTAAGCAGAAAAGTAGGCCGAAAGCAGAAGCCATAATAGTAAGCAGAAAAGTAGGCCGAAAGCAGAGGCCATAATGATAAGCAGAAAAGTAGGCCGAAAGCAGAGGCCGTAATGACAGGACCAGTGCGAGACTGGATTTAAATGAAAGTACAGAATGTAAACGCGGGGGACCAGTGCGAGACTGGATTTAAAGGAAAGTACTGAATGTAAATGCGGGGGACCAGTGTGAGACTGGATTTAAACGAAAGTACAGAAAGCAGTAAGCATATAAAAAGGGTTAGTAGTCCAATCACTCCATAAGAGGAGGCTTCATTCGTCGACTCCGTCCGTAGGAGGAGATCCTGCTCTTCTCCCCGTTCATAGGGGTTCTACTCCATTTCTGGAGTTTATTTACGTTTCATAAGGTTTCTGCACTTATTCTTTTGTCGCGAGTTCGTTCCTTTATTATTGCCGCGGCGGTATCGAGTTCCAGCGCCGCGCCGCGATTTCATTCCGATTTTGCTTTGATATTCCGAACTTAGTCGATTCCTTAGATCGATACGCGTAATCTTTATTAAGCGTTTAAAAATATGCGTCGAGGGGACGCCGATTCATTTTGATGAATTTCGTTCTTTTTCGGGCGTTTATTTTCGCTTGTAAAAGCATTTAAGACACCAGATGAAGAGCTTATCATTTGAGATTTTGATAGTAGGTATAAGATGCCCTAACTAGGGCTTATGAATTTTTGGTGATTTTTCCCCACTCATTTGAGCTCTAATTTCCTTAAAATAACTTTATAATTAGGTTTAAAAATAGTAAAATAACTCCTAAAATTCCCCAAAAATTACTGGAGGTGCCCCTCAGAGTGGGGCACATTTTTCATTTAGAAACATTTTTCTGAAATGGCCCCATTTTTCCTTAGAAAAATGTGGAAGGGCAGGGGGTTTTTGGGGTGCGGATAGGGGCAGGGAAGAGGCGCAGGGGTTTTGCACCCTGCGCCCTCCCGCGGCCCCCACAGCGGATCTGCGACGGATCCGCTGTGGGGGGCACATATGCTGAGGCGGGGGGGGGGGGGGGGGGGAAATAAGGTGCGGGAGGCCGCCCGATCTCCTGGGGGAGATCGGACGGCTCCCGCCATCCCCACCAGAAGGCGGCCCCAGCTGCCGCCGGGCAGCGGTCGGAGGGGTCGGCGCCGCCCCCGGTCGGTGCGCTGGGGGCCGGCGACTCCTCCGGTGGTGGTTCGGCGGCCTGGTGCCGCCGGCCACCGCCGGGGGAGGGCGAATAAGGAGGCGGGAGGCGGGGGCGCGGCCTGCATGGGCCATGTAGGCCCGCTGCGCCGCCGCCTCCGCTGGGAGGGCACCAGTGCCGCCACCCGGTCGGTGCGTCGGGGGTCGGCGGCCACTCCGGTGGTGGTCCGGCGGCCTGGCGCCGCTGGACCCCACCGGGAACTTGAGCAGGAGGGGAGGGGGAGGCGCGGCGCAGCCTGTATGGGCCATGCAGCTGGCCGCGCCGCCGTCTCCTCGGGGAGGGACCTCCCTGCCGCCCCTGGTCGGGGCGCCGGGGAGGGGGCAGACCTCTGGCGGGGGTCCGGCGGCCTGGCGCCGCCGGCCACCGCCGGGGGAGGGGTTTTAACCCATACAGGAAAAGGAAGAGGGGGAGGTCACGGGTACCGTCGGGGCTGCGTCCTCCGGCGGCCCGACCGCCTCCCCTGCGCCGGCGTCGAGGCCTCTGGGAGGGGACCTACCTCCCCCAGCGCCACCACCGGCGCTGGGGGAGAGGGCTTCCACGGCCAGCTTCCTCCCCGAGCCTTGCAAGGCTCGGGGCGGCGGGCGGCGGCGCTCCGGCGACGGGGAGAGGGGTGGCCTCCTCCGGGAGATAGGAAGGAGGAGGGGGGAGGTTCTACCTGGGGATGGGGGGACTCGGGTGTTGGAGGGGCGGCCGGCCATGAGGGAGGAGGGAGGTGGTGGCGGCTTGGACTGGCTCCGGCAGGGTGGAGGAGGAGGTGGTTGGGCTGCTGGCAGGGGAGAAGGAAGAGGAGTTGGGGGGGGGGGGGGGGGGGGGGGTGAGCTTCAGGGAGGGGCCGAGCCCCCTTATATAAGGAAGGGGAGACCCCCCCCCCCCCCCCCCCCCCCCCCCCCCCCCCCCCTCTCCTTCTTTTCGCCACGTGGGGATAAGGGAGAATGAGTGAGGGGGAGATATTTTCTCCCCCTCCCCTCCCTCTCTCTCTCCTGCCCACTTTGCCCCAATAGGGGCTGCCTATTCATGGGCAGCCCCCTCCTTTGGGGGAGGGGCTTCTCTCTCCTCCCCCCCCCCCCCCCCCCCCCCTTTTCTTTTTATTTTCCAAAAATTTTCAGCTGGGGGGGGGGGGGGGGGAGTTTGACCGAGGTCAACCTAGGACGGGGTCTTCCATGGTCCCGGGGTCCATTATGATTTGCCGGGGCTGATGTCGGGTTCGTGCGCTTTATATTTCGTGCGTTGCACTGAGGTTATCTGCATAGCCCTAAAATGTCATACTCTCCATACGACTTTGAATCGAGGCCCAACGAATTCCGTCGCGCTCGTATTGTTCATACGAGTTTAACAGAACTGACAGAAGTCAATTCGGGGTTCGTACTGTCACTATTCATAATAATGAGGTAGTGGCGCACTACTACACCCGAAATAGTTGTTTTCTCCAAACGACCTCGGATCGAAGTGCAATGAATTCCGTTGCGCTCGTATTGTTCATACGAGTCTAACGGAATTGACAGAAGTCAATTCGGGGTTCGTACGGTCACTATTCATAATAATGAGGTATTGGCGCGCTACGACACCCGAAATAGTCGTTTTCTCCAAACGACCTTGGATTGAAGTGCAACGAATTCCGTTGCGCTCGTATTGTTCATACGAGTCTAACGGAACTGACAGAAGTCAATTCGGGGCTCGTACGGTCACTATTCATAATAATGAGGTAGTGGCGCGCTACGACACCCGAAATAGTCGTTTTCTCCAAACGACCTCGGATCGAAGTGCAACGAATTCCGTTGCGCTCGTATCGTTCATACGAGTCTAATGGAACTGACAGAAGTCAATTCAGGGCTCGTACGGTCACTATTCATAATAATGAGGTAGTGGCGCGCTACGACACCCGAAATAGTCGTTTTCTCCAAACGACCTCGGATCGAAGTGCAACGAATTCCGTTACGCTTGTATCGTTCATACGAGTCTAATGGAACTGACAGAAGTCAAATCGAGGTTCATTTGGTCACTATACCCCAACGACTTAATTGCGGCGCACAACGCCACTTAAAATGGTAGTTTTCTATTGCTCGGGCCTACTTTTATTGGGCTCACTAGGGTCTGGTGGCCCAATAAAAGTCGGGATGTTACACAATGAGAGTGCATTGAAACTGGTAACCAATCCAGTGTTTCATGCAAGGACCAAGCACATTGAGATCGAGCATCACTTCATCAGAGAGAAGGTGATGGGTGGCTTGATCGCTGTGGAGCATGTGCGGAGTGAAGACAACCTTGCGGATATATTCACGAAGCCCCTATCTGCGGGGCCATTCCGGAGGCTTCGCTCGTTGCTTGGAGTTGTTACCGGAGCTCACTTCAAGGGGGAGTGTTAGAATTGAAGTGAGCTAGCGCCAGCGCTAGCGCTAGCGCCGACGTTAGCTCCTTCTCGCCACCCCCCTCTGTTTTGCCTATAAATAGAGGGGTACCCCCCCTAAAGAGCATCGATTCTGAAAGTGGCGAGTATCATCAACTTTGAGCGAGTTAGAGATAGCAGAGCGCTAATTGGCGAGCATCAAACTTGGAGTAAGTTCGGCAGAAGAGTTTCCTACTCGCGAGATAGTGCCGGCGATAGTGGATAGCGCCTGCGTTAGCGAGAAGAGAAGGAAGGAGCGAGTACCTACTTCGGAGATAGCGTCCGGCGCTAGTGGCTAGCGCTCGCGGTAGCGAGAAGTGGAGGAAGCGAAGCGCGGCGAGCGTGCGAGTAGCTTGGTGTGCGAGCAACGAGCTTGCGAGCTGGAGAGCTAACGCCCAACACTAGCGTTAACGCCGGCGGTAGCGAGGAGCGAGTATCACCTGCGCGGTGTGCTCCGGAGGAGAAGCGGACCTTGTCCGTGACCAAGTTCTTTCCTACTATTGGCTGTTGTGAATCAAGTTGAATGCATCTTGTATTCAGCCTTGTTTGTTTGTAACTAGCTGCCAGAGTTATTATTGTGAAAGTTTGTGTTCATCGTTTGGTGTCCTTATTCTCCTGTTGGTTGACGTGTTCTTCCGACTTCAAAATATTTCACAGATTCATATGCACAAATGTCCTTTCATCACTTGGAGCAGCAACGATGGGTATCAAGGTAGAGGTACCATCAAGTGCTAAACGTGCAGAACAAGAATCTAGACCAGCTACTACAGCTTCAACGATCATCCGAACTAGCTCCGCAGACGGTAGGCTAATGGCAACTACGTTGTTATCACCAAGGTCATGAGGCGAATTTGATCTGCAGTTGTCGTTGAAAAAGTTTTCTAAGAGATATTGACCGCCCTCTCCAATCTACGCACCGTTGGCCATTGGCGAGATGTTCACCATCCCCATTCGTATGGCTATATGTATTTTTGGCTGTTCAATCGATCCTTTTTCTTCCTTGAGGTGCATCAATGACATGCTCTATAGTCTTTTATAAGCTCCTATGCTATAAATGCTTCGTTTTTGTTTGTATTTCTTTCGGTTGTTATTTAGAGGACATTTATTTGGAGTTTGTTGTCAGTTTTTTGGGGATCGTGGAGGAAGTCATATGATGAATATTTGTTCGAATGCGAATAACTAATATCAGTTTTATTCGCAGGCACGACAAACTTGTGGATACAGGAAGCCTGGAGGTAGGATTGAGATAGAGAAATTCACATTTGACTGATTGGGATGGTGTTCTATGATGCTCCACCAGTGTTGTCAACACTTACTAGGAGTTAATGTTGGAGATATGGAGTCTGATTGTACTGGCGATTCATGTAATTTCATTATTACGGTTGCCCTAGACTTCAAGTATAAAATGACTTCTTTGCATCTCGCTTCTGTAACCGAAAAGAAATAGTGAAAACTCTAGTGCGTCCGTGGACATAGGCAAAGTTGCCGAACCACGCAAATCTGTGTGTGTTTTCTACGTTTATTTCTTTTTCTTGCTTCGCTGTTTCCGATCTTCGTTCCTAAGAGTTAATTAGTTGCATTTCCTCAGCTTCCTCTTCTTCTAACTATGTGCATCATTGACGATCCTCGCAGCCAATCATGTTCATTGCGCATGTTTGTTCGATGGCATTCTTAACAACTGAAGACTTTGATTGTTCCTTATCTCGAGTTCAATAGCTTTCCTCAAACTAATGGTTCAAGTTTTTATTTGTACTCGGCATCTTTCAAATTACCAAATGATTATTATTAATTATATTTCACAACCTGACCTGACTATTGTATTCTCCTGGATGCTCAGGAATGAATAGAAAGGACTACACAATCTCAATCCTACTGTATAAATGGAGGATTGATGACTTTGTTCTTCATAGCTGCAATCAAATTTAGGTAGTAAAAGTTCACAGAGTACTTACTCAACAGCTGTCATAAATGCGGTGGTGGTCATAAATGCAGTGGTTATGAACCGTCGTTCAAAACTACTTTTCTTTTCTTAGCAGAGGTCATAACCGTTGTCATGCCAAACAAACGTTTTCTACGACGGTGACATTTTTGTCTAAACTCATCGGAGAAAAAACACAGTGCCAAACGGAGCCTAAACAGCAGATTGTTATGATTAGAATCACTGCTTCCAAATGAGAGCTTTATGAAGATGTAATTAGATTGGAATATATAATCTATGCTACTATATAAATCTATTTCTGAATGAAAAAAATATATAGCTCACTCCAGGGTTAGTTTTATAAACTCATAATAGTATCCTTAGCTAAAGTATCTTAATTTCATTATATTCAAATTTTTTTTTAAAATTCTGGAAAAAGATAAAAACAATTTTAAAATTAAATAAATTTGCATTGTCCCACGCTTTCTCTATCCAAAAGAGTGCATGCCGAGCTCGCCGCAGGCGAGCAAGTGTGGTCCATGTTTACGCCTTATGTTTCTTTCAACGTAACAAATATGAGAAAATAGTGTTATATATGATGGATATTATTTGTATTGTGTTACGTTGCACCATCAAAATAATCTATAATGTTCGTTATTAAAAATGTTCGTTATTAATAATCTATAATGTTCGTAACAAGAAAGAGAAGATTCAACAATTCATTTTTACGAGAAAAATGAGGGAGAAGAGAGCCGTGAGAAAGTGGGCTTTGCGTGATATTATGATTGATGATTTATTTAGGACAGATATTTTTTGACAATTTATTGATTTTAATCATAATTTTTGGCACGGTTCATACTTCATACACACTCAAAGCAACCCGGGACGTGTCGTTCGCAACTAAGAACAAACTATTGGAAAATTATACTGAGCGCATAAGGTAACAAACATGCGGAAAATGTTAGATTAAAATTAAACAGTGTAGTGTGGCATGTGCGAACATGATCTTCATGAACATAGTTAATCAATTCCTACGCTATGGTGTAATCAAAATCAATTATCACTCGATTATTATTTATGCAAACACTTATAATGAAATGAAATATTGTACGCAGCCAAAAAAAATGAATGTGGTAAATTAATGAACTCACGTACCATTCTTTGACTCTGCCTCGTGTCTCATCGCGAACACCATTTGCAATAGCGAACTTGTGTTGGCTCTAATGATGTTGGAAGCCCTTGACGATTCGGATATCATTCATTGCTCTTAAGAATCAATGAAGCTTGCAATTAAATAAAAATGATAATTTCATATTGCAATTTATATGAAAACCAAATTAGATACCACATAATTTGAGTATTCATGTAAGGAAATTGAATACACACATATATACATTCTGATCTAATCTTATGACAGAAAATGAAATTCCACTACGAAGAAATTAAACAGGGGAAGCAATTTCCTATTTTAACAGCAGAAATCAGCACTTACCTTATACCTCGAAAAGAACGACGGTACGCTAAATATCACAAATTTCAGAAACAAATTTCTCCTTTCGTGAGATCTGCAGAAAACTTAGGAGGAAGAGGAACAGTAACCGCCACTTCTGTCACTCACGTTCACGCCCGGATAAAATAAACCGTAAGTCTTAATTGATTGGTTCTAAATCCCCTCTTTAATAGGATAGAGGGGTTCAGTTATTGAGAGGTTATGTTCCAAATACAACCCGGCGCTGCTATTAGCACCGCAGTTTTGGCTAGTCGCACCCCACTTTCTATTACTTTGTCGCGTCTTTTAGAAATACGTCTTGTACATGCATTTTTAGGAAAATTGTCCAACACGAAAGTTGTAGATTTCGACGAGATTTACAACTTTAGTGTTGAACAATTTTTCTAAAAATGCATGTACAAGGCGTATTTTGGAAATACGCCCAGGTTTTGCGTCTTTTGGAAATACGCCTTGTACATGCTTTTTTAGGAAAAGTGTTTAACATGAAAGTTGTAGATCTCGTCGAAATCTACAACTTTCGTGTTGAACAATTTTCCTAAAAATGCATGTACAGGGTGTATTTCTAAAAGGTGCGAAAAATTAGGAGAAAGTGCGGTGCGACTAGCCAAATCTGTGGTGCTAATAGCAGCACCCTAAATTAATTACAAATTCGTCCCAAATAAAAAAATTAATTGGTTAGATGAAAAAATATCCAATCATTTTGCAGCATGTCGAGAGCGAGACCAAGCTTGCACAACTAAAGTCCAAAAATGCATGTCTAGCCCGCCTATCACGGGTTTCGACTATTTGCGTAAATTAAATATGACGCACACTCACGGGAGATCCAAATGAACTCGAACTAACGTATACGTTTGATCTAGACGACTCAATTGAAGTAGTATACTCATAATTAGAAAAACTTACGCAAACAAGCACGATTGTAGCCCAGTACACGACTACTAGTATACATAAAAGACTATTCTATAAGCAACAGGGAACAAAAGAGATTCATCCTGTCATGAGTAAGATTTCCCAACATCAAATACTTTGACTCTCTACATTTTGGCTTCGTTTGGCACGGCTTATTTGCTCCGATGAGTTTGATCAAAAAAGGCATTATCATAGAATGTATGTTTGGTAAGACAAAGGTTATGACCGCTATCCAAGAAAATGAACTAGTTTTGAGCATAAAATGCATGAATTTTTGTAGGTGAGGTCGAACGTTCACAAACGACGGTTCATGACCACTGCGTTCACGACCGCGACAAACAGACGTCGTAGTTTTGAGCATAAAATTATTTTTTAGGCTTCCTTTGGCGGCTTTGTTTGGCGCGGTGGTGGTGTTCGTGAACGCGGTGGTCATGAACCGTCGTTTGTGAACGCCCGACCTCACCTTAAAAAATTCATGCATTTATGCTCAAAACTAGTTTATTTTTTTTAGCGGTCATAACCTTTTTCCTGCCAAACATACATTCTACGATAAATTGCTTTTTTGACCAAACTCACCGGAAAAAATAAGCCGAGCCAAACGAAGCCTTACTTTTGAGCTTTGCCACACTATAAAACCTAAATAATATTATTGCAATTAAATAAAATTCAAATAGAAAGAAGATTGTATGAATATTATCCCAATTTAAATATTTCCCCAGCATAGGTTGGTTTTGCTTTCTGTCTAGGTGTTAGTTTATTACTAAGGGTCCGTTTGGTTGGGCTGTTGCTGATGAAAAGCTGCTGATCAGAAATGGAGTTTTGAAAAAGAGCTGTTTCTGAGAAACAGAGTTTTGTTAAAAAACTGTTTGGGTGAAATTGAGTTTTCAGTGCTTATTGAAATGGAGTTTTATAAATTTTGTTTGGGTTAAATGGAGTTTTTGAAAAAAAAAATTGTTGTTCCATAAAATACACAATCTTGATAATACTGACTATAATAGATATAAATACCAATAATTCATCTCACCATCTAAGATCTAGAAGTGTACAACTGTTGCGCTATATTTTCACGCAACGTGATCATCTCATCTACCCCGCCTGCTGTATCAGGACAAACTACTTGATGCCCTTGTGTGCTCACCCCCTCATCACCACCTCCCTGCTCGAACTCATTGAAATCAATATCCCTCCGTGACGGGTGCCTCCGAATAAAATTATGCAATGTCATTGTCGCCATCACAATATCGGTTTGTTTGGCGAAGCTGTAGCTCGGCATATCACGCAATATGACCCACTTTTTCTTCCAAATCCCGAACGATCTTTCAAAGACACTTCTAAGGGATGAGTGCGTGTGATTGAATATCTCTCGGCGTCCTTCCGGTGCACGCCCGCCACGAGCAAAGTCCGGGAGATGATAACGTGTCTCTGGATATGGTTTCAAGTATCCCCTTTGTAGCGGATACCCAGAGTCCACCAAGTAATATTTTCCTGAAAACCAGGATCAAAATTCGTTATGCTTCAAAGGTGAGAAGTATAAAAAATGGAGTAGAAATCTTATTACCTGGTGGTGGATGTGGAAATTTGTAACGGGGATCCCGAAGCGCATAATTGAAAATGCGGCTATCATGCGCAGAGCCTTCCCAACCTGGCATAACAAACGTGAAACACATGTTGAAATCACAAGCAGCCATCATATTTTGTGTTGGCATGCCATGTCTCCCAATGTACGGTACTTGATCACGAACAGGTACGCATGCATGAATATGTGTTCCATCAATTGCACCGACACAATCTTTAAAGAATGGCATGTAACGTGTGTCATACAGAATCTCTGGCGGTGTGCTACTGAAAGATCTATCTAATGGTTGAATCACTTCGGCCGCCAGTAGTATCAACACGCGAATGCCTTCTCCAAAAAACCTGCTAGCAGTCTCTGTCGAGTGCTGAAACCGCTCACATGTCTTCCTCATGACCTCCTTATGAGACAGTATGTCCAAGGTCAGTGCCAAAATCTCTCTAGATGCAGTCCGTCTCGTCCCGTGAAATCCGTACTTCTCCTCCAAGATATGCAATAGATCCATAAAAATATCTTGGGACATCCGAAATGAATTATGAAACCAGACTGTCGAACCTGCTAGCATTTCTCCTACCCATTTATCACCTGTTTGCTTCGAAGTCATGCAAGGTACTGGTTGGTTGAAAAGAGAACTGGTTTCAGCTAAGATACTAACTGTTGCTATCACATTTTGATGATGTGCGATCGCATAATTTTGAATAGCCTCAAAACTATCTTCTGAATCATCAGAGTCATTGGTAGACATATTCTGATACACAAAAGACAGGACATTAATAAGAATAATGTCTAAACACAACCACAACAACAATAACATAAAACGTCGTAAACAGTCTAGCAGAAACATACAAATACTAGAAATATCCAACATTGTAGCAGAATAACAGTAACAGTCAAACATGAATAACAGTCTAACAGTAGCAACAGTAGAAATACTATAAATATCCAAACACAATAAAAATAACAGTCCCAAAGTCCATGACCCTAACCAGAATAATTCTACCCCCACCATTGTAGCGGTTATAAATCCACTTTATGTTCATACCCTCGGGTAGGAACATAAATGCCTCTCTATGACCTTTGTCCAACAGAAATGTGATGGCAAAGTCATAGAATTTCTCGTCCGCTACAACGTCGGGGTATCCACTTAACCGCTCTAATGCCTGAGTAATAGTATAAGGGTTGCTCTTTGGATGTTCCTGAATGCATCGACTGATGGTCTTTGAAGATTCTGCCAGATCTTCTAAGACGGAGCTGATGGCACTTCTCTTTCCTTTCTTCCTCTTCCTCGCCGATGTGACCTCGGGGGGAGGTGGTGCAACATTATTGTTGAAACCGACTACTCGGTCTCTGTGGAGTTCGGGGCCCTCAACGAGGCTGAGGGGCGACCAACCCTTACTTCCCCCAAGGGAGAGCTCTAGGTTGAAGGTGTCGGAACTAAGAACTGGACCAAGGGCTTAGCGGGGAGGTCCCGCCACGTACCCGGAAGTCCCCTTGGAACTTCCCCTCCCAAGCCACTACTAAGCTTGGGCACCACTGGAGCCTCTCCTCACCCCCTAGAGAGACTTGGGGAGGGAGAGGGAGAAGGAGAGAGCTAGCCTAGGATGAGATCTCTCTCCAAATGGTGCCCCCTTGGTCCTATTTATAGGATTTTTGAAGTTGGGCTGCAAATAGCCAAAAACTGGTCTGCCAGATTACCAGAATACCCCTGAATTGGGCTGCGGATAGCTGAATCCCGCTGTTCTGAAATGCTAAATGCAGACCACTGGACTGCGAATAGCCAAACTGGACTGCGAATAGTAAACTGGATGAGGGGGGCCGAGTTGGCCTCTCCGCCGAATGTTGGGCGAGAGGGGGGGTCGAGCTGGCCTCTCCCCTCTCCGCCGAATGCTGGGCGAGAGGGGGGGTCGAGCTGGCCTCTCCCCTCTCCGCCGAATGCTGGGCGAGAGGGGGGGTCGAGCTGGCCTCTCCCCTCTCCGCCGAATGCTGGGCGAGAGGGAGGTCGAGCTGGCCTCTCCCCTCTCCGCCGAATGCTGGGCGAGAGGGGGGTCGAGCTGGCCTCTCCCCTCTCCGCCGAATGCTGGGCGAGAGGGGGGGGGGGTCGAGCTGGCCTCTCCCCTCTCCGCCGAATGCTGGGCGAGAGGGGGGTCGAGCTGGCCTCTCCCCTCTCCGCCGAATGCTGGGCGAGAGGGGGGGTCGAGCTGGCCTCTCCCCGCTCCGCCGAATGCTGGGCGAGAGGGGGGGTCGAGCTGGCCTCTCCCCTCTCCGCCTTCCCCCGGAGCGGGGGGCGAGAGGAGCTCGCCCCCTTCCTTTGCTCGCTTCCTATATGAGCTGGGCGAGCGGAGGTCTCCGCCTCCTACCGCTCGTCCTCCCTCTCTCTATCCGAGGGAAAAGCACTCGACGAATACTGGGTTGTACAATTATCCTCTTGGATGTCATTCTCCCCACCGGACAACGCTCTCTCGTCGGTAGACTCTGGTGGATTACTCCTTAAGTCAGGAATGGTAGCATGACGTCCACATGCAATAACTGAATCGAACATCCTGCTCAATCGTTCCTCTAACTCAGGGGGGATGCCCGCATATCTGAACTTTTTGGCCGCTGAGACAACCTACAATATTATAACACAAATTAGGAAGGGCAAATAATTGAACATAAAGTTAAATCATCATTTTTAAATAAATGAATACCTTCAATCTCTCAGTCCACCACTCGTCCGAAGCATCTATAGTCTTTGTAGTCGGATTCCAACCCAAACCAGTGGACTCACGTTTTAGCTCACTCCAAATTTTCCACTCCTTCTTCAAATGATCCCATTTGTTCTTCATTTGAACTTTATCGTACTTTTTTACAGTTTGTAGTTGAAATTTTGTAGTCACATTTAACCAGCCCTCTTTACTAAAATGGGTTGTGGGTCGGTTACCAAGCTCTATTTCATGAATGCATATATCGCAAAAAATCAGAACATCGTTTGCATCCCAAATAGCAGACACACCACCGTCTTTCGCCTTACCCATCTTAAAAAAAAAATTCAAACATATAAACATATGTAAACATATAAACATGTAAACACACAAACATAAACATACACATACACATACACACACAAACACACACACATACACACACACACACATAAACATATATACACACACACACACAAACACACACACATACACACACACACAATAACATATATACACACACACACATATATATATACAGCCACACACACACACACATACATATATATATATACAGCCACACACACACATATATATACAGCCACACACACACACATATATATATACACATACACACACAAACACACAAAAATACACACACACACATAAACATATACACACACACACACACACACACACATATATATATATATACACACACACACACACACACACACACACACATATATATATATACACACATACACACACAAACACACACACACACACACACATAAACATATATACACACACACACATATACATATATATACACACACACACACAATAACATATATACACATAAACATATACACACACACACACACATATATATACACACACACACACACACACACATATATATATATATATATATATATATACACACATACACACACACACACACATAAACATATATATACGCACACACACACATAAACATATATACACACACACACACACATACACACACACACACACAATAACATATATACACACACACACACACATATATATACAGCCACACACACACATACATATATATATATATACAGCCACACACACATATATATATATATATATATATACAGCCACACACTTTCACACATATATATATACACATACACACACAAACACACAAAAATACACACACACATAAACATATATACACACACACACACACACACACACATATATATACACACACACACACACACACACACACACATATATATATACACATACACACACACACACATAAACATATATATACACACACACACACACACACATATACATATATACACACACACACACACAAACACACACACATACTGTAACATCCCCCAGACAGCTAGACCCCCCAGGTGAATCTGTCCTGACAAGGTCATGACAAGGCCTTGGTAGAGTAGAAATCCCTTTAACTTAGGCAAATTAGGGTTGAAAGTGCCTTGGATTGCAAATAGCAATTTCCAGTGACCAAGCTTAGGGTTGGACTTTAGGGCCTCAACTTGACCATTTGACCCCACCATAGTATCCCTAACCCTTTAAGGGCCCCCTTAGGGCACCAAGGGCCCATTGGGGTCAACCAAGGAGGTCAAATTGACCAAAGTCAACCCTAACCCTAAAATGGTCAAAGTAGCTTAATTAGAGTCAATTAACCCTCACCATGCCAAATTGACCACTCATCTAGGTCTAGAATATCATGAGAGACCTAGTGGACCTAAAAGCCCCATCATGGGACCCCCAATGGTGCAAATTGACCAAAATGCCCCTTTAGGTCAAAAATGGCAATTCTTCACAAAGTACCCTAATTGACCATCACCATAGTAAATTGACCTTACCCATAGTGTTATCATATCATAGGGGACCCAGTGGACCAAAAAGCCCCTTGACTGGGTCAACCCTAGGGCTCAATTTGACCAAAGTCAACTTAGCCTGTTTTGGTCAAATTAGCTTAAATTGGGTCAACCAAGACTCATGTGACCAAATTGACCCCACCAATAGTTTCTAAACTTGATTTGGAGTCCAATGGACCCAAAAGCCCCATCCTAGGGTCACCCAATTGGTCAATTGGACCAAAAGTCAAATTTGCCCAAATTAGGTCAAACCTCTTGAACCTAGCCCAATCCCTTTGGGCTAAGCCCAAATTAACCACTTGACCAACACCCTTGACTGTTAAATTAACCTAGGAGAGAGAAGAAATTCGGACATGTTGAGTAGGAGAGAGAAAAGCCCAAGTTTAATGGAGAGAGAAGGGGCATTCATGGAGATTGAATGCTTTGACTCCTCATTCCTCCCCCCAATTGATGATCCTTCATCTCCTCTAGGGGAGAGGAGGAGTTTCCAGCAGTTTCCAAGGCTGAAGGGGGGCTGATTAAGAGAGGAATTGGAGGTGGCCGAAATTACCTTTAATGGTGAAAATGGCATTGAAGCCATGACCCTTCCTCTCCTCAAATGGAAGCCTTTAAAAGCTTCACCAGGCAGAGAGGAACTGTTTCCCCCATTTACTCGAAGGAATCGGGCTCCTCCATGTGGTGGTGGCAGAATTCGGAAACCATGGAGGTCGGCCATGGCGAGATCCCAATCGGCAAGGCTTCGGGCCACCACTCAGGTCCGGTTCTCCTCCTCCTCTCCAGTGGGTAGATCCTCTTCCATTGCCTGCAAGTTCTGGGCTCAATTGATCCCAGATCGGGTAGGATGAAACTCCATTTCTGGAGCTTGTTATTTCCTACCCAAAAACCCCACTCCGGCCACCACCGGCAGGCCCAACCCCTCCTATCGCCGGCCACCACCTCAACGGAGGTGGTGGTGGCACTGGCCGGCCGGGAACGGGCATAGGTGGCCGGGAAATTGGCATCCAAGTCGGCCCAGGCGCGGGCCCTGTGAGCCCTTGGCTCATCGGGGAAGATGAACCGCAGCCGTCCGATCCTGCATAATAAAACAAAATCTGTTATATATATATAATTATTAATAGTAGTTTATATGCAGTTTTCTTATTTTAATTATAGAAAATATATAGAGCCCTCTACAGAAAAAGTGCCCAACATGAAAGTTGTAGGCCTTGACCCCTAGAGTCATACAAAATTGACTTCACTCAATTTGGAGCCCTGGTTTGACCTCAGCACTCATTCTAGTGCAAAGTTTGAATAAACTTTGAATGGATGCCCACACCAAACCACTTGTTCAAATGACTTGAGATTTGGACCAGTGGTGAGTCATACCTAGGGCTTTGTCATATCCAAAAATGAGAATTTTTGGAGAACTTTTTCCTAAAGTTTTTGTAGAAATTTAATAATCCTTGCACAATTTAATTGGAGGGTCAAATGACCTCCAATCTCCACCAAACTTTGGTGGGATGTTATTAGGGACATGTAAAGCCCCTGGTTAAAGTATCAACTCATTTGGAGTTCTTTTGGTTAGGTAATCATTAGGCCAAAGTTTTGTCCTTTAAAGGGAATTTTGTGAATGAGGGCTAATTGGAATGTTTCATGGTCAAATTACCTCCTAATGGAGTGGGACTTTAGCCACTGCCCTTTTGGCACCCAAATCACCTCTGAGAAAGTTATGAGGTCATGAGGAGTTGGTTTGCCCTAGGACATGGAGTAGGAGCAATTTGGGGTGCATTTAGCCAAGTTATGGTCCATTGGCCAATTAGGTTCTTTGAGTCTTGAGACTTCTTAGGAAGGTCAGTGGGATGAAGTTGAGACCCCATGAGGAGTTTGGGGAGCATTGGAGTTGTTTTGCTCAAGGTCATAGGGTTGATCCCTATGGGGTGGAATTTGGGGTTGTGAAGGACATAGGGGAGTTTGTCCTTGGAGAGGGGTGTGTTGGACTCCTCTGACTTTTATAAGTGATATGATACCCTCACAAGAGGTTTGGGAGGATTTGGATAGGTTTAGACCCTAACCCTAGGATAAACCCTAATGGGGTGCAATTAGAGGCTAATGAAGGAAGTAGGGTCAAACCTTAATGGTTTGACCTAAAATTTTGGAGGGAAGGTCATAGTGACCAGAGGAACCTCCCCTGTTAATTTGAAGAGGTTTGGAGTTGTCAAACCTAGGTAATTAATTCTTGGGTAGATTTGTAAATGTTTAAGTTTTTGGGTTCTAGGAAGAAATATTACTTTGTGGTTAATCATCTTCTGTCACACACTTAGTTTTGATATCATAAATCTCTGGAGTTCCTATTAGAGCCATTGGAGAAGTTTAGACCCTAACCCTAGACTAAACCCTAATGGGGTGCAATTAGAGGTCAATGAAGGGAGTGGGGTCAAACATTATTGGTTTGACCTAAGATTTTGTATGGTAGGTCCTAGTGACCAGAGGAGACTCCCTTGTGAATTTGAAGAGGTTTGGAGTTGTCAAACCTAGGTAATAAACCCTTAGGTAGATTTGTAAATAATTAGGGTTTTGGGTTTTAGGGAGAAATATTACTTATTGATTTACCATCTTCTGTCATGAACTTGTTTTTAATGCTATTGATCTCTGGAAGAATCTGTTAGACCATGAGAAGACTTTTTGGGGTTCAAAGTGTAATATTTCACATTGTAGACAATTTTTGGGAGGATCAATTTTAGGGTGTTAAATTACTGTAATTGCATGAAACTTTGCAGGATGTCTTTTCATACCAATATGTACCCACTGTAATTTTCTCATAATTTATGGATTAATATTTTTGGTATCTCTAGTTCATTTTGGAATTATTTACAAATATATCCTTTGAGGAAATTACAAATGTAACTTCTGTGTTATGTGATCAAACTTGGTAGACCTGAATATTTTAGTATGATTCACCACTGTATGAATTGGCATAAGATTGGGAGTCCATATGATGGTACCTCCTTTGGAATTTATTGGTAATAAATGAGTTTTGGAATTTTTAAAAATAGTAAATCTTGCTGGTTTTTCCTACAAGTTTATACCTACTGATATTTAGGAACTCTTGATTTATGTAAAAATTGGGGTAGGCACTGGAAGTCAGAAAAGTGCACTTGTAGTTCAAACTTGAGAAAATTGCCCTTTGAGAAATTGTTTAAAAATATTAATATTATGGGGAAAATTAGGAAACCCTGGATTTGATCTGATTTAAGTAGCATGGACTCCTAATAAATCCAGTAGGTCATAGAGTTGAGTATTTAGAGTACCTCCCTTCTTGAGAATCAAAACGTTAAGGGTGGTCTGCGTTTAGCAAATTGGTAGTTTTGGAGTTATAGGCCAATTTGGGATACCTTGTTGGAGGTGTGAGGATTTAATAGTGATCAAATGACTATGTGAGAAACCCTGGAGTTAGTTTGGGTTTGATGAGTCCTAGGGTGGTGGGGTGCCACCCTTGGGGTAGGTCATCTTGGGACTTGGCGAAAGATCGTCTTTTCCCCTAAGTGTCTTAAAGCACTTAGGTTTAGACCAGGTGAAATGTTAAGAGGGTTTCCTAAGGGTAGTAACTAATAAAATTAAGTGTCTTGGGAGTGGGAACTTTGGGGTGTCATCCCATAGTGGTTCCTCGTACCGTAGCGAGCCCCTCACAGGGTAACCCTCGGGAAGTCCAAGACTAACCCTAACTCATAGGAGTAAGACATTGTACAAGATTAACTATAACACACTCATCCACACCCGGTGGTTTCGGAAGTTTAGTTGGATTGGTTGTCCGAGCGGTGGGCTCGGTGGTTGTTGCAGCAGACTAGTTAGTCTGGGGAGCTTTTGGCTCGGAAGGTTATTGATGACGGGCAGGTTAGCCCGGGGAGCTTTTGGCTCAGAAGGTTATTGATGGCGGGCGGGTTAGCCCGGGGAACTCATGGCTCAGAGATAGAAAGTAGAACATGTTGCATGCGCACTGAAGGTGGTGGGTCTTCGGTATTGGACGGTCGTTCACACCGACGTCAATACGTTGACTCGGCAAGTGTGGTTTTACACTTAGCCTTGATAGTCTGGCGGTCCAGTCAGCAAGAGTACGCAGACGCTCCGCGGGTATAGTGGAGGCGTACAATATGTCTAGGTTGGGTAGTGTGAATACCAACCTAGAGGTGGGCAGGGCCCAACCCACCGCTTCCGTTTGCCACTACGGGAGTATCCTGGGAGTCTAGCTCGCTCCAAAAAGGGGGAACTAAAGGTCTATGCGCATTGAGTCGTGGTGTGTGAGTTGCACTTGTATGATCATAGCATAACAGCATACCTGCATGTCATAGCATAAACATTGCATTCAACCTACCCCTAACGTATAAGTCGGTTATGGGACTTCTTATACGGTAGGCCCTGCTAAACGACCCCTTGGTCTATAGGTTTGTATGGGCATTCCTATAAATCAATGGTTACTTTTATATTACTTTACTTACTGCTTACTGATCTTTATATACTTGTTACCATGCTTCATATTTATGTATACACCTGTGTAGCTCTAGTTCCGCGGTCACCTGCTCTTGTTTTTACCCCTTGCTGTCCTCCGCTTCATCCTCCCGCGCGGTGCCTAGGAGCCATTAGGGGAGGGGTGGGGAATTGGCTGAGTCATTTTGACTGACGGTCGGTGGACCATATCATTTTAGGAGTTCGAGGAGACGCAGCAACCTTCAAGAAACAGGTACAGCAGGATCCGACATGGTGGACCCCACGGCCATGCTACCATTGTCACCAGCCAGGACATACACGGGTCAGATGTCCCATGATGAGTGGAACCCCTCCGGCACAGCGATCAGGAGACCGACGGCGAAGACGTAGACGTGGATTGCGAGGCAGCAACCGCAGGTCAAAAGAGAAGAAGCATCCAGTGTTGCAGCACCATTGGAGCCCGGAGTCTGCAGGGATGGGTCAGTCAGGTCAGAGTGCTCCAGTTTCAGTGTCGGTGACGATTAGCTTTAGTTTTGCTTAGGAGTTAGCTTCCGCGAGTGATTTTTGTAGTGAGGATATGTTGTACAGGGCAAGAGCCCCTTTTATTATTTGTAACCCTTGTCTCTTTATTCAGTTAATATATGTGGACATTTATAATTCATGTGATTCTGTGGACTTGTCTTACTCTTTAATGAACTTTTCTTCGTGATCGATTTGGCCGGCAGGATCGGCGTTTTGTAGTAGCGACCTTTCCGAGCGAAGGTGTCACCGCAAAGCGGCGGTTCTGGGCCTAAGACCCGGTGGTTTTTGCAAAAAAAAAAAAGAGGGTCTTACACATACACACACACACACACAATAACATATACACACACACACACACACATATATATACATATATATATACAGCCACACACACACACATATATATATACAGCCACACACACATATATATATACACATACACACACAAACACACAAAAATACACACACACACATAAACATATATACACACACACACACACACACACACACACACACACACATATATACACACACACACACACACACATATATATATATACACACACACACATATATATATATATACACATACACACACAAACACACACACACACACACACACATAAACATATATACACACACACACACACACACACACACACACATAAACATATATACACACACTCACATACATACACACACACACAATAACATATATACACACACACACACACATATATATATACAGCCACACACACACATACATATATATATACAGCCACACACACACACACATATATATATACAGCCACACACTTTCACACATATATATATACACATACACACACAAACACACAAAAATACACACACACACGCATAAACATATATACACACACACACACACATACACACACACACACACACACACACACACACACACACATATACATATACACATACACACACAAACACACACACACACACACATAAACATATATACACACACACACATATAAACATAAACACACACACACATATAAACATAAACATATACACACACACACATACACACAAGCACACACACACAAACACACACTCACACAAGCACACACACACATACAAACACACACACACAAACACACACACAAACAAACATATAAATACACAGCCACACACACACATATATACACACACATACACACACAAACATATATATACACACACACATACACATACAAACACATACAAACATATATATAAACACACACATATTTATAAACACACACACACATACATATATACACAGCCACACACACATACATATACACACACACACACATACATATATACACACACACACATACATATACACACACACACACACATACACACACAAACATATATATACACACACATATATACACAGCCACACACACACATATATACACAGCCACACACACACACACACATACACATATATACCATCATCACACACACACACATTCATCCCCAAAAAACATTACATAACCACACACACACACATTCATCCCCCCAAAAATGACAAGCTCAATAAAATTTGAAAATGGGAGGAGATATACCTAAAAATGGGGGCACGGAACTCCGGAAACACCGGCGAGGAGGAGATCTGGGGGCGTCAAGAGGAAGCAATCCGGCGCGGCAGGCGACGACAGGCGGCGTTGGCGACGACAGGCGGCGTGACAGCGGCGGCGACGAAATCGAGCGAAATCGGAGATCGCGGGGGAGAGGAAACCTAGAGATCGCAGGGGAGAGGAGAAATTCCGGAACGGCGCGGCTGAACTGGAGAGGCGAGTCGCGTCTGGGCTATACAAAGGAACGGAGGTTATTAATAACCTCCGTTTCATTCCATAAGCCGCGCCAAACGGTGCTTTTGCCTAAACCTCCATTGCTTCTCTGCCGCACCGGAGGAAATAAGCCGCGCCAAACGCACCCTAAAGAAGGCAATAGTGTGTTTCTTTTGTGATAATACTACTCTTTAAATCCAAAAGCGCCAATTTTATGGTTCTTAAGCTCCGTCATCAAGAAACTAAAGTTAGTTTTGAACAAAAAAAAATGAATGAAGTTCATTAGGTGAGGTTGGGTGTTCACGAACGAAGGTTCATAATCACTGCGTTCATTGCCGCTACCGCCGTGTCAAACAGAGCTCTATTCTAGATGTAGAGGCGTGAGCTTCAGGATTTAGAATATATAAGGGTAATATTATGACAAAATGGTAATTATTTGTTTTTTAAAATTTCAAGGTCCATAGTACCCCTTGAGAACCACCCTTCTAGAATAGTACCACAATATCTTGATATACCTTAAATTCTAAACCATAAACTCATGGCTCTAAAATCCAAGTGAAATTGGATGAAGAAGAAGACTCACTTAAAACTATTATTTTATATATGTTTATTTCCAACCGCCACCGTCCACCTAAATATGCCCTAAATGTGGGGAAGTGAGGGAGGTAAGTTTAAAAAAATACTGTGAATTTAAATATTGACAAAAAAATAACAATTAATTTACGTAATTAACTTGGCTTATAAATAAATTAAAAAATCTTGGCTTATAAATAAATTAAAAAATCTTGGCTTATAAATAATATTCGTTAGTGTTCGAAGATATACCGGAACAGCAGATAAATTGAAAGGGTATTCTTGGCATTGGAAAATAGCAGAATTTTGTAGAAAAATCTAGAATAATTATTAATGTGTTTTTATACAAAGTGTTTTTTATATTTAAAATAAATAAATTAAATGTCTGTAAGTGATTATACACCTTTTCAGTATGAATTAGCCACTACACCCTTAATTACATCATTTATCATATATTAAACAGTTTTTTAATCACATTTAGTTCAAGGCGTTATTTGTAATGAATTAAACCATAAATAATAATTTTATCCCGCATTCTTTACTAATTAATTTGAATAATTTATCAAATTAGAAATTTAGTTCAAATTAGAAATTTATCGCTATTTACACTCCGAAAATGTTTATTTGTAGTCCATATTTTATTTACTATTTGAAGACCATCACAATTTGAAGTTCATCGCAAGTTTAGAATATTGTAAAAAGTAGTCTCATTCTTGCCATTTGAAGTCCCTCGCTGTTTATAGTGCTAGAATGGAACACTACAATCAGATAATGAACAAGAGATAGGTGAACGAACGAATGAGAAAAAGGGTAACCATCTAACGAACCTTCAAAATGCTTGGAATGGTCGGGACGAACTTTCGAAAAGCCTTAAATAGGGACTGAGGTTTGAACATATGGACCGAACGAGAAAGATGACCGCGCATCGTTTAATACGGGGGGCAAACTCTGGGAACGAGTGTGGGAATCGTGTAGGGTTTGGCGGTTTTACTTGCTATGAGATTAATAAATCTTATTACAATGAGCAAAATAAGAGTTTTTTAGGTTTTTTAGGGGTGCTAATATTTGATATATTTCAGTAAAAATTTCACGTAGTTTAAGATATTTATTTTATTTTTAAAAAGGAATGTCCTTAATATTAGGACTTTGTTATTAGCAAATCATGGTTATTAGAAAACCATCTATTTTGAAAATGACTATTAGCAAACTGTTTAGTTATTAGCAAATCATCAAAATGAAGTAAATGCATCAGAACATAATTCTTGAGTTAGACAAAATGGTTGATATGGACGATGAATCAATAACGATATACCTTAATCCGGTAGACTTTACACATTCCGCCTCATCCTCCATAATACAATAAATGAACCAAATACACCGGAACACAATTGGAGTTATCGTCCTCATTGGTTCGCAATAGCCGGTGACATCACTGGAGTTTTTGATCGAGGAATTGGTTTCGCAATAGCCGGATGCGTTATCGTGAAGAGTGGTAAGGAGAAAATAAAGCTTTCGGTTTAGACGAAAAGAGAGAGAATAAGGTTTGCTAATACCGCATTTTTTTAGATTGAGAAAAAAACTTCGTATTGATAAATCCGATTTATTTTGATTTGCTAATAGCAAAATCAAATTTGCTAATAATAATATCCTAATATTACTACTTTTTCTTTTTTCCAATTACCAAGTTAACCTGCACGCTAAAGTCGATTGTACGCTTTACCGATCCCCGCAGTTGGCATGGGGTTCTCGACGTCGCCATCGCCGTTGATTCTGACACCGTTTGTGGCATTGCTACGTCACTGTCATGGGCAGATCAGTCATTGCAATATATGAGAAATAAAAGCTAAAATAATAATAATAAAGAAAGTAAATAAAAATAATCATTCGTAAGAATCCGAGATCCCGGTCAATCTCGGTATTGCCCATAAAAGTCGCCAGTTCCGACTTCCGATACCTTGGCTGCCCTACAACGGCTACTTCCCTCGCAAAATTCCAAATGCAAGGACACGCGGCGAAACATCGTTGGTCGACGTTGATCCTCATACTAGTCCCCCGACAGCTGATCCTGATCTGGAACCAGGATCGCAGTAATCAAGAAGAAACCGTGAAAGGGAGATGTGGCAAGATGGATCATGGAAAAGGGTAAAAACGACAAATTCCGAACACCTATTTTCCTTTAATTTTTCAACCTTTTCTTTTATATTTTTTTTTTCCTTTTAAATTATATAAATAATAGCCCGAATCTAATTTTTGCTTTTTCGGGTGCCGAATCAGGAGGGTATCTTTTGGAAAGCGGGAGCCCCATCGGCGTTGTCTCACAGTTCTCTTCTTCTTCGGGTCGTGATTGCGATCCCTGCCCTGATCATGTCGGGTCCGAACCCGAAACTTTTTTGTGACGACGATCTCCATCTCCCAGATCCGGTGCATCCCTCGCCCCACCAAACTCTTGGCCGGCCCACACCAGCACCCAACACGACCACCACATCAGCCGGCAAAGAGCCAGGCCGAGTAGTGGGCACCACCGCCGGCTTTCGCTTTCAAGGTTCTCCTTTGACCTGGGACGACAACTAAACAAACCAGAGAGAGAAAGAGAGGGGGTGATGTTGGTTCATTTACAGTCGTAGGTTTTGCTTCCGTGAACTTCGAAAATGCGAAGCTGTGGTCCAGCATGACAACGGTAATGACCACCGCCGAGAAAAGAAAACTAGTTTTGAACACAAAATGGGATAAAGTTTTTTAGGTGAGGTCAGAGGTTCACGAACGACAGTTTATAACCATCACTCTCATGACCGCCACCACCTTGCCAAATGGAGTCTTAGGTTCCGTTTAGAGCGGCGTTTTTACTTCGGTGAGTTTGGACAAAAAATGTTATATAAGACTCAATTTGGCAAGGTGGTGGCGGTCATGAGAGTGGTGGTTATAAACTGTCGTTCGTGAACCTCTGACCTCACCTAAAAACATACATTGTATATATAGAATGTATGTTTGGCGTGGCAATGATTATGATCGTCACCAAGAAAATAAATTAGTTTTGAACATATAAAAGTAGATGAAGTTCCTTAGGTGAGGTCAGGCGTTCACGAAGGATGGTTTATAAACAATGAGTCCATGACCATCACCACCGTGCCTAAGGGAGCCTTAATTTGACTCAAGGCCTGACAACTCTTGAGGCTCTGATACCATTTATAATGACCTCACTCATAACATTAGATGTATTATATATTTGTTTTGGTTCAATTTGGCTCATGCTAAGTTGAGCAACACAATTTTGCTCACTTTCATAGGTGCCACCCGACTATTAGAATGAGTTTAATGAAATAGATCTTGACTATGAAATTGATAGAATCTATTTGATCCCAAATTGAGAGGACTGTGAAGCAAAAGGAGTTGGTTGCAGTCTAAAAAAAGACCAAAAATTGATGATTTGGAGCGGTGGAAATGGGAATGGGAGGGTGTGGAAATGGGAATGAAATGGAAATTGATGATTTGGAGCGGTGGAAATGGAGATGGAGAAAAATGCTCAAACAAACATAGTCTGTCATTTCATTTACCGTCATTGCCATTGCCGAAGGTTCATATCATGCTCAAAGATTTACTTAGGATTATTTATGATGCACATTTACTTATTGTCTAAAGTTAGATATGCATCAATAACAAATTTCATCAATAGCTACTTACTAGTTCTCAACGCTTTGTTACTTATATAATGCAAGTTCATACTTAGGCTCTGTTTGGTGGGGGGGGGGGGGGGGGGGGGGGGGGGGGGGGGGGACTTATTTTCACCGGTCAAGCGGTTACGACCGCATGAACTGGACCTTGGTCAGGTTCATGCGGTCGTAACCGCTTGACCGGTGAAAATAAGTCCCCACAAATGAGGCTTCATTTGGTTCGGCTTATTTGCTCCGGTGAGTTTGGACAAAAACGTCATTGTCATACCAATTATTTTATGCTTACAACTAGTTTTTTTTTTTATAATGGTAGTAACATTTGTCATACCAAACATACATTCTATGACAACGACGATTTTGTCCAAACTCACCGGAGCAAATAAGCCGAGCCAAACGAAGCCATAATCAACTAGTATCATGTTTGACTTAAAATGTGTTACACTGATACAACTAAATATTTACTAGTCCCTTGATTGATTATTCTAAGCTGGATATGTGAAAATTCAAGTATTAAGGATGGAAGGCGGTGATTTCCGAGATACTACTAGGATGCCTTAAATTGATCGAAATTCACGGCATGATTCGAAATTGTTATATATAAGTAAAAAAATCAATGCAAGGAGATAGAATTGAATAAATTTTTTTAAATTAATCTTGTCATTGGGCGTGCTATGCAATCTGATTACGGCAATGATTCACAAACTAACCATGCATGAAAAAAATATGATATCTGAGATATCGATTATGATCTCTTAGATGTCAAATTTAAAATTTCGCATCTCAGTTTTGGCGTCTCAGATATTTGTGATATGATGACTGATTTTAATTCAATTTTCTTATTGATATCTAGGTTTTTTTTTGTATATTTAGAGCCCGCAAACATTTAATACTGCTGCTCTTGGAGATCAAAGACAAGGATGTCATTGACCACAGAATTTTGGGTTGAGCATCGAACCATACTGACACTAATGAACCATCCATCTTAAGGGTTCACGAGCCCGTGACGAATAGTAAACCTCAAACACGCACACTCGGCCCCTACAAAAAGGCTCAATATTGACTCATTGCCCGAATGCCGACTCCTCGTCGGCAACCTTGCCTACACGACTATGTGCCCATTCGCCGAATAATGAGCTGTATGCCGAGAAAAAAAGAGGAGAATTTGATATAACCTAGTATTTACCTAAAACATACATAAAATCTCAAGCATCCAAATTACATACACGTCAGTTGCTCCATCCCTAAAGGGAGCAGAGGCTTGACGACAATTAGAAATATTCTCGACCTATTCTAATATATAATATATAAATAATTACCACAAAGTAGATCGACCGCGCAGGCATATCGGCCGACACGTGTTCAAAGAAGGTGCGGCGAGCCTTGCACCGGATCCGGGTGGCGCTGACGCGCCGGGTCGCGCCCCGCAGCCTCGTGATTGGCGAAGCTGGAGAGAGAGAGAGAGAGAGAGAGAGAGAGAGGGCGTCTACGTTCTCCAATGGGAGACTGTTCCAGAGATCACGTGTTCACTTTTGACCATCAAATGACCAACCGCATCTGTAACCTCTGACCAAGCATTGTTTCACGCGCCTCCTCTCTCTCTCTCTCTCTACACATCCCATTTCTCTCTAAGAGGGTTCGGTTCGGTTCGGCTCATCCTCCGGCCGCTCAGTCACCGTCAAACGTCGTCGTTGCTAAACTCGTGATGCATGTTTTATTCAGCAAAAGAACAAAATCCAAGTTGCTCGCCTGATTGCTGCTGCCATCCCGAAGCCAAGGAGAGAGAAAGTCACGGCGCAGAGCCACTGTTATAAAAGACACCCCACACAACAGCCAGCCATAGTCCATCATCATATTCCACCATCCAACTTTCTCTCTCTCTCTCTCTCTCTAACTCTTTCTCCAGCTGCTAACTTCTCCCCAAAGCTTTGTCATGCGACATGCACGTCGTACAGGCTGCAGCTGAGTAGTCTATTCATCGTTCGAAATGAAAATATAATGCCAAAATATAATACAACGGTAGCTAGCTCGATCTACGCCGCGCGCATTCTCTGCCTACCGATATTTAATGCGTACGTGCTTCGTTAATGTATGTATATTAGTGGGTGGGTGAGAAGTGAGAAGAGAGAAGAGATGTTGGAACCCGCGGGCAGCGGGGGAGCCGAAACAGACAAACCCAGCCGATCTCCCACGTCCCAATAATCTACTACGTACAAGCCTACTGCAACCATTAATCAAATCGGCGGTCGTCCTCGCCGTTTAGTTGCCCCATAACGCATCATAACCCTACGGCCGGCACCTATCATTTATTCGAACTAAATGTATGCCGTGAAAAGAATACACGAGCAGCGCTGGGTCTCGACGTACGTACTTCGAGACTGACCGCGCGCTTTGTGGTTCGTGCTGCGCCTCGATCGATTCTTCGTCTTCGCCATCGTAGCTAGCTTGATAGATACCTATGAGCTGGCCTCTTCTTCTAGCTTTTCCCATCCCGATGCAGGAAACCGATCTAGTACTGCTACCTGCTGCTGCTGCTGCCGCTCATCAACTTTGTTTTTAAAAGAGGACGACCACCGCTGCTTAATTTGCTCCCTCGGGTTATTTCTTTGAAATACTTTGGCTGCGACCATGTTCCACTGGTGCGGGAATGGAAGCGGGGTAAGCACGGCGGCGGCGCCGCGCTCCTTCTCAATTTTGTTTCCTGTTTCCGGGAAGCAGGCGGCGGAGGATGCTGCCGTCGACGGAGGTGGCGTTACTTCTTCTTCTTCTTCTTCTTCGGTTGACTGCACTCTCACTCTGGGAACACCATACACGCGACACCTGCCCTCTTCATCTTCATCCACACGAATGCAGCGTTCTTCTGCCGCGCCTTCGTTGTGCTTGGATATACTGTCCCAGCAGGGAAATCATCAGCCTTCCAAGACGAAAGCAGGAGTCGCCGGAGGTGGCAACTCTAGCGGCAATCTCAACGGCGACCCTCATCTGCTCGCCCGCCGCTGCGCAAACTGCGACACTACGTCCACCCCTCTTTGGAGAAACGGCCCTCGTGGCCCCAAGGTTCGACCCATGCACTTATATTTACATCACTAGATGATTTTTTTTTCTTTTATAATCTCCTGATCTTATTTGTCTGTGCGCAGTCGCTGTGCAACGCGTGCGGGATCAGGTACAAGAAAGAAGAGAGACGTGCCGCAGCGTCTTCGACGGTGATGGCGGTGCCGGCGGTTGGCGAAGGGATCAGCTACGCATATGCTCTGGGGCCGACGCAGCACACCTGGGGTTGCTATGCACCGTCGTCGGAAGCAGTGGTGAAGAGTTCGGCGATCTCAGTTTACGCCGGCGAGGTAGAAGAGCCACGGGAGCTGTATCTCCCATGGCGGCTAAACGTCGTTCCCTCACAGTTTCCTCCCGTCGGCGACATGGACAGACTCTCCCAATACCAGTAGCTAGTTTAATGCAGTCGATACATAGGCAGTTTTTTTTTTGCTGCTGCTTAATTCATTGAAGCAGTAAGTCCCGATCAGTTTGACACCGCCATCTTTAATAGACTAGTTAGAGAAAAGGAGCTGCTGATGCTGCGATGCGTATCTCTCTACCTTCATTCACATCCCAGTTTCAATCACTAGGAAGAGGAGGATGAAGATGATATATATATATATATATATGCTTCTAAGATTTGAGATGTATTTTTTTATATTATATTATATTCTGCATGAAGATTTCAAACAATGAGACAGCTGGGTATAACTGTGGAGAGGAGAGGTGCTATAAAGGCTGGTTATGATGATAAAAGTCATAAAGATGCCATGGGGGGCGAGCAGCTGGCTCTGGTGTGGTTAGTCCAATCAAAATGCCGCCGTACATACGTACGTTTGGCTTCTCTCTCGCAATTGTTGCCATCATGCTCACAGGTCGCATATCTATTTATGCCTGGGCAGCTGGGCAGCTGGGCTGGGCAGTTATTTTGCTTGTCTTCTATTTCCTGACCAGGAAAATTATCTGGTGAACCCAATTCGTTCGGTGTTAATGTGTTAAGAGTACTTGAAGTATTCTGCGTGGTCGTAAATCTTCGACGGGTTATTGCATGCTTATCGGATCCACTCTAAATCAAATAAGAACCGGTTAATATTTATATAAACATACCTCAACATAATAGCCCCGTAAAACTCCTTCCCATCGTACTTTTTACAACTTTTAAACATTTTTTATTACATTTGTTGGCATGGAATAAATGTCCGGAAAATAAATTCAGAATTCTGTCTAACTTCTGTCTAAATTCTGATTGGTAATGATATTGTCTGGATAGTAAAAATGGCTAGGATTTCTGTTCATTCAATATTAGGTGATAAATTTTCACAAAGGCAAAATATTGAAGACTTTATTTTTATTTATAAACATGCCACAAAATTTGCAAAGAAGCTTTAATTAAGTGGCCTGGCAATTATGTGGAGTAACTAATGTGTGGTTAATTTTATATTGAAGGACGGCAAGGAATGGTTTTCCATTTGCTGATTTTCTAGTGGGTGTAGGTTAAGGTGGTTTGAAAACACGATGAGACTGATTAGTAGATCGGTGTTTGTGGAGCCCTTTTTTATAGCTAGGCTAAGTTTTAGTTATTAGAATTGATGGGGTTCTCAAAAAATGATCGAACCCGGTCAAACTTGTGATTTTTTAACGTGACCTCGACAGGCTCGCCGATACGATTCCAATGAATCCATTCTCGCGTAATTCCGAGTCCCTTTTAACCTCCAAACAGACTCCGGAGCGCCCGCGTACCGTGATAACCGCACCCGATCGTGGGGGTAACCACCACTCCCACCTTTTCTCTCCCTTCTTCATACACGTAGCCGCACCTGGAAGCCCCGACCATGGCCGCACCTGGAAGCCGCACCTCCAAGGTGCGTCCAAGGGCGCACACACCTCCAAGGTGTGGCCAAGGCCGCACCTCTTAGGTACGGCCAGTGCCGCGCGCACCTCCCCTAACCCGCACCACTCCGGCGCGACGCAAACCATCCCGCCGCAACGCGGCGCTCACCGCTCGACACCTGCCCTCCGACATTCGTCGCACGCCACGCCTCCGTGCAAGACTTGATGAACGACAAGCTCACGCCGCGTCCACCTCCTAAGTCCACATTCATGGCACGCGCGGAACGCTCCCAAGTGCATGTCGCGCGTCGAACGCCTCTGCGTACACCTCGCGCTCAGAACGTCTCCACGTTCGTTGGGCGCTCAAAACGCTTTCACGTTCGTTGAGCGTTCAGAACGCTTCCGTGTTCGTTGCGCGCGCGCTTAGAACGCTTCCACATTCGCGACACGTAAGACAGGTAATCGTTCCCAATTTCCTAGATTGCAGGTCCAATTCACTTCGCGCAACGCCATCAACGAAGCTGCTCAAACTGCCCAAGCTGACCGAAATGCCCGTGGGGCAAGACGAGAATATCCAAAAAGTGGCGATTCGTGTGCTCCAAATCGCCCAACGTGATTCACCCGTCAGGTGGTTACGGTGGTTACATCGGCGAAATTATCGGGCTACCCCTGCCCAAGAATATATAAAAGGAGTCCAGGGTCTTCATTTCAAAACATCTTGTCTCCTGCGCCCGAGAAAGCTCCTTTGAAGATTTCTTTGTAATTCTCCTTCGACGCTTGAAGATCTTCTTCGATTTTCGAAGTTCTTCTTCGAATCTTCGAAGATCTCATTCGAGCCTTCGAAAGTCTCCTTCGTGCCTTTGAAGATTTTCCTTCGCTTTGGAAGATAGTTTTCTAAGCGAGTTGGGAATCCTTCAAGTTATGAAAGGCGACTCGAGAATCTCACTTTTGTTCCCAGAAAAATACTTAGTCTCTTGAGAGATGACCTGTCACGCTCGAGGTTTTCTTTCTTTACCACTGTAACGAGCAGCAGTCTGTCACGCTCGAGTTCTCAGCTTTCAATTGTAATGAATCAGAAGATAGTAGAATTTTGTCGACACAGCTCCGACCGCGTGGTTTTTCACCCTTCCTGGGTTTTCCACGATAAAATGTCTTCTTGTCATTTATTAATTATCTTATTCACTGTTTGCGCGCTCGTCTCGCTCTCGAGCTAAGGTGATTCAATTCGACCGATCTATCAAAGCGTCGAGTGACCTGCAACAAAAATATATTACTTTTTTTAACAATAGTAAAAAAATAACATAATAGTGACATTATTATATTAGTAATAAATATAGGCATTTTTATGAGCACTATTAAATTGGCAAGTTTAATTGATATTCGCAAAGCAGTTTTTAATAAAATTATATATATATGTAAATTAAAATGTTATAAGCAAAGCATTTGCTTAAAATCATGTCTCGTCTCTCACCACCAGCAACGCCTCCACCACATTAAGTCCTTGGACTCTGTCATTCCCATAAAAAATCAGCGATAAGTCTCGACCTACACAAAGTTCGAGGCCCTCAACCCTGGTTTTCTGCTCACGGAGGGAGGCGATATTTTCTCCTCTGCCCTCGACTCAGGCGGCGCAAAATACAAGAGAAGTTTCTTCATCTTCGCCTTGCTCGGCACAAGCAGGGCAAGCGAAAAAGAGGCAGCACTGAATAAGAACGGGGAGTAGGTTCTCATTTTAGAGGCGGCGGCGCTGAATATATAACAACGGGGAGATTTGATAACTTTCCTTTTGAAGATGGAGAGGCTGGAGAAGTGCTGATCCGAGGACTTCGAATCAATCTACACAGTTTATTCCACGCATCAATGGACGCCACCTAAGCGTTAATTTTAAAGGACATTGTTAATAGCAAATCGATATTCGCTTCATTCGCGAAAACCCCCTTCCGCTCCATCTATCGTGCGATGTAGGGTTTCCTCGCCTTTTACGACACCACCACTTCCTCGTGTCCGACGACCACCTTCGACGCCGCCCCTTCGTCATCGTGTCCGACGACCACCTTCTTACAACGACGCCACCTCTTCCTTGTGTCCGACGCCGTTCCCGTCGACGCCGCCGCCGCCGCTCCCATCGACGACGACGCCTCTTCCCGTGTCGACAACGTTGTATTGCCTCCCACAGATCTGACAATAGTTCAGGTATTTCCTTGTGTCAACGACGCCACAAATCTGTATTGCATATTGTTCAGGTAAAAATTTCTGCTAGAAATTCATCGGTATTAATGTCCAAGTATTTCCTCTTGTCGACTACGCCACAGAACTGTATTGATCTGAATTTCCCACAAACTGATCTGCTTAATGTTCAGGTATTATGTTCAGATTTGATCTGCTTATTGTTGGCGCTAGAGTTTTTATGTTCAGGTTTGATCAAAATATTATGTTCAATAATCATTGTGGTGCAGATCTTTCTAATGGTTATTGTTCTGCATAGGTTCAGGTTATTGCTCTGTCTCTATTCTGTTAAGTAACAATTGTGGTATATGGTGATTGTTCGGGTATTTTGATCATGTCTGTGCAATGGTGATTGATCTGACAATTGTTATTGTCATATCCAATGCATATCCACCCGTTGAACGTAATGCTATTTTGATCATGTTTGTGCAATGTTTGTGCGTTGTTATTGTCTTCGCTGTTGAAATCAGAAAATTGGTCTCGACGTTCGCAAGGGGGATGCAGCTAACCCTTACTTAACCCGAGCTAGACCCTTGACCAGTCACTAAGAACCGAAGAGCCTTGCCCTTGAATAATCACCTAAGTCCACAAACGAACCCCTTAAGCTGCAGCGTGGAGGTCCCACCACATACCCAGAAGCTCTCAAGGAACTTCCCCTCCCAAGCCAATGCTGAGCCTGGGCACCTTGGAGGGCACTAAGGATCACCTCACCATCCACCTTTAATGACAGGGGGGAGGGGTAGTGCTTGCTCACAACACACACGCGAGGGAGGGGGGGGGGGGGGGTACCAACATCCCTTCCAAAGGTGCTCATGAGGGTCTATTTATAGACTTCCCAAAAATTGGGCTACGGATAGCCAAAAATAAACTATCCGTAGCCCAACATCTAACCCGAACGACCGAAAAACGGGGGGGGGGGGGGGGGGGGGGGGGGGGGGGGGGCGAGCGGAGCTCGAGAGGTCCACTCCCCCCCTCGCCGGGATAGCCTGCCTCCCCCTAGGCCCTGGCGGAACACGGGGGAGTAGACCGAAACATCAACCCCCCTCCTTTTGCCTTAGGTGGCTTCAGACCCTTTCAACAGGTCGACTCGTCGCGCCACGACTACCTTCACTATTGCGATCTCGCCTGCGTTGGGTCACACCAGCTCGAAAAATATGAGAGTTGTACACAATCCCCGCTCTTTTCGAGCTTGCCTTAAGCTCAGAAAGAAAGTCCAACCCACATATTTGACGAGTAAGTGGGACCCTAGATGAATCCACGAAGGGCCCTGCCAATGGGATGCTCCTGCCGAGTTTATCAGTTGAACCTGACCTGAGGAGGAAGGCGATCCTTTCTCCACTTAACAACCCTCTTATGAGCCGAGCTCAGCTGGAGGTGGAAAAAGCTCAACACCTTAGGTCGAATTGAACTTGACCTTAGGTGGAGAAAAACTCAACACCCATAGTCGAGCCGAGCTCGACCTGAGGTGGGAGGCAAACCTTTCTCCACTTAACAACCCTCATGTGAGCCGAGCTCACCCGGAGGTGGAGAAAGCTCAACACCTTAGGTCGAATTAAACTTGACCTTAGGTGGAAGAAAACTCAACACCTTTGGTCGAGCTGAACTCGACCTGAGGTGGAAGGCGGGAACTCCAAACCTACCAGGGAGCCGAGCTCACCTGGTGGGGGAGGGAACTCCACACCTACCAGGGAGCCGAGCTCTCCTGGAGGGGGAGGGAACTCCACACCTACCTGGGAGCCGAGCTCTCCTGGAGGGGGAGGGAACTCCACACCTACCAGGGAGCCGAGCTCTCCTGGAGGGGGAGGGAACTCCACACCTACCAGGGAGCCGAGCTCTCTTGGAGGGGGAGGGTGTTGGATCTTACGACGCCCTTAGAGGGGGGGGGGGGTGAATAAGGATTTTATGGAATTTAAATCTTATTTAAGTTTATCAGAGTCTGGGACTGAAGTTTCAGAATATTATATAGAAAAATATATTTAAATATTCCAGATATGATTGTAATGAAGATTCCTTTTTAAATAATTGAAACAAAACTTTTTGTTGACTGTTGCTAATGCCTGACGTTAAGTCTTAACGCTGGGCGTTAACTCTCCAGAGAATATTCCTCAGAACAAAAAGATTGTCACAGTGATTTTACTTAGAAATCTTAAATGAAATACAATTCCAGAAAATCAGAGATAATAAAAATAATTATTGTATTTCAAAGATAATTATACAAATGTTAATTTTAATACTTTGATGAAAATAGAAATTAAAACATTCTTGAAGAGGAAATAAAATCAATTGAATAGAACATTAAATGTCATGATTTTATTTCATAATAAATTGAATACACAAATGTTAAATTTCTATAACGCTAGAAATCAAGACGAAAATATGTAAAAATACTTTTTGTTGTTTCACTGGTCCTTCTCCCAACACTACAACATTTTAGGCCTTTAACAACACTTGAAAACTGTTGCCTAAAACTGCAAAGTGTTGCCAAAACATTGAAAACTGTTGCCATAGGGGTGTCTTCTATACATGTGTTACCAAAGGTCTATGACAACAGTTTTCATACCTTTAGGCAACACTATATAAAAACTGTTGCCTAAACTTTTAGAATATGCAACAGTTTTTTCATAGACCTATTGCAACATTTTAGAAATGTTGATTTGTAGTGTTATAATTAATAACTGTTGCCAAAAAGTACAAAGGCAACACCTTAAAACTGTTGTCAAAAATCTGCAACATTTTTTTATAAAAAAACCGCCAATGTCGCAGCATTAAAAAAAACTGAGATGGTACAAATTATAGCGATAACACCAAAATCACAAAGTCTTAAAATAATTTTATGATATCACAATTAAACCGGCAATATCGCCGAATCTATTAGATTCTTTTGTACAATACAAAAGGATGAAATGATATATTACATTACAACAACTGCATAAGTCCGAACAATTTTAATCACCACTAAGAAATTCTAGTTGGGAACAGGCCAGCCTAACTCCTTCACCGCAGAGTCGAGGAAGGCGATCATCATGTCAGTTGCTCTCCTGCTGGGCGCTTCCCATTAAGTAAACATTTTGGTCATAAAATATGATGCAGTTGAAGACTCGCAGGAACATCAACAACAACACTCTGCTTTACTATGGTCAATTGTCCTCTACCATCTTCACCAAGGCCTTGTCCACCAAGGTCTTGCCAACCACATTCAACTTCTCGGTGATCAGCACCTGCAGGAACAACAATGTTATACCTTTAACAAAAATTGGTGGATTTGTGCAGGAATCTCCCTAAGACATTTATGTGAACAGGAAATTTGATAGTGTATTATTCTTGTAAGAAAGGAAATACTAGCTAGTGGGGAAGAAGAAGAGTTATAGAACAGAACTATATATTATCATATCTTCCGCTTCAATTGCAGGAGTTTATATGCTCCTAGCAAAGAGATGCAAATGCTCCAGTACTGTCAATGCATTCCTCAAAATATCAAACTGAAAAATTATGACAAAAAATTACAAATTAATATATCCTGACACTTATGATTTAAATATTATATTAACTTCATTATGAAAAAAATAATATACCTGGGGGCACACACCAATCGTCCTTCAAATATTTGTCATGCCAACTGAACTTTGAACTGAAATATCAAACTGCAAGAATAAGTAATTGATGCAATACTAGTCAAACAATTAATAACTATTTTTTCCAGCTCCATTCTACATTTTTTTGATCATAGAGAAAAAAACATAGCTTTCTAAAACATGCATGATTATAGATGATTATTCTTGTAATGCAATAAAAATTAGTGGAAATTTGCCGATTTGGCTATTTAGAGACCCGAGATTGACTAAAAGTTTAATTTAAATTCTAACTTTATGGTTTGTGAATAGCTATTTTGGGTGTGCGAATAGTGATAGAAAGCTATAGGAACATTTTTAATGTGTTGCAAAGGATTATTTTAAAAGGTAACACCGCATAATTGTTGCTTAAAGTGCGTCGACAAAAACGACATTTCGAAATTGTTCTCAATAATTGATAAGAGAACATTTATTGCATGTTGCGTCACAAATGTTGCCTAAAACTATTACTTAATGACAACACTTATAAACTGTTCTCTATTCATGGTTTAGACAACATTTTTCTAAATGTTGCAAGTCAAGTGTTGCTAAAGACAAAAAATGTTGTAGTGCAAGGACCGTTTGACTATAGCCTATCTATCCCCAAATAAGGCCTCTAGCCACCCCCTAGATCTACCCTCGACCTAGTCGCCACGCACAAGGCGGCGAATTACCCCCTAAGCCGCACAAGGACCTAGTCGCCAACACAAGGCGAATTTACCCACGGAATCCTTCCCGGAATCCGACGTTCTCACCGAATGATTTCTCCACACAAATTACAAAAGGAAAAATAAAAGATTACAAGATAAGTAAAGAGAAACTCCCCAAGAAATTCTGAAGGTGAAGACGAAGTCGATGTAGATGTTGGCATTCTTAAAACGATCGTCCTTCGTATGGAATATGCGTTGTAGACCTTCTCCTTCAAATCTTCTTTAGATCTTCATGTTAGCCCAAGGGAGATCTCTTAATTGCTGTACACGAACCTCTCTCCAAAGTATCAGAATTCTGGAATCATCTCTCAAAGAATGAGAGGGGCTATACTTTAAATAGCCTCGGAAGCTAACGCGCAACGTTAAGGGTTAACGTCGGCGTTAGTGAACGAGCACTGTCGTGGCTGAAATCACGCAACCGTCAAGATCATGGCAGTTTGTGGATTCAACGCGGGCGTTAATCGTCAACGCTGACGTTGAGTCATTCTCCTTCAAATTCGTCGAACGCAGGTCCAGTTCGTCGAACGCAGGTCCAGTTCGTCGAACGCAGGTCCAGTTCGTCGAATGCAGGTCATGTTCGTCGAACGCAGGTAAATTCGTCGAACGGAACTCCAAGTTCGTCGAACGCAGGTTATCGGGCGCAATTTCGTCGAACGCAGACAATTTCGTCGAACGAAACTCCAAGTTCGTCGAATGCAGATTCGTCGACCTCAACTCGACGACATTCCTCCTCTTGTTAACGCGGGGTGTTAACAATTACCGCGAGCGTTAACTCTCTTTCGTCGACCGCAGCTCAACGACTTTGTTCTCGACGGCATTCCATCTCAGCGGTTTTCTTCTCAACGGAAGTTAACGCGGGGCATTAACAACTAACGCGGGGCGTTAACAACTAACGCGGGCGTTAGCTATCTTTCTAGAGAGTTATTTCCAATCAGCAAACTCTTCATAGGGATGTGTAGTTATAGTTCTTGTACAACCTGCATACTATAAACACACAAAATACAAGATCAAATACAACACGGTATTTGTTATTCTCAAACCAAGGGATGCGGAACATAGGCTCCAACAATCTCCCCCTTTTGATAATAACAAATACCTGTATGAGAAATTTGTGAACTTAAAATCATTTGTGTTTATAGATAAGTGCGGTAATAAGATATGCTTAAATAACAGGTTAAAAGCATGATAGATTTGACAGCGATAATGCATACTCTTTCTATATGAAGTTCCCCCTACATAAGTGTTTTCTTATAATTTACTCCCCCTAAATATCTATTTTATTAGATTTCTCAATTTATTCTCCCCCTTTGTTATTAGCAAAAGTGGGTAGGGATGAGTGCATATCTTCTAAAATAGATAAGGAACCACTTATTGAAGGATTGTCATGATCGAGCATATGATAGTGTATGCACCTCCTATATGATTACTCCCCCTACAAAGATACCTTTTTTTAGTTTAATATTATTATAATGCACTCCCCCTAAAAATTAGATTTATGCAATTTAATCTCCCCTTTTGGTAGTATCAAAAGAGGGTTTTAGGAGTGAGTATGTATAATAAGGAGTAATATATTTTATGTCGAGAAGAAAAATAAGATGCAATCAAAAGTTTGTTAAATACTGCTTGTCGAGAAAAATATAAGCATGATGTAACATATAGTAGTAAGCAACATAGCTAACATGATAAAGTAAGCATTCTATTTTAAGATACCACTTGTTGAAACCATGGTGTTAAATATAATAGACATGAATGAGCATAAGTGGTAAACTCAGCAGAAGAATATAATAAGCACTCTTAAACATAAACATCATTTTTAGAAGATAAAATCATATAAAGGATAATGAGTTTGAAATTTGAAAAGTTGATGTTTGAGTTAAAGATTGAAGAGATGCTATTCCATTAAGATAATATTGCAAACATGATTTCATAATATCAAGAAAAGATACACAAACTACAATGTAATAAAATTTGCATTTCAAGTAAACATAAACATTGTAGCGATCATGCTTTGTTATCTAGTGCATTTACTTAAGTTTGTATAGATTTGAGTAGATGAGCATTAGGATCCAATTCTCATGAGTAGAAGTTTTATGAAAGATAATGATGTGTACAAAGTAGTGTTTTGATAAAATATACAAGTGAATCAATCAAAAACACATGACATATATAATGAAATAACACAACATTAAAATACACAAATATTATTACTTCCACAATATTTCAATGCACATGAATAAATAGTACAACTACCAAGGTACTCTGCACACACAATGCTTATTAAGACTTATCAGGGTGCAAAGTAGTGTTTGGGGGATCACTTTTATACTTTTTAGCTTTATTTTCAAATTTTTTTATGATCCGGTGTACTAAGAGAAGTGGTGTACAAATTGTTTGCTACAAGACACTTTACAATTCTTAGGCCAAGGTGCTCAACCTCACAATGCTCATTAAGACTTATCAGGAGGGTGAGTAGTGCTTGGTGGAGTTTTCCTTGTTATTTATTATTTGCTTTTTAGTTTAGTGACTAAGGACTCCGAATTCACTTGTTTTGCAAACATAGCATTTGAAACCACATTTCTCTAACGAATAAGTGCATGAAAGACAAAGAATTGTAATAGCCAATTCAATGTTGTATAGGTAATCTATTTATGCATTTTAATTATTTATGTTATTACACTACACAATCATGTAAGAATAAGATTGTAAACACATGTAGGTTATCAAAAATAAGTGAGTGAATGAATCATTACCAAACATAATACATTACTCATACTTAGAGGCATGCTAAGCGTTTCTACACATGTATATTTACAATCAATTTCATTGCACATAACAAGATAATATTCAAGGCATGATAAATACAAAACAATGTCTTTTAAGAAACTTGAAAGTTAAATTAAACATTGTATTTAATCTTTAATTGATATAATTAATCATCCTTGACAATGGCAATGAATAACAATCAGTTTTTTTTATAATTTTTTTTTAAATAATTTTTTATAAAAGCACAAAACAATAAACACAAAAAAAATATTTTTGTTCTTTGAAATTGTTTTGTAATTCTGTATTTGATTTTTTTTATATATTCTCTAGAAAACATAGAAGTCTTTAATAGCCATTTCAGTAAATGATATTCTATGCCAGAGAAATAAACCCAAAATAATGCATGAGAAAATACATATTTTTTTTTTGAAATGAAATAAAATTTTGTCTTAAAGGAAATAAAAAGATAGAAAACTGTTTACAAACAGAGAAATAAAACACACACAAAATATTAAAATAATACCAGAAATTATTCAAAACAAAAAAAAATATTTTAGAGCCAAGGAGCTAACGCCAGGCGTTAACTTCTTAACGCCAAAATAGAACTGCATTTCTTGATTTTTGGAAAAATATTTTTCAAAATTCATTTGTATTATAAAGAGGCCTTCCTTCTGTTGAAATTTCAGAGAATATTGATTAGATTTGAAGGCTCTCTTAGCATATTTTTGGTGATTTTTCAAATACTTGTGTTTTGTAAAATCATTAAAGCTCAAAATAATAAAATATGCAAACACAAGATGCAATGTTAGAACAAAAAACAAATATGCATGATTTATGTATAAAGAGTGAGATAATGTTCATGCAATGAATATAATATAAGTATATCTAAGATCAAGATACCTTAACTACATGACTACACTCTAGCCCCGTACTAAGTGACGGATATGCATGAGGAGCTGCACATATGCCGTAGGTTTGGGTGTTAATCCCATATGCATACAAAAGACGACGCTCAACCTAGCACTCTTTCCCCCCAGTGCCTCGTAAGGCCCCACTAGAACTCTCCCCGGTTAAGGACAAGACATGACTTAGAGGTAATGTCTCTAATGCACACAATCCTACGCCCTCGCTATTGTGAGACACATGTCATAGGTTAATGATTATGGATATACTGAGCGTTTTAGTCTAAGGATTGATTCATAAGACATGAGTTTGTTTTAGTTTTAGAACATATAGTAGATTTTGAAACCACAATGTACTCATGAATTTTAAAGTTCAAATTTCTCTACCTTTAGCATGTCACTATATTGATAATCCTAGCATACACACTAAATTGAGCATATACCGAGAGGTGCGGCTAGGAGAATGAATTTGGACATTATGCAAAATATACTAAATATATATAATTGGTTTGCATGTAATCAATTTTAGAGTTTTGAAAAATTTATAGGCATAGAATGAAGTGATAATTCTATTTGATTTCATCTTGTTTATATCAAGTTAATTCTTAGGTCTAAAGATAATGAGATTCATGCAAATAATAAAGATGTATTTCACACACACAAAATAAGATATGAAACTATAATATCAATCATATATTTCATAATTCTTAAGGTTGATAGAATTAGTTGATTTAAGATAGGTCTTGATGGATCATGAATTATGATATATGATTATAGTGAATTTTAGTATAGGATATTAATAGATCAAGATGGAGTGTGTGAAATCATATTCATTATTTTTGTAAATTTTCAATTATGATTTTTCATTATTAGCAACAAAGAAAATAGACAAATATGCAGTTAGTTGCGCATTTAATATTTTAGCCTAAGACCCCTAAAAATCCATTTAAATCCAATTTTGAAAGTAGTTTCATTAGTCTTGATAATATCATTTAGCAAATTTAGCATTCAATTTATAATGATAATATAAGACATTTATAGGCAATGGATTTAAAAAGGATAAAACATATAAAAAGAAAAGATAGATCACTTAAAAAAATATGACTTTATGTTCAATTTAATTTAATTTGATTTGTTAAACATTAGGCTTAAAATGAAAGTTATATCTCATGATACATAAAGTGATCATAAACAAGTTGGCTAAAAAAAAAAAAAAAAAAAAAAACTAAGCATATCATGAAGTAGAGTAATGATATTTTATTTTTAATTTATTTCTACTTTATGCAATACAATGATTCCTATTGAATGAGAGATTTAGGTATCCAAAGGGGACCAAGTGTGATGATTCCTTTGGGTACCCAAATACATTGTGTAGGCTTTTGGAGAGATAGTGATGAATGGGCCTTTACAAGTGGAGTTAGTGTTTCATTTTTAATTTTGGGTCTCCATTCATACTTTGTTTGTTTATCTTTTAAATTCATATTATGATTATTTGACATATTTTTGGAATGATAGTTGTTTGAAAAATAATTCATTTGGGATTTATATTTATTCAAATTATTTTTCAAAATACATTGATGTTGATAATCATAATGAATTTTATTATATGGATTCTTTGAGAGTTTATAAGAGTGATGGTTTTTCTCAAGAATTGAATGTTGAAAGAGTGAGTTACAATATGTTTTAAATAATTGGTTCTTATTTTGATGATTTTCATTTCCACTCTTTCTTATAGACATACTCTTATAATATGAAGTTAAGCTCTTAAAATTTAGATTTCTTAATAAACTAGAGTTAAGAGAATTTTTATTACTTGAAAAATTTTCAATAAACAATTTTAATGATTCTAGTTTATCCTTTAAATTATCATTTTCTTTTATCAATTTTTTATTATGCTCTTTTGAAATTAAAAGTTCTTTTTCTAAAATCTTGAGTTCTTCTTTAAAAGTATTATAATCAAAACAAGGTTTATCATTTTTAATTAAAGAGCATGAATGAGAATTCAACACATCAATACTTGATTCTACTTTAGCATTTGCTTTTAAAGTTTTACTTTCTAAACGTAGTTTGAAATTAGCATTTTTCAAATTTTTAATTTTACGTTTAGCAATATTAAGCATATGTAGTGTAGAAATAGAATTTCTTACAAAGAGAGAGGACTTAGAATTTCTTACATTGCTATGAGATGAGACAAGATTTGAACCAAGGGTTCCTTTGACATTTTCTTCACATTCCTCTTTCATAGTTGAATTTCCATCTTCTCTTTTGCTTGATGTGTTGCCATCAATTGAGTCCAATATTGTGACGTTGTCTTCTTCTCTTGGATCCATAAGGAATTGCTCATATTCATCATCTGCGGAAGGAAGACTATAAGAATTCTCAAGAAATTTCCAAACTTCATAAGCATTAGGAAGTGTATAAATAAGTTTGAAAATATTTTGATCTAATGCACAATATAGACTATTCATTGATTTGACATTTAAAAACATTTCATTTTTATTTAAAATATTTGGGAGCATTTTAATTGTAATATTCCAAACTTCAATATCCAAGGATTTAAGAAATTTTTCCATAAGTATTCTCCACCCATTATAATTTTCACCCATAAATAATGGTGGACATAATGATTTTTCATTTTCATAAAAATTATCCCCTCTAGAAGATGCGAGATCATGAAGCGTCATTATTCCCGGTTGTGAAGCCGTATTGGAATAACCATCCCTCTAATACCACGTGTTGGATCTTACGACACCCTTAGGGGGGTGAATAAGGGTTTTATGGAATTTAAATCTTATTTAAGCTTATCAGAGTCTGAGACTGAAGTTTCAGAATATTATATAGAAAAATATATTTAAATATTCAAGATAGGATTGTAATGAAGATTCCTTTTTAAATAATTGAAACAAAACTTTTTGTTGACTATTGCTAACGCCTGACGTTAAGTCTTAACGCTGGGCGTTAACTCTCCAGAGAATATTCCTCAGAACAAAAAGATTGCCACATTGATTTTACTTAGAAATCTTAAATGAAATACAATTCCAGAAAATCAGAGATAATGAAAATAATTATTATATTTCAAAGATAATTATACAAATGTTAATTTTAATACTTTGATGAAAATAGAAATTAAAACATTCTTGAAGAGGAAATAAAAGCAATTGAATAGAATATTAAAAGTCATGATTTTATTTCATAATAAATTGAATACACAAATGCTTAATTTCTATAACGCTAGAAATCAAGGCGAAAATATGTAAAAACACTTTTTGTTGTTTTACCGGTCCTTCTCCCAAGGACCGGTTGACTATAGCCTATCTATCCCCAGATAAGGCCTCTAGCCACCCCCTAGATCTACCCTCGACCTAGTCGCCATGCACAAGGCGGCGAATTACCCCTAAGTCGCACAAGGACCTAGTCGCCAACACAAGACGAATTTACCCACGGAATCCGACGTTCTCACCGAACGATTTCTCCACACAAATTACAAAAGGAAAAATAAAAGATTACAAGATAAGTAAAGAGAAACTCCCCAAGAAATTCTGAAGGTGAAGACGAAGTCGATGTAGATGTTGGCGTTCTTAAAAAGATCGTCCTTCCTATGGAATATGCGTTGTAGACCTTCACCTTCAAAATCTTCTTTAGATCTTCATGTTAGCCTAAGGGAGATCTCTTAATTGTTGTACACGAACCTCTCTCCAAAGTATCAGAATTCTAGAATCATCTCTCAAGGAATGAGAGGGGCTATACTTTAAATAGCCTCGGAAGCTAATGCGCAGCGTTAAGGGTTAACGCCGACGTTAGTGAACGTGCACTGTCGTGGCTGAAATTGCGCAACCGTCAAGATCGTGGCAGTTTGTGGATTCAATGCGGGCTTTAAGCATCAACGCTGGCGTTGAGTCGTTCTCCTTCAAATTCGTCGATCGGCCTTCTCATTTCGTCGAACGCAGGTCCAGTTCGTCGAACGCAGGTCCAGTTCGTCGAATGCAGGTCCAGTTCATTGAACGTAGGTCCAGTTCGTCGAACGCAGGTCCTGTTTGTCGAATGCAGGTAAATTCGTCGAACGGAACTCCAAGTTCGTCGAACGCAGGTTATCGGGCGCAATTTCGTCGAACGCAGACAATTTCGTCGAACGAAACTCCAAGTTCGTCGAATGCAGATTCGTCGACCTCAACTCAATGGCATTCCTCCTCTTGTTAACGCGGGGCGCTAACAATTACCGCGAGCGTTAGCTCTCTTTCGTCGACCGCAGCTCGACGACTTTGTTCTCGACGACATTCCTTCTCAGCGGTTTTCTTCTTAACGGAAGTTAACGCGGGGCGTTAACAACTAATGTGGGGCGTTGACAACTAACGCGGGACGTTAGCTATCTTTCCAGAGAGTCATTTCCAATTAGCAAACTATTCATAGGGATGTGTAGCTATAGTTCCTGTACAACCTGCATACTATAAACACACAAAATACAAGATCAAATACAACACGGAATTTGTTATTCTCAAACCAAGAGATGCGGAACATAGGCTCCAACACCTACCAGGGAGTCGAGCTCTTCTGGAGGGGGAGGGAACTCCACACCTACCAGGGAGCCGAGCTCACCTGGAGGGGGAGGGAACGAACAATTTCCTGAACTATCCGGGGGCGGAGAACCAATCCACATCCCAGGTGCTTACCCTCACCGAGAGACGGAGGGATTCAACCATCTTACCAAATCAATTGGGGGCAGAGAACCAGTCCACGTCTTAGGTGTGAGGCCCCTATTTAGACCCCACATATATCTGTATCTAAGCTATGTTCTTACATGTTTCCCAGGTTGAAGTAAGGCTAGTGAATATGAAATAAACAACACATAATATAAATTTACTTTCATACCTTACATTATTCGTTGAATCTTTTCTTTTTATCTATAATCAGTTCTTTTGGTTTTGCGTATCCCAAGTCACGTCCTATACCTACAAAATTTGACGACGGGCTTAGTCATAAAAATATGACTAAGTGAGGATATACCTCTTTCATTGCTGTAAATAATTAAAGTAAAACTTACGCATTTTAAAACATGTTTTTCATACTAACCATTTATTTGTCTCAGTAGTGACCTTATGAAACATATAATTATACGAACATGTTAGTATCACTAAAACAGTATGAGCAGTATAGAATCATAATCATATCATGTAACAATATAACCTTAAAGCAGTGTATCCGTATAAGCAATAAATCCTTGTATCAGTATATCAGTGTAAGCAATAATTCCATGTATCAGTATGTCTATGAAAGAACATAATGACTGGGGGAAACATTTCAGTAATCATAAACAGTATAAGGAGCTATAGCATTCATATGAGCTATGGAACATGTAAACAATGCAAGTATCATAACGGTATCTATATCATGGAAGCAGTGTACGTACATAACTTCATATCAGTTTTCATATCTATAAACATTTATCCATATACCATTATAACTCTTTAATTCAGTATTTCCATGAACGTTTCTTTTCTTAGGATATATTAGGGGCGATTCGAATTCTTTTTCCTTTTTCCTTTACCCCGAAGGGCCCTATACCCCGAAGGGTCCTTAGATACCCCGAAGGGTCCTTTACCCCGAAGGGTCCTTAGATACCCCGAAGGGTCCTTTACCCTGAAGGGTCCTTAGATACCCCGAAGGGTCCTTAGATACCCCGAAGGGTCCTTTACCCCGAAGGGTCATTCATGTGCATGCATATTCAAGTCGCCCATAATATAACCTCGTGTCGACACGCTTACATAAGTGAGTTATTCATTTTTAAAATCCCCTCAGAAATATCATTCGCCTGTTTGCCTTTTTCAAGGCCATACAATATAGCGACATTTAGTATCAGTGATATCAACTATGCATGTAACATTCAGTATAAAAAGAGTGTATATAAAAAGAAAGTAAAGCCATAAAGAATAAATGAAACAGGTAGCTCTCACCATCAGTCGTTCTTTTCTTTTATCGCAATTCATGTAGTTGCCATGCCTATTTTGAGATGCCATCCTTCGCGATATCTGTATAGGAATCGTATCATATAGGGTCATTTCTATCGGGGTTGCACCTCGCTATAGTTACAACAATTATTATGTGATGACATCATTTGGTAGCTACTCAACTTAACCAACCATTTATAACCAACCGCATTTATTGGGGTTGCACCTCGCTATAGTTACAACAATTATTATGTGAGGACATCATTTGGTAGCTACTCAACTTAACCAACCATTTATAAACAACCGCATTTATTTTTCCCCATATGTATAATAGTTCAACAGCCAGCCTATATGAATAATGTGAATGAAAGGTAGCAGTCGGCCAACTTAGGAAGGATAAAAACCCTTCACAATTTACTGTGAGTTAGAAAATGTTTTGGCTCCAACAACCACTCACACAAAAACATCTATTATAACCATTATTCCTCTCTATATTCTGCATAGGCTAAAGAGGAGCAACAATTATTAATTGACAAGAGGGGCAGTAAAAGCTCAGTACAGCCAACCAAAACCCTCCAAAAGGAACAATATAAGCACTGAACCAATTGGTTCAGCCATCCTTAACTCGCACCTCTACTATATACAATAAAAGAGGGCAGCAATTATACTAATTCCACTTTGCATATTAAGTCAACAGCCAGCCAATATGAACAAGAGAGTCAGAAAAAGACATATCAATATAGCTGGTCTCAAATAAATAGGCCCCAATTCAGTTAGCATTTCATACCATGATATTAAATTGAGCTTATATTACTGATCATTAAACTTATAATTTTCCCTTAGGAAAAACCACTCATGCAGCCTGCCAAAAGTATAAACTTCCTCAATAAACACTGCATAAACATTAAAGATTAACAATACCAGCTGGTCAGGTAAAACCCAAATCTCCTCCCAGCAGCCATTTATTAAAAAGGAGTAATAATGGTTGGCCACTATTACAAAGGATTCAGAGCTAACCATAAAGAAATTAGGGAGAAAAGCTTGAGCTGGAGTAGTAAATTTCTTCTCCCATACTAAAAAAATACACTGAAACGGGATACGTAACACAGTCGGCCAACCAAAACCAACAGAAACCCTAGAACATATTCATCAACATATCTACTTCTGCATATATATCTTCCCAGAAACCCAACATCAACATCAAATTAAGGGAAGAAGAGAGAAGCAAGAAGCTCACAGTGAGTTAGAAGAAAAATCAAGGCCCTTCTTAACCAAAACCCACGGCTCGACGGAGCCCAGCTCAACCAAGCTCGCCTTGCCCAACTGATTCCAGCAGCACAAAAGAAATCCCAGCAGCACAATTGAACTAAAGCGAGGGAAGGGAGCAAAGGAGGGAGAGGAAGAGAGCTCCGATTCCGCTAGCCCTAGTTGCGATAGGGACGAGAGAAAAATAAGAACGGAGAGTCGGCGCTCGTAATCAATAATAGGAAACAAAAGCAACCTCTTTTTGTAGTTTATTTCTTCCCCCACCGCCTTTCTGTAATGCCCAATTAGAACTAAGCCTCCTATACTTATCAAAGCCGGTAACACAATTAAATCAGCCCAATCTTAAGCCAAGCCTGCAACAGAGATTCACACAAAGCCTCTATTAGCACCCCAATACCAGCTCCCAAAAGGTGCTATTAGCACACCCATTTCAGCTATTCGTAAACCAAATCAACTTCAAGCTCCTCTATCGGCACACAAAGGTGCACCCCTTTTCAATTAACATGAACAGTTACTATATGGACTCCAACTCAAACAAGTCGATCCAGCACAACCATCCCAAATCTTTACTAATATACCATATATATTTATAAAGTTTGCCACTCATATAGTTTGCCCATATAGGAAACAAAAACTCATATTCCACCAAAAATCGCGAATGCTCCAAAGCGTCAATAAAAACTCATACTCAACTTCAAAGGAACCCGAGTTAACACTGATTTAATTTTTCATCATAGGGGATATACATATAGAATAGTTTAAATTAAGTTTTATTATCAATTTACGTCAATTCACATTTTGAGCCGTTACAAATTCCTCCATTCTTATAAAAATTTTCGTCCTCGCAAATAGGACATAGTAATCCCCAAATTAATGTTAGATTACTAACTTTTCCATTCATTCAGACCTTCACTTACTTTCCCTTGTTTCGAATTCCTAAAATGTAGTGATCGACAAACCGTCACAATTAACCAGAAAAGAAAATTAGTATTTCATGATACATTTATCACTTTTCCATACATTATTCATTAACATTGTCAAAAGCACCTTCGTCTTGCTTTCTCATTTTTCGCCTTCCTACATTTATAGCGATTAACAAACCGCCACATTTAATTATATAAAAAAAATTTGTGTTCCATGAAGCATGTAGCACCTTTCAGTGTAAAACATTTGCGTGAAACACTTTCACATTTCTTTCTTCTTTCCGTCTGTGGACTTGTATCTTTATACATATATCAGAATATATTTCACTTTTCATATTAAAAGAATTCTTATCATTTGTAATCACTAAGAATGATAACATCATGATATGCACATTGCGATCGCTCCCGTTACCATTTTACCTACGCACATGTCATCACTCACCCTTATTCTCATTCGTAATTCATTTACTTGCTATGTATATTCCTTCTTATGTCATTTCCCTCCTATGTACTCTTAGGACATTCATTATTCATAGTCATATCTCGTAGTTAAATTTCTCAATTGTTGATTTCTTTTCGTAGTTATTATCATATCGTTTTCTCTTTATCACACTTCGTGCAGAACTACCTATATCATATAGAGTGTCAGTGGACTTTCATTTTTCTTAGCTTAGCATTTTCTTATTCACGTTATACCTCAACCACGATTTCAGTTATCGTTTATAATTTATTACTTACCTTTTTATTCCTCAAATCGAAGTCAATACATGATAGTGAAACGATGTACTTGGCGGCTCTATTTCATTTATATGCCATATAATATGAAGATAAACTCCAATTCACCCTTATTTCCTTAACTTTTCTACGGACGTTTAATAATGTCTCTATGACAATAAAATATGATGTGTCACTCGAAGTGAAAAATTTCAACCCCTTAAACTTTTTGTGAATTATTGAAATTCGTTTGCTTGTTTCTTTTCCTTCATCTTTCTAATATTAGTTTTGTAACACCTCTTTCATATCCATATAACGTATCAAAGATTCGGCCGAAATCCAAGATATATTATTTAGAGTGAAAGTGAAGTTACAACTCATTATAATCTTTACTTTGCTTATTCATATCCTGCAATGTTACATACCCATCATCATATTCTCCTTTTATCCTTTAATTAGACTTACTATGGATATTTACGAGTGCTTGCATTGAAAACAATCGTGTCTTTTCGAATGGTAAAAACCTTTTATCTGTGCATTCTTCATTGGCTATGATGCAACATAAATATAAGCCTTTTACATGTAATCAATTCGTTCGTAATTGTTGATTATCTTATACCTTTTCTATCATGGTTCTAAGTTCATCGGGATGAAAAATATATTTCATACTCGTTTGAAGCCTCACGTTAGACATCCTAGATATCATCTTTTTATTGCAAACATTATTTCGTAACTCCATATTATGGGTCGAATCATTTTTCTCTAGCATATTTTACATACTAAATGATACCACAAAAACAGAAACCATTAGTAGCTTTTCCTTCATCTATATGTCCATATTCACTCTTTGAATCATGAAAATCCTTTTACTATTACACTACTTTTGTCGTTAAGATAGTTGTGAGTTGGTACATTCATTTCATCCTTGCATATTCACAAGTCGTTATGCATACATTTAGTAGGTACTCAATGCGGCCAAGGCATTCAGTCATTTTACATATCTCCATCTTCCCATTACATATCTATACAATGATGTACATATGATCTTTCTTTCCTTTCTACGTACATTCATCTTTCAACTTATTTATACTAATCATATTCGTTTATCTATCGCAAACAATACGAAGACATTTCTTTTCGAAACCTTTGGGTTGACTCGTGCAATAGAAACAGTGTCACATATTACTTGGTTTCGTGTGGCTTTAGGTTCGTGTACATTTCATTTCATTTCTATCTTCTCATAAATGCTTTTCAACCCTTTTGACTTAAGTCCATTTAGACAGAATCCAAATTACTAAATTTCTATAATCGTTCTTCTTATCATCATATCATGTGTGCTTATTTAGTACTCACTACAACCAAACTTCTTGAAAACGTGGCTCTGATACCAAATTGTGAGGCCCCTATTTAGACCCCACATATATCTGTATCTAAGCTATGTTCTTACATGTGTCCCAGGTTGAAGTAAGGCTAGTGAATATGAAATAAACAACACATAATATAAATTTACTTTCATACCTTACATTATTCGCTGAATCTTTTCTTTTTATCCATAATCAGTTCTTTTGGTTTTGTGTATCCCAAGTCACGTCCGATACCTACAAAATTTGACGACGGGCTTAGTCATAAAAATATGACTAAGTGAGGATATACCTCTTTCATTGCTGTAAATAATTAAAGTAAAACTTACGCATTTTAAAACATGTTTTTCATACTAACCATTTATTTGTCTCAGTAGTGACCTTATGAAACATATAATTATATGAACATGTTAGTATCACTAAAACAGTATGAGCAGTATAGAATCATAATCATATCATGTAACAATATAACCTTAAAGCAGTGTATCCGTATAAGCAATAAATCCTTGTATCAATATATCAATGTAAGCAATAATTCCATGTATCAGTATGTCTATGAAAGAACATAATGACTGGGGGAAACATTTCAGTAATCATAAACAGTATAAGGAGCTATAGCATTCATATGAGCTATGGAACATGTAAACAATGCAAGTATCATAACGGTATCTATATCATGGAAGCAGTGTACATACATAACTTCATATCAGTTTTCATGTCTATAAACATTTATCCATGTACCATTATAACTCTTTAATTCAGTATTTCCATGAACGTTTCTTTTCTTAAGATATATTAGGGGCGATTCGAATTCTTTTTCCTTTTTCCTTTACCCCGAAGGGTCCTTAGATACCCCGAAGGGTCCTTTACCCCGAAGGGTCCTTAGATACCCCGAAGGGTCCTTAGATACCCCGAAGGGTCCTTAGATACCCCGAAGGGTCCTTTACCCCGAAGGGTCATTCATGTGCATGCATATTCAAGTCGCCCATAATATAACCTCGTGTCGACACGCTTACATAAAGTGAGTTATTCATTTTTAAAATCCCCTCAGAAATATCATTAGCCTGTTTGCCTTTTTCAAGGCCATACAATATAGCGACATTTAGTATCAGTGATATCAATTATGCATGTAACATTCAGTATAAAAAGAGTGTATATAAAAAGAAAGTAAAGCCATAAAGCATAAATGAAACAGGTAGCTCTCACCATCAGTCGTTCTTTTCTTTTATCGCAATTCATGTAGTTGCCATGCCTATTTTGAGATGCCATCCTTCGCGATATCTGTATAGGAATCGTATCATATAGGGTCATTTCTATCGGGGTTGCACCTCACTATAGTTACAACAATTATTATGTGATGACATCATTTGGTAGCTACTCAACTTAACCAACCATGTATAACCAACCGCATTTATTGGGGTTGCACCTCGCTATAGTTACAACAATTATTATGTGAGGACATCATTTGGTAGCTACTCAACTTAACCAACCATTTATAACCAACCACATTTATTTTTCCCCATATGTATAATAGTTCAACAGCCGGCCTATATGAATAATGTGAATGAAAGGTAGCAGTCGACCAACTTAGGAAGGATAAAAACCCTTCACAATTTACTGTGAGTTAGAAAATGTTTTGGCTCCAACAACCACTCACACAAAAACATCTATTATAACCATTATTCCTCTCTATATTCTGCATAGGCTAAAGAGGAGCAACAATTATTAATTGACAAGAGGGGCAGTAAAAGCTCAGTACAGCCAACCAAAACCCTCCAAAAGGAACAATATAAGCACTGAACCAATTGGTTCAGCCATCCTTAACTCGCACCTCTATTATATACAATAAAAGAGGGCAGCAGTTATACTAATTCCACTTTGCATATTAAGTCAACAACCGGACAATATGAACAAGAGAGTCAGAAAAAGACATATCAATATAGCTGGTCTTAAATAAATAGGCCCCAATCCAGTTAGCATTTCATACCATGATATTAAATTGAGCTTATATTACTGATCATTAAACTTATAATTTTCCCTTAGGAAAAACCACTCATGCAGCCGGCCAAAAGTATAAACTTCCTCAATAAACACTGCATAAACATTAAAGATTAACAATAGCAGCTGGTCAGGTAAAACCCAAATCTCCTCCCAGCAGCCATTTATTAAAAAGGAGTAATAATGGTTGGCCACTATTACAAAGGATTCAGAGCTAACCATAAAGAAATTAGGGAGAAAAGCTTGAGCTAGAGTAGTAAATTTCTTCTCCCATACTAAAAAAATACATTGAAACGGGATTCGTAACACAGTCGGCCAACCAAAACCAACAGAAACCCTAGAACATATTCATCAACATATCTACTTCTGCATATATATCTTCCCAGAAACCCAACATCAACATCAAATTAAGGGAAGAAGAGAGAAGCAAGAAGCTCACAGTGAGTTAGAAGAAAAATCAAGGCCCTTCTTCGCCAAAACCCACGGCTCGACGAAGCCCATCTCAACCAAGCTCGCCTTGCCCAACTGATTCCAGCAGCACAAAAGAAATCCTAGCAGCACAATTGAACTAAAGCGAGGGAAGGGAGCAAAGGAGGGAGAGTAAGAGAGCTCCTATTCCGCTAGCCCTAGTTGCGATAGGGACGAGAGAAAAATAAGAACGGAGAGTCGGCGGCCGTAATCAATAATAGGAAACAAAAGCAACCTCTTTTTGTATTTTATTTCTTCCCCCACCGCCTCTCTGTAATGCCCAATTAGAACTAAGCCTCTTATACTTATCAAAGCCGATAACACAATTAAATCAGCCCAATCTTAAGCCAAGCCTGCAACAGAGATTCACACAAAGCCTCTATTAGCACCCCAATACCAGCTCCCAAAAGGTGCTATTAGCACACCCATTTCAGCTATTCGTAAACCAAATCAACTTCAAGCTCCTCTATCGGCACACAAAGGTGCACCCCTTTTCAATTAACATGAACAGTTACTATATGGACTCCAACTCAAACAAGTCGATCCAGCACAACCATCCCAAATCTTTACTAATATACCATATATATTTATAAAGTTTGCCACTCATATAGTTTGCCCATATAGGAAACAAAAACTCATATTCCACCAAAAATCGCGAATGCTCCAAAGCGTCAAGAAAAACTCATACTCAACTTCAAAGAAACCCGAGTTAACACTGATTTAATTTTTCATCATAGGGGATATACATATAGAATAGTTTAAATTAAGTTTTATTATCAATTTACGTCAATTCACATTTTGAGCCGTTACACTAGGTGCTTACCCCTGGAGGCAGAGGAACTCAACCATCTTACCAAATCAACTGGGGGCAGAGACAGTCCACATCCTAGGTGCTTACCTTCACCTGGAGGCAAAGGAACTCAACCATCTTATTATCAAAGCAACAGGGGCAGAGAACTAGCCCACGTCCTAGGTGATTAGCTTACCTGGAGGCAGAGGAATTCAACACCTTTCCAAACCAATTGGGGGCATAGTACCCATCTACGTCCTGGGGGCTTAGCTTTCCTGGAGGCAGAGGAACCCAGCACCTTCCCAAACCAATTGGGGGAGGAGTACCCGTCCACGTCCTAGGGGTCTAGCTTACCTGGAAGCAGAGGAACTCAACACTTTTTCAAACCAACTGCGGGTGGAATACCCATCCACGTCCTAGGGGCCTAGTGTAACATCCCAATTTTAAAAAGGGGTCTAGCCGGTTCGATTGAACCCTTGGAAGAGCTTAGGATGGGTCATAGGACAACCACGACTCGACCTTCACCACCTAATGGTGGTCATTTGGAGAAATAACTGTTTTGGTAGCATTGTGCTTCGCCGCAACATCAAAATTATTTATTGAGCATACGTGCTCCGAATTGACTTCCGTCAGTTGCGTTAGACTCGTATAGTTGATACGAGTGCAACGGAACTCATTTCGTTTCGATCCGAGGTCATATGTAGAATATGACTATTTTGAGTATCGTAGCGCGCCACGACGACGCGATTTTTGAATATGGAGCATACGTGCTCTGAATTGAATTTCGTCAGTTGGGTTAGACTCGTATAGTTGATACGAGTGCAACGGAACTCGTTTCGTTTCGATCCGAGGTCATATGTAGAATATGACTATTTTGAGTATCGTAGCGCGCCACGACGACGCGATTTTTGAATATGGAGCATACATGCTCTGAATTGAATTTCGTCAGTTGCGTTAGACTCGTATGGTCGATACAAGTGCAACGGAATTCGTTTCGTTCCGATCTGAGGTCGTTTCGAGAAAATGACTATTTTGAGTAAAATCGAACGTCTCAACAACGCCATTTTAGAATATTGGGTAAACGAGCCCCAAATTCACCCTAGTCGGTTGCAACGAACCCGTGTGATCAATACCAACGCGATGCAATTCGTTTCGCCCAAATCTGAGGAGCTTTGAGAAAGTTAGCTGAAATGAGTTATTTTAAGCTACGTACCGTCTCAAGCAAATAATTATGAGTAAACGAACTCGGAATCAACTTGAAATAATTTCGTTAACTTCGTGTGATTGTTACGAACGTAACAACACCTCTCGCGCATTTTGCTAAGCGTAATTTGGGTGTTGTGGACCCTATGTACATTAAGTTATATAAATAAGTATTTATATCACATAATTATATACATATATATGTGTATATATATAATTGGAAAGAAAATTGCAAAACCAGCGAGTAGGGCTGGGAGGAAAACCATGGGCGAAAACCAGGGGCGAGCTCGCTGGGGGCATCGGATTGGTCGGCCATGGCTATAGAAGGGGCTTTCACGGCAAGGTCCGGGGACACACTCTTCCTCCTCCTCTCCCCCTCCTCGAAGCTCTGTCCTGGTGAGGGTTTCACGGCAAGGGGAGCTCACGGCAAGGTATGACAGGGAACTCTTCCTCCTCCGAAAATGGTAATCTCTTAATCCTCTCTAATTTTTCGTCGCCTGGGATCATTATGGAAGTTGCGAGGATGAATTGGGGGGGGGGGGGGGGGGGGGGGGGGGGTTGATCTAAATAGACGAAGCTTCATCTCTTCCTCACGACAAGGTTCCCTCTTCCCCACCTCTTTTCCTCTCCTCTAAACTCTGGCGGTGAGTTAATTATTTGCACTGTTGATGACCGGAGATGGGACACGTTTACATGGAGTATTCTCTTCTTCTCCATTCTCCTACTCTCCCTCTCTTTTATTCATGATATCGCAAATTGTTGCTGGAATGAGAGATGGGCAAGGTTTTTTCTAGGGCCTAGACTTGGTCGGGCTGGAAGTTTAGGGCTGGACTGCACCGCAATTCTTCAGCCTTGCTCCTCCTCTTCTCGTCGTCGGAAAGGGAGAGTTAGTTTGGGCTTTCGATTGAGCCGTGGGAAGCTTTTCTGCATGTTCCTGTGTGTACTTATGTGCGTGATCTAGTCGCCTGGAGCAGACTATGTGCTCTACCTCTGCTCTCATGGTAATCCCTCCTCTTTCTTCTTTATGCCTTGTGAGCTGTTAAGGGGGGGGGGGGGGGGGGGGGGGGGGGGGGGGGGGGGGGGGGGGGGGGGGGGGGGGGGGGGGGGCTGCTTTACTTTTCTGTTATGAATAATGGGGGCTGCCTTGTGAGCTGTTAAGGGGGGCTGCTTTACTTTCCTGTTATGAATAATGGGGGCTGCCTTGTGAGCTGTAAAGGGGGGATGCTTTACTTTCCTGTTATGAATAATGGGGGCCGCCTTGTGAGCTGTTAAGGGGGGGGGGGGGGCTGCTTTACTTTCCTATTATGAATAATGGGGTCTGCCTTGTGAGCTGTTAAGGGGGGCTGCTTTACTTTCCTGTTACGAATAATGGGGGCTGCTTTACTTTCCTGTTACGAATAATGGGGGCTGCCTTGTGAGCTGTTAATGGGGGTTGCCTTGTGAACTGTTAATAAGGGGGTTGCTCTTCATAGCTCACGACAGGGTATGGCAGCTTCACTCTCTCTTCCTCTATATATGGCAAGAAGGTTAACTCTCACTCCCCCCACTAACCCATGCCTCCTCTTTAGCTTGTCTACAAATTACTGTTTCAATTAATTAAATTAGTGGGTTGGCTGTGAATGGACATGGAGGAATTTGTTGAAGAGAGGAATAGGCTCTCGGGGGTGATGCAATACGTACCCTCCAATGGATGATTTCATTTATGTGGTGCCTATTAAGAGCTCGAATTAGAAGCCATAAGGAAAATATGGGAAGTTCCTGATGATGGTTGCCGTCCCGCATTGGTTCAGTGTCTAGTGGCGCACTTTGATGGGTTTTTCTTTTTGTGAAAATAATTTCTATATGAAGTGAGATTGTTGGCATGACCATGTGAGCTCCATTCTTATGCGGCAATCTCTATATGGAAGGAGATTGATGGCATGACCATGTGGGCTCCATTTTCACACGGCAAACGTTATATGAGTTTTCATAATTTACTTGTCCTGGAGATTGGGTGATATAGGAAATGGATCTGATGTTGAAGTAATGGGACCCCCGTAAATCTTCCTTTATGGGGATTTCTTTTCAGTGTATTGAGGAGATTTATATTTCATCGTGCCTTGCTTTATTAATGTCTGAGTATTTAAGTAACGTCAATCTAAGAGGCGGTTAAGCTTTTAAAGCCAAGCCTGAAATCAGGCTAATGAAATTTACTCTATTTTGAGCTTGATTATTGAATTGACAATTTCCTCCCCTTGCGAATGTTCTGTCAATATGAGGATAGCGGCTAGCTTCATCTTCGTATCAGCCTTGGGAGAATTCCTAACTTAACTCGTGAGTTGTAAGGCTGTTAGGTTATGGCAAGAAGATTGCTGAACGTACGCGTTGAAATGGAAAATTTTGGTTTGCGGCTAAGGTGAGGGGAACGGGGTTTGAATTTTATAATGAGGAAACTGCCTTCGCATGCTCCCTTACTAACTCTTCCTCCTCCTCCTCCCCCCCCCCCCCCCCCCCCCCCCCCCCCCCCTTCTTCCTTATCACTTGATGCTTGGTTGTTTATTTGGGCTGCTCTTTACTTGTTCTCCTGGGGGCTGTTTATTTGGGCTGCTCTTTACTTGTTCTCCTGGGGGCTGTTTATTTGGGCTGCTCTTTACTTGTTCTCCTGGGGGCTGTTTATTTGGGCTGCTCTTTACTTGTTCTCCTGGGGGCTGTTGATTTGGGGTTGTTCCTTTCCTTGTTGAAATGGGGGTGCTGCCTCTTTTGTTGTTGGTTTGGGGGCTGCTCCTTGTTGAGTTGGACTGCAGGTATGTTGATTTGGGGCTGCTCCTTTCCTTGTTGAAATGGGGGTGCTGCCTCTTTTGTTGTTGGTTTGGGGGCTGCTCCTTGTTGAGTTGGACTGCAGGTATGTTGATTTGGGGCTGCTCCTTTCCTTGTTGAAATGGGGGTGCTGCCTCTTTTGTTGTTGGTTTGTGGGCTGCTCCTTGTTGAGTTGGACTGCAGGTATGTTGATTTGGGCTACTCTTTACCATTTCTCCTGGGGCTGTTTTGCCTTGGGGCTGCTCTTACCCTTGTTAGCTGAGGCTGTTTGCATTGGGGGCTGCTGTCATAAAAACTGTTGCTGTGTTTCCTGTTAATTAGGGGCTGATTTCATGTTGTTTTTAGTCGGGGCTGCTCTTTGTCTTCTTTTCTGAAGGACTGTGGTTGTTGGTCTATCCTTCTAGGAATCTCATTATTTGAGATGTTCTTTGCTTATGTTTTGTGGGGAAATCGGGCTGGTTTATCCTTCCAGGAGGATGGCTGTTGGTTTACTCTTCCAGGAGCTTCACTATTAGAGGTTGAGTCGGTTATACATAAAAATGGCATTTTGAATGAGGTAACGAATTCGTGAGAGAATGGAATGACTATGGGAGTTGACCACCCATGGTCTACTATGATATACACCTCGTCTATCTTCATCTTATTCATGTTTTCTCTCTTACTCTTCGATGCTACTTCATGTACCAAGGAAGGAAATAAAAGTTCACGAGTATTTTGGGCTTGATCGCCAAACACCCAAGTGATTGGCGAAAGTCTGCATGGATCCAGTTGTGCCTTATGTGGGCAGCTTGGATTTGATTGCCAGCCGGATTAAAATAGTGGTATCTTCTCGGATGAAGATACGGTAAGCTTATAAAGAGTTTATCTTCTCCCCTTCTACTGAGTTCTCGGGTGGATATATTGTTGATCTTAAAGAGTGTCTCTTTTCTTCTCTTATGAAATGTTGCCTTCGAGAAATAATTCACACGGGAATGAAATGTTGCCTTCGAGAAATAATTCCTACGGGAATGAAATTTTGCCTTCGAGAAATAATTCCCACAAGAATGAAATGTTGCCTTCGAGAAATAATTCATACGGGAAAGAAATGTTGCCTTCGAGAAATAATTCCCACGGGAATGAGATGTTGCCTTCGAGAAATAATTCCTACGGGAAAGAAATGTTGCCTTCGAGAAATAATTCCTACGGGAATGAAATGTTGCCTTCGAGAAATGTGACAAGGGATAAAATCGGATGGCCTATGAGTTTTACTCTAAGGCAACCCGCACGACTGACGGTCTGGGAGGGCGACCCGTGCGAAACTAATAGAACTACGTGGGTCTGAGGCCGTATGCAGGATGATACGGAGTACGTAGGCGGTGGTCGCGGGAAGACTGCCTCGGCCCAATAAGTTCCAGATATCCCCTCCCTTATAAATGTTATATTATGTTTGTTTGTTAGTAAGGGTTGGATTCTCTTCGTGGTTCTAATAACTTGTCTTTAGCACAAGTGACAGGTGCAGATGAGGGACAACACTCATGGGTGGAGGAGGCCACAGAGCAGGCTACTTCAGGTATACGTTATTAAGTCGCATCTCCTTTTTGTTGTGCCCTATCTCAGGGTATATATATATAATGGCAATGAAGTCTTGATGGATAGGATTTAATGCGTCGGCGAAATCGATATTACTCATACAGGTTTTGAAATTGTGATTTATGTGATATTTAATCTTCCGCTATAAACCATGTCTTCCGCTAAGGGTTACAAAGCGCACTCTTTAATGATGTCTTCCGCTAAAATACTGCTTCCTTACTCTGTTGGTGTATAGTGACTTTCGCTTAACACCACCCCTAGGCGTGACATCGGAGTGTTCAAGGAAAAAGGGTTGGATAAGCTAGTGCCTTCACCCTTCAGGGTCGCTTCGGCGTCGTGCTAAAGGGTGGTGTGCGATAAGATCCCCCGGTCGGACCGTCGATCTGGAGGGGGGGGGGGGGGGGGGGGGGGGGGGGTCTTACACCTAGATTACCTGGAGGCGGAGGAGCTCATCATCTTTCCAAGTCACTCAATCAAGTAGCGAGTCGACCCGATGAGTCTCCCATCTGCCGGCATGACTGAGCCTGGAAAATGGTCTCTAGTCGGGGATCTTACCAAATGGGAGCGGAGTATCCATCCACGTCCTAGGTGCTTACCTTCACCTGGAGGCAGAGGAATTCAACACCTTCCCCAAGACACTTAGCATGTGGCGAGTCGACCCGATGAGTCTCCCATCTGCCGGCATGACTGAGCCCGGAGAATGATCTCTAGTCGGGGATTTTACCAATCAGTCGACCCGACGAGTCTCCTATCTGTCGGCATGACTGAGCCCGGAGAATGGTCTCTAATCGGGGATTTTACCGATCAGTCGACCCGATGAGTCTCCCATCTGCCGGCATGACTGAGCCCGGAGAATGGTCTTTAGTCGGGGATTTTACCAATCAGTCGACCCGATGAGTATCCCATCTGCCGGCATGACTGAGCCCAGAGAATGGTCTCTAGTCGGTGATTTTACCAACTGGGGGCGGAGTACCCATCCACATCCTAGGTGCTTACCTTCACATGGAGGCAGAGGAACCCAACACTTTCCCAAGCCACTCCGCATGTGGCGAGTCGACCCGATTAGTCTCCCATCTGCCGGCATGACTGAGTCCGGAGAATGGTCTCTAGTCGGGGATTTTACCTATAGGTGTTACCTGGAAAACCATTTGCATTCATAATCGAGAAGCTATATGTTTATTACAACGCTCCTCCATGGGCCTGCTTGGCCACATGCACCATGGCCATCTCCTTCATCGTCTCCTCCATTCCTTCTCAGCTTGCTCCTTGTCCTTCCGTGTAAAGCTCTCTCCCCTCTACCGGGGCTCTTCTTCCATCCATGCACGACCTCTCCTCTTTTTTCCTCTTCTTCGGCCAATCGACATGGCTAGCTGGGGTTGGGGTTGCACTGGTCTTGGGTCAGGTTGCCACCCTGCTGAGTCGAACCATCCCGGCCTTGCGCGCCCCTCTTCCTTTTTCCTCTTCTTCGGCCAATTGACATGGCCTGCAGGGGTTGGGGTTGCAATGGCCATGGGTCCGGTTGCCACCCTGCTGGGTCGAACCGTTCCTACCTTCCCTGAAAGTTCTCTCTCTCCTGGGAATGGCCTCTGCCCAGACCTTGTGGGGATCCTCCTGGCGGTCTCCAGGTTGGACGGGCGACTGGTGGTTGAGACCGCCAGCCTTGCTCCTGCCCAACGGGAGGTCCCTGATCCTCCCGACTTCTTGCTTCCTCCTTCCTCTTCCCTCCTTGCTCTTCCTTCTCTTTCTTCTTCTCCTCCTCTGTGCCCTCGCCTAACTTTCCCACGAGCTCTTGGTCGGTGGTCTCGCGCTTGATTTCTCGAGCAGCTTGCTCCATCAGCTTCTCGAAGGTCAGGGGGGGATCTCTTGTCAGGTTCATCCTGAACGCTCCCTGATGTAGCCCGAAGATAAAGGCCGACTGCAGGGTGTGCCCGGGCGCCTCATTGACGAGGAGGATTTCTTCCTGGAATCGGTCGACGTAGTTCCCCAACGTCTCCTTCGGCTTCTGTCGAACCAGGAACAGGGCCTCCGCCCCCTTCTTCTCCCTCGGGGTGGAGAACCTCAGCAAGAAGCTTCGGCATAGGTCCTCAAAGCTGAAGACGGTACCTTATGGGAGCTGGTGGAACCAGTCTCTCATTTCCCTTGAAAGTGATGGAGAAGAGCTCACACCTGAAAGAGTCCGTCATCTGCCTGATCGAGACCATGTCATCACACCGCTGGATGTGCTGATGAGGGTCGTCCTTCCCTGCGCAGTAAGACATGTCCGGTTTGCTGAACCCGTCTGGAATGGAGGCCGAGGTGATCAGCTCGCGAAAGGCACTCCCCCATCCTCCCCGGCAAATCGAGGGTGTTCTCGTTGCCTCCTTACTGGGGTGGACGGTCCCCGGAGAGCTATCGAAGAGCTCTCTCGCTTGGAGACCCAAGCCTTCCTCTGTGGTCATCTCCTTCCCTTGTCGATGCGCTTGCTCCGCCTCCATCAGAGATGGCGAGGCGAGCACGGGTGCGGGTTGTGTTGAGCACTCGCCGTGAGGGGGGAGTGCGACCCGCAAGAGATCCAGGATCGACTTCCTGAACGCTTCAAAGTCATCTTTCATCACGCACCTGCCGGTAGGGGATGAGTTCACCGGCTTGTCGCTTCCAACCATGAGACTTGCTCAGGGTTTTCCGAACTAGCTGCTTCCACGCTCACCGCACCATAATGTTGAAACCAGAAAACTGGTCTCGACGTTCGCAAGGGGGATGCAGCTAACCCTTACTTGACCCGAGCTAGACCCTTGACCAGTGACTAAGAACCAAAGAGCCTTGCCCTTGAATAATCACTTAAGTCCACAAACGAACCCCTTAAGCTGCAACGTGGAGGTCCCACCACATACCCGGAAGCTCTCAAGGAACTTCCCCTCCCAAGCCATTGTTGAGCCTGGGCACCTTGGAGGGCACTAAGGATCACCTCACCATCCACCTTCAATGACAGGGGGAGGGGAGGGGTAGTGCTTGCTCACAACACACACGCGAGGGAGGGGGGGTACCAACATCCCTTCCCAAGGTGCCCATGGGGTTCTATTTATAGACTTCCCAAAAATTGGGCTGCGGATAGCCAAAAATCCACTATCCGCAGCCCAACAACTAACCCGAACGACCAAAACACGAGGGGGCGAGCAGAGTTCGAGAGGTCCACTCCCCCCTCGCCGGGATAGCCTGCCTCTTCCCCTAGGCCTGGGCGAGTGTACCTTCGGTCCACCCGTCCCCTAGGGTCGGGCGAGTGGACCTTTGGTCCACTCGCCCCTAGAGCCGGGCGAGTGGCCGGGGCGAGTGGACCGAAGGTCCACTCGCCCATAAGGCCGGGCAAGTGGACCGAAGGTCCACTCGCCCATAAGGCCGGGCGAGTGGACCGCCCACTAGGCCGGGGCGAGTGGACCGAAGGTCCACTCGCCCACTAGGCCGAAGGTCCACTCGCCCCATAGGCCCTGGCGGAACACGAGGGAGTAGACCGAAACATCAACCCCCCTCCTTTTGCCTTAGGTGGCTTCAGACCCTTTCAACATGTCGACTCGTCGCGCCCTGACTACCTTCACTATTGCGATCTCGCCTGCGTCGGGTTACACCAGCTCGGAAAATATGAGTGTTGTACATTCGCAATGTAGTATTCATTCAAACCCTAAACTAATGCAGTATTCATTCAATTCCAGATTTTTGTTCAAATCTGTATCATGGAGGATGAGGCGGAAAACGCAAATTTCACCGTGTTAAGGTATATTGTTATTGTTTTTTAATTTTTGAAAATGTTGTAGCTTAGTTGGTCCATAAGTAGGTATTGCACGTAATATTAGTTTACATGTAAATTTCGGAGTTCACTTTCAAACTGAAACCATTTTTTCATCCCGCGATGAGTTAGTTGATTGAGTGCGGAATGTCGCCAAACATCTTAGTTTTGCAATTACTATAAAAGGTTCTGATAAATTGTGTGGTGCTAGAGCTAGGCCACGTGTAATGCTGAGTTGTGACAGAGCCGGATATTATCGTGATAATCAGTGTAAAAAAGGTTGGGTAATAAAGAATTTAAGGAAGACCACCTCTAAACGATTTGGTTGCCCATTCCTACTTATTTGTCAAAAAGAAGCCTTCAGCGATGGGTGGAAACTAACAGTAAATTGTGGAACACACAATTATTGTAGAACCCCTATTCTTCGAGGGTGGGACCCCCTCAAGGCCACAATAGGCAGAAGTCAAAGTCAAGGGTCAAACCGAAGATATCAGATAGCTTACCAGGATTATGTAACTCCGGGTGCGAGTAGCGACTTACTCGCCCCCAAACTGGCGACAAGGAGTAGACCCCAGAACTTTTCAGGCAGACGAGCGAGAAGGCCAAGGGCCTGGACTTACTCGCCCATATGCGACTTTCAACCACCAACTCGCCAGCCTGAGGCGAGGTCTTTACCTACTCACTCGCTCAAGACTTTGCTCAACCATCTCAAAGAGGGCCATGCACAGTCGCCTGCGACACCTTCCTCAAGATTTGTCTATAAATAGACTCCCAGAGGTACCAGGAAAGATACTTGTAAAAGCCAGAGCTTCATCCCCCATATAGGCGAGAATCATCGATCCCTAGTCAGTGCCTTCCTAGTACCAAGCTCGGTCATTCATTGGTTGCGGAGGAGAAGACTCCTTCGAGCTTCTGGGTACGTGATGGGACCTCCCTACTGCAGCACCTGGGGTCCTGTTGTTATTGTCCTAGCCCTTTCGTCGTCGCCAGTCAAACCGTCTAGTCGGACTGCTGGCGAGTAGCCTTCGGCTGCATTGATCCGAATTTTGGAGTCGAGATTTTACTGACTTCAACAATCATGACATGGTACACTTAGAGGCACATGCATTTATCGAAAGATTAGATAGTGAAGAACAAAAAATAGTCCAAGATATGTATGTTTCTAACGTGAAACCACGGAAAATATTGTCTACTCTTAAAAAAAGAAATGTTGGAAACAAAACGGTCATGACAACTATGTACAACGAGAGGTTCAAAATTCACAAGAAGGAACTACAATGTGGTTTGATTATATCATCATGCTACAATGTTGGAGTTGTTCTAGTATCAAAAGCTCAAAGTATAACTTTTTTCCCATTGGATTCACCGGTACCTCCAACGCATAAGATAATTTTCATCGAATTTATTAATAACAATCACTTTGTGGGGTTAAGCATAAAAGATAAATGTCTACTACCGCAAATCTACCATCCTTGGAGTAGGTATCATCGTCCAATTTCAAGTTCATGGGAGAGCATATATGCTTCACGTACGCTTCCAATGCTAAAAAACAAAGTTGAGTCATATGCTAATATTTGATTATTTTTAAATTTTCTACTTTATTTTGATAAAATTTTGAATGATTTTTATGCAGGATATTCAACACTTTTTTGGAATGAAGAAGAGTTTTGATGTTTGCATTATGGAGAATGTAACTTTTTGGACAATGAAAAGCAAGAATGCTCTAAGAAATATATTTTTGGACACTTTTTTGGAATGTACAAGGGTTTTGATGTTGGCTACTTTTTTTGATGATTTGCTAATAACAAAAATATTTGTTAATAGCCATTTTAAAATTATATGGTTTGCTAATAATCATGATTTGCTAATAGCGTAACATGATTTGCTAATAACAATGTCCATTTTAAATACACAATATTGACATAATTCAAATATTTTATTTGGAATAACCAAAAAAGTGAGCAATTTCGGAAGAAGAAAAAAAGTAGGGGCCTACCGCGAAACAAATTTGAAATTTCACCATTTTTTGTTTTTAATATTATAATTAACAGTAAATACTAATAATTTTAATAATAATAATAATATTATTATTAATATTAGTATGCATATCCCCTAATCTCTCGTTCCGGGTGTACATAACATCAAGAATTCTCCCGATGGTTCATGGAGGCTATATTCTTCACTCCTCTTCCACGCATCCCAATAGTGTCTGAACACGTGGCTATTAGCGGTTGACGCAGAAATTCAGCGTAGGTGAAATATAAAATTATTCAATAAAATAAATTTTTTTAGTGTCTTTTAAATAAACTTAATTTTTTTATTTTTTATTATCATAATACTTTAAATAAATATTGTTTGATCCTAATGATTATTCAAATTATTATATTTCTCTGAGCTAACAAAAATTGTAAGCTTATAAGACATATAATTTAAAATTAATTAAAATAATGAAATTTGCAAAAATTATAGTTCTTCTTCTTTATGAGTTATTTGAATATCAGAATGTATTTTAAATATTTTTAACATTTAACACAATAGCATAATAATGAACTTGTTTATATAATTTTTTTTAAACAATTAACTGATTAATGAAAAAAATAAGTAACAATATAATAACGAACTTTAAAAAAAAACTTTGAAAAACAGTATAACAACAAACATGTTTATAAAAGAAATAGTAAACAACAATATAACAACAAGCTTGATTATAAAAAATATTTAAACAATAACATAACCTGTTTAAAAAAATTTAATATTGTTGTTGGTAGGAATTGAACACTATACCACTAGATTAAAAAGGAGACACTCTATCAACAGAGTTAAGAAAACAATTTTGCTATAAATTTTTTTATTCTAAATATATTGTTTATAATCCGAAACTCATTTTCTATTATTGAAAGATAGTATTCACACTCAGCCCTACGTAGATCTGCCCATGCTAACTAATAAGTTTTCTTCTTTTCTTTTAAACTCTCCCGCAGCAGCTCCTCATTGCAATCTTATAACTCTTCGTAGACGACAATGCAAGCCGCCAAGAACGCTATGGCACCGCCAAGGAAGCGATCGGCAGCACTGCAACCGCGGCCAAGGCCGAAATGGAGTGCGCGAAAGCCACTGTTGCACAAAAGGTCATCTCTCCTATCTTTCTTGATCTATATATACCTATCAATACCTTTAAATGGATTCTTTTTGCAGGCGGAGAAGATAACCCCGGCGTGCCGAACAGAAAAGGATGGGTCAGGGGAACAGAAGCAGAAGCTGTGCGAGCAGAGGGCGGAGGAGAATAAGCGGGCGGTGAAAGAAGAGAACGCCGTCAAGGAGCAGGAGAAAGCCGCCGTCATGGAGCAGGAGAAAGCTCGCCAGCGGCCAAATTGGCTCCACGGATCGACCATCATGGGGACTAATACACTGGCTCGGCTGGGTTTACACAAGGATCGGGTTCCGGAAAGGAAAAGGCCGCTGCAGGGCCACGTGCCCCCCTAACTTGCCGCGTCATCGGCTTTAGCTGCACCCAGCTTCAGCCACATGGTTTTTATTTTTGAGAGCTAACTGCAAATCAATTTTAGCTATGTGAAAAAAAGTTCAATTGTAAAAATGTGTTGCCAAATGCAAATCAATTTTAGCTATGTGCAAATCAAATTCAATTATAAAAGAGGAGAAGGCCCGCTGCCATATCATCGGCTTCCTCAGGAATGACTACCGCGGAGGAGGATATGGCTTTTTTTTTGCTTTGTCCCCCTAAATTAAAAACACAACATTCACGAGCAATCTTCAATTGAAAAACCCGCATACCTCTTTCCGTGAAAAAACATAGGTATTCATCATTTTGGGGAGAAATAGTCACTAACTGTGGCGGAAAATTCGCCGAAAATCCATCTTTAGCCAAAGTCCGAATGCTCCGGCATGTTTGACTCAGTTATTTTGGAGTGGTGGACCGCCCTCCGACCGCTGCCACCGTAATTGTGCCGTCTGCAGAATGCAACGGCCACGAAGTGCCCCCAAAGAGTTTTTTTGGTCTTCTCCATGACCCAGAGACGACCCGTCGCCCAATTACACCAAATAAATGAAAAAAGAAGTAAAACACACACGAAATAAATTGATCGATTGTTTTCACCACGTACTTAAGAGTGGAGAACCTGAAAACAGACCAGAAAGAGGACAAAGCTTAGATGAAGAAATCGGAAGATAAATGATTCAGAGACCGAGAGCTCACTGATGAATGGTGGAGATGGCACTAGCAAGCTTTTCTATGGCGGTGAAGCCCTCTGGCGGGCCGACGACAGGAAGGCAACGGGTGCAGGCGAGCAGGTATCATCGGAAGCAACATAGGAGTGTGATTCAGAGAAAAAAGTTGTGATTTGCACATAACTTGTATTAAAAAGTTAGTTAGCACTTAGATTTTATTGGTTTTCACATAACAATAGTTTGCACTTAAAAATCACTCTTATTTTTATCTCAAGTTACTTTTTTTATTATTATTCTCTAATTTTGTAAATATTACTCTCCCTATAAAACATTTGTAACCGTTCATAGCGGAGGTGTTATCACGTGGAATTTTCTCCGGTTACTTCTCTACAGTTGACTGACGTTTATTTCTTCTGCAAGTTTGCCTTTCAGAAATGCGGATTTGACGTCAAGTTGATACATGGGCTATTGACTCCGGGCGGCGATGGCAAGAAGCAGTCGAATTGTCAAACGTTTCATCAACATCACTATTTGGAGTTCGTGTGTGTGTATCAGTCTCTTGCCTTCTCTTTCTCTCTCTTTCAAACAACACCTCAGACTAGAGCTGTCACGGTTCCGGTTCGATTCCGGTTCTAGTAAGACCGTGAATTGAACCGCTGAGGTAACGGTTCTTCAAATTAGAATCAAAATCATATTTGGTTTGGCCAGTTCCGGTTCCGGTTATGGTTCCAGCACAATTTTTGGAACCGTCGCGTCAACGATTCTGGTTTCGGTTCAACAAGAACTAAAACCAAACCGTCACTAATGGTTCGCTTCGGTTCTATGCGGTTCAGTCCGGTTCCAATCGGTTCTGCGTTATAATTTTAATCATTTTATAAGTTTATAATTTCAGTCATTAGACGCATTGACAAAGATTATTATCTCTTTAAAAATACATATTTGAAAAAAGAAATTAGAATTCAAATGATTAGAGCAATAATTTTATGATTTTTTAAGTCTAAATATGTTAAAATTGAACTAATACAGATATGCATGCAATAATATCTGATTTAACGCACTAAATAAAAAAGAATTAGTAATATTGTATCCTGATACAAAAAATTAATTAACATAAACATGATTATTAGCAAGATGGATAACAAGTAACACTATAACACTCGATGCATGCTCAGCAAAAACAGTCATTTTACCTAAGTAATTGAGGAATGATAAACATAAACATGCATAAAATAGAGAATATAATCATCAACAAAATTAAATAACCACCATATATCATCTTTGTATGTTTGCAAGGTCCATCATTGAGTACGACTACAATCGAACGGCGCTGCAATCGAAAGACTGCAATCGGACGATGCTGCAACCGAACGACTGATATTGGTATAATTGTATAAATAATAAATATATATTATTAATATTGTTGCGGTCAGACTCGATGCTCCGGTCGGGCCGAAATAAACTTAGGCCGTCTCAGCTCTCGGAGCGGTCGAGTGCGCACACAGTCAAAATATTGCAGAGAGTAAGTGCTGAAAATTGTACACACAGATCTTTAGCGTGGAAAACCCTCCAAAGGGTGAAAAACCACGTGGTCAGGACGGTGCTGGCCGAAATCCACTATATTAGGCTGTTACAGTGCTTTCTTGAAGAATGCGAGGGCGACAGGCCGCGCCTCGTTACAATTGTAGGAGAGAGAGAGAGTGCCCCGTCGGTGACAGATCACTGCTTCGGAGTCGGGCGCTTTGCCGCGCGCCTTGCTGGAGTGATGTACCCTCCGGCGGATGCTTTGTGGGGTGCTTGTTGCTGAGTACGCGGGGTTATGCTTGGACGGTCTTGAGAGCGGAGAGCGCAGAGGCGCTCTTGGAGCGGTCTTCAGAGCGGAGCGCACGGAGGTGTGCTTGGAGCAGTTTTGAGAGCGGAGCGCGCAGAGGCGCGCTTGGAGCGGTCTTGAGAGCGGAGCGCACAGAGGCGCGCTTGGAGCGGTCTTGAGAGCGGAGGCGCGCTTGGAGCGGTCTTGAGAGCGGAGCGCACAGAGGCGCGCTTGGAGCGGTCTTGAGAGCGGAGAGCGCAGAGGTGCTCTTGGAGCGGTCTTCAGAGCGGAGCGTACGGAGGCGCGCTTGGAGCGGTCTTGAGAGCGGAGCGCGCGGAGGCGCGCTTGGAGCGATCTTGAGAGCGGAGCGCACGGAGGTGCGCTTGGAGCGCGCAAGGAGGACGCGCGCTGGTGAGCGCGGGAGGAGGATGCGCGCTTGTAAGCGCGCAAGGAAGAAGGAGGAGAGAGAAAATCCGTAGGAGGATTTTCTCGGTCGGAGAGAGAGAAAGTCTCAAGATGGAGGAGGAGAAGATCAGAGAGCCCCCCGAGGGAGCCGACCCCTCTCCCCTTTGAAAGGAGGCATAGGGGGTATTTATAGGCTGAGGAGTGGAAGTTACGGTGGTTACCGTGGATAACCACCAAACGGAGGGCCGAGATCGTTTGTGACGATCGAAGGGCCTTGATTGCGTGAGGCGATCGGAGGGCTGCGGAGGCCCGCGAAGATCGGGCGGTGGAGAACCATCCGACCACGAAGGTGGTTACCGGGCGACCAGCGGTGGCGACGGCGGTGGCCGGCCACGGGTGGCCGGCCACCAGGGGGTGGCCGGCCATGGCCGCCGGCCACAAAGGGGGCGGCGGCCGGCGGCCGGCCGGCCAGTGGCGGCGGCCGGCGGCCGGCGGCCGGTGGAGGCGGCGGCCGGCGGCGGCGGTCGGCGGCCGGCAGCGGTGGCGGCCGGTGGTGGCGGCCGGCGGTTGGCGGCGGCCGGCCGGCGGTTGCGATCCCGCGCGGGGCGGTTGGGATCCCGCGCGAGGTGGTTTTGGATCGGCGCGCGGTGGTTTGGATCCGCCGCGCGGGAGTGAGATCCGGTGTGCGAAGGTGGGATTCGGTGTGCGGCGGTTACGGGATCCGGCGCGCAGTAATGGGATCCGGCGCGTGGTAATGGGATCCGGCGCACGGGAGTTACGGTTTTTCTCATAAATAGAGGGGAACCCATCATTTGCCCCCCAAATCCTACGCTTGGAGCGCACGGAGAGCGATAGGATTTTTTTCCGTGGCCTGTGTTCGTGAGCGATGGCCGGAGTGCATTTGGGCGCGGAGGTTGGCGGTGATGATGGCGGTGCCAAGGTTAGCGTGAGGGTGAAGGGTCCAACTTCCATAGAGGCGGGCGAACGGGCGCACAAGGGGCACGAGGAGTCACACGGAGGGAACGGGCGGCCGCGTGTATGCGCGGGCTGCCGCGTGCTCGCGCGGAGGGGCGCGCATGCGGGCTGTGCCTGCACGTGCTCGCACGGCGGCGCGCGCGCGCGGGCTGTGCCCGCGCGGGCTCGCGCGGTAGGGCGCGTGCGCGGGCTGTCGCGTTGGCTGTCGCGCAGGCTACCGCGCGGCGACAGCGCGGGCGCGCGCTGTCGCGCAGACTACCGCACGGCGATAGCGCGGGCGCGCTCGCGCGGGCTGTCGCGCAGGCTATCGCGCGGCGATAGCGCGGGCGCGTGCGCACGGGCTGTCGCGCGGGCTGCTCCCATGGGGTCTGCCGCGTGCTTGCGCGCGTGTTCTCGGGGCTTACCTGCGCGCGAAGTTTGCGTGGTGGTTATCCTCGCGGATGGACTCCCCTTATCCTTATATGAGGTTCGTACTGACGGTTTTCCCTTTATCTTTCAGGCTTCTCGGCGTGGCGGGCAAAGTCGCCCAATGCGACTGGCCTCGAGTCTTACTCTTGATCATGTTGCCATATGGAGGAGGCGCTTCAACCTGCCCCCCGAGTTGGAGGTCCGGATCCCGGATCCTGAGGAGCGAGCACAGAATCCGCCTCGGGGTTGGATGACCATTTGCGAGTCATCGCTTCAGAGCGGCTTTCGCCTCCCGGCCTGCGAGGAGGTGATCGAGATCCTGAAATTTTGCGGCGTCCCAGTGTCACAGTTTACGCCTCAGGGGATGGTGCGGATCATGGGGCTGGTCGCCTTCTTCCGAGAGTACGGTGCGAAGTTCTCCTTGGGCCTCTTCAAGGAGTGGTGTGAAGTGCGGGTTGATAGCGGAGGTCGTATTGAAGTCTTCAGTAACAAGAGATGGCTGGAGTTCGAGACCCGGGTGGATCGCCGCCACGGGAACACTTTATTTGGCTACGTCAGGAACCCGGAGGGGTTACCGGAGGTGTGGAACACTTTGCCAGATCGCTGCCGGCGCCTTAGAGGACATGAGCGGGAGTTTTCTCCCGTTCTCGGATTTTCAGATGCTCGAGAGCTGGGGAACATTTTGCACAGTATTTCCCTGTTCGTGGACGAGAAGCGCCTGCTTCTATGTGGGTTGTCCGTTGATGCTGGTCGGGCTGCTGCCATTCCTCTTGTTCGAGACAGGAAGAGGAAGTTGGTGTTCAGAGGTCTTGAGGATCCAAGTCCTGCTCCTCCACCGGTACAGGATACTCCTCAGGAGGAGGCGGCTCCGTGTGCATCTGGAGCTGATGGCGAGCCGGCTGATGAGGAGCTCGAGGTCCTGGGATCTTCTGCCCCCCAGGCTTCCCCGGAGCGGGGCACAGCTCGAAAGGTGTCGGAAGGGAAGAGGGTCTCTTCCTCTCTGGAGGCCAAGAACCAGGCGGTAAGCAGGATTTCTTCTTCCTTTTGCACTGCGTCTTCTGAGGTTGCGGCTCTGACTTATCTACTTTCTTTTGCAGATGGAGGCTCAGGCGTCGATCGCGCTCACGTGGAACGAGCATTACGTGAGCTTGAAGGACGGGTTTATGGCCATCCAGGGCGAGCTCCGGGAGGCGAGGAGCGCCCTTGCAGAGTCGGAGAGACGGCGGGATCGTGACGTCTTGCGCTTCAGGCGGATTGGCTCCGAGATGCAGGATGAGCTGGAGAGGACCAGGGCCGGGCTTGGTGCGGAGAGGCGGCGTTGGAGGAGGCCTTGCGCTCCCTAGAGGCAGCTCGTGGTGACGTGGTGTGTCGGGTTGCAGAGCTGGAGCAGTGCCGAGCTGAGATAGCGCGTCTTTCTTCCGTGGAGCGGGAGACCGAGCTGAAGGCGGCTGGCTTGGCTGAGTACCTGGAGTCAGTTGATTACCTGCGGGACCGCTGCTTGATTTCCGAGGAGGTCCGAGACGTGATCTGGACTCAGGAGGTGGAGCCTCAGCTGGAGGACTCGCGAGAGCTTGCCCTTCGACAGGGAGTGTCGAAGGCCCTTCGGATGGTGTCCCGGAAGCGGGGCTATGATGTTAGTGGCCTCGGATTTGACGACCTGTCGGAGGAGGAGGACCATAGTCCTGATAGAGTGATTTCTTTAGCTGCTTGTAGCCGTGTTTGCCGGATGTGGCTGTATCTCTTTTATTGTATTCATCGTATTTGTTCATCTGCACGATCTTGTTAATCTGGTTGTAAGCACCTGCATAGTTTGATTATTTTCAAAGTTACAGATGAGTTTGCGCGGACTTGAGCTCGCGGCTTTTATGTTAGTCAAAAAATTAGTTTGCACGAGTCTGGCTCGCGGCTTTTATGTAAAATAGGTGCACGAGTCTGGCCCGTGATTTTATAATAAAATAGGTGCGCGAGTCTGGCCAGCGGCTTTTTGCACGAGTCTGGCCCGCGGCTTTTTGCGCGAGTCTGGCTCGCGGCTTTTTGCACGAGGCTGGCTCGCGGCTTTTTGCACGAGGCTGGCCCGCGGCTTTTTGCACGAGTCTGGCCCGCGGCTTTTTGCACGAGTCTGGCCCGCGGCTTTTTGCACGAGTCTGGCCCGCGGTGCACGAGTCTGGCCCGCGGTGCACGAGTCTGGCCCGCGGTGCACGAGTCTGGCTCACGGCTTTTTGCACGAGTCTGGCTCGCGGCTTTTTGCACGAGTCTGGCTCGCGGATTTTTGCACGAGTCTGGCTCGCGGCTTTTTGCACGAGTCTGGCTCGCAGCTTTTTGCACGAGTCTGGCTCGCGGCTTTTTGCACGAGTCTGGCTCGCGGCTTTTTGCACGAGACTGGCTCGCGGCTTTTTGCACGAGTCTGGCTCGCGGCTTTTTGCACGAGTCTGGCTCGCGGCTTTTTGCACGAGTCTGGCTCGCGGCTTTTTGCACGAGTCTGGCTCGCGGCTTTTTGCACGAGTCTGGCTCGCGGCTTTTTGCACGAGTCTGGCTCGCGGCTTTTTGCACGAGTCTGGCTCGCGGCTTTTTGCACGAGTCTGGCTCGCGGCTTTTGCCGGAGAATGTAAGTATTCAATCCGGTGGCCATCGTGAGGGGGGCAGACCCTGGCGATGGCGGACGTCGGCGGGCAGTCATGCTAGAGAATGTAAATTCGATCCAGCGCCAGAGAATGTAAATTCGATCTGGTTGCGGGGCCTAGCCACGGGTCAGAGAATGCCAGTATTCGATCTGGGAGAAAAGACTACTGGAGAATGCAATTTCGATCCAGAGCTGTGAGTAAAGATCTGCGCTTGCACTGGAGAATGAAAATTCGATCCAGGTTGTGTTGGCTTTTCCGGTTGAGGGGACTGCCGGAGAATGAAAATTCAATCTGGGGGCTGCGGATGGAGGCTTGCGCTAGCGCTGGAGAATGAAGATCCGATCCAAGTTGTGCCGCCTATTTTCGATTGAGAGGACCGCGTTGGCGCTGACAAATGAAAATTCGACCAGGTTGCGTAGCCTCTTCCGGCGGGAGGATACTAGGTCACCTTGCCCCCCAGTGATTGACCTTTCGGCGGCGCTGATGGCTTTTCCTGCCATGATGCCAAGTCACGAGTATCGTTGTGCAACGGATACTGTCTTCAGAGTCTTCTTCAAGCTTTGGGGGAACTCGGTTCCCACAGACGACGCCAAACTGTTGCGGTCAGACTCGATGCTCCGGTCGGGCCGAAATAAACTTAGGCCGTCTCAGCTCTCGGAGCGGTCGAGTGCGCACACAGTCAAAATATTGCAGAGAGTAAGTGCTGAAAATTGTACACACAGATCTTTAGCGTGGAAAACCCTCCAAAGGGTGAAAAACCACGTGGCCAGGACGGTGCTGGCCGAAATCCACTATATTAGGCTGTTACAGTGCTTTCTTGAAGAATGCGAGGGCGACATGCCGCGCCTCGTTACAATTGTAGGAGAGAGAGTGCCCCGTCGGTGACAGATCACTGCTTCGGAGTCGGGCGCTTTGTCGCGCGCCTTGCTGGAGTGATGTACCCTCCGGCGGATGCTTTGTGGGGTGCTTGTTGCTGAGTACGCGGGGTTATGCTTGGACGGTCTTGAGAGCGGAGAGCGCAGAGGCGCTCTTGGAGCGGTCTTCAGAGCGGAGCGCAGGGAGGCGCGCTTGGAGTGGTCTTGAGAGCGGAGCGCGCGGAGGCGCGCTTGGAGCGGTCTTGAGAGCGGAGCGTACGGAGGCGCGCTTGGAGCGGTCTTGAGAGCGGAGCGCACGGAGGCGCGCTTGGAGCGGTCTTGAGAGCGGAGCGCGCAGAGGCGCGCTTGGAGCGGTCTTGAGAGCGGAGCGCACAGAGGCGCGCTTGGAGCGGTCTTGAGAGCGGAGAGCGCAGAGGTGCTCTTGGAGCGGTCTTCAGAGCGGAGCGTACGGAGGCGCGCTTGGAGCGGTCTTGAGAGCGGAGCGCGCGGAGGCGCGCTTGGAGCGGTCTTGAGAGCGGAGCGCACGGAGGTGCGCTTGGATCGCGCAAGGAGGACGCGCGCTGGTGAGCGCGGAAGGAGGATGCGCGCTTGTAAGCGCGCAAGGAAGAAGGAGGAGAGAGAAAATCCGTAGGAGGATTTTCCCGGTCGGAGAGAGAGAAAGTCTCAAGATGGAGGAGGAGAAGATCAGAGAGCCCCCCGAGGGAGCCGACCCCTCTCCCTTTTGAAAGGAGGCATAAGGGGTATTTATAGGCTGAGGAGTGGAAGTTACGGTGGTTACGGTGGTTACCGTGGATAACCACCAAACGGAGGGCCGAGATCGTTTGTGACGATCGAAGGGCCGTGATTGCGTGAGGCGATCGGAGGGCTGCGGAGGCCCGCGAAGATCGGGCGGTGGAGAACCATCCGACCACGAAGGTGGTTACCGGGCGACCAACGACGGCGACGGCGGTGGCCGGCCATGGGTGGCTGGCCGCCAGGGGGTGGCCGGCCATGGGGGTGGCCGGCCAAAAAAGGGGGTAGGGCCGGCCAGGGCCGCCGGCCACAAAGGGGGCGGCAGGCTGTGGCGGCCGGCGGACGGTGGAGGCGGCGGTCGGCGGCGGTGGCGGCCGGCGGTTGGCGGCGGCCGGCCGGCGGTTGCGATCCCGCGCGGGGCGGTTGGGATCCCGCGCGAGGTGGTTTTGGATCGGCACGCGGTGGTTTGGATCCGCCGCGCGGGAGTGGGATCCGGTGTGCGAAGGTGGGATTCGGTGTGCGGCGATTACGGGATCCGGCGCGCAGTAATGGGATCCGGCGCGTGGTAATGGGATCCCGCGCGCGGGAGTTACGGTTTTTCTCATAAATAGAGGGGAACCCATCAAATATTATAAAAATTATTATAATATATATATATTATAAAGAATAATAATAATAAACGGATTGCGGTTCGATTCTGTTTCGGTCCAGATCGGGTCTAAAAATTCTGAAACCGCTCAAAACATTTATGTTGCGGTTTCGATTCCGGTCCAGATAATAAAATGAAGGGACCACACCCGGATCATTGTTGTTTACGGTTCCAAAATTCAAACCAGAACTTGAATAATTTACGAACAGTTAGGTTCGGTTCTTTACGGTTCCGGCTTGATTCTGGTTCAATTTACGATTTTTAGTGTCAGCTCTACCCCAGACATCATTAACAACGAAAAAACTTGGGTCCAGGCCCCGAACGCTGTCCGGGACCAATGGAATTCCACCATGCAGTGGGGCCACACACAAATGTTATATGCACACCATACTGTGCGTAGCTGGACCCAATGTATGGTGAAAATCCTGTATTTTCATTGGTGCCTGACGCCAGCTGGCTTTCGGGACCCGGACACAAATTTTGATGCATTTACAATGCCATAACATATATAATGGAGATTAGAAATAAAGCTCACAAACTATAATTACAAAATTTATAATAATAAAATTAAAATATAAAAGATCATACAAAATATTAGACAAGCTGATAATACACACTGATTTTAATTAAAGCGAAGGATTATCAGTAAAACCAATTAATACAGCAAAAAGTTCTAAAAATCCTGCCATCTCAAGTAATTCAAAGCAGCAAATTAGGCTTCGTTTGGTGAGACTTATTTTCACCGGTCAAGCGGTTACGACCGCATGAACCGGACCTTAATTTGAACCCATGCGGTCGTAACCGCTTGACCGATGAAAATAAGTCCCACCAAACATAGCCTTAGTCTCAGTGACTTTTTTTCCTTTGCTCGACTCTTCTCTTCTGCCATCTCTCCTTGATATCATTAGAACAATTTGATAAAAATCCCATTTGTTTATCCGAATACGCATTGGTCCTTCGCCCGGAAGAGGCATCACTCACAGTTCTTAATCTGAGAGCCTCGCCCAAGAGGTCGCGCATCAACATTTCCGTCGTTCGAGCGGTAATCCCTCTCAGATACCACGAGATGGGCGGCGGCGGCACAATTGCAGGTTGGATCAGCTGCTGCAAGCTCACGATGGATCCGAGTCTTCCTTTGCCTCCACTGCAGGTTTCGTATTCAGCCCAGGATTTTGGTTTATGAGGAGAGCAAAGTTGTTCGTCGATGAACAATGGTTCTATCTTCCAAGAGCCTTCAAATCTTTCCATAAATCCTGACTTGCCTTGCTTGAATTTCACCTGCGTTTATGACAACAGTTTTGATAGATCGTCGGGTTCTGCTACGACGATTCTAGGGTGTAGAGAAGATATAGAGTTGTCTATAGAGTTTTTTGTTTACTAATAGGAATAATGGGACATTTACCAGGACCTCTGTTGGAAGCGTTATGAATGGGCACACACCCTCTCAATCTCCCGATACAACACTTGCCGAACACCTCCATGACAAACGCACCCTACTTCGACGAGCACTACTCACGGCGAACACTCCTTCACGAAACACACTCCACGCGAGCACACACTTGCGAATGGCACCTGCTCGGCAAGCTGGGCGAAATCAACACCGGCGAGTGCACCACAACCTACTCGGACGAGCACCTCCACAACACGGGCGAGATGCACCCCACTACCTATGCGAGCACGGCAGGCGAGCCGGCGAGAACAGCAGTTCCTGTAGGCGAGATGGAAGCGGCGAGTTCCACTCCGGCGGGCTGTACCTCCAGGGCGAGATCCTCCTGCGGGATGTTGTGTCGCGAGATGGGCTGGCTCGACAGAGCTGCTGGCGGCGAGCCCCTCCACGCGAGAGAGATGGGCGAGCAGGGCTGCAGCGCGAGATGAAAAACGAGCCCCACTATTCCTGCGGGAATAGTAATTTCTCTCCCTCACTTCCCTCTCTCTCTCTCCTCACAAAACAAAATTTCTATATTATTCTACTCCCAAAACAAACTTACAAAGGCCTATTTATAGGCAAAACAAAACCTTCCTACCTCTCTCCGCAATAAATGCGCTTCTTCTCTCTCCTCCCTTTCAATTAATACAAAAACATATAAACTTAAAATAAGATAAAAAGACTATAGCCAACAAACTCCCCCTCAAACTTGGCAGCACATGCCGAGTTTGCCTTTAAGCTTTGAGAACGTCTCCACCTTCAATGCCTTAGTGAAGATATCCGCGACCTGCTCTCCGGTGGGGTAATACACTACCTCAACCGTCTTCTGCTCCACCTGCTCCCTAAGGAAATGATACCGGGTCTCGATATGCTTGCTCCTCCCATGTAGCACCGGGTTCTTCGCGAGCTGGATGGCAGACATGTTATCCACTAACACTGTCGTTGGACCATCCTGCACATGATGTAACTCTCCCAGAAGGTTCCTCAGCCAGATAGCTTGACAAGCACATGCCACAGCTGCAATGTACTTTGCCTCGCATGATGATAAGGCTATCGTAGCCTGCTTCTTCGAACTCCATGAGAACGCCGTCGTTCCCATATGAAACACATATCAGGAAGTGCTCTTCCGGTCATTCACATCACCACCATAGTCGATATCCAAGTAGCCGACCAACTTCAATTCTCCCCCGGATGAATACTTCAAACCGTGATCCCTTGTCCCGTTCACATATCTTAGGATCCTCTTCGCCGCAGTGAAGTGGTCCTGCTTGGGCTCTTCCATGTACCTGCTTACGACCCCAACTGCATAAATGATGTCCGGTCTGGTGAAAGTCAAATACCTTAGACTCCCAACCAAACTCTTGAACATCGTTGGGTCCACACCTTCTTCCTCCGTGTCATTCCTTACCTTCGTTCCAGGATCAGCGGGAGTGGAGATAGCCTTGCTACCCTCCATCCTGAACTTCTTCAAAATTTCTTCCACATACTTCTTCTGAGATATGAAGATGCCGTCTTCTTTCTGCTGCACCTCAACGACCAAGAAATAGTTGAGCTCTCCCAAGTCCGTCATCTCGAACTCTCTCTTCATCACCCTCTTGAACTCCTCGAACATAGCTGAGTTATTCCCGGTGAATATCATGACGTCGACGTACAAGCATAAGATCATGATATCACCGTTCTTCTCGATCTTCATATAGAGGGCATACTCGTAAGGGCACTTCACGTAGCCATGCTTCTGGAGGAAAGCATCTATCCTCCCATTCCAGGCTCTCGCTCCTTGCTTCAGGCCGTACAAAGCTTTGTCCAGCTTGCACACCTTCCTCTCCTGACCCTTCACCACATACCCCGGCGGCTGCTCGATGTACACATCCTCCTCCAGGTAGCCATTCAGGTATGCTGCCACCGCATCCATCTGCATGATTGTCCACCCATAGTGAGCTGCCAGTGCGATGATCAACCTGATGGTGTCAATCCTCGCCACTGGGGCATAGACCTCGTCGTAGTCCACTCCTTGGACTTGCCTGTAGCCCTTCACGACGAGCCTAGCCTTGTGCTTCTCCACAGCTCCATCCTTGTTCTTCTTTACTTTGTAGACCCACTTCACCCCGAGGGGTTTGTGACCTGCGGGTTGGTCGACCAACCTCCAAGTGTCATTCTTCTTTATGGAAGCCATCTCAATATCCATCGCCGTCCTCCAAGATTTCTCCTGGGCAGCTTCATCATAGGAGTATGGTTCACAATCTGCTAAGAGGCAGGCAATATAAAGAAACGTTAGTATGCATCGGTGCCGTCTCCTCATAGAGCTCCCACAACCCCTTCATCTTAGGTTGTGGACTCTAGGAGTCACTCCGGCTCCCGCTTCCTCTACCAGAACTGCTTCTGCTCGTGCTAGCTCCTCTTGAATAGGGAGTGGAAGCTCCCCCTGAATTTCCACTTGGTGGTGATGGTGGCTCAGCCCCACCATCCTCAGCTCCTGCTTCATGACCACCTTCTTCCTCATCTTCAAAGAACATTCCCTTCTTGCTCCTTGTCTCCTCATCCCAGCTTCAGCATCTGTCTTCTTCAAACACCACATCCCTTGAGATTATGGCCTTCTCCGTCACCGGGTTGTATAACTTGTAAGCCTTGCTCTCCGGAGCGTAGCCCACAAAAATGCACTTCTCGCTCCTATCATCGAGCTTCTTCCTTCTCTGGTCCGGGACGTGAGCACGAGCTACACACCCAAAGACCCTCAAGTGCTTCACACTTGGCTTACAGCTACTCCAAGCCTCGAACGGGGTCATGAACTTCACACTCTTCGTGGGGCATCTATTCAGTAGATACACCGCACACTGCACTGCCTCCGCCCAGAACATCTTCGGCAACCCTTTGCCCTTCACCATACTTCTCGCTATGTTCATGATGGTGAGGTTATTCCTCCCCGCGACTCCGTTTTGCTGTGGTGAGTACGCCGTCGTCAACTGGTGTGAGATCTCATTCTCCTTGCAGAAAACATCAAACAGCCTCGAGGTGTACTCCCCACCCCGATCTGTCCTCAGCACCTTCAGTGGCTGACCACTCTCCTTCTCCGCCATCGCCTTGAACTCCTTGAACTTGTCAAGGGCCTCAAATTTTTCTTTCAAAAAATACACCCAACACTTCCGACTGAAGTCATCCGTGAAGGTGATATAGTATTTGCTTCCGCCCACTGAGGTGGTCTCAAACGGACCCGCAATGTCCGAGTGAACCAGTTCAAGTTGTCTCCTCGCTCTCCGAGACTTCCCTCCTTCAAACGTCAGCCTCTTCTGCTTCCCCTTCGTGCACGCCTCGCAGACTTTCTCCGGAGGTGATATCATTGGCAGATCCTCCACCATTCTGGAGTGGGATAGCAGCTTCAAGCCCGTGAAGCCCAAGTGGCCCATCCGATGGTGCCACAGCCATGCTTCCTCTTCTTCCTCTGTCCTCGCGAGACATGTCGTCTCCTGAGTATCCATCTTCAATGTAAAGAGACGGTTCGCCGTCATCTTCACCTTCACCACCTCCTTTCCTTGACAGTTCTTCATTGCCAGAGACCCGTCCTTCAACTGGACGCAGTAGCCTCTCTCCACCAACTGCCCAAGGCTCAAGATGTTAGTCTTCAAGCCTGGCACATAGAACACATCGTTCAAATGCACTTTCTCTCCATTCAGCTTTACGACCACCAGGCCCTTTCCTTCCAACGAGATCTTCGACGCATCCCCGAAGCTAACCTCACCCCCACTGGGTTCCAGGTTAGTGAACATCTCCTTATCTCCGCACATGTGGTTGCTCGCCCCTGTGTCCAGGTACCACACTTCATTTCTTCCTTCCTCCGCTCCTCGGTAGGTTAAGAACATCATCGGGTCTCCAGCGCCAACATTGTTCCCGTTGTTCCTAGCCTCGGCATAGTGGTTTGCCTCTTCTCTCTTCCTTGGAGCCCAGCAATCATAGCTCATATGCCCAAATTTGTTACAGTTGTAACATTGGACTTGGGACATATCTCCTCGGCCTCTTCCTCGGTCTCTTCCTCTTCCTCTTCCTTCTTGCCAACCTCCTTGAGGTCGCTCCGCCTCTCTCTGGAAATTTTGATTTCTTCCTTGGTCTCTACCTCCTCTTCTTCCTCTGCCTCTGCCTTGGTGACCTCGGCCACGCTGGCCGCCTCCTCTTCCGGAGCTCTCTCCAAAATTCAACTGAGTCTGGAGTGTTTTTCCTAAGCCACTCGCTTCTTCGTCATCTTGCAGCATCCTATACTCATGAGCTTGCAAAGAGCCTACAAGCTCGTCAACGGCCATCTCAGTGAGGTCCTTCGATTCTTCGATCGCCACCACTATATGACGGAACTTCTTGGACATAGATCTCAACAACTTCTCCATAAGGCTCACATCATCGATCGTCTCCCCATTGCGGTTCATCTCATTTGTGAGCGTCCGCAGACGGGTCACAAAGTCACCGACCTTCTCGGTGCTCTGCATCTTCGTTACTTCATATTCCGCACGGAGGGACTGAAGCTTCACCTTCTTTGCCTTATCAACCCCTTGCATGGAGCGTTGCAACACCTCACATGCCTCCTTAGAGGTTTTCGCGTCTGAGATCTTCTCAAAAGTCGCTTCGTCGACCCCTTGATACAACAAGAACAATACTTTCTTGTCAGCCTTCCTTGTTTCTCTAAGTGTCGTCTTCTGGGCGTTAGTCAACGCCGCCTCTGCTGCAGCAGTACGCTCCTCATAGCCATCTATATCCCATAGTTCTTTAGAGGCGAGTAGCACTCGCATCTGTATGCTCCAATTCCCTTAATTTGTCTTTGTCAACTTGGGGACTTGCCCCGGCATGGCTCCACCCGTCTCCATCGCTTCTACTCCTCAAACCTTTCGAGTCACCGCAAAGGTTTGGAACCTAGCTTTGATACCAGTTGTTGGAAGCGTTATGAATGGGCACACGCCCTCTCAATCTCCCGATACAACACTTGCTGAACACCTCCACGACAAACGCACCCTACTTCGACGAGCACTACTCACGGCGAACACTCCTTCACGAAACACACTCCACGCGAGCACACACTTGCGAATGACACCTGCTCGGCAAGCTGGGCGAAATCAACACCGGCGAGTGCACCACAACCTACTCGGACGAGCACCTCCACTACACGGGCGAGATGCAACCCACTACCTATGTGAGCACGGCAGGTGAGCACGGCAGGCGAGCCGGCGAGAACAGCAGCTCCTGTAAGCGAGATGGCAGCGGCGAGTTCCACTCCGGCGGGCTGTACCTCCAGGGCGAGATCCTCCTGCGGGATGTTGTGTTGCGAGATGGGCTGGCTCGGCAGAGCTGCTGGCCCCTCCACGCGAGAGAGATGGGCGAGCAGGGCTGCAACGCGAGATGAAAAACGAGCCCCACTATTCCTGCGGGAATAGTAATTTCTCTCCCTCACTTCCTTCTCTCTCTCTCTCCTCACAAAACAAAATTTCTATATTATTCTACTCCCAAAACAAACTTACAAAGGCCTATTTATAGGCAAAACAAAACCTTTCTACCTCTCTCCGCAATAAATGCGCTTCTTCTCTCTCCTCCCTTTCAATTAATACAAAAACATATAAACTTAAAATAAGATAAAATAAGTTGACTAAGTCAACAAGACTAAAGCCAACAACCTCCCCTCTAAGTTTGAAAAATTGTACTTCTCTTATTATTGAAATTACAAAAAACATTTACCTCCCCTTAAGTTCACATTTCATAACATCCATGCACAAAAATACCCCCCTCGGAGTACATTTTCAGGGGGGTATTTTGTGCATGGATGTTATGAAATGTGAACTTCAGGGGAGATAAATATTATGTTTTGTAACATTCATGGGAGATTTTTGTAATTTCAATAATAAGAAGGGTGCATTCTGTAATTATGCTAACTTCCAGGGGAAGTTTTAGTAATTATTCGCAGGAATAATTATAGAAAACTACTCTCTGGCCACCCTTCTATTGTTTAAAATTGTCAAAACCTCACTTGTAAGTTTACATTCTGAACATACATGTACCCCAAAAAAAAACCCTAAAAGACCCTCAACTTTGTCTTACTTAGAGGGGAGATTTTGGTAAATTTGAAAGATAGAGGGGAGTTCTCTGTAATTATGTAAAGTGAGGTCTTAGTAAATAACACTTTATTAATATTGTACTTTCTTTTAATTTCAGTCTCTATGTAATTGCCTTTTGGTGGCATTTGGTAATTCAGTAATTAGAATTGTTCTCTCACTATAATACTGTAGAAAGGAGTGCATATGAGTATTAGGTTTGATCAAAGCTCCGTTTTGCACGGCGGTGGTGGTCGTGAACGTGGTGGTTATGAACTGCAGTTCGTGAAGGACCGACCTCACGTAAGGATTTTCATCCACTTTTATGCTCAAAACTAGTTTTCTTTTCATGGCGGCGGTCATACCCATTGTCTTGCCAAACATACATTCTATGATGGTGGCATTTTTATCCACTCATCAGAGCAAAAAAAGCCGCACCAAACGGAGTCCTAGGCTCCGTTTGGGGGGACTTATTTTCACCGGTCAAGCGGTTATGACCGCATGAACCGGACCTTAATTATGGTCCGGTTCATGCGGTCGTAACCGCTTGACCGGTGAAAATAAGTCCCCCCAAACAGAGCCCTAGACTCTCATATGAAGAGAAACTATTGTAGACGAGTATTAGGTTTGTTCTAGATTGTGGAGAGGAACTCGGAACTCTTACGAGGAACCAGCCCTCAAGAACTATGATAGCTCTAGCTTATGTATGTATTCGTTGTCAGGCTCATTATGTCTGAACAATGTTAAGAGAAGGATGATGCTCAAGCTTACCTCGTGATCTCTCCGGCACTGAGCAACCACGACATGAACTGAGATGGTGCCGGACCACCAGAGAAATTTCCAAATTGCCGCCTGCTCCACCTCGACCACTTGTCGTATCCCATCATCGACCACCACTCTTCTGGATATTACTTCCTTGCAAAAATGCAAGCAAAAAAAAAGGGTTTAAATGATTGAAAATAGCACATTGGAGATGTTAATCACATCAAATTCCAAGTCTTTCTAAGAAGTATATGTTTAGCACACTCGCACCATTTTACCACGGTAGGATATACAAATGAAACAGAACGAAATCGGATCTGGATCCTCTCCATTTGAAAATCCTCCATTTGGTCCATTTAGTGGTGGAGATGCATTCTTCTTTTATCTAAAGGTGCAAAATTTTTTGAATATAGAAAAACTAAAAAAAGTTGGGATTATTTAACCCATCGGATGAGGTAAGAAGCAATCTCCACAGTGAAATGAATACTATCCATTTGGTCCAAATGGAGAGGATCTTTTTCCATAGAAACCATTACTTTTGGTCTGCAATATATCTACAATGAGAAGCATATGACTATATTTTTTCAATGGAATTTTTGTACAAATATAAAAAAAATACACATTTTTTTTTTTCAAAAAACAAAATTCAACAAAATTATGTACAGTTTCTATTTTCTTCTCTATTTTGTTGTCATGAAGTGAACTCATGATCTTACGCTCAAGCCAAGACTATTATGGCAATCCTATTTTATTGAAAGTTTTATGAATAGATACAATTATAATATATATAAGGCCAAAATAATAATTTAATTTGATTACTATTGAGTGAATTTTTATTTTGAAAAAAATTCAGTGTGGGCAAGGGCGCCACCGAGCCTTATGTGTGTCCGCCTCTATAAATAATCAGTCCACCACAAACTAAAAGAGACATAAATTAATGGTGATGAGTGCAGAATTTGTTCCCTCCATCCTCTCCTTCTCAAGCGTGTTTGTAACACATAATATGTTGATATATTAGGAGTATTATGGTAATTGACTATTGTATGTAGAAAGACTATAAATATAGTCTAATGAGTTGTAATAGGTACGATTTGAATAATAAAGATTTCTTTCTTTTAGTTATCTTCTCCTCCCTCTCTGAAGCGTCTCTTCCCCAGCCCTTCCTTGTCTAGCATCGTCTCTCTCCTCCGGCCATCTCCTACGGCATTCGTCTAAGTTCACTTCGTCTCTTCCCCTTGTTGCATCTCTCTCCTCCGGCCTTTCCTCCCATGGGCATTCTTCTCATAATGTTTCTTCATTTTTAACGCCGGCGATCTCGTAACGACATTCGATCGTTACAGTGTTTTAGAGTGACAAGCTTGGGGGTTTTCTTGAGCGTCATTTTTGTTTCTAAGGTTTCCAGCACTTTCTGTGCAACTTCATTCACTGATAAATCTTTTCGATATGCAGAAAACTCAAATCCAGCTTGCATATTTATTTTTTCCCCAAAAAATTGATTTACACCTATATTATAACTCATTTGGATTTTCTATTTTGAAGAAGTAATCATGTTACGAACACGGAGGAGGACAACACATAGGAAAGGGTATCGACAGCTTGACCGGTTTATTCTCGGAGGAAGAGGCCGGCGGTCATAACACCGGCATCATGATATGGCGTGATCGCGAGTGATGTATCTTTAGTTTATTGTCACGCTTAATTGTTGCTCTTATTTAGCTTTTGCCAAGAGGGATTATATAACCCGGCTCTCTTGTATTTGAGCATCTTGTATCTTGGATTTGGAAACTATGTGGAGCCTAGGGGTGGCCAAGCGGGATTCTCCCCCTAGATTTGGATTCTCTAATTTTTCTTTCTCACGTTCCTACGCTGAAAACCCCTCCCGTATCAAATCTAATTTTAAGTTAAATATTTTTAAATTGGTACAATAAAAGGAACTGCAATTTACATGTAATCATGTTACGGGCTCGCCGTAGAAAGTTGGTAGGGTTGCCGGAGGTGGAGATGATGGTGAAGGAGGATATTGTGGAGTCGGAACCGCGATTTCTTAAGCGTATTGTGCTCGAGAGGAGGAAGCTACCATAATCTATTCAAAAGGGAATAGACTTCATTCATTAATTCCTCTTATATGACTCCAATGGTCCCTATATATATGACTTACAATGGCATGGGCTTGATTAAACCCAATATAAAAAAGATGTGCAAATCTAAAATAACTCATGACTACAACTCACTCGATACGACTCGACTTATATAACACGAAATCCTATACATACTCATGATGAAATATGCGCAACATAATCGGGGACAGATAGAGGGGACCCATAACAAATCCTGTGATTATTACTTATCACAATCAACATGCCATATGAAAATGTTTTATAATCATTAGAAGCTAAGCATCTAACACAAAAGCAACTCATTTTAGGTTGCATGCATAGATTTTAATATGGTATCACAGCATGCTAGACCAAACATGACAACGACCTGCTCCCATATCACCCGACCGCAAAATCTCCAGTGCTAGAGGTCAAAGATCATGCACGCGAGCAGCCATCTTGAGAATATATTCTCACATTGAGCTCTGATAGCATATCAAAATCAATGCATCTATCCTAAAATCAGTTTGGCATACATTGACAGCCCCAAAATCTATATCGAGTGCATACAGATGTATGAGTCTCCCGACATGAAACTATATTGAATTAACGAGTTAAATAAAATAAAAATCTACCGAAATAGGTAAACAATCAAAATAACAGCTAACGGATGATTAAAAAACTGATATAATTTTAGGAATACCTTGATGTTCTTAAAAACTCTTCTGTTGTCAGGATCAGTAATAATGTTAAAAACTGCATCTGGAGGCAACCCAATTTTCAGTTTAGCATTTAAATTGCATAGAGAGCCTTTTGGTACGCTAACCTGCACAAGTTTCAACAACATTTCATTTTATTTCCACTAATGACTATATACTCATAATATAGTTAAGCTTGATAGAGGCTATTGCTATATGCTTATTTTGGATGAGGAGAAGCGTGAGCCGAGTTCATCCAAAAGGGGACATGATGGAGAAGGAGGAGGATGGCCTAGAGGTGGACATGATGGATGAGGATACTATGGAGTCGAACCGCGATTGCCTAAGCGGGGTATGCGAGAGAGAGAGAACTACTAAAATCTCTTACAACGAGGCAAGGAGAATAGATTAATTCTTGCGTACCATTTCCTTAGCCCAAGGGGCCTTTAAATAAGATTGCATGACTTGGACTTAATTATCAAAATACCCTTCCATGAAATAAAGTAATGCATTCATAATATTTTAATCAGTGCTGCCTAATAATAATGTTACGAACTAGATAGATTTGGAGGAAGAACTAGAGAGAAGCTAGGGTTTCTAAGAGGAAGGAGAAGAATACCTGATAATATTTCTTGGATCCCCATCAAGGAGGGGTTCCGGGTATATTTATACCCGGACCCGAGGCCGGCCGACCAAGGGGGTCGGCCGGCCCAATAGGGGCTGAACCGGGTGGGTTCAACCCCCGAGGGCCGTTCTTCAGAGAGTTGGGGCTGAACCAGTTGGTTCAGCCCCGTTGTCGCCTTCGGATCCGTCCGGGGGCGTAACATTCCCCACCCCTTCAAGAACCAGCTTGTCCTCAAGGTGGAAATCTGGTGGCTCCGTCAGCCTCTCCAAGCAACAAAGAGAGCTCCTCGGTAGCGGTGAGAGTCTGACTCCATGCAGGCAATACTCCTTCCCCTCCTTAGAAAACTCCAGAGTCAACTTGGCCCAATCCAGAGTTACCCTACCCAGCTGTCGCAACCAGTGGGCCCCCAGAATCACATCGGACCCCCGGATGGGTAATAAATAGATATCCATCTTGTCAGCATAGCCCTGCACACTGATCCCGACGTCCTGAAGCACGCCTTCACACTGCAGCGCATGGCCACTTGCGGCCACAACCGGGGAAACGACATCCTTGATGATCTGTTGCCCCAGCCTCTGTGCCACTGTCGGGCTGATGAAGTTATGTGTACTCTCACTATCAATCAAAATGGTCACCTGCTGTTGGCCGATCCATCCCTCCATAGTCAGAGTGGGCGGTGCAGTGTCTCCCGCCATAGTCAGGGCCGATACCTCGTACTCGATTGTATCCAGAATGTGCTCCTGGGCGTTTCCTCCTACATCTGATGTCTGATCTCCCTGCAGCATGTAAACCTGGAACATCTGATATTTGTGGCCTGGGGTGAACTTCTCATCACAGTTGACAACCCTTTTTCCTTCCTTGCCTGTAGCTCTGGCCAAGTAAGTTTCTTCACTGTCGCCCGTTCTGTAGTCGCGTGATCTTTCTTTGTGTCGGGAAGGTGTGTAGCGATCCTCGCAGTGTCTCCCCTGGACTTCTGTCGATTGAGGCGCTCTTCTTGAAGCCGGGCCACGCTGATAGCGTGTGTCAAACTGCGCGGCATATAGGCATGCACCTCATCTCTGATGTCCTCCTTCAAGCCGGAAATAAAACAACTCTGCAATGTCCCCTCGCTCCACTGTACCCTGTTGGCCAATCTTTCAAACTCGGTTCTGTACTCCATCACCGTCCCTTTCTGGCGCAGTTTCTGAAGAAGAGCCTCGAAGTTCTCATACTCAAGCGGACCAAAGCGGGCAGTGAAGCCGTCGACAAACTCGCGTCATGGCGCGTGATCCCGTCCCCGAAGGAACCACTGTGTCCACTGGTATGCGTCCTCTTCGAGGTGGAACGACGCCAACTTGACCCACTGTGCCTCTGGAATCTCCTGATAACTGTAGAACAACTCAGCCTTTTGGATCCATTCGAGTGCATCTCCGCCTTTGAACTTGGGGTAGTTCATGCGGGTAACCTTCGGCGCCATATAGCTCGTGGTAGTTGTTGCCCAGGTCCACCGTACTCTTGCCCGTATCCATGCGGTCGTCGTCGGTCAGCGGCCACATTTGGGTATCCCCAATCCTCTCCATAGGGGTTTCCCATTACTGGCGGCCTAAACCCCCATCCGCCTCCACCTCTGCCGCCTTCGGTGTGTCCCGGTCCTCCTGGAATGGGAAGGAGTCCATCCCGATGTGGGTACCCCACCCCTCTGAGTCGTCGGTCCTCCTGGGGCCCCTCCCGATAAGGGAGAAAGTCGTCAATTCGGCCTATCTCGGTTGGCTCGGGCCCGAAGGGCGGTCGTCGTGGGCCTCCTGTCCTTTCGATGTCGATCCCAAGCCCCCCATTTACGTTGGAGGCCCGATCATGACTCTCTCTTTCCCTACCGTCTGCGTATTCCGCAGTTGCGGGCAAAGGGGGATTTGGAACTGCACTGGTTTCGTTCACAGCACCTTTGCCCTTAAGGTGTTGAGTCAACATATTCTTGATTTCGTCCATGCAGTCATCCAATTTGCCCTCCAGCTATTTTTCCGAGGGTTGTAACTTCCCTTCAAGGGCTGTCACTGCGTCGGCTAGCCCGATGTAGTTCTCTTCAAGAGTTGCTAGCCGAGTAGGTTCCTCCTGGTTGCGAGTCACCATGGATGGACTCCGCAGAAATGGGACGAGGTACTCCTCAAGGAAGAGTCGGAGAAGAAGCCGGTCCTCGAGACTGCGGTAAAACTGCTGAAGAGTCGCAGAAAAGCCCCAGAATTGGTCGCCGAAGGGTCGCTGAAATCAATCGACTGAGGAGTCCCGAAGAAGTCGGAGAAATCGCTGGAATCGATCGATTGGAACGGAATCGGTCACTGAAGGCTGCTGTGGACCCGTCGAGGGTGGAGTCGCAGGCGGATGCGCTGGATCTGACTTGCGGAAACGTTGGAATTGCTGGATCGGAGTTGCGGAATCGCTGGATCGGCGGAACTGCCGGGCGTAGACTATCGGCGGAACGCGATCGGCTTGCGGGATCGGGCTCGGCGACGCTGACGGGATCGGCTGACGGGATCGTCGCTGGATTGGCGACGCTCCCTCGATGCGGGATCGGAAGACGGGTAAGAATAGCAGCGTCGGGATCTAAATCCGGACGGAATCGGGATCGCGACGACCCGCGGAATCGGCGTGACTGATCCTTGTTCGAGATTCGAGATTGATGAGCGGAAAAAAATTGGAAGGACGAATCCTCTGATACCAAATGTTACGAACTAGATAGATTTGGAGGAAGAACTAGAGAGAAGCTAGGGTTTCTAAGAGGAAGGAGAAGAATACCTGATAATATTTCTTGGATCCCCATCAAGGAGGGGTTCCGGGTATATTTATACCCGGACCCAACCAAGGGGGTCGGCCGGCCCAATAGGGGCTGAACCGGGTGGGTTCAGCCCCCGAGGGCCGTTCTTCAGAGAGTGGGGGCTGAACCAGTTGGTTCAGCCCCGTTGTCGCCTTCGGATCCGTCCGGGGGCGTAACAAATAACAACACAATATGAACATAATAATAGCAACGTAGCACAATAATACATATAAATTAATCAGATAACTGATTATGTTACCACAACTATTTCCAAGACCAAAAAAACAAAAATATGCAGTAGAGTTCAACTACATTTCTTAAGAAGTTAGATTAATTTGTTATGGGCCTACTCGGTGATTGTCGGAGGACTGGCCGAAGATGGAGATGACGGTGGCGGAGATACTATGTAGCCATGATCGCGGCTGCCCAAGCGGGGCGTGCTCAAGAGAGAGCTTCCAAGATCTCTTTTAGGGTTTGGGAAAATAGACTTTCTTCATTGATACCAATACAAGACTCAATGTGTCCTTTAAATAGACTTACAACCGACTCTAATGAGAATACAAATGACAAACTTGGAATGCAAATAAATAGGAAATCAACGACAAACTTGGACAACAACAACAACAACAGAACCCATATAGTCCCCAATCATTGGGGGTATGGGCGGGGGAAGATTGGAAACAGACCTAACCTTTGACCCTATGCCCAAAGTGGCTTCTCTCATAGGAGAAAGACCGAACCTTTGACAATAGATGCACAAAGTGGCTGCTCACAGATTACCACTGAAATAGTGGCCCCCTATACCGTCACGTTTGCTGCGGAATCATGCCCTCAAATCAAAGCCAAAGACATCAGAGAGGGCAGACTCAAGAATCCATTTTGATTTATGTGCACATAACCATGCTTCCTTCATTCAGCATCCAGAGCATTGGTCTTGTCAATCAACGACAAACTTGGACATGCGATTAAAAAGGACACCACATAAAGACACGTCATAAATAACAACGTCATATAAGGACGCGACTCTAAGACAGAATAAATGCATATTTAGAATTAAATAATAATAATAATAAATACTGCCATAAAAGACCCATAACATAATCCACCTCCAAAACAAGTTTCACATGTTGACTTCTTTAGAGAGAAACTAAACCATATGTGATAATCAATTTAATATCACACTAGAAAAACAAACTGCTGTAGAGAGCATGAACTCAATACTATGTTAGCTAGAAACCAAGAAGACAAGCTAAGATTTTGTTTGGCAGTGCGGCAGGAAAAAGTCGACACGTCATCAGAGAGAAACGGGACGGGAGGAAGTGACCTGGGGTGGAAAAGGGAGTTGCACTGAAGTTTTTTCTCTTCCCCACCGAAGGCAGAACACCACCGGAGATCACTTCCTATTTGAGACACCTGTACCATATCAGAGCCCAAACGACGCCCCAAACAGAGCTAAGCAGGATGGAAGATATCAAGAAATAAGGGATTGTTTGGTTCACTCCAACCTGCTATGAAATGTCGTGTTATTAAAAGAAGCTCCTAAACTAATACAATTATCTAGATTCATACTGGCATCTAAATCGCGTTGAGCTAAGAAATCCCCAACGAATAACAACCCTATTTCATATTAAATTTAAAAACTACCTCAATTTCAGGAGGCTGATCAACCCAGTAAGAGTTCTCTCTCCAAGCCTGAAGCTGCCTCTCCAATTCAACTTCCCATGCCTTGGCTGAGTCCTTCTCTCCCAGTGTTATAGTTTTCGGAGTATCAAACTTGTGATCATTTTTAATCAAAAGCTTTGATCCCAACTGTAAGTAAGACCTTTAGTCAGTACTAAAACCATGCTTTGTATGAAGAAGACAGCAGGGCATACCTGGAAATAATTGTGAAACTTTTCGTTGATCTTCATAAAAAGTTCTGGCACTGAAGCAGGAGATTCTGGCCATCCTTTTTTCGCACAAACTTGGGTGTCAATGCTTTGTTTCATTTTGTTTTAATTATCATCCCTTAAAAGTCTGAAATAAACCACGATATATATCATTACTCTTAACAGTTATTTGAAGACATGATACATCATTAACATTATCCAACTATTTGGGCATTTGAGGCTCATTTTGATTCGTTTCAAATATTGCATGAGAAGTTAAGGCTCCGTTTGGCGCGGCGGTGGAGGTCGTGAAAGCGGTGGTTATGAACCATCATTCGTGAACGCCCGACCTCACCTAAGGAACTTCATCCACTTTTATGTTCAAAACTAGTTTTCTCTTCTTGGTGGCGGTCATAACCATTGTCGGTGGAGTTTTTCTCCAAACTCACCGGAGCAAAAACGCCAAACGGAGCCTAAATCTTTTTCTTTGTAAATTTATACTCCTTGTACATTTCAAATAACTTAAATTTATTTTCCACAACTTTATCTTTAAGATATATCATTCTCACCATTCCCCTAATATAATCAGTCCTCAACTCTTTATTTCTTCTCCTGTCACACATCCATATCAATTTTCACCACACACAACTTGACTATCAATGATTTGTTGTTGCCCAGCACTTGGATTCATTCAATATAGTCATTCTAGTTGTAGATTCATAAAATGTACCTTCAAGTCTTCATTAAATTATAAATATTCCATATATACATTCTTCTTATGTAATAGATCCATTATAAACATAATACTTTTTCCGAAAATTTGAGTTCAAGCTAGCGAATTTATCATTTTACTCCCGGAGAATCAGGCAATTTTGAGTCCATGTGTTGATGAATGGCATGGGATAGAGAATGGAACATAAGTGTTGTTCGGATACCACTTAGCTGATTTTTCAAGCCTATGTAGAGAGTTGAGCCAAACTGGTTAGAAAAATTAGCATTCTGTAAATGCTAACATATAAAATCAAGCTAAACAAATAATTTATGGTGTACAGTAATATCGTCCTGCTGATGATGTTTCACTTGCTCATGCAATGCATATATTTGATAGAACACACATTTTATTGTTGCAACATGATTTATACACTGGATGGACGATATCAGAGTTGAAAGACAATAAAACTGTAGAGAAATCTTAGGAGAAGTAATTGGCTATCAGCTCTATAAAGCAAACCACAAAATCCAAACTAAGGAAAAAAGGGGAAGAATGAACTAGTTTAGAACTATGCTTTAGAACTTTCCTGTAGGAAAAAAGGAAGACATGAAAATCCAAACTCCTCTCCATCAGCTGAAGACTAGCTCCTACAATTCAGAATCTAAGGAAATTATCAGCAACCAGACTATTATTATATATATATATATACTATAAACTAAGTATAAACAGAATGCGCTGTTGAGATTTTGTGGCTCCCAAAACCATGGAGTAAAACGAAAATATAGCCATACACAGCAAAAGGCGAAAAGGTATCCTCTTCTCTTTTCCGAAAACTAGCGACAGCTGCAATGTAAAGCACAACGAACTAGCGGTTTGAAAGCGTTACGCCGTTTGGAACTTCGAGCGAACATATTGCGCGCATCATTTGATACCACGAGATTGAGAGTGAAAACAAATAGGCAGATAGAGTGGAAGAAGAACGATAAGGGGTTGGTCGGCCGACTGCGGGGGTGATGAAGAAGAGGATACAGTGACGAGGTCGAACACGATACCTTCTTGTCATCACTGCCGGCGGCAGCGGAGGCGGGCTCACTACGGCCAGATGAATGGCTGTATTTCGCCGCGCTATCTCCTAAATCGAGAGGGGATGGCGGAGATCACAGATCAGAAGCGAAGTCTCGATCGGTACACCAGCTCCGAAGAGAAGAAAGTCGCTACTACCCCCTGAAAATTTTCACTTCGTGAGCGCGTTCAACTAACCAGTAACCAGACTGGAATAAATGTTTTTTTTTTTTGGAAATCTTATAATTTTGCAGGATGCAATTTCCAATTGCAAGATTTTGATAAAATTCATCATAAATTGTTAAATTTGATAAAATATCTCTCAGTTAGAAAAGGATTGGTAAAATTTACCTCAGTTAGGGTGCAAAGTGTTATCTTATTTTTTAATTGTGGGGGTACATTTTGACAAATTTAACAATTTGAGGATGCGTTATGTCATTTGCCTAATTTTAAATTAATTAAATTAATCTTGAATTTTAATTGACTTACTAATTAATAAATGAATTATATATTATTAAATTTATTGACAACATTAATTTTAAAATAATTCTTTTTCCCCCAATTGTCAATTGATCACATCTTTTAAGTGTTAATTTAATATTTTTTTTTAATTTTCATAATTGTTAATATGCCTACAAAAATATTTCAAATAAAATTATTAAAATATAGTAAAATATGTTGGACATGTGTGTCACATCCCTTTGTTTGAGAATAACAAATCTCATATTGTATTTGATATTGTTTTTAGTGTGCAGGAACTATAGATGCAATACTCCACAGGTAGAAGACAGCATGGAAACAATTTTTGAAAGCAGCGGTTCCTTAGCGCTACCGTCAGCGCTATCGCTAACGCCAGGCGCTAGCTCAGTTGGTTCCGTCTCAGCGGTTTCATCTCAGCTTCCGTCTCAGCGGTTACCCTCGTCTCGGCGGTTCCTTAGCGCTACCGCCAGCGCTAACGCTAACGCCAGGCGCTAGCTTGAGCTCGTGCAGATCGCCACGCCGCCGACAGTTTCGCAACCGTTCCACACGAGCGCTACCGCCAGCGCTATCGCTACCGCAGGCGCTATCTCAAGTTCGTGCACAGAGCCACGCAGCCGACGTTTCCGCAACCGCTCAACACGACCGCTACCGCAGGCGCTATCAGCTACCGCAGGCGCTAGCTCCAAGAATTATAAAACGATGTGTTCTCTCTAGTTTTGGGTGAGAACTTCCAGAGACATTACTTGTGCCCAAACTCTCGTGTTGCTACTCTGTTGAAACATCATCTCCCACTCAAAGCCAAAGAAGAAATTCTGGAGAAGGAAGCCATCACGCTGCATCCGAAGAACGATCGCTTCGACCTCGCTTGTGCTTCAGCGATCCTTCATCCTCATCTCCAGAAATCTCAAGAGGGAGTTTGCTTGTTATTTACTTCACTTCTTTATTTGTATCTTGTAGTGAAATCGCCTTGTTTTTGGTGACTAGGTCCTTGCGCGGCTTAGGGGAAATTCGCCGCGTGAGTTGGCGACTAGGTCTAGGGGATTAGATCTAGGGGGTGCTCGAGGCCATATCCGAGTTTGGGTTGGCTAGAGCGGCTTGAGGCTTTATCCGGGGAAGGATAGGCTAAAGCCAACCGGTTTGTGGGGATACAAGTCGGTATAGAAAAGGAAAAGAAATACACTTTTGTACGCCTCCGATTTCTAGCGATATTAAAATCAAATTTTGTAAACACCCTTTTTATATAATGCAATCATGATTATATTTGTGTTTATTTGATTTCTCTCAATTGGCGTAAAATTTCATTATTGCAAAATTGTTATTACTAAATTGTCATCTTATTTCCTATTAATCAAAAACAACTTAGTAATTATCATAAAAATTATAAATTCCCTTATTCCCCCCCCCCCCCCCCCTCTAAGGGCGTCGTAAGATCCAACAAGTGGTATCAGAGGACAGGTTATTCCAAACGGTTTAAAAACCAGGAATAATGACGTCTTATGATCTCGCTTTTTCCGAGGGTCGGGGAATTAGTAGACCTCCACTATTTACTGGGTCAGATTATAATTATTGGAAAAATAGGATGCGTTATTTTCTAATGACCCTAGATATTGAGGTTTGGAATATGGTAGAAGAAGAATACACTCCTCCTACATTTGTAGTTAGAGAGGTTATGTTAGAAAAACCCAAAGATAAATGGGATGATCGGGATAAACTCAAATGTAAAAATAACGCAAAAGCCATGAATGCTCTATTTTGTGCGTTAGATAGAAATGAATTTAATAGAATTTCTGCATGTACTACTGCTTATGAAATTTGGAATCATTTGGAAGTTACTCATGAAGGTACATCGCAGGTTAAAGATTCCAAGCTTTTTCAACTGGAGTCGGAATATGAAAAATTCTGAATGGATGAAAGCGAAGATGTTGATGGTATGTACACGCGCTTCACCAAGATCGTCAATGCCTCAAAAGCTCTTGGAAAGACTTTCTCAAATGGCGACTTGGTCCGTAAGATCCTTCGTTCTCTTCCTCCAAAATTCAACCCAAAGGTGACGGCTATTTCGGAGTCGCACAACTTAAGAACGCTCCAAGTTGAGAGCCTCATTGGGAATCTCAAAACCCATGAGGTGGAACTCAAAATCTAATTGATGAATACAACAAGGAGCCAAAGAAGAAGGCGTTGGCACTAAAATCAAAGAAAGATGGTCAAGAGGATGAGGATGAAGATGAAGAAAGTCTTTTGGTGAAGAACTTCCGAAAGTTCATGCGCAATCCGGAAAGGAGAAACACCTTTCGAAAATATTTCCAAAAGGGTGAAAGATGGAAAGGGTCATCTTCAAAGAAGGAAAAAGAGAGCGACAATGAAGAAGAGAGACCTCCACCGGAATGCTATCATTGTAGGAAGACGGGGCACATTCGGAGCCAGTGCCCAAAGTTCGTGAAGGAGAAGAAAGAAAAACGACACAAAGGGAAGGAGAAGAAGAAAGTGCTAAAAGCTAGAACATGGGATGACTCCTCCTCCTCCTCCGAAGAATCAAGTGGGTCTTCATCAAGCGAAGATGAGGAAGCAAACATGTGCCTCATGGGACGTGGAAACGACGGCGACGACACCAGTGTTCCTAGTGACATTGAGGTAACTCCTCCCACTTATGATGAATTGTTTAATGAATTTCTTGAAACTTGCAAAGCTTTTGATAAAAATATGAAAGATAGTATTTTATTAAATCGTGAAAATGAATCTCTTATTAAAGAAAATCAAATGCTTTCCAAAAAGGTAATTGGTTTAGAAAAGAGAAAGGTTTCTTGTCAAGAATGTGATCACTCCACTAAATTGGCAAAAGATATAGAAGAGTCACTTTCTAAAGCCCTCTCTCATGCCAAAACTCTTACAAAAGAGAAGGGGGAATTAGAAAGGAAATTAGAAGCCTCTCTTTTGCAAATCAAAAATAATAAAAAAAGGTTTTGAAAATAGGTGTGTCATGCTTGTGAAAGAAAATTCTTTACTTAAAGCACAAGTTCATGATCTCACCATGGCCATTAAAAAATTTGGAATAGGCCAAAAATCACTGGACATGATTTTAGGGAACCAGTGCCATGGTTCTGGAAAGTTTGGGCTCGGATATCGAGGTGAGGGCTACCGCCCGGCGCTAGCCACTAACGCCGGCGCTAGCACCTCATACCAGAAACCTGAAATTTCTTTTTCAAAATGCTTTCCTTCTGTAAATCAAATTTATTCCAACAAGAAAATTTTCCAGAAAAGGGTCTCAACCCCCTTTATTTCGTGTGCAAACTGTTATAGGTTGGGTCACACATCTAGTTCTTGCAGGAAAATAAAATGAAATACTTTAAAGCAAATATGGGTACCTAAGGCTTCCACTTATTCTATGGGTGGTTCCACTTGGGTATCCAGATCTTTACTCTCATCTTCTTTCTAGATGTGCAGGCAGGCTAATGACAATGAAGACGTGTGGTACTTGGATTCAGGATGCTCCAAGCACATGACGGGCAATAAAGCTAAGTTCCTTAGCCTAGAAAAGAAGAAGGGAGGGATCGTGACGTTTGGTGACAACGGAAAAGGAAGGATCATGAGAAGTGGTATAGTTGGTAACGAATCCTTCACTATATCAAATGTTCTTTATGTAAAAGGGCTAAAACATAATCTAATTTCAATTAGCCAATTATGTGATAAAGGATTATATGTTTTATTTGAATCTTCTACTAATCTATGCAAAATATCTAATCCTATTACAAACAATATTTTACTAACTGCACCAAGAATACACAATGTTTATACAGGTTCATTTCATGATCTTTCAAAATCATCTTTAAAATGTTTTATTACCAAAAATGATGAACTTGAACTTTGGCATAGAAGGCTAGGACATGCTAGCACAAAGCTTATTGTAAAACTTGCCAAAAGAGATTTAATTAGAGGATTGCCTAGATTAAATGGAAATTTACCTTCACTTTGTTCACCATGTCAAAAGGGTAAAATTACTAGATCCTCTTTCAAAAGTAAAAATGTTATTTCTACTACAAGACCTTTGCAATTAATTCATATGGATCTTTTTGGTCCCGTTAGCACCGCAAGTCTTGGTGGTAGATTATATACATATGTTTTAATAGATGATTTTTCTAGATATTGTTGGACAATATTTCTATCATCCAAATCCGAAGCGTTTTGTTAATTTTCAAAATTATGTACTCGTATTCAAAATGAAAGTGATTTAAAAATTAAATGCATTCGCTCGGATCATGGAGGAGAATTTGAAAATGAAAAATTTACATCATATTGTGGTATGTTAGGCATAAAACATGAGTTCTCCGCACCACGCACACCACAACAAAATGGTGTTGTAGAAAGAAAGAATAGGACACTTCAAGAGCTAGCACGTACTATGTTATGTGAATATAAATTACCTAAGTCCTTTTGGGCCGAAGCCGTAAACACATCATGTTATGTTATAAATAGAATCATGCTTCGCCCATCTTTAAATCTCACACCATATGAACTTTATTTTCAAAAGAAGCCTAATGTATCTTACTTCAAAGTTTTCAGTTGTAAATGCTTTATTTTAAATACTAAAGATAGCTTGGAAAAGTTTGATGAAAAATGTGATGAAGGAACATTTCTTGGATACTCTTCAACTAGTAAAGCTTATAGAATTTTTAATAAAAGAACTAGAAAAGTTGAAGAGTCAATTAATGTGAAATTTGATGAGCTTGTTCCTTGTATAGAAAGACTTTCCGCAGGCAAAGAGGATGATCTATTACCTCCTTTGGAGCATGGTGATGAAGAACCTTCCAAAGAAGAAGAAGAGGAGGCCAAGAAAGATGAATATGTACCTCCAAGCATCTTAAAATTCACAAAGGATCATCCACGGGAACTTATAATTGGTGAACCATCCATCGGGGTAAGAACTCGCTCTTCTCTTCATGAATCTTATTCAAATGTTTGATTTGTTTCCGAAATAGAACCAAAAAACGTTTCTACTGCTTTAAACGATGAATTTTGGTTTTTGGCTATGAATGAAGAGTTAGAACAATTTGAGCGACATAATTGAAAATTAGTAGAAAGATCATCTAATCACTCGGTTGTAGGCGTAAAATGAATTTTCAAAAATAAATTAGATGGTGAGTCTAGAATATCTAGAAATAAAGCACGCTTAGTAGCACAAGGATATTCACAAATCGAGGGGATAAATTTTGATGAATCTTTTGCACCCGTTTCTAGATTGGAGTCTATAAGAATTTTTCTAGCATTTGCAAGCTTTAAAAGAATAAAACTATTTCAAATGGATGTGAAAAGTGCGTTTCTAAACGGGTTTGTAAAAGAAGAAGTTTATGTTGAACAACCCCCCGGTTTTATTAATGAAAAATTTCCAAATAATGTTTATAAACTAGAAAAAGCGCTTTATGGTTTAAAACAAGCGCCCCGTGCATGGTATGAAAGACTTACATCATTTTTATTGAAGCACGGTTATATTATGGGAAGTGCGGATAATACTCTCTTCATTAAGCACAACAATGATGATATAATTATTTTACAAATATATGTTGATGATATTATTTTTGGATCTACTAATGAAGAGATGTGTAAAGAAGTTATTTTAGTGATGAAAAATGAATTTGAAATGAGTCTAGTAGGAGAACTTTTTTATTTCCTTGGTTTTCAAATATCACAAAGAATTGATGGTATTTTTGTATGTCAAACTAAATATGTCCATGATATGCTTAAACGTTTTGGATTTGAAAACCTTAAACATGCTTCTACACCAATGAGTGCGTCACTTAAATTAGGAAAAGATGAATCGGGAATTTCAATTGATCAAACCTTATATAGAGGTATGATAGGATCCCTACTTTATCTTAGTTCAACTAGACCCGATATTATGTTTGCCGTATGCTTATGTGCTCGATTTCAAGCAATCCAAAAGAATCTCATTTAAAAGCGGTAAAACAAATTTTTAGATATCTCATTGGGTCATCTAGATTTGGATTATGGTACCCACATAATGATTCATTTACATTGCATGGCTATTCCGATTCGGATTATGCCGGTTGTTCACTTGATAGAAAAAGCACTAGTGGTACTTGTCATTTTCTAGGACCCTCATTAGTTGCATGGTCTAGTAGGAAACAAAATTCGGTTGCACTCTCCACCACAGAGGCCGAATACATTGCATTAGGGAGTTGTTGTGCACAAGCACTATGGATGAGCCAAACTTTAGAGGACTTTGGTTTTCATCTAAAACTTATTGAATTAAAATGTGACAACAAAAGTGTCATTGATCTCACAAATAATCCGGTACACCACTCTAGATCCAAACATATAGATGTGTGTCATCATTTCATAAGGGATCACATTAAAAAGGAAAATGTAAGGATTAGTTTCATTGACACGGACTCTCAACTTGCTGATATATTTACTAAACCTCTTCCCGATGCAAGGTTTCAAATGTTAAGATTGGAATTAGGAGTCTTAGACATCTTAGGATGAATAACATGTAAAACGCTAATGTTTTATGCAATTTGAGCAATCAAAACATCTTTGAATATTATACAATTTCTGCATAAGACTACACTTAAGACCCCTAATCAATATCAAAAATCAAAAATTTAAAATTCCTAAAAAACTGTGTACTGTTTGCCGCGCTATCACTAGCGTCGGCGCTAGCGTGGGTGTGTGATTTTTCTGTTTTTTAAAATTTCTAAAAATCAACAAAAATATGTTAGTTTATTTGTGCAAATTTATTTTTGTGTTTCTGTCTATTTTATTTTTGTTTTATTTGAATTATGAAAAATCAACTACAAAAATTCAAAATACAAAAATACAAAAATATGTTTTTTGTGATTTTCTGTTTTGTATTTGATTTAAAACTGATAAAACAAAAAAAAAACTGTATGATCTTTATTGCCAATATCAAGCATGTATGAATTCTATTATTTAGAATTATTTACAATGTTAAAACATATTCTTTCAAATTACTATGAACATTGTTTTGCTTATCATGCTTTGATATATCTATTTAAAGTGCATCAATTGTATTGAAAAATGTGTAGAACCAAGCTTAGCATGCCTCTAAGTATGAGTAGATGTTTTATGATTGATAATGATACATTTCACTCACTTATTGTGGCAATCAACATGTGTGTCTAAATCTAAAAATGCTTGCTTAAGTATTGTATTTGTACAATGAATTAAAACTTGCATAAGTTTATTGCCTACACTACATTTGAATTGCACTTATGAAATTTAGAAAAGTGGTTAAGTTAAAAATTGGGTTTGCAAAACAAGTGTTGTACAACCCCGATGTTCGCCAGGAAGCGACCAAAGCTCGCGCTCAAGGAGGCTAGCCAAAAGGGGCGAACCCTGAACTCCGGCGAGGCAGGCCAAGGAAGAGCAAGAGACTGCGCAGGCGAGCGAGCCCAGCGGAGGGAAGGTAACCGGCTCCTTCGAAGTTCGGCGAGGACAGTGCATGCGAGCCCGACCAGTTGAGGAGGGAGCTCGCTAGGCGAGCCCGGAACCTCGGGGTACAGTTAGCCACTTTTGGGGTACAGTTAGCCATTTTGGGGTGCGGATAGCCATCCTGGGGTTCGCCGACCCAGAGGCTCGCGAGCTCCGCTCGCGAGGGAAGTCGGCTTGGCCGGGTCGCTATGGGCGAGCCCAACCATTCGAGGAAGGGGTCCGCTCGGCGAGCCCGCCTAGAGTGAGCGCGGATAGTCATCCTGGGGCTCGCCGAGGTAGTACAGGCGAGCGAGCCATGCAATGTGCCAGTAATAACTCTGGGGCTCGCCGATCCTGGGGCTCGCCGATCCAGAGGCTCGCGAGCTTCACTCGCGAGGGAGGCCGCGAAGCGGGCTGACTCGCCTAGTAAAAGTCCAGGAAGGGATTTTTACCAAGAGGCCCCGGGTGGTCTGCATTTAGCCTCTCCGAACAGCGGAGTTTGGCTGTTAGCAGACCAATCCGGTGTGCGGATAGTAAGAGTGGACAGCGGGATTTGGTTATTGACAGACCACAAAACTAAAATCTATAAATAGACCTCAAAGGGCACCTTGGAAGAGGACCGGTTCATTATCTTTGAGCTCTTCTCTCCCTAGGTCGCTTTGGTTTGGGCTCTCTAGCTCTCCAAGGTGCCCGAGTCTTAGCTTCGGCTTGGGAGGGGAAGCGCTCAACGATCTTCCGGGTTAGTGGAGGGACCTCCTCGCTGAGACTAGGGTCTTTGCTCTTTGCTCGAGTCGTCGGCCTTACCTCTCCCGAGGGATCGGTAAGGGCTAGCTGCCTCTCATTTCGGTGAGGGCCCCGAGCTCCACAAGAGATCGAGAAATCGGTTTCAACATTTTGGTGCGGTGAGCGTGGAGCGCGGCTGGTTCAAGAAAGTCCCAGAGAAGAGTTATGGCTGGGGATGAAGAGCAGGGCGAGGAGTTCGGCGAGACCCCTCAGGAAGCATTGGCTAGGATGTTCGCGGATTTCAGGAAGGAGGTGCTCGACACCTTGGGGTTCACGGTCACGGCTCTGCGAAGTGAGTTTGCGACCCCGGCACCTCAGGCGACCACTCCCCCAACAGCAGTCGGCGAGAGGGCACCAGGAGGAAGGGCTGGAAAAGAAGTTGTCGTTGAACCAGGACATGACAGGGAGGGGCGAGTGCTGTTCGCCAGTCCGGCGAGCCCGGTGTTAGCGAGCTCCGCGCCGGCGAGTTCGGTGCCGACAAGCTCTGCCCCAGCGAGCGCGGCGCAGGCGAGCGCGCGCCAGGAAGATGCGGCGACAGTCGGGGTGGTTCAGGCGAGCGTCGCCCTCGCGAGTGCGATCCCAAGCTTGGCGAGCGAGCTAGGTCCGCGAGCCGAGCGAGAGAAGATGGTAGGAGGGGGAAGCCCCTTCTGCGAATTAGTGTTGTCTGCACCCGTTCCATCGGGATTCGGGGAATGGGATAGAGTGTACTACAATGGCAGAGATGACCCAGTTCAGCATCTGCAGTCTTTCGAGGACTCGGTCTCCATCAGCCGATGTCCGATGCCTTCAAGTGTCGGCTCTTCGCCGTCACTCTCAAGGAGAAGGCCAGGGACTGGTTTCATTCACTTCCGGCAGGCTCCATCTACGCGTTCGAGGACCTGCGCCGAAGTTTTTTGTTGAGATTTTCAACTTCAAAAAGGAGGAAGAAGGACGTTGATTCCCTCTTCGCGGTGAAACAGGAGTCCAGGGAGACGTTGGCTCAGTATGCGGATCGGTTTCAGGAGGAAGTGCAGCTCACCCAGGAGGTGCCCGGGTTTGCACTTCAACTCGCCTTCACGGTCGGGTTGAAGGAAAGTTTCTTCAAGATGGCGTTGAAAAGGAAGGCCCCCGTCTCCTATGAGGAGCTGATGGAGAGGGTGGCGGAGGAAGTAGCAAGCGAAGAAGCCAACCCAGAGCTCACCAAGAGGCTGGCAAAGCTCAGTGAGCCGGAGATGAGGCAGCAAGAGGTCAGAAGAAGAGAAGAGCCCCGGGCCCCGGAGGGGGGATGGAGGCCGCAAGGTGGAGGAATGCAGGGGCAGGGAAGGGGTTACGGCCCAGGAAGGGGTAACCGCTTCGAAGGTCAATGGAGACCCCCCCAGTTGGGGTGGAGGCAGGGCCCGATGCAGTTGCCTCCCCCACCTCAACAGGCCATGGCAATTGGCCGGGGAAGAGGAAGGGGAAGGGGAGGAGAAGCGGAGACAGCGGCCGCTAGGAGAAGAAGGAACAGGATAGCAGAGACCGGGGCAAGGGAAGTGGCGGTGCCATATTGCATCTTCCACGATGTGGAAGGCCACTCCACGGACACCTGTCCGGAGTTCCTGGAGGTGAAGAGGGGCCGAGCACCCGCGCCACCACAGCAGCAGCCATTAAGGATCGTGGAGGTGGAACCTCGAGAGGAAGATGAGGAAAAATGTGAGGATAGAGCAGATCTGGGGAATAGAGGAGGGATCGGAGTGATCCATGGGGGGGTAGGGTGGAGGCAACCCGCAAGGCAAGTCTCCATACCATCTACCGCCAGAGCGTAGCATCAACATCCACCGCTCCACCCCCGGCCGAAAAAATTATTTTCACCCAGAAAGACATGCCGAGCTACGAAGACCCGTTCTGCGACGCGCTGGTCATCCAGACGGCGATCGAGAACTTCACCGTCTCCCGAATCCTAGTGGACAATGGGAGTTCGGTCAATGTCATCTTCAAGAAGGCATTCGACAAGATGGAGGTGGAACCCAGAAGGGTGTTGGCCTCGGATGGCCCTCTGTTCGGATTTTCGGGGGAGAGGAAGGAAGTAGAAGGAGGGGTAGGGCTCCATGTGACCCTGGGTGGGCAGTCTCGGAACTGTCGCTTTGTCATAGTGGACGCCCCGAGCAGTTACAGCGCCATCTTCGGACGGCCACTCATCAGCGCGTTCCGCTGCGTCCCTTCCACTTTTCATCAGTGCCTCAAGTTCAATGACGGAGGGGTCCAGGTGCGGATCAGGGGGGATCCCAAAGTGGCAAGACTGTGCTACGTGACGGCTGTCAACACCATCTCCTGGATGGGAGAAGCTGAGGAGTGGGGTAAGGTGATGGAGGAGGTAGCCGAAGCCGGAGGTCTGGAGGTGGCTGAAGAGAAGAAGGGAGGTGAAGTTCATGCCCAGGAAGGGGTGGCTGAGATACCCCGGGCGGAGAGAAAGGAAGAAGAGGAGAAGGCCCAGGAGGAAAGGGCGGAAGAGCTGATGGTGTTAGGGGAGGGAGTCGAGGAAGAGATCCCAGCCCCCGCTTGTGCCGAAGAAGAAAGGGCTTGGGGAGAACAGTCCCGGTTGGAGGCCGTGGACGAGGTCGTGGAGCTCGAGGTCATCACCCGGCTGGGGGTGGTGGAAAAAGTCCGGGTCAGCGGAGGACTCAGCCCAGGAGATCAAGCGGAGATTCTGGCCTGCGTGCAACAGAACGTGGACGTCTTCGCTTGGAGCGCAGCAGAAATGCCCGGGATCGACGCGGATGTGGCGTGCCATCGCCTCAACCTCGACCCCGGTGCCCGACCTATCCGTCAGAAGAGGAGGGCCGTCGCGGACAAGCTAGAGGGACCCATCCGCGAAGAGGTGGGCAAACTCCTGCAAGCCGGGTTTGTATCGGAGATCCAGTATCCAGGCTGGGTCTCCAACGTCGTTATGGTGAAGAAGGGAGGAGGTAAGTGGCGTATGTGTATCGATTTTTCACTTCTTAATAAAGCATGCCCGAAAGATTGCTACCCCCTGCCCAGAATCGACGCGCTGGTTGACTCAGCCGTCGGTTTTTCTGTAATGTCTTTCTTAGATGCTTTTTCAGGTTACCATCAAATCCGCATGCATCCCCCGGACATCAAGGACGTTTCCTTCATCACGGGGGATGGATGTTATTGTTATAAGATGATGCCCTTCGGGCTCAAGAACGCAGGGGCAACGTACCAAAGGATGATGGATAGGGTCTTCCCCGAGCAGAAATGAAGAAATTTAGAGGTCCATGTCGACGACCTCATGGTTAAGAGCCGAGACCTCGGGACCCACCTCCGAGACCTCGAAGAGACATTTAGGACCCTGCGGCGGTACAAGATGAAGCTCAATCCCTTGAAGTGTGTCTTCGGGGCAAGCCGAGGGAAGTTCCTGGGCCATTTGCTCACCCCCACGGGAGTGGAGCCCAACCCGGACAAAGTTAAAGCGGTAATGGAGTTGGAGTCGCCAAGAAGTCCGAAGGAGGTCCAGAGCTTCACAGGGAAATTGGCTGGGCTCAGCAGATTCCTCTCCAAGGCGGGAGAAAAATGTGCACCTTTTTTCAAAGTACTGCGGGGAAACAAGAAGTTCGAATGGACCCCAGAAAGCGAGAGGGCCTTCCAAGCCCTGAAAGAACAGCTCACTCAAACCCCCCTGCTCCAAGGACCGAGACCAGGGGAGGACCTATCTCTATACCTAGGGGTAGGATCCGAGGCAGTAAGTTCCGTGCTAGTCCGGGAGGAGGGGAAGAAACAGTTCCCAATCTACTATGTTAGCCGAGTGCTGAAGAAGGCGGAACTCCGATACCCAATCCTAGAAAAGTTAGCCTTCGCATTGGTGGTGTCGGCCCGGAGGCTCCGGCCTTACTTTCAAGCCCATTCAATTAAAGTAGTGACCGACCATCCGCTCCGCAAAATCATGGAAGGGGTGGAACACTCAGGAAGGTTGGCAAAGTGGTCCGTGGAGTTAAGCGAGTTCAATATCACCTTCGTACCCAGGACATCCATCAAGGCTCAAGCAGTGGCAGACTTCATGGCCGACTACGCGGCCGAAGTGGGGGAGCATGAGCCACCTCCCCCAGAATCATGGAAGATGTTGGTGGACGGAGCGTCGGGAAAACACTCCTTCGGGGGGGGGGGGGGAATAGTCCTGGTGAGTCCTCAGGGGACTCGGATTGAGCAAGCCTTAAACATCCGTTTCCCGATCACCAACAACTAGGCGGAGTACGAAGCAGTGATAGCGGGCCTTCGGCTGGCCCGGGAACTGGGTGTGCAGGACGTGGAGGTCTCCACAGACTCCATGGTGGTGGCATGCCAGATCAAAGGAGAGTTTGAAGCAAAGGATCCAACCCTCCTACTATACCTGGAGAAGGTTAAGGGAGTCATCGGGCAGTTCCGCACCTTCTCAATCAAACATGTGCCGAGGGAGGAGAGCACCCAGGCGGACCTCCTAGCCAAGTTCGGTCCTCGAGCGGGGGGAACGACTTCGGAACTCTTCCGGCCCTCCATCGAGGAGGGAGAGTCGATGGAAGTGGATCAGCAGGCCTCGTGGATGGATCCATTCATCACCTTCCTATCCTCCGGACAGTTCCCTGGAGAGGATGTGGACAAGAGGCGCTTCAGGTATAAGTCCGCATATTACTCTTTGCATGCAGGGGGGCTATATAGAAAGACTCTCTCGGGACTCTTGGCTCGTTGTGTCTCCGAGAAGGAGGTCCCGAGGGTGCTGGAAGAAATCCACTCCGGGGAGTGCGGCAGCCACTCCGGGAGTCGGACCCTGGAAGGGAGGGTGTTGAGACAAGGCTACTTCTGGCCCACTCTCAGCAAGGATGCAGCAGAGTTCACAAGAAAGTGTCAGAAGTGCCAACTCTATGCTCCGCTCCAACTCCTCCCCGCTCAAAGGCTCCGGACCATCACGGCCCCCTGGCCCTTCGCCATATGGGGGTTGGACCTGGTCGGCCCCTTTCCCCAAGCCAGCGGCCAGAGGAAGTTCCTGCTGGTCATGATCGACTACTTCTCCAAGTGGGTAGAGGTGAAGGCACTAGCCAAGGTAACCTCTCAGGTTGTAAGGAATTTTGTGTGGGGGGAAATAATCTGCAGACATGGACTCCCTCTAGCCATAGTAACGGACAATGGGCCACAGTTTGCGAGTGAAGAGTTTGTCGGCTTTTGCACTCAGCTCGGCATTGACCTCAGGTTTGCTTCAGTCCACCACCCGAGGAGCAATGGGCAAGTGGAGGCAGCGAACAAGATAATCGTCAACCTGCTAAAAAAGAAAGTGGAAAACCTACGAGGAAGTTGGGTGGAACAACTACCCTCCGTCCTCTGGGCCATGAGGACTACTCCGAATACCGCCACCGGGGAGACTCCGTTCAAGCTCTCCCACGGGTCCGAGGCCGTTCTCCCCATAGAGTTCGAGGTAAAGACCCCCCGGGTGACCGCTGCATGCGAGGGGGACGAAGAGTGGCTAGAAGGTAACAATGCCGAGCAGAGGCTATCCTTGGACCTGGTGGAAGAACTCCGGGACTTGGCCACCATCAGGCAGGAAGAGGTCAAGAGGCGGATGGCTCGATATTTTGACAAACATATCCGGATCAAGCACTTTCAGAAAGGGGACCTAGTCCTGAAGAAGGTCGATGCGGCTGGCAGAGGGGCCACAGTGGGTAAGCTTAACCCCAATTGGGAAGGCCCATATATTGTAAGCGAGGTGCTCAAGTCGGGGGGGTATCACCTCCAGGATGTGGAAGGGATGCCCCTTGACCGGGCTCGGAGTGGGGATGATTTGAAACGATTCTACCCTTGAAAACCTTATTTTGTTATCCAATCAACATCTTACTTTCATTTGTTATGCTTTCAACTGCTGCGGTACTAGGGTTGGAAATATTGGTGCTGGATTGCCCCAGATCGATTCCGCTCCCGGGCTCTCACCTAGACGGGGGGTTCTGGTTGATCTCTGGAGAGGCTGGCAAGGTTGGAAATATTGGTGCTGGATTGCCCCAGATCGATTCCGCTCCCGGGCTCACACCTAGACGGGGGGTTCTGGTTGATCTCTGGAGAGGCTGGCAAGGTTGGAAATATTGGTGCTGGATTGCCCCAGATCGATTCCGCTCCCGGGCTCACACCTAGACGGGGGGTTCTGGTTGATCTCTGGAGAGGCTGGCAAGGTTGGAAATATTGGTGCTGGATTGCCCCAGATCGATTCCGCTCCCGGGCTCTCACCTAGACGGGGGGTTCTGGTTGATCTCTGGAGAGGCTGGCAAGGTTGGAAATATTGGTGCTGGATTGCCCCAGATCGATTCCGCTCCCGGGCTCTCACCTAGACGGGGGGTTCTGGTTGATCTCTGGAGAGGCTGGCGAGGTTGGAAATATTGGTGCTGGATTGCCCCAGATCGATTCCGCTCCCGGGCTCTCACCTAGACGGGGGGTTCTGGTTGATCTCTGGAGAGGCTGGCAAGGTTGGAAATATTGGTGCGGGATTGCCCCAGATCGATTCCACTCCCGGGCTCTCACCTAGACGGGGGGTTTTGGTTGATCTCTGGAGAGGCTACTAACAAGGGTCAAGGGCTATGCTGATAGGTTGAGGTGTTAGAGCCAGAAGGGTTTGAGTCGAGGCAGGTGAAGCCTAAGGTAGCGGGTTGAAATGCTATAACCGGAGAAGTTCAGCTCGCAGGATGCCTGTGTCCATGCTCGCCAAGGTTAGGTTCACCGGGCAGTGTCCGCAGGCAACGACAACCCGGGTTCGCGTAGTCCGTGAAAAGGGAACCTTGGCGAGGCGAGCCCAGACATGCCTGTTCGCGAACCCTCCGAGAACACTACCGCGTAACAATTAGCCAAGAGAGGTTGAAAAGAAACCCAATGCGAGGAAAGGAATGAACACAAGCATGATCATAAATGTTAACAAAAGAAAAAAAAACTATCACGGGGTCCTTCTATGTTCGGCGGCGATCTCGCCAGCCCAAAAAGAATAATATACATTCACAAGAGGGGGAGGAAAAAGGGAAGTCATTCTGGAAGGTCCTCGCCATCTTTGCGAGCCCCCAACCAGGGAGCCAAGGCGAAGAGGTCCGGGCAGACGTCTTCCGCTGTGAACTCCATCGCGTCTTCGGCCAGCAGGCTCGCATCCTTGAGGGTCGTGAAGACAAGGTTGGCGACCTCCTGTGCATCTCGCCGCCTCTGCTCCTCACTTTCGGCAGCCTTCTGTTGGGGGCCGACTCGCCCAGGAGAGGGGGGTAGCACGCTGCGACCCAGCTCATCCACTCGAGCCTTCAACATCGTATTCTCCAACTCCAGCTCGCCGTTGCGAGCGAGAAGCTTGGTGGCTACGTCGGCATCCTGAGCGTCAAATGAGTTAGGAGAAAGCTAGAGGTCGCGAACGGCAAGGAAAAGAGACCCAAGGATCACTTACCATCTTGCCCTGCATCCCGGCGAGAAGGCTTTCCGTCACCTCCTCCTTCTCTTTAAGACCTTTGATCTCTTCGCGAGCTCTCTTGAGCTCCTCCCGGTATGCACGGATATCCCTATCCGCCTGCAGATAGCGGCGCCCCGCCATGTGCGCGAGTTCCGTCGAACGGAACTGGGCTCGCATTTCTTCATAAACCAGCTGCCGTGGTCCCATGTCTTTGTAGGCAGCGGCGTCCTCGCGGCCATATAAGCCGAAGGAGAGAGAGAACGCCTCCTCCCCGGCCTTACCGAGCTCCACCCAGGAGGGGTGAAGGGTGGAGCAGGAAATCCGGTTGGCATTGGGGTCCCAAGCGAGCAGGGGTTCGCCGAGGACGTCGGAAACTTTCTCGCCCAGACCGAAGTTTCTGTGGCCTTTGGGATGGGGGGTCACGGAAGAACTCCCAACACCCAGGTCCGCCGGGGGGTCAGGTTTTTTCGCAGGGGAAGGAGGCGAGCCGTCGGTCTCGCTTAGATAAACGACCGCGCCCCTATCCTTGGTAGCGATGGTCTTTCCCTTCAACTTCTTGGAGGGCCGCGAACCCGGTTGACTCGCAGAAGGAGGCCGCTTCTTGCCGGACCCGACGGCGGGAAGGTCGCGGCAAGCCTCTGCCGCTGCGGTCGCGAGAGTGTCCGCCGTGAGAGTGACGCCTTGCGCGTGCGGGGGGTTGACAGGGATCTCGCGCTCGCCTGTAAAGTAAGAGTGTTATACAACGAAGAAAAGAAAGGAGAGTGGGGCGAGATCGAGCCCTACCTTCCCCTTGAGGAACGGTGAGTAGCGAATCAACGTTGCGCCGCAGATAGGCGACTTCGAAGTTTTTGCCGGAGAGGTATTGGAGGAGTTTAGCGTCGGCGCCGCTCAGCGAGCTCGGAGGGCGGTAAGTGGCGTCATCCCGCTGGAGGGGGGTGAAGTGGAGATTGCCGAAGGGTCCCTTCACTAGAAGGAATTTCTGAGTCCAATAGTGACTCTTATTCACCGCCTCGCAGACCGTGACGTGCTGACTCGCGAAATAAGTAGTCCCGTCTCGGAAGGCGCGGAAGGAAAATACCTTGCGGAAGACGAGGAGGCTGAACTCGATCCTCTCCTCCCGCAGGTAACTGGCGAACGCGACAATATCCGCGATCGCATTTGGGGTCAACTGGCTCGGTAACACTCCGTAATATCGCAACACCTACAAAGAACGATGAGAAAGTTGCGATAGCGAACGTGAAGCGGCGAGAAGGCCAGGCGAAGTACCTGACGAATTTCAGGCCACAGAGGGAGTCGCAACCCATTCTCGAAGTGCGCAACGGGGATCGCGAGCTCGTCAGCCTCGGTCTCGTTTAAAGTAGAATTCTCGCTTGGACAGCGGGCTGAATAGCCCTCCGGGAGATAGCGGTCCACGGCGAGTTTATACTCCTCGGCTGTGATGTTCGCACAGTAGAACTCGTGGGCCTGAAACACTGAGGCGCACTTTGACCGCCCCTCGCTCTCGCCATCCGCCCCCAGTTGCTGATTCATCCGCATCAAGTCAGGAAGAGGCAACCTACAAGCAGCGAACGCGAACACGATCTGGCGAGGACGGAGATGAGCGTAGACGCGAGAAGACGGGAGAAATAAATGCGACGGGTAGGAGAATGAATCCGAGCTATTTATAAGAAATTCGGGTGGGCACGGGAATCGAAGCGTCGGGAGTGCGGATAGCTAAAATAAAGTAGTTTTCTGCTCAAAGGGACTGCGGTCTTGCGAGCCAGGGCTCGCCATCGCGCGATAATTGAGTCCCACCCAAGGCCGGCCCGCGAGAAAAAGGGGTCCAGGCATAGCGTTGCACAGAAGCTCGCAAGCGCTCGGCGAGGGCGGTCATATCGGACGCAGCGGACGAGCCGAATAAATCACATGCACACCGCAGAAGTAAAGGGAAAAGCTAAAAACGGAAAACGATAAAAGGCGAGTCACGACAGACTCGCGAATATTACCACACCGGTTATTGTTCAACAGACGTCATGAAAGAAATACAAGCAAAAGAGTAGTAGAATTAAACCCGCTGCAGCCTCAGGGGTAGGGAAGCCATTTCCAGCGACCCCGACCCCGCTTGCCCGCACGCGGAGGCACTCTCGGATAATGGTATTCGCGAAGCGCTTTAAACTCGCGCAGGATTAGGTGCGCTTGATCCTCGCCCCGCGAGATGTGCACGCCGGGCGAGGTAACATCTGCGCGAGGCACCGGCTCCACCTCGGCGATTAAGCGCGCATTCGCGTCTTCCAACACGGCGAATCTCTCGTCAAAAGCAGCCCGGTCCGCGTCATACCGCTCCTCCAACTCGCGTAACATCATGTCGTGCTTCTGAAGCACCTCGGACACCCGACTCTTCATCCGCACGGGGTCGCCAGGGTCACCCAAGAATTCTTCAATCTGGCTAGGCGAAGGCGGTGGCGACATCTCCATCCTCCCATGCTCTGACTCAGGGGTGGCTCCTGGGATTTCAACGAAGGGTTAGAAGGGCCCAAGGGCGGGCAAGAGATGGGAGCACGCGAAAACATGCTGACCTGGCGAGGAGGGAGATTCACGGCGGGGCTTGCGCAAAGACTCCGGCCGACCCTGGAAGTTTTCGCGGAATCCCGAGACGTGGGGTTTCCCCAGTCCAGGAGGGTATACCACTCTCTCCACGGCTTGGGCGCCGTCGAGAAGCGAGCCGCCCGGACTTCGATTGCCCATCAGACCGAAGCCTGGGGTCGCCACGTTAACCTTGGGCGGGACCGGCGAGTTCACCGGGGTGGAGACTTTCTCCTTGGGACTCGACGATGGGGTATCTGCATAGGCCACCGACGTGTGGGTATCACGGACTTAAGCGAATATAAAGTAGGGTGCGAGTGACTTACGAGGTTGCGAGAGAGGTGCCTGTTGGGACGAAGTCCCGACCCCAACATCTAGCAATCCCAGCCTCGCGGGGGACGGAGCGCAGAAAGTCGTCAGCGTAAGGCTTGTCAGGCGGTCCTCCGGAGGAGGATTCTGCGAGAAGAAAGGGAATGAGCAAGGGGCCGATGTAAAGAATTCAGACTGAGGGTACCTGTTGTGCGAGCACGGTATTCGGCGGAGGTGGGGAATCAGGAGGCAATGTCATGTCCTCCCCCGGCGACCTCCTAATCGTCATGGCTTTCTTGGTCTGGGGAGAGGTGGCAGGGTTGAACATCCAGGCGTTGCGCTCGGCGGCCCGAGCTTTCGCCATCTCCCTAGAAGCCTTCAGTCGTTCCAACGCGCTCCGCTTGGTGGACATCCTGAAGGGAGAACGATTTCGGCGAGAAAGGAACAAAAGGGAAGGCTTGATCACCACCCTCGGTGGGCAGTATTTATAGCTTCGGGCAGGGGACCCACTAAAAGATTCCCGCCACGTCAGCAGAGTCGGCGAACACCAGGGGTTGGATGTATCTTCGCGAGCTTAGGGCAACCTCGCGAAGAGCGGGGATTGTGTACAACCCCGATGTTCGCCAGGAAGCGACCAAAGCTCGCGCTCAAGGAGGCTAGCCAAAAGGGGCGAACCCTGAACTCCGGCGAGGCAGGCCAAGGAAGAGCAAGAGACTGCGCAGGCGAGCGAGCCCAGCGGAGGGAAGGTAACCGGCTCCTTCGAAGTTCGGCGAGGACAGTGCATGCGAGCCCGACCAGTTGAGGAGGGAGCTCGTTAGGCGAGCCCGGAACCTCGGGGTACAGTTAGCCACTTTTGGGGTACAGTTAGCCATTTTGGGGTGCGGATAGCCATCCTGGGGTTCGCCGACCCAGAGGCTCGCGAGCTCCGCTCGCGAGGGAAGTCGGCTTGGCCGGGTCGCTATGGGCGAGCCCAACCATTCGAGGAAGGGGTCCGCTCGGCGAGCCCGCCTAGAGTGAGCGCGGATAGTCATCCTGGGGCTCGCCGAGGTAGTACAGGCGAGCGAGCCATGCAATGTGCCAGTAATAACTCTGGGGCTCGCCGATCCAGAGGCTCGCGAGCTTCACTCGCGAGGGAGGCCGCGAAGCGGGCTGACTCGCCCAGTAAAAGTCCAGGAAGGGATTTTTACCAAGAGGCCCCGGGTGGTCTGCATTTAGCCTCTCCGAACAACGGAGTTTGGCTGTTAGCAGACCAATCCGGTGTGCGGATAGTAAGAGTGGACAGCGGGATTTGGTTATTGACAGACCACAAAACTAAAATCTATAAATAGACCTCAAAGGGCACCTTGGAAGAGGACCGGTTCATTATCTTTGAGCTCTTCTCTCCCTAGGTCGCTTTGGTTTGGGCTCTCTAGCTCTCCAAGGTGCCCGAGTCTTAGCTTCGGCTTGGGAGGGGAAGCGCTCAACGATCTTCCGGGTTAGTGGAGGGACCTCCTCGCTGAGACTAGGGTCTTTGCTCTTTGCTCGAGTCGTCGGCCTTACCTCTCCCGAGGGACCGGTAAGGGCTAGCTGCCTCTCATTTCGGTGAGGGCCCCGAGCTCCACAAGAGATCGAGAAATCGGTTTCAACAAGTGTATTCGGAGAATGTTGTCTCACAAATATGAACAAAAAAATTATATATATAGACAAATATAACTCCACCAAGCACTACTTGAACCTCCTGATAAGTCTTCATAAGCATTGTGAGGTTGAGCACCTTGGAAAGAATAGTAAAGTATCTTGTGCAAACTTTGGTTATTACACCACTTTGTTAAAAATTATGTGCATTAAAAGTGTGTGAAAGTAATTTACTTGTGTTTTATTGTGCACTTTACTTTATATTTGTCTTATATTTTGATGATTTAAATCCATTGTTAACATTGCCCAAAATACACTTATATGCACATCATTATCTTTCATAACACTTCTTCTCATGAGTATTGGATTCTAATGCTTTATTTATACTACTCTTTATATAAGAAATGCACTAGATAACCTAGCATGATCTCTACAATATTTTGGTATTTCTTGAATTTACAATTAAGTAACATTGTAGTATAATCTCTCTTTGATATGTTCATTTCATGCTTGGTATCTTTATGAAAAACTTTGAGATTTCAAAAGGTTAAAACATCTTTCACTTTTGAACTAATACTCATATTCTTACTTATGCTTTTCATGCTTACAAAAAGATGTTTATTATAATCTTCCGCATGCTAAAACTCTTATCTATTTATTTGAAATCTCTTCAATACTATACTTAAATTCTTTATCTTTGTCTATATTACAAAAGCTCGATCATGCTTTATCTTTTTAAAATGCCTCCTTACTACCCTCACCCCACCTTCTTTTGATAATACCAAAAAAGGGAAATTAATTGAAGAAATCTATATAGGAGAAATATAGATAAATAAGGGGAGTGACACATAAAATCATGAAATCTATCATTTAGGGGGAGTAACACATAAATTGCATTTATGTAGGGGGAGCATTAAGATAGAGGGAGTATGCACATTATCATGCATATCATTTACTATAGTTGCACTTTTATCTTGCTTATCTTATCTATAAACACTATTGTTGATTTCTTGCTTATAGGATTTGTTATTATCAAAAGGAGGAGATTGTTGGACATGTGTGTCACATCCCTTTGTTTGAGAATAACAAATCTCATATTGTATTTGATATTGCTTGTAGTGTGTTTATAGTGTGCAGGAACTATAGGTGCAATACTCCACAGGTAGAAGGCAGCATGGAAACAATTTTTGAAATCAACGGTTCCTTAGCGCTACCGCCAGCGCTATCGCTAACGCCAGGCGCTAGCTCAGTTGGTTCCGTCTCATCGGTTTCATCTCAGCTTCCGTCTCAGCGGTTAGCCTCGTCTCGGCGGTTCCTTAGCGCTTCCGCCAGCGCTAACGCTAACGCCAAACGCTAGCTTGAGCTCGTGCAGATCGCCACGCCGCCGACAGTTTCGCAACCGTTCTACACGAGCGCTACCGCCAGCGCTATCGCTACCGCAGGCGCTATCTCAAGTTCGTGCACAGAGCCACACAGCCGACGGTTTCGCAACCGCTCAACACGACCGTTACCGCAGGCGCTATCAGCTACCGCAGGCGCTAGCTCCAAGAATTATAAAATGATGTGTTCTCTCTCGTTTTGGGTGAGAACTTCCAGAGACATTACTTGTGCCCAAACTCTTGTGCTGCTACTCTGCTGAAACATCATCTCCCACTCAAAGCCAAAGAAGAAATTATGGAGAAGGAAGCCATCACGCTGCATCCGAAGAACGATCGCTTCGACCTCGCTTGTGCTTCAGCGATCCTTCATCCTCATCTCCAGAAATCTCAAGAGGGAGTTTGCTTGTTATTTACTTCACTTCTTTATTTGTATCTTGTAGTGAAATCGCCTTGTTTTTGGCGACTAGGTCCTTGCGCGGCTTAGGGGAAATTCGCCGCGTGAGTTGGCGACTAGGTCTAGGGGATAAGATCTAGGGTGTGCTCGAGGCCATATCCGAGTTTGGGTTGGCTAGAGCGGCTTGAGGCTTTATCCGGGGAAGGATAGGTCAAAGCCAACCGGTTTGTGGGGATACAAGTCGGTATAGAAAAGGAAAAGAAATACACTTTTGTACGCCTCCGATTTCTAGCAATATTGAAATCAAATTTTGTAAACACCCTTTTTATATAATGCAATCATGATTATATTTGTGTTTATTTGATTTCTCTCAATTGGCGTAAAATTTCATTATTGCAAAATTGTTATTACTAAATTGTCATCTTATTTCCTATTAATCAAAAACAACTTAGTAATTATCATAAAAATTATAAAAAGAATTTTATTCCCTTATTCACCCCCCCCCCCCTCTAAGGGCGCCGTAAGATTCAACAAAATATAGCATAATTTGTGATCACACTCAAAATATCAAAATTATGAAAAAAACACTAATTCAGTTATTATTTCTAATAACACTTAATTTTCTGTTAATTTATAAATTAATTAAAATTTATAAGTAATTTTAACTAATTTAGGAAGTTGATTGATTTTTCCTATGTAAAAAAGTTTGATAACTTTGTTATTAGTATCACACTTTTAGCTATCCGTGACTATTTGATAACCGCAAACATCTATTTTTGAAAATAGCTATCCGCAAATATAAATGTTATTCGGAAACAAATTTTTTTGAGAAATAAAAATCTAAAGGATGATAAGTAATATCACCACAAATACATTGATGTAAATAAACTTTTCAAAACACCATCAAAATATAATTAGTTTCAATTGTTTAAAGTTCATAAGAAAAGAAAATAACATTCAAAACAAGCTTTCATTGCTTCAAATTTGACATTGTGGCATGCCATTCTTTTAGCCTGCAAATATGAAAGAAGAAAATAATATTAATAGTGTACACATTCTAATTGAAATAAACTAATAAAAAATTCATAAAGTAACTTTTACATACATCCTTGCCGCGAGAGCGAGAGGAACAGGGTCGTCGTCGGCTAGGGCTCGCGATTTTCCTTGCGCACGACAGACAGACGGGAGCGAGAGAGCGAGGGGGGGGGGGGGGGGGGGGGGTGGGGTCTAGGGCACCGAGAGAAATCCACTTCGAGAATGAAATGATACTCAAAGCATCCCGTGTGACCGTCGAGTTTGGAACGATCTCCATGTTGCCCCCAGCAAGGGTATTAATAGGGCGAAACCCTAAATCCCTGACGACCCGTTATGGACCTGTTACCTAATATAAATATATCCTTAACAAAAATAACTTCTTTTTAAGAAGTTATAAAAACCCGAGTACCGGTTCAACTATGTTCGAGATTTGGGGAATGACCAAAGGCTACTTGTTAGTGGTCGACATACGTGAGACAGAGTGATAAAAAGCTAGAGAGCCTAAAGAACAAGTTCAAACTGCCTATAAACAAGACCCGCCGCGTGCTGCAGCTAGAGGTGGGCATTAGGACCGGGCCCATCAGGCCGGCCTGGGCCCGACCCGGTAAAAGACCGAATGGCCCGGGCCTGAAAAAGCCCGATCCAGGCCCGGGCCGGGCTTTGGGGGCCTAACAAGGCCCCCATTCTAGTTAGCTGCCCGGCCTGGTGCCCAGCCCGGGCAAAGACCAGGCCCTAGGCCCGGCCTGAGACCAGGCCGGGCAAAACCCGGGCCAGGCCTGGAAAAGCCTTGCCCGGCTTTGTTCCGTTGATCAACGGCTCCCAAAGGAGCCGTTGATCAACACAACAGCTCTCTCTTAAAGAGAGAGCCGTTGAATTGATTCCTGGCAGCTGCCATGAATCATTAATTCCTGGCAGCTGCCAGGAATTGGCAGCCTAGCCTAGGCGTAGGCTGCCAAAAAATTGGCAGCCTACGCCTAGGCTAGGGATTTTTTTTTTTTTTAATTTAAAAAAAAAATTATAAAAACCCTCCCCTCCCCCCCTTACCCGATCCCTTCCCTCTCTCTCTCATACTCTCTCTCCTCTTTATCTCTCACTCTCTCTCATTCTCTCTCTCCTCTTTATCTCTCACTCTCTCTCATTCTCTCGCTACAGTATTGAGAAGATGGCATCTTCCTCCTCTATGCCTTCGTCCTCCGCATCGACCGCGCAGGAAATTGTGGAGCATAAGCACACAGCTCCAGTCTGGGAGCACTTTGAGAAAGTTCGGATCGGCACCGAATTTAAGGCGAAGTGCAAACATTGTTCGAAGCTGCTAACCGTTAGCGGAAATTCAACGCTCGCCCGACATATCAAATCATGTCTGGCTAAGCAAGCCCCGGAGGCCACTCAAGCGCAAATTTCTGCAGGCGGTCAAATCTGGACGTATGATCAGATGCGTCAACGAGAGCTTCAAATGAGGAACGTCATTAGACGTGAATTGCCGCTCGGGCACTACGACAACGAGGAGAAAATTGAATACATACACGAAGAGCTTCAGCCAAAATATCAACAGGTAAGTAGATCAACACTTAAACGTGATGCATTTAAATCTTATTTGCAATCGAAACAGGACTTAATAAATTATTTAGAAACTTACGACGGTAGAGTTAGTCTGACGAGTGACGTTTGGAGTAGTAATATAAAAGCAGGAGTATCGTATATTTGTATTACTTGTCATTGGATCGATTCCGATTCATGGAAGTTAAATAAACGTATTATATGTTTTGAGTATTTCGAATATCCACATACCGGTCGCGCTATTTATCACGTAATTACAAAATGTATTCGTGAATTTAAAATTAAAGATAAAATATTAAGTATTTCTTTCGATAACGCTAGCAATAATTCAGTCGCAATCGATTATTTAAAACGTGATTTGAGACCAATATTAGGTGGGATATTTTTTCATACACGGTGCGTATGCCACGTTTTAAATTTAATTGTGCAGTATAGTTTATCGTATATGGAACCCTACGTTAATAAAATTCGTATTTTGTTAAAATATATTTATATTTCTAAGAAACGCAAACGAAATTTTAAAAAATTTGTAAATGCACAAGGGCTTAAATTTGTAAAACCTGAATTTGATATGCCTATAAGATGGAATTCAACATATAAAATGATAAAAAGAGCAGTGCGACAAAAAACACAACTAATGGAATTTTATAGTATGTCCGAAGTTCATAATTTTCAAGATTCTGATTGGGATATAATTGAAAATTATATAGAATTATTAGAAGTTTTTTATAGATCGACAACTATTTTATCTGGCGTTTATTATCCTACTAGTTCACTCGTAATCGAAAATTTTGTATTAATTACAGAAAAATTTAAGACTTATAAAAAATATGAAGGTTGGCGTCCGTTAATTGAAATAATGGAAGAATTTTTTTTAAAATATTATAAATAAATGTCAGCTATGTTTTCATGCGTCGCAGCTTTAAATCTTTTAATTGGCGTAGATGGCGTAGAAAATCTTATAGAAGAAATAAACGATAATTTAAACTTATCTGTATCGTATCAATTTTTTGATAATATAAGTGTTTCAAAATTTAATACTGATTTTAAATAATTTTATAATTATTACGATCAGTTATATGGATCGCGGCCTAGAGAAGAAAGCACCCAACCAAAAACCAAAGATTTTCTAAAATACAAGATTTTAGAGTTAGCCGCCCGGAAAAAAACAACGAACTTCTAGTACTTTAAATGAATTAGGATTATATACGAAAACACAATTTCAAGATTTTATGAGTTCAGATAAGATAGAAAATTTTGATATTTTACAATGGTGGAAAAATAAAATTAATATATATCCTGTTATGACCTTTATGGCAAGAGATTTACTAACAATCCAAGCTAGTACTGTAGCTTTGGAGTCTGCATTTTCTTTGAGTGGCAGGATTCTGAATGACCGAAGGAGCCGCATGAGCGACGAGACTTTGGAAATGTGCATATGCTACAAAGACCACTTGGATGCTATGAAGAGGAGGCAGCATGTCGCATCGATCGAAGATAGCTCATCCGAAGTTGAAGATGAGCTAGGCGGCCTAAATTTGGGCACAGAAGATCAAGCCTGAACGTCATTTCCGAGGGCTCAAGTGCTCAACTCTAAAGTGTCAAGACAAATATTGTATTATTGTAGATTTTTTAAAGATCAAATATTTGTATTTTCATAATCATAAAAATATCTGGACGTATTTAATTTTTATTGTCGCATATTTTTGTAGTTAATAATTTTATCAATAATAAAAAAAATTCATTATCATTTTGTGTGTATTACTATTATCAATAATATTATGTATTTAAATATTTTTTAATTTTTTTAAATTATTTTTTTAAATATGCCGGGCCAGACCCAGGCCTGGCCTGGGCCTGGCCCGGCCTGCAAGGCCTTCGTAGGCCTCCTCCTCAAGAGGAGGCCTAGGCCCGGCCTGGGCCTGGCAAAAACCAGGCCCAAGCCCGGGCTTTTTCCAAAAAGCCTGGGCCCGGCATGCCCGGGCCCAGCCTGGGCCTGGCGGTCTTTTTGCCCAGGTCTTGCTGCAGCGAGGAGGTCCCGCCACATACCCGGAAGTATACAGGAACTACCCCTCCTAAAGCCAACGTTGAGCTCGGCACAAGAGAGACATGCAATGAACTCGCCCACCATAGGGGGGTGAAGGTGCCTTCTACTTGTGTCTTGGGATGCTATTTATAGGTAAATCCACAATGGATTGCGAATAGTTGCTCCCACCTCAGGGGACCTGAAAATTTGTACTCGCCCTAGGTGGGCGAGGTCTTCTGTGCTCGCCCCAGGTGGGTGAGGTCGTCTGTGCTGTCCTCATGCATTTCTGATCTTGACTAATTACGGTTTATACAAAAATCACTTTCCGATGCGGCTTCAATCAACCTTTGTCATTCATACATAAAATGCTCAAAATCTCTGTCATTACTGAATAATTTCTTACAACGTGCATACGACATAAAATATTTTTTTCTTGCAGAAAAACATTTGTAATAGCACTCTTCAAAGCAATCTCTTTATCTGTCGTCGTAACTGTTGGCAAGCATTCTGGTTCAAAAATTGACTTACAACATTGCAAAGCCCATTCATAACTATATTGGGTTTTATCAGACATAAAAGTGAAACATGAGAAAATGACTTAGTTGTTGAGGTCATTCCAACAATGCATAGTAACAACATTCGGAATATGTTGGTCTTGTATGTGCAATCCAGTTGAAAAACAGTTGGAAACGTATTTGTTAATTTAATTGATATCGGATGTGCAAAAAATAAACTATGTAGTTTCTTTGTATCTTCTTGTACTTTATTGAAACAAACATAATTTGCGTTTTCTATGCACTTGTACAAAAAATAAATCGGAGTACGACCCTCTAAATCTTTCTTTTGCAACTTAGCTCTTGCATTGTAAATGGTTCGAAAAACTGTGGTGTTAAAAATGTTTTTTATTACACCGTCTGTACAACCCTCATATTTGTCGAGCTGATGTGGCCCGGTGCAGTTAGGGGGCGCAGTCGATCGACCCGTCGGAGGTCGTCTAGACCGAAAAGAGGGGGGGCAGACTTCCTTGGACGAGTGGACCATTGGTCCACTCGCCCGAGTGTGTGTGTGTGTGGGGGGGGGGGGGGGCGAGTGGACCTTGGGTCCACTCGCCCAAGGGTATGGCCGAGTGGACCTATGGTCCACTCGCCCTAGGCAGATGTACGAGTGGACCAAGGGTCCACTCACCCGGAGGGTTGAATGGATCGTGAGGTCCACTCGCCCAGTCAGGGTGGTGGACCTCGGTCCACTCATTCGACCCCCGGCAAAGGGGGAGTGGATGTCTCGTCCTCCACTCGCCCCTCCTCCAGTTCTGGTCGTTCAGGTTCATGGTTGAGCTGCAGATAGTAGAATTTTGGCTATCAGCAGCCCAATTTTAGGAAGTCTATAAATAGACCCCCATGGGCACCTTGGGAAGGGTTGGACTCTCCTCTCCCTCGCGTGTGTCTTGTGAGCAAGCACTACCCCATCCCCCCTTGTCAGTGAAGGTTGGTGGTGAGGTGAGCTTTAGTGCCCTCCAAGAGTCCAAGGTGCCCATGCTCAGCATTGGCTTGGGAGGGGAAGTTTTCTGTGAACTTCTGGGTGCGCGGTGGGACCTCCACGCTGCAGCTTAAGGGGTTCGTTTTTGGACTCAAGCGTTCTTCAAGGGTAAGGTCTTTTGGTTCTTAGCAACTGGTCAAGGGTTCTAGCTCGGGTCTAGTAAGGGTTAGCTGCATCCCCCTTTCGAACGTCGAGACCAGTTCTCTGGTTTCAACATTTTGATGTGGTGAGCGTGGAAGCATCTAGTTCGGAAAGCTCTGAGCAAGTCTCATGGCTGGAAGCGATGAGCTAGGGGACTCACCCCTACCAGCGAGTACGTGAAGAAGGGTGATTTTGATGAGTTCAGGAAGTCGATCCTGGAGCTCTTGCGGGTCGCACTCCCCCCTCACGGCGAGTTCTCGACACCAGCCGCAACTATGCTCACCTCGCAATCTCCGATGGAGACGGAGCAAGCACATCGGCAAGGGAAGGAGCTAGCCACAGGGTAAGGCTCGGGTCTTCAAGCAAGAGTGCTCTTCAATAGCTCTCCTAGGACCAGCTACGCCAGTGGGGAGGCAGAGAGAATGCCTTTGACTCGTCAGGGAGGATGGGGAAGTCCCTTCTGCGAGCTGATCATCTCAGCTCCCATTCTAGATGGGTTCAGCGAGCCTGACATATCTTACTATGCAGGGAAGGACGACCTTATTCAGCACCTCCAGTGGTTCGAAGACATGGCCTCTATCAAGCAGATGTCGGATGCCTTTAAATGCAGACTCTTCGCGGTCACATTCAGAGGGAATGCGAAAGACTGGTTCCACCAACTCCTAGTGGGAACCATCTATGACTTCGAGGACCTACGCTGGAGTTTCTTGCTAAGGTTCTCCTCTTCAAAGAAGAGGAGGAAGGGGGCGGAGGCCCTGCTCTTGGTTCAGCAAAGGCCATATGAGACGTTGGGGAGTTACGTGGATAGATTCTAGGAGGAAGTCCTCCTTGTCATTGAGGTGCCCGGGCATACCCTGCAACTGGCTTTCACCCTCGGGTTACAACAGGGGATGTTCAGGATGAGCTTGACTCGGGACCCACCCCTGTAATTCGAAGAGTTGATGGAGCGCGCTGCTCGAGAAATTGAGTGTGAGGCCACAAACCAGGAGTTCATGGCAAGGTTGGCCAAGGGTGAGAAAGAGGAGAAGGAGGACAGGAAGGAGCATGGAGGAAGAAGGAAGGAGGAAATGAGGAGTCAGGGACACCAGGGACCCCCCGTTGGGCAGGAGCAAGGCTGGGGGTCTCAACCGCCAGCCGCCCGTCCAACCTGGAGGCCGCTGGGAAGACCCTCTCAGGGCCAAGGAAGAGGTCATTTCCATGGAGGAGGAAACTACCAGGGGAGGCAGGTACGGTTCAACCCGGCGGGCTGGCAACCAGGCCCAAGGCCGTTGCAAGCCCAACCCCTGCAGGCCATGACGATCTGCCGGAAAAAGGAGGAAAGAAGAGGAACCGCTGGGGGAAGGAGGCAAATGAGTTAGCGTTGTCGTATTGTGACTTCCACAAGCAGGAAGGTCACGCAACCGCGGCCTGTCCGGAGTTCCTCGAGATGAGAGAAGGAGGGAGAGCCCTAGCGGAGGGGAAGAAGCTCTGCCTAGAAGGTCCAAGGGGAAGAGGAGAAGGGAAGAAGAAGGAGGAGGATGATCCGTGCGAAGAGAGGGTCGACCTGGGGGCCCTGGGAGGGATCGGGGTGATCCACGGAGGAGTGGGCGTAGAGACCACCCGGAAGGGGAGCCTCCATGACATATACCGTCGGAGCATCGTGTCGACCTCCCGGTCCCCACCCCCTGGCGAGATGATAACTTCCTAAAAAGAAGTTATCTAGCTCTTTATTTTGACTACTTATTTTATGATAAATGGAAAAAAGGATCTAAATAAATATAAAATATAAATAAATTTATGTTTATTTCAATTATGGATCATTTGATTAAAATCATATGTTTTCTTATTAGAAACTCCGACGAAAGCGACTCGGAGAAGAAAAGCTGGACTTAAGTATTTTGGCCGGTTCAAGTTGTTATAACATTCATTTTTGGATGTTACAACAAGTCTGGGCGGATTTCAAATTTAAAATCCGAATTTTGCACCAAAATTAATTATGGAAGGATGCATCTTTTGGGTGGAGAGCTGCTCGTTAGGAAGGAAATAACCACCATCCAGACAAAAATGAAATTAGAGAGGGAGAAAGGAGTTTTGGAGAGAAGGAGAACTAGGGTTGGCAAAAAACTCTAGTGGAGAAGAAGGAGACCGGACTGGATCTTCAACGGATTGTGCACATATTTGAGTGGAATTTCTTGCATCATTTGACTCTCTTAAGCATGTCTAGTAAGATCTTTCTTATTTGGTTTCATCCCTCCACCATGAACTAATTTCATAGATCTTGTATGTTGTGAGTACTTTGATTCGTTGTGGTGTCTTAATTTTAATTCTCTTATGGATGTTTGAAATATTATCTTTATCGAATTTATGATTTTATACTTGGAAAGTTTGGCTTAAGTTCATCTTTAAAATTTGTTTGACAATATTCGAGAGAGGAGTCAGGCTAGATGATTACTTTATATTGCGCGGCAAGATTCGAGAGGGGAGTCGCGTAAATATTTAACCAAAATTTCTGTTTTTATACTACACTGTGAGATTCGAGAGAGAAGCGGTGAAAGTATATCATGAATTTCAATATAGCATAAAGGTAGAAAGAGATTTCATCTTTTGCTAGCAACATCGATTTTGTGCTTTATGTTAGTCTTTTCCACCTAAGTTAGAGATAACTATGGGAATTAGAGTAATGGATTTCAGAGATCGAGAGATGATGACATCCACTTTCAAATCGTTGCAAGATAGTTAATCGAGCATTTCATAAAAATTCTTTCATAAAAATCATCACAATAAGCAAAGGAAATCAATATACAAGATTATTTCTCCAACTGATATTTCTCCAATTAAGTTGATAAGAGTAATCCTAAGTAAACATTGTTTAGTTTTGTTATTATTGTTAATTTTTTATTATTAAAAACTCAATCTAATTATTCCGCTTGAATTTAAAGAAAAGGTAGAGCTAGTACTTGCAAGCACTAAATTAATCACTTCTCCGAGGGAACGATCTTTTCTCACTTTATATTACTTGATTCGACACGTGCACTTGCGTTAAAACGTCAACCCATTTCGGGCGTATCAAGTTTTTGACACCGTTGGCGGGGATGTGCAACTATTTAGTGATTCTCTTCTTGCAATATTAGTAAATCCTGAGTATTTAGAGCTCAAGATTTTGTTGTTCTATTTGAGCAATTAATTGTGAAGTTGTCTTCTTTTTAATTCCCTTCTTATTGTTATTTTAAAATTTCTAAGCGTGTCACCATAGTGGTTTTATATTTGTACAGCTAGTTTATGCATAATTTCAATTTGTGAATCCATGATGGAATATTTTCGTTTTAAAATAATTCGTCCGAACTAAATCCCGATGTAGGCAAGTGTACCTATCGAAATGTAGTATAGGAAAAATGTCGTATATGCCCTAGGCCTGTCGAGTAATCGTACTCATGCAAAATTCTATTAATTTACCGAAGGAAAAGTGGATTTGATTTTTTAGAAAACTGAAAGTTGTAAATAGGAAAAACACTTAAGCGAAAGAACAATTCAAGAGTGAAAACCTTAGCACTTGATTAGATGTTCTTGGGAATCCAATTTCAAAAGACACGTTCTAAATCTATAAAAATCCCGTTTCGATTGGAGGATTGAAAAATACGATAATCACTCGCTAGAGATGACCACCGCCTAATTTTAAACCACTTCAAATAAAATCTCTTAGATTTGAAATAAATCAAAATTGCAAAAACATTAATCCAAAAAACCAAAGGAGTTATATTTTCTTTTTTTCAAAGAAGATGTAATAGGCCCTTCATTTCTGAGAGATCTAAAGCTTCCTTGAACCTTTCGATTAATAGGACGCAAATCGGATCACGACATTTATATACCGGCAATATAAACTCGCATAAAAAATTAATCGGAAATGAATCGAAACGATCTTTTGTAAGATTTAAAGACGATAGATTATGATTAAATCTTCATCCCAATATTATCTAATCAAGCACTAAGTGGGAAATTAGTTACACATAGTGGGGAAAGAAATAAACTCGCATCAAAAATTAATCGGAAATGAATCGAAACGATCTTTTGTAAGATTTAGAGACGATATATTATGATTAAATCTTCATCCCAATATTATCTAATCAAGCACTAAGTGGGAAATTAGTTACACATAGTGGGAAAAGAAATAACAAAAAGTGAGATGAACATTAATATTAATATGAGAATAAAACACTACAATTGTAAGTTGAGAATTAAAACCATACAAACAAGCTAATTAAAACAACAAAATTCAAAACATAAACTCTTAATTAAGAAAAGAACATAGGAAACAAGCTCTCAAATAAACTCTCATCTCTTCATTCTCTCCTTGGTCACACAAATCCTTGCTTGGTTGGTTGATGCCTTCATCCCATGGTGCCATGCTCCTTTTATAGATGAAGTGGGGGAAGTGAAGATGAAGGTTGATGGCATGTGAATGAGTGTGAAATCATGTGAATGGGGGGATATGAAATGTTGAAATAGTTGGTTGCATAAGAGAAATTAAGTGTTTGTTTTAATGAAGATTTTGAGTGCATATGATGGGGAGTCAAAAGTGGCCGGCTGCATTTGTGTTGTGGCTGATTTTAAATTAATTTAATATTGTTTGTTTAGCCGGCTATACAAGGAAAATGCTGCTATAATTGTTGACCGACCCTTTTGTGTGGAGGAGAGAAACAATAGGGGTGGCTAACATGTGTGGATGGGAGAAATTGGTGGGTTGTTGTTATGTGAATGAGAAATAAAAGTTGCGGCTATTTAAGTGTGAATGAGAGAAAATAGGAGGGGAGATAGGTGTATATTCGGCCAACTTATAGATTTAATACTAATAATAGAAATATGGAAGGTTGGGAGGAGAAAAATGTGGGTTTTCTTTGATTGTTGACCGGCCAATAATTGTAATGAAGGAGAGAGATTATAGGGCTCCTATATTTAGATATGTAGAGATATGTTATATTTAGTTTGAATAATAATAATTGTAATGATATTAATATAATCATAGTAGTAATAATAATAATAAGAATAGGGATAGAAATTATAATATTGGTAATAATAATTGTATTATTGATAATAATAATAATATCATTAATGATCATAATAATAATAATAATAATGTTAATGAAAGACATGATAATTATAATAATAATAGTAATACTAATAATTATGATAGTAATAATAATAATGAAAATGATAGTAGTAATATAATAAAAATACAATTTTGCATGCACGAGAATAATGATTATAATTGCATGGAATGGTGGCGGATTGCATGAAATAATATATCCACGTGACGAGCTTGACTTTGCAAAGATGCGCGCACGCACGTGTTTGGATCAAAACTTCACAGCGGGCTTTTTATTTTGGACGTGCGAAAATCCCCCCAGGCCTGCAAAATGATAATAAAACAACATTAGCATATTTTATTAGAGAAAGTCTAATTATAATCAAAATGATATATTAATATGTGAAAATACATATTTTATATATAAATATTTTAGTATTTTCCGCTAATAATTTAAGTTATATTATGCATTATCAATCCACCCATGCAACATCATGTTTTCTTACTCTCTATGTCGATGGTGTGAGTCTTATAATCATAATAGTGATGATTGTTATATAGGAGACCATGATTATACGTCATATGACTCACCTTACGGAGCACCAATATCATATGATATGTCATATGGCGAGCCTAATTTTTATAATTACGCACCTCCACAACAAGTGTCGTTCCCTTATTTCAGCATGACCCCTCAAAGGCCGCAAAGAAGTGGGGAACAATGCATATTCTGTCATTGCACCGACCACGTATTAAAAGAGTGCGCTGCATTTCAACGTAAAAGGGAGGAGGAGAATGAACCGTATATTGAAATTAGTTTATCTGATTATCCACCTTGTCTACGAGGGGCTATTGCGGATTCTCTCCGTACACATGACGTTCCTTCTACCTCTGATGATCCATACACAGTACCACCTTGTCTACGGGGGAGTATTGCGGATTTTCCTTTCGATGATTTGTGCAATGACATGGTTGTGCCTCCTCTACACACGCAACCATCATCTCTTTTGGATTCACCCCACGAGGAACCAATTCACATGTTCTCTGATATTGCGATTGGCGCAATTACTCCTTTGCATAAACTTTCTACACTCATTTCCACTGATCCTGTTTTAGCCATCAAGCAGCGCGAGGTTACAGAGATTGCAGTCGAGTCGCAAAAGTTTGACGATGTCATCTCACTGGTTGAGGAAGTATCCATTTCCTCACTTGTTGATGATGTACATGTTGCTTGCATGACTCTTATACCTTCTGATATCTCTTGCCCTGCTTTGGATGTCGACAGTAGTGTACAAGATTTGGAGTCTGTTGAGAGTGAGACCGGGACCACTCCCCAACTTTTTAATTATTTATGTATTTCTTCTAATTTATTTCCTAAACCTCTTCCTCCATCTAAGCATATGCATGTTGATGAGATGAGTGAGGAGCAGATGTCCTGCTCCTCTTACTTTTTATTTCCCTTACCTATGAAGTTCATGTATTATTATTCAGGAGAGAGAGTAACTGTGTTATCTCCGTATCGGTACCCGTTACCGCAATAGATATTAAGGCAGTTACTTGTTCACTTTATCTTTCACATGCCAATAATCTAGAATATTTTTAAGGCATGAATAAGTCATGCTGGGGAGACAATAAACCCAGTAGTTATCTTTCGTTTGCTGCATTTTATGTTTTAATTTTCCTGTATTTTTTTTATCTTTTATTCCTGCAATAATTTATAAACTTAGTGGGAGGCAACCCATCTAATATGAAATATATAAGATTTGTATGCTTATAGTTTAGTAAAAGATATGTGAGTGGAGGGAAGGAAGCCACTTGATGATGACCGACATGGTACGGTATAGAAGAACAATTTGGCTAGAAGAATTCGGCTAGAGCAAATCAGCCAAAAACTGGAAAAAAAAAAATTTAAGTTAAATGTTGCAACATCTAAAAATAATTGTTATGACATTCGTCGCTTTGCTCTTTTTCTTCAGCAATTCCGCAATTCAGCGCTTTGGAGCCTGAAAATTTTTCTAAGTTGAATGTTGCAACATCCAAAAATAATTATTATAACATTCGACGCTGTCTTTTTCTTCAGCAATTCCGCAATTCAGTGTTTTGGAGCCTAAACTTTTTTCTAAGTTAGATGTTGCAACATCCAAAAATAATTGTTATAACATTCAGCGCTCTGCCTTTTTCTTCAGCAATGCCGCAGTTCAGCGGTTTGGGCTGGTTCAACTGAACCGACGCTCCTGCGATTCGACCACGCCTTAATGCAAATTAAGGCAGCAGTTATCTTACGCCTAAATCAATTTACTCCTAATTAACCTCCCATCCTAATCTAACCACCCACTTCCTAAAATAATTAACTCCCCATATTAACTCCCTCAAAAAACCCGAACCACCGGCTAGGTTTAGGTCGGACATTTTCACGAGGAGTAGAAGGGCGATCTCGTGGAGCGGAAGGGCATTTCGCGAGCAGCGGCAGGCAAGTTCGGCGAGGAGGTCATCGAAGATCAACGAGTCGATGGTGCGTCTCCATCAGAGAAAGAGGTGGCTGGAGCGAAAGGAGGTAATACCCTAGCCTTCTCCCTCATGATGAGTAGTATAAGTTATTATAGGCCGATTTCTTCTTAGCATCATTTTCGATTTAGGTCGATTCTTTTAAACGCCAAAATCAGAAGGGCAAGGGAAAGAAGGTAGCCAAGCAAGCTGAAAAATTTTCTGCTCCATCGGGTAAGAAATGGTTTCAACTTCTGAAGGAAATACCCTACATGTATGAGAGAGGTTTTAAATTAGAGAAGAAGGAATGGAGCATGATTTAGGTTGACCAAATTGAAACTCTAAAATGGGAGTCTTTTTGTCATCCTAGGTCAGAAGCTATACTCCGGCCTTGGTCTATGAATTTTATGCAAATGCGAAGAGTTCGGGTGGGGAAATCGTAACCGTAAGAGGGAAAGAGATAAATTTTTTCACTGCCTCCATAAGTGAAATGTTCGACCTTGAAGATCAGGATTGCCCTGATTATACAGAAATTCTGACCAATGTCAGTCTGCAGGAGATGGTAAGGATATTTTGTTGCACACCACAACCAGAATGGGTCAGCCGAGCAAGAAAAGCAATTAAGGCTACTTGTTTAAAAAGGGAAGCAAAGGTTTGGTTACTCTTTATGAATGCGAGCATCATGCCCACCCGCCATTAAAATAGTGTCAACATGGATAGGTTTGCTCTGCTCTTTGGAATTATGACGGGGATGCAGTTTGATTTAGGAAAAATTAACAGTTTACAACTGCGGCAAAAGATTGATGAAGAGAAGCCTAGGCACTTGTGGTTCCCGACTCTTATCACCGACCTATGTCGAAATGCCGGGGTAGTGGAGCATGCTGATGATTTAAGTACACAAGTGAAGCACCATATCACCAAGACCGTTATTGAGGTAAGCGTTAAAGCAACCAAAAGTAAGGGGGATGATTCATTCATCAATCCACCGGCGGATGAGCCCGAATGTCTTGGACTCCCCATGGCAGATTTGGACAATGCAACAAAGAAAATGATGGACAATTTAGAATACTTAAAAGAATATCAACGGTACCAGCATCTCTATTTTGAGTCGCAATTCTAGGATCTTCGGGCTAACCAACATCAATTGATGTTGAAAGCAAAAATTCCAATCCCAACTCCTAATCTAAGAATGTCAGGCCAATGGGACCGCCAGGGTATCTTGATGTCAAGGGATCGACTTAGGTTGGATCCATCGGCATGGTTGTCAAAGGCCGACGTGGGAAGCGAATCAGAATATGAGGAAGAATAAGGTTTTGAAGATGAGGACATCATCGACGAAGAAGATGATGAAGAAGATGATGACGAATCCGAGGAAGTCGACGAGGAAGAAGAAGACGAAGGCGACAACGGGGAGGATTAGCCATATCGATCTTTTTTTATTTTATCTACAAACATGGTTATATCTTGATATTGCCTATTTGATTACATGCTATGAACTATATCGATGTTATGAACTAATAGGCTAGACTAACTTGAATGCTCCTTCGTTATTTTATTTTATTTCGTCTTTGTTGTTCACCGTAGTGCATTTTTGTGGCATTGTTTTTCTTATAACGTGCACTACACTTTATTATGATGTTGTTGACTATTAGATGCGTATTATGGGTTGGTGCAATATTGGTGAACCCTGAAGCTTGATTATTAGTATTATGATGGATGATTTTCATTATGATGATATTTATTCTGAGTTGTTGATTACTGATTTATGTAAAAAGGTTACTATGATGATATTCGAGTTTAATATTGATGATCTATAAACTATGTCATGCTTTAATACCTATCCATTCTAGAAATTGTAAGTATGCAGGCCTTATTATTCTGATTAAGTGTGGAGGTGGGAGTAGCATGGGGGCATAAATAAGAAGTCTTGAACACCCTTTCCATCACATTCAATTCAGGGGAGTTTCCTATTTCGATTTTTGACTTCTCCTTATAATTGTGTATTGCTCTGTTTCACTATCTTCATGATATAGTTTCTTTACTAGGGACTAGCAAAGCCTAAGTGTGGAGGTGGGGGTAATATAACCCCTACCACTTGAGTGAAGACTAAATTAACCAATTATGCATTTAATGATCTTAATTCTTGTTTTAATTAATCAATAAGTTACTTTAGTATTCAATGATAATTAATTGGTATGGCTATACAATCTTAGGAGTTCACTTCATGAATTTGAAGTTAGTAAGAATTTTTTGGATAATGCTTATTTAAGCAATTATTTCACGCACAAAATTTTTGTTTGCGACCAAGGCAATTTGTGATATTGACTTCTGCAAATACCAGAGAGGGTGAGCAAGAACTGAGTTAACGATGCAAGTCAAGACTTGAGTTTAGGAAGTTAATCCATTTCGAGCATCCACTAAATACTTTGAGCCTTATCCTTGCCACTTTGATATACACTATTCCATGCTTAAATTCCCTTTGTTTCTACTAGTTGTATCTTAATAAGTAGTCATTTATGAGTGTTTAATTTAAAAAAATGGTTAAATTTCATAGTGATATGTGGTCTAGGTATTTGTATACATACTTGGAATGATCCCAACTATGATATATACAAAAAAAGAAAAAAAAGCATCATAGTGATATGTGGGCTAGGTATGTACACTTGTACTTGGAATGATCCCTACTATGAAAAAAAAAATATATATATATATATGTTGAAAAACCCCATATTATAGTAAACTTGCTAAGAGTACTAACTAGGGAATGTCATTCCACAATCAAAATTGCCCATAAATTTCGAACCAAGCCAAAGTCATTCCGATATTCAATTGAACTACTAACTCATGCGGAGACTAAAATCAAAAGCTTAGCAAATTCTTATCATTTACAATAAATGCAGAGGTTCAATAAGAAATATTGTATGGGAGTAAATTTCTTTTTAGCACTCACTGCACTAAATTCTTATTTGAGCTTATCTTTTATCAAGCTAATGGAGTATGAATGATTGAACTTTTGTAGATTGTAAGCTTATCAATTGAGTAAAGCGAATTTCTATAGTACGCTTTGATTAAATTTTTTTTACAAGGATGAAAGATCATTTGAATTTATGTTATGTTATTAGTTCTTCATTCAAGCCAGTAATTTGAATGATCTTTGCTAGGGACTAGCAAAAGTTTAAGTGTGGACGTGTGATAACTTCCTAAAAAGAAGTTATCTAGCTCTTTATTTTGACTACTTATTTTATCATAAATGGAAAAAAGGATCTAAATGAATATAAAATATAAATAAATTCATGTTAATTTCAATTATGGATCATTTGATTAAAATCATATGTTTTCTTATTAGAAACGCCGAAGAAATCGACTCGGAGAAGAAAAGCTGGACTTAAGTATTTTGGCGGTTCAAGTTGTTATAACATCCATTTTTGGATATTACAACAAGTCTGAGCGGATTTCAAATTTAAAATCCGAATTTTGCACCAAAATTAATTATGGAAGGATGCATCTTTTGGGTGGAGGGCTGCTCGTTTTTAGGTAGGAAATAACCACCAGCCAGACAAAAATGAAATTAGAGAGGGAGAAAGGAGTTTTGGAGAGAAGGAGAACTAGGGTTGGCAAAAAACTCTAGTGGAGAAGAAGGAGACCGGACTGGATCTTCAATGGATTATGCACATCTTTGAGTGGAATTTTCTGCATCATTTGACTCTCTTAAGCATGTCTAGTAAGATCTTTCTTATTTAGTTTCATCCCTTCACCATGAACTAATTTCATAGATCTTGTATGTTGTGAGTACTTTAATTCGTTGTGATGTCTTGATTTTAATTCACTTATGGATGTTTGAAATACTATCTTTATCGAATTTATGATTTTGTACTTCGAAAGTTTGGCTTAAGTTCATCTTTAAAATTTGCTTGGCAAGATTTGAGAGAGGAGTCAGGCTAGATGATTGCTTTATATTGCGCGACAAGATTCGAGAGAGGAGTCACGTAAATATTTAACCAAAATTTCCATTTTTATACTGCACTACGAGATTCGAGAGAGGAGCGGTGAAAGTATATCATGAATTTCAATATAGCATAAAGGTAGAAAGAGATTTCATCTTTTGCTAGCAACATCGATTTTGTGCTTTATGTTAGTCTTTTCCACCTAAGTTAGAGATAACTAGGGGAATTAGAGTAATGGATTTCAGAGATCGAGAGATGATGACATCCACTTTCAAATCGTTGCAAGATAGTTAATCGAGCATTTCATAAAAATTCTTTCATAAAAATCATCACAATAAGCAAAGGAAATCAATATACAAGATTATTTCTCCAACTGATATTTCTCCAATTAAGTTGATAAGAGTAATCCTAAGTAAGCATTGTTTAGTTTTGTTGTTATTGTTAAATTTTCATTATTAAAAACTCAATCTAATTATTCCGCTTGAATTTAAAGAAAAGGTAGAGCTAGTACTTGCAAGCACTAAATTAATCACTTCTCCGAGAGAACGATCTTTTCTCATTTTATATTACTTGATTCGACACGTGCACTTGCGTTAAAACGTAAACCCATTTCTGGCGTATCACGAGAAGATCACCTTCTCGGCCCAAGACATGCCGGCTCACGAGGACCCTTTCTGTGATGCACTCGTCATCAAGATCGTAATTGAAAATTTCACGGTCTCACGAATCCTAGTCGACAACGGGAGCTCGGTGAACGTGGTGTTCAAGAAAGCATTATGGGAGATGAAGGTCGAATCAAAGCGGGTGCTGGCATCGGATGGACCGCTCTTCAGATTCTCTGGGGAAAGGAAGGAAGTGGAGGGAGGGGTCGAACTCCTCGTCACTTTGGGGGGAACTTCAAAGAATTGTCGGTTTGTTATCGTAGACGCGTTGAGTAGTTACAACGCTATCTTCGGGCGTCCCCTCATCAGCGCGTACAAGTGCGTGTCGTCCTCCTACCACCAGTGCCTGAAGTACAACACCAGAGGAGTCCATGTCCGGGTCAGGGGAGATCCGCGGGCCGCCGGTGCTACGTCACGACGGTCAATACGATTGAGTGGATGAAGAAGGCGGAAGAAGTGGAGGAGACGATGAAGAAGATGGTCGGCGAGCATGTGGCCGAGTAAGCTCATGGGAGCGCGTTGTAATGAACTTGTATCGCCTCAACTATGAATGAAAAGGGTTTTCAGGTAACACATATGGTAAGATCCCCAACTAGAGACCATTCACCGGGCTCAGTAATGCCAGCAGATGGGAGGCTCATCGGGTCGACTCGCTATGTGCTAATTGGTTTAGGAAAGTGTTGAGTTCCTCTGCCTCCAGGTAAGGTAAGCACCTAGGACGTGGACGGGTACTCCGCCCCTAATTGGTAAGATCCCCGACTAGAGACCATTCACCGGGCTCAGTAATGCCGACAGATGGGAGGCTCATCGGGTCGACTCGCTACGTGATAATTGGTTTAGGAAGGTGTTGAGTTCCTTTGCCGCTAGGTGAGGTAAGCACCTAGGATGTAGACGGGTACTCCGCCCCCAATTGGTAAGATCCCCGACTAGAGACCATTCACCGGGCTCAGTAATGCTGGCAGATGGGAGGCTCATCGGGTCGACTCGCTACGTGCTAATTGGTTTGGGAAGGTGTTGAAACCGACAACTCGGTCTCTGTGGAGTTCGGGGTCCCAAAAAAGGGGTGACCGCGCACTTACTACGCTCAAGTAAACGATCTAGGCACAAGACTAGGAACTCGAAGTACAGATCCAAGGTCTCAGCGTGGAGGTCCCACCACACACCCGGAAGACTAACTAACTCTTCCCCTCCCAAGCCAAAGACTGAGCTAAGGCACCTTTGGAGGGCTCTCTTGGCCGGCCAAATTCTCAGAGCCGACCCCTTCCTCTCCATTGGTGCACCTCCCTGGATCTATGCAAAGCCTTTCTCGTCCGGTCGACCGATATCGTACTCCCGCCTAACCGTTTTACTATACGCAAACCAAATGGGGCTGCCAACAGCGTGACTCCGCTGTTCCGGGAGACTATTAGCGGACCCTCAGGGAGTTTCCAAATAGGTTTCCCTCTGCGCCCCCACTGTGTGAGGGGTCCACGAGGACTTTACTTGACTACGATATAAAAGATAAATAAATAAAAAACAAGCATCACAGATTACAGGAATATAAATTCCATACTTCGGCACGCAGGCCGGCAATATAAATAAATAAGGCCTTCTCGGGCCGGCACAACCCTGGGCTTAAACCCGTTATTTCCCGCTTTGCTCTGCAACACCTGTACGCCAACGTCCTGCCAAGCGGTGGCAAGTTGAACATCTATCTGTTATGACAGGCCAAAGCCTACCGACCCTACCCCCTTTTTTGGGGTGGCAATATTTCGCTCCTGCAAGCAAGTAGTATACAACTTCCTCGGAGTCTTCTCCGGGAACCCCAGAACATCACCAATCCGGATTGACATATTCGAATGGGCTTCACACAGCATGCCTAAATCCGTACTCGTGCTTCCGGACTCTAATGCAATTACAAGCGGGGACGTACACGTCGACCCGACGGAGAGCTCCCTTCCTCCACCCGTTGGTGGAGAGGGGCTTCCATGCAATCATGATAAATTAGGGCTTCACCTGCCCGATGAGAAATTTCGTTACCCTTGAAGCGCGCTTTGGAACCACGGAGAACGTTCAAGACGGTCGTCCACTTTGCAGATCCGGTCTCCACTCGACGCTTCGAGCTTACGCCGGAGTTTTCTCTTCCTCCAAGCGGCGCACACCGTCACGACTTGCGGTCTCCCCTTATGGCAGCCCGTGTGTCCATGTATGCTACCAAATAGCCTCATATGCAGCATTTGCTCATTGCTCATAGTCGGATCTTGCCGGATCGTTGTCGAAGGTGTGTCGACCTTTTTGGAGTGTGCTGCCCTCTATTGATTTGGATAGCCGAAGCTTATTGTTTTGAGAGCTAAGTATGCTCTTCTTATGGAACACAGTGAGGAGCTCTATCTTAGATCTAGAGCTAGTTTACTGGAATGGTGAAGGGACGGCGGTGGTTTGAAGAGATCTCGATGGAAGAGGAGGATCTCAGGCCGAGCGTGTATGGGAGGCCGGAGCTAAGGAGGAGATTCGGCCATGGCTGCTTGGAGAAGCTCGGGCTGTTGCAGGGGAAAGGAGTTCGATTTGCCTTGGAAGTGGAGCTCTCGCCGGTCGGAGCTAGTAAGGAGGGAGGTGGTGCCGAAGAAGAGCTCCGAGGTGGCTGCTCGGTTTGGAGAGGGCGACGGCGGTCGGGGCTTCTCCTTTTGCTCACAGGCGACGGGATGGGGAAGAGCGACGGGGTCGGGGCTCCTCCTTTCTCTCACAGGCGACGGGATGTGGAGGAGCGACGGGGTCGGGAGGAGCGACGACTTCTGCCCTAGATGCGCGAAGAAGAGATGGGGAGGCTCGGGCCTTGCGGCTGGGAAAAGGAGTCCATCCAGGGGGGGTTTTAGTTTCTAGGTTTTATAAAAAACCCTAGCCCAAACTGGCTATCCGCAGACCACACCCGCTAAACGCAGACCACGTCCCAAATTTATTAAATATCAAAATATTGGGGGGCGTTACACATGGATCCTGGCCATCTGGGGAGGGTCCCACCCGACGGGTACGGGGTTGTACACAATCCCCGCTCTTTGCGAGCGTGTCCCACGCTCGGAAAGAAATGTCCAACCCCAAGCATCCGGAGGGTGGGAGCCGACCCGAAAAAAAATGGGTATATAATCATGTGAATGATGATTCTTCCCTTTTGTACTCATATTTGTCCTGACGTGATAACCTTTCCCTTTGTTGCCTTTAAAAGATCAGTGTGGTTGTCAACAACCTTGGTTACACACTATGCCTTCTTTTTTATGGTGGAAACATTATGCCCTACATGTTCTCAGAATGTCATGCAACTTAATGTCTATTAGCAAGCGAACTCATAATTTAGACTGCAATTATCTTTACTGTTGCATATTGTGTTATTCAGGAATGGGACTCAGGGATGATTGACGGTGCTGAGGAATAGAATGCTCACTGTTATCTATAATGTTTACATAAGCAATCATGCATTAACAATTCAAAATGAATCTGATTTCGTTTTTCAAACTAGTCAAATAATGTTGTGTCATTGTAGGATTTATTACCTTAAGCTTCTGTTTTCAAAACTAATCTTAAATAACTTCGATTGTTAGTGAAAACTATCAATTTATCAAGCGTAACTGATCCCTTATATGCTAAAGCCTTTGGAACCTGCCACCGAGTGAGCCTACGGCCCTGCCAGCTAGATGAGAGTCTGGTCAGCGGGTCTGCTCGGGGCCAACTGCCTTTGAAACCTGCCACCGAGTGAGCCTACGGCCCTGCCAGCTAGATGAGAGCCTGGTCAGCGGGTCTGCTCGGGGCCAACTGCCTTTGAAACCTGCCACCGAGTGAGCCTACGGCCCTGCCAGCTAGATGAGAGCCTGGTCAGCGGGTCTGCTCGGTGCCAACTGCCTTTGAAACCTGCCACCGAGTGAGCCTACGGCCCTGCCAGCTAGATGAGAGCCTGGTCAGCGGGTCTGCTCGGGGCCAACTGCCTTTGGAACCTGCCACCGAGTGAGCCTACGGCCCTGCCAGCTCGATGAGAGCCTGGTCAGCGGGTCTGCTCGGGGCCAACTGCCTTTGAAACCTGCCACCGAGTGAGCCTACGACCCTGCCAGCTAGATGAGAGCCTGGTCAGCGGGTCTGCTCGGGGCCAACTGCCTTTGGAACCTGCCACCGAGTGAGCCTACGGCCCTGCCAGCTAGATGAGAGCCTGGTCAGCGGGTCTGCTCGGGGCCAACTGCCTTTGAAACCTGCCACCGAGTGAGCCTACGGCCCTGCCAGCTAGATGAGAGCCTGGTCAGCGGGTCTGCTCGGGGTCAACTGCCTGTGAAACCTGCCACCGAGTGAGCCTACGGCCCTGCCAGCTAGATGAGAGCCTGGTCAGCGGGTCTGCTCGGGGTCAACTGCCTTTGAAACCTGCCACCGAGTGAGCCTATGGCCCTGTCAGCTAGATGAGAGCCTGGTCAGCGGGTCTGCTCGGGGCCAACTGCCTTTGAAACCTGCCACCGAGTGAGCCTACGGCCATGCCAGCTAGATGAGAGCCTGGTCAGCGGGTCTGCTCGGGGCTAATCATTCGTTCTTAACATTTTTATATTTATCTTCCGAACTATCCTCCATGTTAATATTCCTACCTGGTGATGAGATTGTATAAAGTATGATTCTCTCTCACGAATGTGACATCCGTATAGACATGATTTCTTAGATAGATAATGGTAATTTTATAACATTGTTTGAGCGGAAAAAATATCCTAAAAACATACTTAATAGTTATGTGATTTAATGTCTCCATATTAGGACTATGATACTGAAGTAAAGGACAACTAGAATTTCTAGGATAGACATTTGGTTGCATACTCATAGGTCATTTAAAACCCTAAATTCTAGATGAAAGATCATTGGTAAGATAAGTAGTAATGATGGCTTCCCCAATATGATTTAGACACCTGAAAGTAGAAAGCCAGTCTTGTGAATAATCTTTAATACCTAAACTTTGTATTTTGCCACCAAAGTGACTTTAGATCATAACAATTTGTAAGATTCATACTAACAAAAAATATATAGGTTTAAGGAAAATCGAAGTGATCCTGATGCTACTATCGCTAAATGATACAAACCAACGAGCTCCACTTACATTTGAGTATTAGATGACCCCCAAACGTCACCGAATTAAATGAAAAGGGATAAGTCTTCTTTTATTGCCAATAGAAAATTTTAATATGTTTATACAATTATACTTAGCGTGCTCACACACAACAACAACAACACTCAAGCCTTTATCCCACTATAGTGGGGGTTGCTATATGGATCTTTTGTCGCCATTGTGCCCTATCTTTAGTCATAACCTCACTAATGCTTAAGTGCATCGTGTCTTGCCGTGTAGTTTCATTCCAAGTCCTTATTAGTCTACCCCTCTCTTGTTTATCATGCGACGCCTAACTGGTGCCTTTAAGGGTCTCCTTTACACATGATCGAACCATCTTAGTAGAACTTCTCACATCTTCCCTCAAACCTGATCGTTCGCCAAGAGATGGCGCTGCGATCAATGGTGCAGGTGGTGTTGAGCACTCGGCTGGCGCAGCAAAAGTGAGAGCGTGCTGCAAAGTCTCCATGACCCTGGTCGTCACTTGGTTCCTCTTCTCTAGCCATGACGTTCGCTTGAGTTCTTCTGTGCTAGTCACTCTCCACGCTCACCGCACCATAAATGTTGAAACCGACAACTCGGTCTCTGTGGAGTTCGGGGTCCCAAAAAAGGGGTGACCGCGCACTTACTACGCTCAAGTAAACGATCTAGGCACAAGACTAGGAACTCGAAGTACAGATCCAAGGTCTCAGCGTGGAGGTCCCACCACACACCCGAAAGACTAACTAACTCTTCCCCTCCCAAGCCAAAGACTGAGCTAAGGCACCTTTGGAGGGCTCTCTTGACCGGCCAAATTCTCAGAGCCGACCCCTTCCTCTCCATTGGTGCACCTCCCTGGATCTATGCAAAGCCTTTCTCGTCCGGTCGACCGATATCGTACTCCCGCCTAACTGTTTTACTATACGCAGACCAAATGGGGCTGCCAACAGCGTGACTCCGCTGTTCCGGGAGACTATTAGCGGACCCTCAGGGAGTTTCCAAATAGGTTTCCCTCTGCGCCCCCACTGTGTGAGGGGTCCACGAGGACTTTACTTGACTACGATATAAAAGATAAATAAATAAAAAACAAGCATCACAGATTACAGGAATATAAATTCCATACTTCGGCACGCAGGCCGGCAATATAAATAAATAAGGCCTTCTCGGGCCGGCACAACCCTGGGCTTAAACCCACTATTTCCCGCTTTGCTCTGCAACACCTGTACGCCAACGTCCTGCCAAGCGGTGGCAAGTTGAACATCTATCTGTTATGACAGGCCAAAGCCTACCGACCCTACCCCTTTTTTTGGGGTGGCAATATTTCGCTCCTGCAAGCAAGTAGTATACAACTTCCTCGGAGTCTTCTCCGGGAACCCCAGAACATCACCAATCCGGATTGACATATTCGGATGGGCTTCACACAGCATGCCTAAATCCGTACTCGTGCTTCCGGACTCTAATGCAATTACACGCGGGGACGTACACGTCGACCCGACGGAGAGCTCCCTTCCTCCACCCGTTGGTGGAGAGGGGCTTCCATGCAATCATGATAAATTAGGGCTTCACCTGCCCGAGGAGAAATTTCGTTACCCTTGAAGCGCGCTTTGGAACCACGGAGAACGTTCAAGACGGTCGTCCACTTTGCAGATCCGGTCTCCACTCGACGCTTCGAGCTTACGTCGGAGTTTTCTCTTCCTCCAAGCGGCGCACACCGTCACGACTTGCGGTCTCCCCTTATGGCAGCCCGTGTGTCCATGTATGCTACCAAATAGCCGCATATGCAGCATTTGCTCGTTGCTCATAGTCGGATCTTGCCGGATCGTTGCCGAAGGTGTGTCGACCTTTTTGGAGTGTGCTGCCCTCTATTGATTTGGATAGCCGAAGCTTATTATTTTGAGAGCTAAGTATGCTCTTCTTATGGAACACAGTGAGGAGCTCTATCTTAGATCTAGAGCTAGTTTACTGGAATGGTGAAGGGACGGCGGTGGTTTGAAGAGATCTCGATGGAAGAGGAGGATCTCGGGCCGAGCGTGTATGGGAGGCCGGAGCTAAGGAGGAGATTCGGCCATGGCTGCTTGGAGAAGCTCGGGCTGTTGCAGGGGAAAGGAGTTCGATTTGCCTTGGATGTGGAGCTCTCGCCGGTCGGAGCTAGTAAGGAGGGAGGTGGTGCCGAAGAAGAGCTGCGAGGTGGCTGCTCGGTTTGGAGAGGGCGACGGCGGTCGGGGCTTCTCCTTTTGCTCACAGGCGACGGGATGGGGAAGAGCGACGGGGTCGGGGCTCCTCCTTTCTCTCACAGGAGACGGGATGTGGAGGAGCGACGGGGTCGGGAGGAGCGACGACTTCTGCCCTAGATGCGCGAAGAAGAGATGGGGAGGCTCGGGCCTTGCGGCTGGGAAAAGGAGTCCATCCAGGGGGGGTTTTAGTTTCTAGGTTTTATAAAAAAAACCTAGCCCAAACTGGCTATCCGCAGACCACACCCGCTAAACGCACCCCAAACCCGCTAAACGCAGACCACGTCCCAAATTTATTAAATATCAAAATATTGGGGGGGGGGGGGGCGTTACACATGGGTCCTGGCCATCTGGCGAGGGTCCCACCCGACGGGTACGGGGTTGTACAGAAGGTGTTGAGTTCCTCTGCCTCCAGGTGAGGTAAGCACCTAGGACGTGGATGTGTACTCCGCCCCCAATTGGTAAGATCCCCGACTAGAGACCATTCACCAGGCTCAGTAATGTCGGCAGATGGGAGGCTATCTGCAACCCAATTTTGGGAAGTCTATAAATAGACCCGCATGGGCACCTTGGGAAGGGTTGGACTCTCTTCTCCCTCGCGTGTGTCTTGTGAGCAAGCACTCCCCCCTCCCCCCCCCCCCCCCCACCCCCCCCCCCCCCCCCCCCCTTGTCAGTGAAGATTGTGGTGAGGTGAGTTTTAGTGCCCTCCAAGGTGCCCAGACTCAGCATTGGCTTGGGAGGGGAAGTTCTCTGTGAACTTCCGGGTGTGCGGTGGGACCTCCACGTTGTAGCTTAAGGGGTTCGTTTTTGGACTCAAGCGTTCTTCAAGGGTAAGTTCTTTCGGTTCTTAGCAACTGGTCAAGGGTTCTAGCTCGGGTCAAGTAAGGGTTAGTTGCATCCCCCTTTCGAACGTCGAGACCAGTTCTCTGGTTTCAACACCGCTGATAATATTTTCTGCGGTTTCACACCTGCACTATACATATGCTCAACCATTTTTTTCCTCCTCATCCTCTAATTTATCGGCATATGCATGTGCTTTCAAATGCACTATATCATGGTTATGCACCCCACAAATAACCTGAAGTTTCCATTTATCAACATTTAATTTGCTACATTTTGTCCCTTAAGAGAAAATAAACATTCACACCGCTTGGAGGTTGATCTACGGAGTCCCTTCTTCACCCAACTCATTTTGTTTTGATTCTCTTGATAGTGGTCACTTCTATCATAACTTAACAACACATGAGATTTTAGTCGCACAACAATCTTATCGATGTCTTTATAGTAACAACAAACTCAATGCTTTTTCCTACACGACGAGCCCAAACAACTAGCTCATCCTTTGAACAAAAAATAGTATTCGTCTCAAAATGAGAGCTCACGTCAACATTAACTTTATCATCTTTTTGGACATTTTCAATATCTGGTTCTTCATAAAAAAAACAAAGAAATAGTAAATAATAATTTCAAAAAAGCACTTTCACAAAAATAGGTAAATTGTGAGGTAATTCATACAACCAAACATGAATTTTTTTGATCATTCGGCATCTGATATGATTCTTTTGGACAATGTTTAGCCCTACAATCAAAAGAATTACGGATGTTCAAGTGACTTTAGTTCACGAATGCAAGATAATTTTCCCGCCCAACAATAACTTCTGCATGTAATTAAATGTAAGAACTACTAAACAAAAAAACAACAACAAAAAAATCCAATCCTAAAGAGAACACAACAAAAAATTGAAGATATGGTCATATGGAACAGGGAGGAAAATCAAAAGTGTGGGCATTCAAACCTAAGAAAATATCAGACGGCGGAATCGTGCGTAACTCCAGCAAAAACGTTCAGAATGGCCGAGTGGGGAGGAAGGAAACTCCGGCGGCTGGGATGTCCGGCAAGGGCGAGCAGTATGGAGGCAGAAAGCCCACCAATGGCGAATGGGGAGGGCGGAAACTCCGACTGCTTGGATCTCCGACGAGGGCAAGCAGAATGGAGGCGGAAAGCCCACCAATGGCGAACTGGCGAACGGGGAGGGAGCAAACTCCAGCTGATGAGATGTACGGCGAGGGGCGAGCGGAACAGAGGCGGAAAGTACAAGAATCCCGAAAGGCACGCGAGTACAGGCGGCTGAGAGTGTGAGCACGGTTAGGTTTTTAGAGAGGCTCTAAAAAGGACCTAAAAATGAGTGTGAATAGCCAAATTCATAGTGCTAATAACAATTGTCTTTCGAAAAAGCCTTTGGGCATGTTAGTTAGAATTGAAAGAATCGAAATTGATTTTAGAAATTGTTGAAGGGCTTCAAAATTTTGGCTTTGTGACAATAGTTGATAAAGGACATCGCCGTAATTCAGTCTTATTTCGTAACATGGGTGCGGGACGTCGGGGCATGGCGAGGCAGAGATAATAAATCTGACGACAAGAGCATCACGATGCCGAAGGGTTGAGATGCATTGAAACAAATTAGAATTCTGCAATTGATAAAAATCAGATAGAAGTTTGTTGTCAACTGTAATAAAAGTTCTAAGAGCTTTAGAAAAATGAATGGTAAGCTTTCGGGAACTGAACAGTCTGCTTCAGGAAAATGAATGATAAGGTTTGGGGAAATGAAGGGGAATTTTACTCTGATAATACAATCAATGCAACAGTAGATATGTGTATTTGCTAAGATAGCGTATGAAATAAAGCAAGGTGAGGAAAATGAATGGTAAGCTCAAGTTGAAGCGGACTAATTGGAACTCTAAATGCAACAAATTGAGCCAATATGCATATTGTGTAACGTGAACTTGTGTAACAACATTCTCTACTTTGGCGTGTTTCCCTTCTTCTTTATTACAAGTTTTTGTGTTGTATTTCGGTGGATGAGGCGGGGTGTTGCCTTCGAAACATTGTTTTGATCTGTTGGTATTTTTTCGGGCTCGTTGCGTTTTGTCTCAAATTTGTTGGGATTGTTAAGGGTTTGGTTTTCTCGATTGCGCCGCGTCTTTGTTGGAAGTGGATCCGACTTCTTTCCAAATCACCGTTTTAGTCGGGTTCTCTTGGTGGATGTTGTGAACGTGAACTTGGTTGAAGGATAGTTGTTATTGTGGCCGTGTTACGTATTTTGTGCGTAAAAGATCGATTTCATTGAGTGAATCACCGTTGTACGTAACCCACCCACATGTTCTTCGGACGCATAGGCCTTCATCAAAAAAGATCATTCAGAGCTCAAGCTGAAGCCGACTAATTGACACGATACAAATTGAAAACTTTGATTGCTCGACTTTGATTAGAGCAATCTACTCATCTTTGATTGGATTTTTCTTTTTGTAAAAAGTTGTGTTTGATGTAGAAGTTTGTCACCAATTTTTGCGGGCAAATGAATGCTTATTGTCGGTAGGAGCAAATCCGTCTTATATTACACTCTCTAGTCTCTACATAAAATAACAAAGATTCTAAAAGACCTAAAATAAAAATAAAAATGTTGAATCAAAAACATGTACAAGAAGATTATGAATCAAGCTAAGTGTTTTGGATTGTGAGAAAATAAATTATAAACGGCGCTGATATCCGCACTAAAGTTTTGGCTATCCGCACTCTATTTGTATGAGTTATTATGCGTCTTTTGAAAATACGTCTTGTACATGCATTTTTGGGAAAAGTGTTTAACAAGAAAATTGTAGATCTCGTCGAGATCTATAATTTTCGTGTTGAACACTTTTCCTAAAAATACACGTACAATGCGTATTTTCAAAAATTCGCTATAGTTATGCACATATTTCAATCAAGGCGGCAATAAGTCTTGTGCGTGCCTTTTTAGAGAAGTGTTCAACACTAAAGTTGTAGATCTCGACGAGATCTACAACTTTCATGTTGAACACTTTTCCTAAAAATACATGTACAAGACATATTTTTAAAAGACGCATAATAACTCGTACAAATATAGTGCGGCGCCCATTGTAAATGGAAAATCAAAGGGATCGAATTTTAGCAATTACCCAAACTTATTCATGAAAAAAAACTTTTAAAAATAATATCGCTCAATTTACCAAAATACCCACCGGGGCAGAAGAACTTGTCCTCGGTCAGCCTAAGAGAAGTCGCATTTCCTGCTTCAAATCCCGAGAAGGAGAACAAAATCGATCGACCGTCAAAATACACTGTGCAGGGTATCGACTTTGGAGACTCGCCGCCGCTCCTAAACTCTGTTCTCTAGCGCTTCGATAGATGCAAGGTGGCGGAACCCAGATGAGGTGAGTTCGGAGAATCCAGTTCATGGCCTCCACCATAACTGCTTCGTTATTTGACTTCTAGGGTTTTATATACTTTCTGCTGACCTCTTGCCCCCTTTCACATGACGAAACGCCATGCGATTTGCTTGATGCTTATTTCTTTCTGTTCTCTGAGAAGTTCTTACCTGTCTGAGTATTTATGATTTCAACTGATTTTACCTGTGCAAATCTCTTCCCGACTTGCTCAAGTAGTGTCTATATGATCGGATGAATTACTGTTTAATAATTTCGAATTCCTTTTCCATTCCTAGTTTAGAGATTATGGTTTAGCTCTTTAGATTGTAGATGATCTACTTGATAATTTCATTCGCTTCATCCACTTCGGTGTGTATTACAACTCAGATGCGGATCAATTGCTGGATTCCGAATTGGGGATTTCGTGTGGGGCAAGATCCACGGAAAGTTATGGTGGCCTGGACAGGTGTGCGACCCATCGGATGCATCGGAGGAAGCAAGGTATTCAGATCATGTTGACGGCCATCTTCTTGTGGCCTATTTTGGCGACAATACATTCTCCTGGTGCGAGGGTTCTCTACTGAAGCCCTTCAAAGAGGAATTTCAACAGATGGTGGAGCAGAATAGCTCGCAGAGCTTCGTCGATGCTGTGAAAGATGCCATGTTTGAGGTGGAAAGGTGTTTAAGATCGGACATGACTTGTTACTGTGTGCCGCCGGAGAAAATCGCTCAATTTAGGATCGACAGGAAGACCGATGTCGGGAATGCATCTGTTGCTAATTACTCCCCTGCTGCATTCCTTGATCATCTTCAAGATGTTGCCCAAGATGTTTCAGTCGCCAATGTGCTCGATGTTACGTTGTTGAGGAGCTGGGCCGCTTCATTCTATCTTAGAAATGGATGCTTCGTTAAAATGATCGAGAATTTGTTCGATGAGAAGCAGACTAATCTCAATTCTTTGACTGAGAATTCGTACAAGGATAAGGATAAGCACAGAAGAGAGATTCGGATGAATGGTGGTAGGGCGGTCAGGCGGCCGCAGATTTCTCGAGAAGATTCCTCTAGGAAGAAGAGAAGTATAGCTGAACTCATTTTGGTAGCTGATACTGACTTGACCGTGGAGGAAAAGCTCGGAGCTTTTGAGGAAGAAGCTGGGGGTCTAAACCAGAAGAAGAAAAGGGGAAAGGAAAGAGATAAGGCCACTGATGTTGAGGTTATTAAATCTATGAATGAAGAAGAAAACGGATTTACAAGACGAGAGAGAAAGAAGAGCAAGTATCTGTCCCCACCATACACGAATGCGTATAGAGAACATCGATCAAATTCATTCAAGACCGTAGATTCTGAGGCGTCGGAGAATGAGTCTGAAAATTCTCTGAACTTGCAAACTAAGTTTACAGATGGCTATGAGGAGCCTCGAAAGGAAGGTGATCCACTGACTCATTCATCCATCTACACTGAGTCTTCTGCACATGATATATTAGGAAAACTACTCTTTGCCGCATGCAATCCTCTTCACAAAGGAAGGAACACCCCAGTGGAAACAGTGAGAGAATTCTTTGTGAATCATAGAAATTTTGCTTACTCTGGGATTTTAGAGCTTGAAAATTTATCTAAGCAACCTGGTGGTGATTCAGGCACTGATGAGGTGGTTATTGATTTTAATCAAGCATCTAGAAGAAAGCGAAATAACAGTAAGGATGAATCGAAACTGGAAACTGTGCCGGGCCTGAATCGAAATAGAGAAAAGGTGAAGAAAGATCAAGTTACAACGGAAACTCCAATGAGTGACTATTGTCTGAATGGGGTGGTTTCTTCTACAGGTAGATTACGAAATAGGAGGAATAGAGGCACGGCTGAAACCGGTAGTGAAGGTGTAGAGGAAATCGATCGTATGGCTTTCAATAGTATAAAAGAAGGTAGAAGAGAAGCTAAGAAAAATAAAACTAGGGGAGAGGTTAATGATGGGAGTGTGGGAGAATCAATAAATGAAAATCGTACCAGCTCCCGTCATAAAAGAAAGAGCAATACCAATGTTTCTAACGGTCAATACAAGATAGATCTTGATCTTGAGAAGTCAGGGAAAAGTGTCCTCAGGCCAAAAAGGAGCAAACTTGTCGAAGGTGGTAGTGAAAATTCCGTAGCTCTTCTTTTGACATTTTCTCCCGGAAGTACCCTTCCTTCAAAAGACGAGCTTCTCGCGGTGTTTAGCAAATACGGTGACTTAATTAAGCACGAGACCGAGTTGTTCAGAGATCCTGGTTGCGCTCGAGTTGTTTTCGCAAGGGGGGCTGATGCGAAGAAGGCTCTGAATGGTATAAAAAAGAGTAATAATTTCCCATTTTCGGTTGTTGATTGGCAATCGTTTGATTTGCCGCAATCTCCGGACATCCCTTCACAGTCTAAATCCGATAATGCTGAACTTATATGCATAAGTCAAGATCTTCAAAAGATGGTGCGCACACTCTCGCCCAAGAAAGGGCTCGCGTCTCATGGCTTGAAGCCGGATGTAGCCAATGATCTAATTGATGACATCAAGGGCCTCTTGAATAAGGTTAACAAGTTGATTACTTAGAGTTTCTACTACAGCAAAATAGGTAGGCATGTTTGCCTATTTCTGAGCTTTATACATCTGTGCACCTGTTTATTGTGAGCTAAATTTTCGCTGTGTTGTAATTGCGCCTCTATCCTCATAATTATTGTTGTAATAAACAATATTAAGCTACCGCCTACAAATCTCATAGTATGTCGTTGTTTTCAATAATATGCTGATGATTCTGTGGAAGATATTTTACATGCACTTGTAAAACCTGTTATCCTTTAGATCTCGATGTTTGGTGTTGATTCCAATATGGCTCAAATGCGTGACATGTTTGAGACAGTTGATTGCTCGCCTTTAGGCTATCTCACACTATGATTTAGACAATTTTATACATCATGTAGAACCACTCTGGTTCGTGTAGTTCAAGTTACGGTTTTGAGATAGTTTAGCACTTTGATTCGATAAATGTTATCTCGAAGTTCAGTCGGTTCTGAATCCCTCTACTAGCATATTGTTTAGTTAAAGGCTCTTGATTTACTAGTGGCAAGGAGCAAAGAGGAGCTCCAGTCAGCTTTACATTCAGTAAAATAAAAATAAAAGTAAAAAAAATAGTTGTACAAGAATATAGAACAAGTCTGAGATGATTTTGGCACTTTACTCTTACAATCAATGCTAATTGAGGAAACAGATTGAAGGCTTCAAGCAAGATGATGGATTTACCTCTTGCTTCTCTTCATCAAGCATTCGGACTATCAATATTTTGCCTAGGACAAAATAAAATCCCTCTAGCTTACCAAATTTGTTGCTGGTCAGCAGCAAAAATTTGAATCCCATGCACTAATTTGTCTTTCTTGCCGCTATTTTGATGCCGGTTAAATAGAAATCGTAACGAAAACTCGATGCAATCCATTACAATAATCATTTGGAAATTATGAAAGAAAATAAAACCCTTCAGGGGTTGACCTCATTGTCGTCTTCTTCCTTGCGCATGCCTACATATTTGTGTAATCAGGCGGAAAAAATGCTCAAGATTTTCTTGTTGTCCACTTACATTATGGTAGCATTTACTGGAATTGAGAACTATTATGGTCACTCAGATGACTGATAAGTGCCCGGGAATAGGATATCGCATCATGGGACAATGAAGGATGGGGCCGAAAGTGATTGTCATTCCCTTCTTCCTTCCTTTCTTAGAGAGTTCTTGTAGTTTCGTATGGTAGAATTGTTAGAATTGAAGTGAGCTAGTGCCAGCGCCAGCGCTAGCTCCTTCTTGCCACCCTCTCTTGTTTTGCCTATAAATAGAGGGGTACCCCCCCTAAAGAGGATCGATTCTGGATCTGGCGAGTATCATCAACTTTGAGCGAGTTAGAGATACCAGAGCGCCACCAGGCGAGCATCGGACTTGGAGTAAGTTCGGCAGGCGAGCATCGGACTTGGAGTAAGTTCGGCCAGCTCCCTTGAGCGAGTAGCGAGTAGTGGAGATACCGCCGACGCTAGTGCTAGCGCGCGCGGTAGCGACAAGAGGCGAAGCGGCGAGCAACGAGCTTGCGAGTAGCTGGGAGTGCGAGTACCTACTCGGGAGATAGCGCCCGACGCTAGTGATAGCGCTCGCGCTAGCGAGTATTGGAGGAAGCGGCGCGTGGCGAGAGTGCGAGAAGCTTGGAGTGCGAGCAGCGAGCTTGCGAGTAGCAGAGCTAACGCCCGGCGCTAGCGATACCGCCGGCGGTAGCGAGGAGCGAGTTTCTGTAGCGAGCAGCGAGTATCAGAGCGAGTATCACCAGCGCGGTGTGCTCCGGAGGAGAAGCGGACCTTGTCCGTGACCAAGTTCTTTCCTACTATTGGTTGTTGTGAATCAAGTTGGATGCAACTTGTATTCAGCCGTGTTTGTTTGTAACTAGCTGCCAGAGTTATTAATTGTGAATACTTGTGTTCATCGTTTGGTGTCCTTATTCTCCTGTTGGTTGACGTGTTCTTCCGACTACAAAATATTTCACATGGTATCAGAAGGATAGTGGGAACAAGGACGAAGCAACCAAGATGGACGGCGGAGGAGGGTATGCTAGGGGACTTGGCATTGAGCTGCTTACTCAAACCAACTACAAGAAGTGGATGTCCTGTATGGAGAGCTACCTTCTTGGAGAGGATCTCTGGGAGGTTGTTGGCGGTGGGGAGCAAGAGGAAGTAGTAGCTGCCGGTGATAATGGTCCAGCTGTGAAATCTTGGAGGAAGACCAACGCCAAGGCGGAGTTCACCTTGAAGAGAGTCATATCACCTGACTTGTTCGACCACATCATTGGTTGCAAGTCAGCGTCTGCGATCTGGATAGCCCTCGATGAGTTATTCAACAAGAAGAATGTGGCGCGGCTACAATTCCTGGAGAATGAGTTGGCAAAGTCGACTCAAGGCGAGATGGCGATATCCACCTTCTTCCTGAAGGTGAAGAACCTATGTGGAGAGATCTCGGCCTTGGATCCTGAAGAGCCAATCTCAGAGGCGAAGTTAAAGCGGCACATACTCCGAGGCTTGAGGAGGGAGTATGTCCTCTTCGTTACTTCCGTGCAAGGATGGGCTACTCAGCCCTCCCTTCTAGAGCTAGAGAATCTGCTATCGTCACAGGAGAGCTTGGCGAAGCAGATGACGGGAGTATCCATCTCAGGAGGAGATGACGAGGCCTTGTTCTCAGGAAAGAGGAGATCCTGGGACAAGAGAAAGAAGAACTCCGGAGATGGACCTTCAACGTCCTCTCAGGGAGATGGGGGGAAGTTCCTCCCTGCGCGCGATGAGAAGGGGAGAACCCTTTGCTTTGCCTGTAAGAAGTATGGGCATATGGAAAAGGACTGTCGGTCTAATCTGAAGGCCGGTCATGCTGCTAACAAGGAGGGAGATCACCAGAGAGGTGGAGGAAGAGGTGGAGGTCACCAGGGCGGTGAGAGGGGGGACAATTGTTTCCTGGCAGAGATGACGGCAACGTCAGTCGATGTCTTAGCCTCCATCAACCTCGAGAACGACTGGATAGTGGATTCCGGTTGCGTGCATCATCTCACTGGAGATATGTCCAAATTCGACTCCTTTGAAGCGTATGAAGGAACGAATGCTATCATCACTGCGGATGATACGGTACATCCCGTGGAGCGAGAAGGGAAGGTGTCCCTTGGGAGTAGAGAGAAGTCAGTGACACTGAAGAGTGTGTATCACGTGCCTGGCATGAAGAAGAACCTCTTCTCGGTGGCTAACGCCGTGGATGCTGGATACCACGTGTTGTTTGGACCGAAGGAGGTGAAGTTCTTGAAGAACCTATCGTCTGTCGATGCTGACGTCACGCTCACCGGGAGAAGGGTGAAGGATTTGTATGTTCTGTCTGCAAATGCCTATGTGGACAAGCTGAAGACAAACGACAGCGCTGTGATCTGGCATGAGAGGCTGGGTCATGTGGGGATGGACAAGCTGAAGATGATGGAGGCAAAGGGCCTAGTGAGTGGCCTGCCTCATCTCTCTTCCTACGGCGACGGCCATGTGTGCGACGGATGCCAATATGGAAAGTCACATCGACTTCCATTTGACAAGTCGGAGACCAGGTGTAAGGCACCTCTTGAGTGCGTACATGCTGACGTGATGGGGTCGTGCGCCACCCTTACTTATGGAGGCAATAAGTATGCGCTGGTTCTGGTGGATGACTACACCCGCTATACGTGGGTGTACTTTCTGAGAGAGAAATCAGAAGTCTTCAACAAGTTCCTCGAGTGGAAGGAGCTTGTGGAGGGGAGGCTGGACCGCAGAGTGAAGAAGCTGAGAAGCGACAATGGAGGGGAGTTTACCTCCAATGAGTTTGCTTCTTTCTGCAAGAGGTTCGGCATTCGGCGGGAGCTCTCCTGCGCTCACACCCCTCAGCAGAATGGGGTGGCAGAGAGGAAGATCCGCCATCTGGTGGAGACTACCAGGAGTTGGCTACATGCCAAGAGCATTCCCAAGGCCTTATGGGCGGAGGGAATGACGTGTGCTTCTCATGTGATCAACAGGCTACCTCTGAGTCCTAACAGGATGGTGTCTCCACACCAGCTCATGTTCGGGGAGAAGCCCAATGTGGGTCACATGAAGGTGTTCGGTTCTACCTGCTTCGTGCACGTCCCGGACGCTCAGAGAACCAAGTTGGAGCCGAAACCGAGGAAGTGTATCTTCATCGGCTACGATGAGCGGAAGAAGGGGTGGAAGTGCATGGATCCACAGACCCACAAGTTCGTCGTCTCGCGCGACGTAGTGTTTGACGAACTGGTCTCATACCAGGGAGTCTCTTCAGTGGAGCTGCCGGAGAGTGGAGAATCGAGCAGGGAAGAGGAGTGGGTCACTGAGGACGCTACTGTGGAGTTGGAGTTATCTCCAAGTGCTCCATCGCCATCTGGCTCAGGAGGAGCATCTGGCTCAGGAGGAGCATCTGGCTCAGGAGGAGCTTCTGGCTCAGGGGGAGCTACGAACTCAAGAAGCAGGGAGAGCACCGCTTCAGGAGGAGTTCAGAGAGGAGTTCAGAGAGGAGCTCAAGCAGAGGAGTCTACCAGAGTGGTAGATAGTGGCCAAGCCTTGAGGAGGTCGAAGAGGATGATAGTCCCGCCTGCTCGCTATAAGGAGGGGAACTTCGTGAGTTTGGTTTCCTGCTTCTTCGCAGGACCACTCGATGAGAGGGAACCTGCCTACTTTGAGGATGCAGCTGGCATCAAGGAGTGGGACGCGACCATGATCGAGGAGATGGAGGCCCTTGAGAAGAATAAGACATGGGACCTGGTTCCCATGGTGGAGGGCATCAAACATGTCACCTGTAAATGGGTGTACAAGGTTAAGAAGAGAGCGGATGGAGAACTGGAGCGGTACAAGGCGAGGCTTGTCGCTCGGGGCTTCTCGCAAACCTACGGAGAGGACTACGAGGAGACATTTAGTCCTGTCGCAAAGATGACGTCGATGAGGATGATCATTGCTCTGGCGGCGTGCCGAGGTTGGAAGCTGTGGCAGCTTGATGTGGAGAATGCGTTCCTGTATGGAGAGATTGACAAGGACATATTCATGGTGCAACCGCCTGGATACGTGTCCAAGTCTCAGCCACATCATGTCTGCAAGCTAAAGAAGACCCTCTATGGGTTGAAACAGGCGCCGAGAGCCTGGTATGGGAAGATTGCGGAGTACTTGCAGTTCTGCGGCTACGATGCCTCAGACTCGGACTCCAGCTTGTTCGTGAAGAAGAGTGAAGGTCTTCACGTGCTAGTGCTGCTGTACGTCGACGACATGATCGTGACAGGGAACAACCCTGAGGAGGTCGCGGCGCTAAGACAGCAGCTTTCCATACGATTCGAGATGAAGGATCTTGGTGAACTGCACCATTTCCTTGGCCTCCAAGTTGAGAAGAGAAGAGGCGGACTGTATGTTTCCCAGAGGGCGTATGCCGAGAGGATCGTCGAAAGATTCGGCATGAAGGATGGGAAGAGCAGTTTCGTTCCTCTGGAGGCTGGGCTGAAGCTTCGGAAGGAAGAAGGGAGGATTCTTCCTGATCCGAAGATCTTTCGGGCACTGATGGGGAGTCTTATCTACTTGACTATCACGAGGCCGGACATCGCCTTTGCTGTCGGCCGAGCTAGTCGGTATATGCAGGAGCCGCGGCTGCCTCATCTGGAGGCAGCCAAAGGGGTACTGAAGTACGTGAAGGGCATCCTTAAGATGGGATTGTCCTATGAAGAGAAGTCGGACTTCAAGCTGCATGGGTACATGGATGCAGATTACGGAGGTGACGCTGATGATCGCAAGTCGACGTCAGGCTACGTGTTCTTGTGTGGAGCAGCTGCTATCTCGTGGTGTAGCAAGAAGCAGGACTCTATTTCCCTTTCTATCACGGAGGCCGAGTACAAGGCGTCGTCCTTAGCAGCTCAGGAGTGTGTCTGGCTAAGGAGACTAGTGGAGGATGTGGACGAGGAGGTCAGCGGACCTACTGTGCTACGTGGGGACAATGAGAGTGCATTGAAACTGGTAACCAATCCAGTATGTCATGCAAGGGCCAAGCACATTGAGATCGAGCATCACTTCATCAGAGAGAAGGTGCTGGGTGGCTTGATCGCTGTGGAGCATGTGCGGAGTGAAGACAACCTTGCGGATATATTCACGAAGCCCCTATCTGCGGGGCCGTTCTGGAGGCTTCGCTCGTTGCTTGGAGTTGTTCCCGGGGCTCACTTCAAGGGGGAGTGTTAGAATTGAAGTGAGCTAGCTCCTTCTCGCCACCCCCCCCTTGTTTTGCCTATAAATAGAGGGGTACCCCCCCCCCCCCCCCCCCCCCCTAAAGAGGATCGATTCTGGATCTGGCGAGTATCATCAATTTTGAGCGAGTTAGAGATACCAGAGCGCCACCAGGCGAGCATCGGACTTGGAGTAAGTTCGGCAGGCGAGCATCGGACTTGGAGCAAGTTCGGCCAGCTCCCTTGAGCGAGTAGCGAGTAGTGGAGATACCGCCGGCGCTAGTGTTAGCGCGCGCGGTAGCGACAAGAGGAGAAGCGGCGAGCAGCGAGCTTGCGAGTAGCTGGGAGTGTGAGTACCTACTCGGGAGATAGCGCCCGGCGCTAGTGATAGCGCTCGCGCTAGCGAGTATTGGAGGAAGCGGCGCGTGGCGAGCGTGCGAGAAGCTTGGAGTGCGAGCAGCGAGCTTGCGAGTAGCAGAGCTAACGCCCGGCGCTAGCGATACCGCCGGCAGTAGCGAGGAGCGAGTTTCTGTAGCGAGTAGCGAGTATCGGAGCGAGTATCACCAGCGTGGTGTGCTCCGGAGGAGAAGCGGACCTTGTCCGTGACCAAGTTCTTTCCTACTATTGGCTGTTGTGAATCAAGTTGGATGCAACTTGTGTTCAGCCGTGTTTGTTTGTAACTAGCTGCCAGAGTTATTAATTGTGAATACTTGTGTTCATCGTTTGGTGTCCTTATTCTCCTGTTGGTTGACGTGTTCTTCCGACTACAAAATATTTCACAAGAATCTCTAAAATACTAAGAGTCTATTTGTTTTGGCGATGAGAATGAGAGTGGTAGGGGGGAGCTGCGGTCTCAAATTAGACCAAAAATGATGTTTTTTTGAGTGATAGCAGTGGGAATGTGAGGATTATCAAATAATTTATTTGAGCGGTTGCGTTTTTCTCCCACCGTAAATGGAATGGAGAGAAATTGGGAGAGGATAAGAAGGAGGTGCGGCCAAATGTTCGGCTGACCTGCGGAGAGAAGTAGTTGGAGAAGAAACTAAGTAGTGCCGGTCCTTTTGCAAAGCCCCCATAACCTTATGCACCCATACAAAATGAAATTTGCTAAAGCAAACTTGCAGAAGTAAAATTTTGAAGTAAAAAATACGACCATAGATAAAGAAAGAGTCTCATCAGGCCTTTTAAGTCATCCTTTTCTTGTGAAGTTGCTGCCCCAGAATGTGTCCTACAGGGACAAGGAGCGAGGCGCATCACTCTAGTTGGATTCATATACTTCGGCTTCACCCAAGTCCCGGGCAATTCTACTATGCATTAACATTGACCCCGCGGGAGGCATTATGTCTCTAAAAGAATAGTACTAACTAGAAAACATTATATTTAGGAGACATTAAGGGCTTGTTCGCGGGAGGCGAAGGCGCAGGAGTAGAAAAGCAGAACGCGGGCTTTGGAAAAGGCAGACTGGATGTTACGGACATACGCGCGGAGGAGCCCGCGTGACACGTCTACACAGCACACGAATCCGACTCCAAGTATGCCCGACCTGCCTCCACGCTACATATTTAAAATAGAAAATAATTAAAATAGAAAATAATTAAGGGGCCATGTCAACCGTCAATTGTTGGGTACCGCCAGGTTGACTAGATACTCATTTTAGTTTCCTATTTTAATTGTTGCATATTTTAATTATTTCCTATTGTAAATATTTTTTATTTTAATTGTTGTCTATTTTAATAAATCCCTATTTTAATTATTTCTTATTTTACACTCATCTTACAGTTATAAAAGAGAGTGTGGTATTGTATTTTGGCATGCTTGGATTATTCAGAAAATTAGGGTTGCTCCTTATCTTCCTCTCGTCTCTATTCTCCTCTTCTCTCCCAAACCTTAGCTGTCGGCCCTTCCCCTTGCCGACCTTCTTCTCGCTCTGTAATACTTGGTATCACCAGCCTCACCGCCCGCTGCTCGCTGCCGGTTCTCCCCTTCCGTGCGATTTTGCGAATCCATCTCCCTCGCTCGAGCGTCGTTGTAGCCTCCCTACCGCCCGGCGCTTTCCGTTGGATCTACCGCCCAACGTTTTTGCTCGCGCATTCGACCGCTCTCATGGCTCCGACCCTGTGTTCCGCCACCGAGACTCCTTCGGAGGATGCCACCGACGCCATCACTCGCCGTTTGGAGACTCAGGAACAACTTGTCGCTTCCATGCACGCCGTTATACTCGCTCTGCACTCCAAACTCGACGCCTTCCAAGCATCTGCCGCCCCCAAGTCCACCGGATCGGGATCGGTTTCCCCAGCCAACGACGGATCCCTCCTCGGAGACGGACCGACCATAGAGGCCGTCAGTATCACAGCCCTGACCACACCACCCCGTCCCGCTCTCTCGCTGGACCTTCCCGCTTTCTCCGGACTCGACCCCATGGGGTGGATCGCCAAGGTCGAGCAGTACTTCGACCTCAACTACACGCCGGAATTGGACAAGGTGTCCACAGTCATAGTGGACCTCGATGGCTCGACCCTCTACTGGGTCCAGTGGCTCCGCCAAACCAACCCCCACATCTCCTGGGCCGACCTCAAACAGGAGATGATTCGCCGCTACGACACGCGCTATTTGGGCTCCGCCATTGAGCGTCTTTGTGGCGTCCGTCAGACCGCCAGCCTTAATGAGTGCATCGACGAGTTCGTCGCCTTGGTGACTCACGTGCCCGGTTTGCCACCCGACTGTTACCCGGGCTTTTTCATGCAGGGGCTTCTGCCCCACATCCGCTCGCGTCTTCGCACGCATCATCCGCGCACCGTCAGCGACGCGGTTGACATGACCCACGGGTATGGGTGGTCAAGCTCCTCGGCTACGACTTCACCATCGAGTTTTGGGCCTTTTGGCCAGGAAGGGCCAACCGGGCTGCAGATGCCCTCTTTCGGCAGGATCACACCGTGGAACTCGCAGCTATCTCCCGGCCAGTGTGGGAGGATGCGGTGGTCATACAGCACGAGGTGGAGGCTGACCTGGTGTTGGCAGGTATCCGAACGGCACTCCTCGCCGACGTCAACGCCCACCCCCCTTATTCACTCGTCGGGGGCCGATTGTTCTTCAAGGGCCGCTTGGTGCTCGCGCCCACTTCTCCGAGCATTCCTCGTTTACTGGCCGAGTTTCACGCCTCCCCCTTTGGCGGACATGCGGGAGCGTTGCACACCTATCGCCGACTGGCGGCCTCACTCTTCTGGCCCCACATGTTCCGACAGGTTCAGGCGTTCGTGGTCGCCTGTCTGCCCTGTCAGAAGGCAAAGTATGAGGCCACCTTTCCAGCTGACCTCCTTCAACCTCTGCCCATTCCGGACTGAGTGTGGGAGGACATAGCTATGGACTTTATTACCCGACTACCGCGCTCCCAGGGTTTCGACTGCATCTTAGTTGTCGTGCACCGACTGTCGAAGTACAACCACTTTGTTGACGCCAGGAAAATCCTGACCTCAAGATTCAGACCGATGCAGCCGGAGGCTACTCGCCCAGCAGCCCGACGAGATGGCTTGGCTGGCAACGACGAAGAAGCTAGAAGAGCAACAAACAGGACCCCAGGTGCTGCGGCAGGGAGGTCCCACCACGTACCCAGAAGCTCCGAAGAGACTTCCCCTCCAAGACCAAAGAACGACCGAGCAGGGTACGAGGAAGGCACCGACTTGGCTAGTACCGGGAGTAGCGGCCAAGTGCGACAGGTTCCAGAATGCAAGAGCAGGGTTTCAAAAGCTCAAGTCCAGGTGTCAATCCAAGTACCCCTGGGGTCCTATTTATAGGAAAACCAAGGGGTACGGGTGGGGGGGGGGGGTTTATAACCCAGCCCCCAACCCGGCGACTATGGGTTACTCGGCGAGTATCCGGCCATAGTCGCCCATCTGGCGAGTATTGGGTGCTGCTCGCACACGCCGGGCCAATAGTCGCCAGGTCTTCTGTTCCATACTCGCCAACCTGGCAAGCATTGCCTGCATACTCGCCGAGGTCTTCTCTTCTCTGCCTTGAACTGCCGGGCTCTGTGTTGACCTCTTTGACTTTGACTTCTGCCTACATGGCCTTGGGGGGGTCCACCCTCGGAGAATGAGGGTTGTACACAATCCCCGCTCTTTGCGAGTAACGTAGTTGCTCGAAAAGAACCATCCAACCTTCACTCGACGAGCTTGCCTACTGGCGATTATTGGCCTATACTCGCCATCTCACTGGCCGACGCTCGAGGTCTATAAATAGAGGGGCAGGGGTCTCTGATGGCACGTCTTTTCTGAACTCGCTCAAGATGGTGCGCGACTATGCTGCCGAGGCTAAGGCGGCCATGGCTGGTCTTGTCGGCCTTTTTGATGGCACTTCGCTCCCTCCTCACCTGGATCCCGCATCTGGCGACCTTCCATCTTCCAAGAAGAGGAAGAGGCTCGCCAGAAGAAGAAGAAGAAGGAGAAGAAGAAAGCCGCCGAGGAAGAGGTCGCTGCTCCTTTGGGCGACCAACACCAGCAGCTGCTGAACGACCTGGGGCTTTCCAATGAGGGCGACTCGCCGGCCGCTGATCCTCCTGCTCCAAATGTCGCCGAGGGGGCGAGCGTTCCTGAGATCGTGGCCCAGAATCCGTTGGAGAATCTTCAACGGATTCTTAAGAGCCTAGCGAGCACTCATTCTCGCCTCGAGCCTAGGAGCTTAAGCGGCATTCAGACAATAAAGCAAACACCAAGGAAACAGGCGAGCAAAAGTTTTGACTTTTTCGTATGTAAATATTTGATGTCTATAACAAAAGAATCTTCAAGGTGTTTACAAAAGGCCGTCGGGCGAGCAAAAAAGGGTGCCCAGGCGACTAGGCGACATTCTCGCCATCAATATCTACATCCGGCTCGCCGCCACCATCGTCGTCATCAACATCATCATCGCCGTCATCATCATCATCGTCATCCTCCTCCCCGGAATCGTCATCCTCAGCACCACTGGACGGCGGTGAGGGTGCTCGCAAGGGGGAGGTGGACTCCTCGGCGAGCAGCGCCGGGATGATGTCCTCCACTGTCAACTCCATTGCCGCCGGCTTCAGGAGATCGTCCGCCTTCAGCTGACTCAGGATGACGGTCCCAGTAGCTCGCGCGATCTCTCGACGAACGCGTGGCATATCGTCGCCATGCATCCGGATCTGCTTGCCGACCCTAGAGGGGCCCGCCACCGATGGCTGTTGCTCGGCAGGCCGAGTTTCCAGCTCAGCGATGCGAACTTGGGCGGCCTCCAAAGCCAGCCGAGTGTCATCCAGCTCTTTCTCCAGCTGGGACATCTTTGTCGCCATCTCCACCTCGGCGATCTTCAAAAGCAAGAAGACACACAAAGTCAGCAAGTTATTCGGCAAAATGGCTACTATCCCGGAGGCGAGTATCATAGAGAAGCGAGTACCTCATGCTCCTTCGCCTTGAGCCCCATGACGATCATTTTCTTTGTGCTGATCCGGATCACCTCCTCGTACTCCAGCAACCTCCTCGCCGTCATGTGCGCCAGCTCGGCGGAGCGCAGCAGAGATCGCGAGGTCTGGTGTGCCAAGTACTCGGCAGGCTCCTCTCGCAGCCTCTCAGCGTCCTCACGACCATAGACGGCGTGGAGCACGTCAAAGGCCTCGCCCTGATCCTCCCAGTCCTCTGACCAGGGCGGAAGGTTGGAGCTCAGAGACACCACATGGTCGCCCTCCGACCAGGCGACTAGGCGGCGACCATAGGCGTCCTCACCACGAACACCCAAGTTGAAATTAGGGTGGGTATAGGGCTCGCCGGCCTCAGAAGGGTCCGCCTTCTTGCCAAGGTCCCGATGAGCGACCTCCTTCTTTTTCCTCGAGGGCTCGGAGGGCTCGCCCCTCTCCTTCCGCTTCTTCGAAGGCCCAGATCCTTCGCCGATGATCAAGGGCTCATCGCCTCCTGGCGACAAGTCTATGGGCGAGTAGACCCCTTCCCCGCGAACAGAAGTCCCCGCACCTCCTGGTGTGGAAGCCGTCGCCTTCACCACCGCAGGAAGAAGCTCGCGCGGCAGGACATGGACTGCTGCAGCAAGAAGAGTAATAAGTCCATTTAGTCGCCAAGATGAAGACGAAGAGCGAGTATTGCGAATACTCGCGCGGTGGATTACCTTCGCCTGCGAAAACCTCAGCGAGTTCATCTACTCGCCTCCTCCAGTATACCACATCAAGGCGGCGACCTTTGAAAGCCTCGAGCAGCTTCTCGCCACCCTCGCTTAGGAAGGAAACCCCGAAGACGCTCTCCGTTGGCTGGAAGGACTTGTCAGGGACGGCTTGAAAGTCGCCAGCGATGACGACTATTCGCTCTCCCCAGCGATGATTCTTGTTAGCAGTGCCGACCAGCGTGCATACGTGGCTGCAGAGGAAGACGACGCCCTCGCCAGTCGCCATGAAATGGAATACTCGCCTAAAGACCGACAGGTCGAAGGCTATTCCCTGGTCGCGCAGGTAGCAAAGGAAGCCCAAGATCATCGCCACCCCATTGGGGTTGATCTGGGCAGGGACTATCCCAAAGTAACGGAGTATCTGGGAGAACTCCGTCCACAATGGTAGTCGCAAGCCCACCTCGAAGTGGCGAATAGGGATCACCCGCTCATTAGTCAAAAAGGTGTTTAGTCGCTCGCTCTGGCAAGGAAGCCTCGCGACATACCCTGGCGGGAGGTACTTCGCCCTGACGACCTCCAAATCTTTCTCATTCGTGACTGCCTTCTTGAAGATGGTCGCCGCAAAATTCTTGGCGTGATTGGCACGCCGGACGGTCGCCTCGTCAGTCATCTTTGAAAGGAAGGAAAGAAAGGCGAGTATCAAAGAAGAGAAGGGGAAAGTGAGACGGAGGATACTCGCGCAAGAGTTAGGAAATCGCCAAAGCGTAATTAAGACTCACCCACCCCCCCTATTTATAGTGGTCGGGTAGCTTGGCGTATCGAGCACGACGGCGCGATCGGGAATAAGGGGGTGGCGAGTATCAAGTTATAATCGCCAATATCAACAAGCTCGCCATGCCTAAGGCGACGCGCAGACAATACTCGCCAAGGTAAAAGAAGAGAGAAAAAATCAAGAAAACCATCGCAGAAGAAGAAAGCAGAAGCAAATAATAAAAGGCGAGTTTCTAATACTCGCCGAATAAATATTAAGCAATAGTTCAGCAGTACAGGGATACTCGCCAAAAGGCGACATGACCTAGAAAGAAGAAAAATAAAGAAAAAGCAACATCTAGGGAGGAGCTTGAAGGTTCGCCTGAGTGTCTGGCTGTTGAGGTTGTCGCCCGACCCATCCCAAGCCGCGAGCTCGCCTGAAGTGCTCGGAGGCCACAGACATCGCGTCCTCGCCCTGACGTAGCTGGTCTTCGATCCTCGCCAGCCGACCAACCGAGCCCATGCTCGCGCGCATCCCCACCAGCTCGTCATGGTGCAGTTGTTGGCGATGTTCGAGCCTCCCAAGTCTGCGCTCAAGCTCGTTGACCGACTGAAGGCGAGATTCCGTAGCGACCAGCCGAGTATCGAACTCTTCCAGTCGAGAAACCCGCGCCTCCAACTCAGCCAGGCGACGATGAGCATCGCTGCTCGCCAGACGCTCTATGCGCGACTCCACTTCAGTCAGGCGACGATGAGGCTCGCAGATCGCTAAGCGCTCCAGCTTGGATTCCAGCTCTAGGATTGCGCGAGTAGCCCTCTCCTGGTACTCGCGAGAAGGAAGCCCGACCGCGTCGATCAAGGCTCCTATGGGAGTACGAGCACGAGCTGCAAAGAGGGTAAAAATATCAGAGCTTTAACGACTGAAGGAACCAAGTGAAGAAAGTGGCGACTATCAGGAATGGCGACCAAATACCTGGCCGAGGACTACGAGAGCGATGGCGAGGAGAGCCCCTGCCTCGCTGGGGAGACGTGCTGTGATGATGATCGCCTCGCCGAGCAGGATGGGATCCAGCCGTCTGATCCCGGCTAGGAGGCGCGTTCCCACGACCGCGACTATCGCCTGGTCGTCCTCCTCCCCTTGGAGGAAAGAAGCCCGAGGAGCCCCCAGTCCCGCCACGGCGCGAGGACTCGCCCTGATGAGTAGAAGGCGCAGGAGAGGTCGAAGGACGCTGGTCGCCCTGAAGAATTTCGGAAGGAGGGAACGGAGGAGGTGGCGGAAGCCCGCCTACGGGCAGCTGCGAGCTACTCGCTGTCCCCACAGACTGAAGAGGCGGTGGCGGTGGAGGCGGAAGCACGATGCCCGCCAAAGGAGCACGTTGCTCGCTCATCGGCCTCTTCTCCAGCGAGGAGCTGTGAAGAACTCGCCCTGAGCGACCTCCACCCCTAGGCGAGATCATGGGCGACGATCTCAGAGGAGGTGCGGCTAAAGGCTCCTCCTGAGCACCGATGGTGGAAGAATCTGCGAGCATAGAAGAAATATTCAGCAACCCGGACCAAGTCGAGGTCAGTTAAAAAAGGTGGCGAGTAGATTAATCGCACCTCGCACAGAAGCGAGATTCTCCAACGGATTCTGGGCCAAGATCTCAGGAACGCTCGCCCCCTCGGCGACATTTGGAGCAGGAGGATCAGCGGCCAGCGAGTCGCCCTCATTGGCAAGCCCCAGGTCGTTCAGCAGCTGCTGGTGTTGGTCGCCCAAAGGAGCAGCGACCTCTTCCTCGGCGGCTTTCTTCTTCTCCTTCTTCTTCTTCTTCTTCTGGGCGAGCCTCTTCCTCTTCTTGGAAGATGGAAGGTCGCCAGATGCGGGATCCAGGTGAGGAGGGAGCGAAGTGCCATCAAAAAGGCCGACAAAACCAGCCATGGCCGCCTTAGCCTCGGCAGCATAGTCGCGCACCATCTTGAGCGAGTTCAGAAAAGACGTGCCATCAGAGACCCCTGCCCCTCTATTTATAGACCTCGAGCGTCGGCCAGCGAGATGGCGAGTATAGGCCAATAATCGCCAGTAGGCAAGCTCGTCGAGTGAAGGTTGGATGGTTCTTTCCGAGCAACTACGTTACTCGCACAGAGCGGGGATTGTGTACAACCATCATTCTCCGAGGGTGGACCCCCCCAAGGCCACGTAGGCAGAAGTCAAAGTCAAAGAGGTCAACACAGAGCCCGGCAGTTCAAGGCAGAGAAGAGAAGACCTCGGCGAGTATGCAGGCAATACTCGCCAGGTTGGCGAGTATGGAACAGAAGACCTGGCGACTATTGGCCCGGCGTGTGCGAGCAGCACCCAATACTCGCCAGATGGGCGACTATGGCCTGATACTCGCCGAGTAACCCATAGTCGCCGGGTTGGGGGCTAGGCTATAAACCCCCCCCCCCCCTACCCCTTGGTTTTCCTATAAATAGGACCCCAGGGGTACTTGGATTGGCACCTGGACTTGAGCTTTTGAAACCCTGCTCTTGCATTCTGGAACCTGTCGCACTTGGTCGCTACTCCCGGTACTAGCCAAGTCGGTGCCTTCCTCGTACCCTGCTCGGCCGTTCTTTGGTCTTGGAGGGGAAGTCTCTTCGGAGCTTCTGGGTACGTGGTGGGACCTCCCTGCCGCAGCACCTGGGGTCCTGTTTGTTGCTCTTCTAGCTTCTTCGTCGTTGCCAGCCAAGCCATCTCGTCGGGCTGCTGGGCGAGTAGCCTCCGGCTGCATCGGTCCGAATCTTGAGGTCAGGATTTTCCTGGCGTCAACACACTTCATTCCCCTCTGTCACCACTACATAGCCGCTTTCGTTGCTGACAGCTTCATCGGCAAGGCGCGCCTCCATGGATTTCCTCGATCGATTGTGAGCGACCGGGACCCCCTCTTCTTAAGCACTTTTTGGACTACTCTATTCCGACTCCAGGGTACTCGCCTCCGTATGAGTACCGCGTACCACCCGCAGACAGACGTATCACCCTACACAGCCGCTTCCGTTGCTGACAGGTTCATCGGCAAGGTGCGCCTCCATGGATTTCCCCGATCGATTGTGAGCGACCGGGACCCCCCTCTTCTTAAGCACTTTTTGGACTACTCTATTCCAACTCCAGGGTACTCGCCTCCGTATGAGTACCGTGTACCACCCGCAGACAGACGACCAGTAGGCCTGAAACTGGTGCGGTTTGGTGCGGTTTGAGCCCAAACCGCAACCACACCAAAGAGGGTCGGTTTTGAATTTACAAAACCGCGCCGCATCCAAACCGTGCGGTGCGTTTGGCATTGATGCAGTTTGGAGTCAGTTTTTGCGGTGCGGTTTAGGTTTTTGCACATTTACCAAAACTTATCAAAGAGTACATGTACTATTTACATTTTATACCCAATAATGCTATCCCCTCAAAATTTCTAACACATGGTATTCTCTTAGAATTGGGTGATAACCATATATTCCAAGGGTTGTATCATCACTTCAATAATGAGACTATTTGTCCAATTACTATCATCCGTTTGATCATAAAATACATGTACATTTTTCTATAGTGTATGCAAATAGTGAATCTATTAAGCTATATAAGCTGAGCAAGTAGACATGTGATGAAAATTAACATGACATTAAAGTTGTCGTAGGATTATATAACCTTGACATTCAAATCAAGAAATTCATCATATTATGAATTATGATTCATAAAAGGCCACAAATCCTGAAGCACCACAAAGATCCTTGTATTATGAAGATGAAAATTAGCTCTTCTACCTTTGGTTTTTTTGAAGCACCACAAAGATCCTCTTTTTTCTCTCTCGCATCAACATTTTTTGTGTCAATTTTCCCTATCGCTTTTACAACAACACATTTTTTTTCCTTTGGAACTTTCTCGTTGTCACTCTTTGAAGTAAGCATCTTATTACATTGGAAAACAATTTATATAATTTGATCCTAAAATTGATATATCATGCTTATATAAAAATAATACCTACAAGTCTCGATCACTATTTCAGCGGTTCAGCCCACGGGTTCACTGTTCACTTCAGGCAGAGTCGGTAGTGGCGTAGTGCGGTACTCGGTTAGATTTAGATACAGAAATACTTAGATTAAGTAATATTAATATATTATATTATATAATTATAAGATATATTATAGAAATAAAAATAAAATAATATTATAATCATTGCGGTGCGGTGCGGTTTATTCGATTTTGCCAAGGCAAAAACTGAACTGCACCGCAAACCATGCGGTTTTCCAATAACCAACACCACACCACAACCACACCGTTTGGTGCGGTTCGAAAACGGTGCGGTGTGGTGCGGTTTTTGGGGTTTTTTTGCGGTTTCGGTTTTTAAATTTCAGGCCTAACGCCCAATGTAAGACCTTTTTTTTTTGCTTCGCTACCGAGTCTTATGCCTAGAACTACCGCTTTGTGGTGACACCAACACTCAGGAAGGTCGTCACTACAAAATGTCGATCCTGCCGGTAATATCGATCACAGAAAATGAAGAGTACAAATGAACATATAAGAGTTCAAGTCAACATCACATGATATATAAATCTTAGAGTAATAGAGTCCACAGATAGTAACTGAATAAAAAGATAACAATAATAAAAGGAGGGCTCCTGCCCAGTACATCATGTCCTCACTATAAGATCTCTCGCGGAAGCAAATCTACTAATAACCACTCCCTGATCCTGAGACTTGTGCGCATATGCTAGACTGGCCCGCCTCCATCTATATCGGCTTCTGGTGCTGCTGCGTTTCCTTGGTCCCCTAAAATGATGTGGTCCACCGACCGTTAGTCAAAAAGACTAAGCCTCATTTCCCACCACCCTCCCCCCAGTGGCACCTAGGCATCATGCGGGAAGGATGAAGCGGAGGACAAGAAGAGGTATATAACAAAGCAAATGACATGACTTAGCTACAGGATTATCTACACTACACCAGTGTATATATATGTATATATATTAAAAACAGTAAGTAAAGTGCAGTAAGTAAAGTATGGTAAAGAGCAAGCATAAAAGAGAAAAGTAATCATTGATTTATAGGAATGTTCATACAAACCTATAAACCAAGGGGTCGTTTAGCAATGTCTATCGTATAAAAAGTCTCATACCGATTTATACGATAGGGGTAGGGGTTGAAATGCAATGCTTATGCCATGACATGCAGAGTTATGCAGTTTAATGTTATGTTCACACAAGTGCAACTCACACACTTCGACAATATGCGCACAGACCTTTAGTTCCCCCTTTTTGGAGCTAGCAAAACTCCCAGGATACCCCCGTAGTGGCAAACGGAAGTGGTGGGTTGGGTCTCGCCAACCTCTAGGTTGGTATTCACACTACGTAACCTAGACCTATTGTATGCCTCAACGCAAAACCGCGGAGCGCCTGCGTACTCTCACTGGTTACACCACTAGACTATTCATGGCTAAGTGCAAATCCACACTTGCCGAGTCAGCGTATCAGCGTCGATATGAACGACCGTCAATACCGAAGACCCACCACCTTTATGAACATGCAATATGATTACTTTATATCTCCGAGCCATAAGCTCCCCGGGCTAACATACCAGTCACCATAACCTTCTGAGCCACCGGCTCGCCGGACCAACCCATTCGTACCTACAACCACCGAGCCTACCGCTTGTAAGGCCAACCCAACTAACCTCTCGTAGCAACGGGGTGTGAAGTGAGTGTCTTATTGAATTAATCTTGCATAACAAATTATTCCTACGGCTTTGGGTTAACCATGGACTTCCTGAGGACTACCCTGTGAGGGGCTCGCAGCGGTACTAGGAGCTATGATGGGCTGAACCCCAATGCTTCCTTTTCAAGGCACTTACTCTTATTGGTGTCTACCCTTGACCCGACCACTATTAATGTTACATTTACTAACACTATGTGTGTTTTACTTCACCCAAAGGAATGACGATCTTTCGTCGATCCCAAGCACACTCTTGCCTCCTAATCAACCGGGCATCTTACTCATACTTTTCCTTGGTGACCCCTTTCCAAACCCAACCATTCTGGGTGCACCAAATTCTATAACTCCCCATGTAAAACCTACATGTTCATCATAATTCAGCATTTTCACTATACGCAGATCAAATGAGCAATATGAGGTGCATGAGAGGAGGTACTTCAAATAATCATCCAAACGACTCAAGATTATTACTGGGGGTGTGTTATGACATTATATGACCAACTCCAGAAATTCATAATTTTTCTGCTATATTTGGTAATTATTATAATTTCTCCAAAATCAGGGAACCTATGACTTTGAACATCATGTATGGTTTTCTGATAAGATATGGTCTTACTAAAATTTGTACAACTATATAACAGTAAAATAACAGTCATATATAAATATCATAAGCTTCCAGAAAGGTTTTGACCTACAATTAAAATATTAACTAATTAATCAAATTCAAGGATTTACAAAGAAAGTATTAAAAATTCTTATTCAAAAATTACAAGAAAATTAGCTGGTGTCCAAGATGGTCAGAGAAGCTCACTGATTGAGTTTCATAATATTCCAGATTCAGTTGACCATATAAATTTTTTATTTAAATAACAAATCATATGGCACTTTGTGAAGAGAACCATATAAAAATTCCTCCAAAAATTATACCAAAATTTACAGATCATATTCTTTTCCTAAAAAGTGTTCTGACCAAGTTTCATGATTTTCCAGTGAGTATAAAATTTATAAATTAATTTTCTTACAACTAGGGTAAATATTGGGGCTATGAATGAAATACTTGTTGAAACCAATAAATTGGTCTCTCGAGGAGTTCGGGCCCTCAACAAGTTGAGGGGTGACCTCACACTTACTCCTCCCAAGGGAGAGCTCTAGACTAAGAGGCTAAGGAACTAGGAACAAGGCCAAGGGCTTAGCGAGGAGGTCCCACCACACACCCGGAAGATCTTAGAGCGGTTCCCCTCCCAAGCCAATGCTAAGCTTGGGCACCTTTGGAGGCTCTCTCCACCCAACAAATGAACTTAGGGGGAGAGGAGGCCAAAAGAGAGCTCTCTCCAAATTGTGACCCCTTGGGCTTATTTATAGTTTTTGGAACCGGGTTTGCAAATAGCCAGATTCTGGCCTACGGGATTACGAAAATACCCCAGATTTGGCATGCGAACAGCCAAATCCCGTGGTTCCGAGGCGCTAAACGCAGGCCAGAACACCTTCCTGGGGCCAGGCGAGAGGGGGCTGACCTCCTCCCTTGCTCGCCCCCCTCACTGGGCTGGGCGAGCCCGGGAGGTCGCCCACCTCCTTGGCTCGCCCCCTGCTGGGGCGGGGCGAGCCGGGAGGTCGCCCCCTCCTGGGCTCGCCCCCTGCTGGGGCGGGGCGAGCCAGGAGGTCGCCCCCCTCCTGGGCTCGCCCCCTGTTGGGGCGGGGCGAGCCGGGAGGTCGCCCCCCTCCTGGGCTCGCCCCCTGCTGGGGCGGGGTGAGCCGGGAGGTCGCCCCCCTCCTGGGCTCGCCCCCTGCTGGGGCGGGGCGAGCCGGGAGGTCGTCTCCCTCCTGGCTTGCCCCCCTTGCTGGGGCGGGGGCGAGCCCAGGAGGCCGCATGCCTCCGGCTCGCCCCCCCCCCTACGGGCTGGGCGAACAGGAGGCCCCCGCCTCCACCGCTCGCCCCCTTCTTCTTGCCTGGGGCAACGCTAAAAACTGTTGGGCCTAAAGACATCTTAGGCCCCGGGGACCCACTCGGCGAATACGGGGTTGTACAGTACTATATATATATCAATCCAAAATTCATAACAAAATTATCAGAGACCAGTATCATCATTATAAACTTACTGATAAAGTTTCATAAACATCCTAGGTTATATGAACAAGTAATTCTTCTTGTATGGAAGTGCCCTAAATGATTCTTAATTAATTCAGAGAGAATAAATGTCTCTAAAAATTTCAAATAAATTACCTAGGGCTTGATACCACTCTATGAGCCTCTCTACCAAATTTCAAGTCAATTCAAGGTCATATGACTCTATGTCCTTCAATGAGTTCAACATACAACCCTAAGTTTGAACTAGTGTCCTAGGGCTCACCCACCCCAAATCACTCAAAATCCTTTGTGGGTGTATTACCCGTAATTCGTCGAGACCAAACCGGAAGTTAAGGTGACCAAGACAAGTAAAGTGATCGCTCAGAGGCGACCAAAATCGGTCAAGGCAGGAGGAGGGCCCGGAGGGGAGGAAGGGAGTAGCGGGGCAAGGGGGGAGTCCTTCCACTCGTCCGCCCCCTTGGGCTTGGGCGAGTGGGGGGAGCCCCCCCCCCCCCCCCCCCCCCCCCCCCCCCCCACTCGCCCGCCCCTTGGGCGAGTGGGGGAGTCCCCCACTCGCCCGCCCCTTGGGCTTGGGCGAGTGGGGGAGCCCCCCACTCGCCCGCCCCTTGGGCGAGTGGGGGAGCCCCCCACTCGCCCTCCCCTTAGGCTTGGGCGGGTGAGGAGAGCCCCCCCACTCGCCCGCCCCTTGGGCGAGTGGGGGATTCCTCCCACTCGCCCGACCAAGTTGGCGAGTGGACCGATGTCCACTCGCCCGGACAGGGTGACCTCGGTTCGTTGGGGCAGGTGGGCCTTGGTTCGCCCTTCCAGAGAAAAGTCAAGTTTGAATTGGGTTGCAAGTAGTATTTTCAAATAGCGAAACTTGGCTATTGACAGACCTTTCACGTTATACGCAGCCCATTTTCAGGAAATCTATAAATAGACCCTCATGGGCACCTTGGGAAGGGTTGACATCTCTTTACCCCACCCCCCTTAGTGTGTAGTCGGTTAGCAGGCGTCCCTGTCTTCCGCTCGCCAAGTCCCTTAGGCAAGCGGTTAGGTGTTCGCTAGTGTTCTCCGAGGTGCCCAGGCTCGACATTGGCTTGGGAGGGGAAGATCTTTGGATCTTTCGGGTTAGTGGCGGGACCTCCTCGCCGTAGCTCGCAGGGTCTATTTTCATCTGAGTCCACAAGTAGAGAGGTTCCTAGGCTCTAAGTAACCGGTCGTGGGACTTCACCCGAGAGGAGTAAGGGCAAGTTGCCTACCCTGATTTCAAACTGTTCGAATCCCAATTTTTTGGATTTCAACATTCTGGTGCGGTGAGCGTGGAACGCAGTTTGTGGCTGGAAGTGAAGTGCCAGAGAACTCACCCCCTCCCGACGAGTACATGAAGGAGAGTGACTTCGAAGAGTTTAGGAAGTCGATCCCGGAGCTATTGCGGGTTGCACTCCCCCTCAAGGCGAGTGCTCAACACCACCAGCACGGGTGCTCGCCTCGCCGACTCTGATGGAGACAGAGCAAGCATGTCGACAAGGGAAGGAGCCAGCCTTGGAGGAAGGCTTAAGCCTCCGAGCGCGAGTGCTCTTCAACAGCTCGTCTGGGACCAGCCACCCCGATGAGGAGGTAGGGAGAATGCCTCTGACTCACCAGGGAAGATGGGGGAGTCCCTTCTGCGAGCCGATTACCTCAGCTCTCGTTCCAGACGGGTTCAGTAAACCTGTCATGTCTTACTACACCGACAAGGATAGCCCTCTCCAGCATCTCCAGTGGTTTGAAGACATGGTCTCGAACAGACAGATGATGGACGCCTCCAAGTGCAAGCTCTTCGCCATCACTTTCAAGGGAGAGGTAAGAGACTGGTTCCACCAGCTCCCATCAGGTACTATCTACAGCTTCGAGGACCTGCGTCAGAGCTTTTTGCTGAAGTTCTCCACCTCGAAAAAGAGGAGGAAGGAGGTGGAGGCCTTGTTCGTGATTCAACAGAAGCAGGGGGAGACACTGGGGAGCTACGTGGATTGGTTTCAGGAAGAAGTTCTCCGCCTCCAGATTGACCAGAGAAAGAGGAGGGACCAGGAGAAAGAGAATGAATAAGAAGGCAGATGAAGTGGAGGAGGTGATGAAAGAGATGACCGAGATGCATGTGGCCGAGTGGGCGCAAGAAAGTGTGTTGTAATAGATATGTAACCTATCCATGATGAATGAAAAATGCTTAGAGTTAGCACCTTAGGTAAGGCCTCGAGATGGTTCCGCTGATCGGGCTAGTTGATGACGGCAGGGCAGGAGAACTCACTCGGAGAGGCAGGTGACTTATTTTGGTTTAGGCCCCGAGAAGAGACCGTTGACCGGGCTAGTTGATGTCGGCAGGGCAGGAGAACTCACTCGGAGAGGCAGGAGACTCATTTGGTTAAGGCCCCGAGAAGAGACCGATGTCCGGGCTCGTTGAAGCCGGCAGGGCAGGAGAACTCACTCGGAGAGGCAGGTGACTTATTTTGGTTAAAACCCCGAGAAGAGACCGCTGACCGGCCTCGTTAAAGCCGGCAGGGCAGGAGAACTCACTCGGAGAGACAGGTGACTTATTTTGGTTAAGGCCCCGAGAAGAGACCGCTGACCGGGCTCGTTGATGCCGGCAGGGCAGGAGAACTCACTCGGAGAGGCAGGTGACTTATTTTGGTTAAGGCCCCGAGAAGAGACCGCTGACCGGGCTCGTTGATGCCGGCAGGGCAGGAGAACTCACTCGGAGAGGCAGGAGACTGATGAGTCCCAAATATATACACATTTATGGACTCATCTGGGCTGATTTTCTAGTCTATGCACTTCACTTTAGACATGTTTTCACTCATATTTGATACTCCATGCTAAGTGCACCTCTAGGCCCGTTTTTGGTGTTATTTCATGTTCTTCATTTTTAGTAGTTTTCATGGATTGTTAAGTGCCACTTTCAGTGGCTGGATTCATGGTTGTGCTGGAACAGGAGTCGTGCGGGTGTTCCCGGTACAATTCTGTACAGGAACACTGCGCACGATCACTGTTTCTATTGCGCACGACCACTGGTCGTGCGCCGCTGATCGTGTGCACTTAACCCTATTTTTTGAGTTCTGTCTCGGACAGTGCGCACGACCAGCTACGATAGTGCGCACGACCACTGGTCGTGCACAGTGGCGGTGCGAACATGGTATTTTATAAATTTCTTACATTGCAGGCTCCACCCAGGCAGGCGCACGATCACAGGATTCCAGCGCGCACGACCACTGGTCGTGCGCCAATGACCGTGCACACTGTTTATTCCAGCGCCTATAAATATTCCTGCTCGCGATTTAGGTCTTATCTTCCGCATTTCTTCCGCCCAGCTCCGCCGTCCGCAGGTTTTTCGCCCCCTAGGCCTCCTCCATCATCCAAGAGCTTCAAGGAGGAGATTCTACGCTCATCTTCATCGCCAAGGAAGGAGTTCTTCGCATCGGACGTGGCCGGATTGTAAAACGCTGGAGAAGACGGGTCCATTGGAAGGTAGTGACAGCCTTCTCTACCCCGGACGATAGTTGGGACCGAGCTAGGACGCGGATTGACAACCCGGTGCTTCCTACCGTGAATCTACAACGAGCCTCCGGATTCGGTCGTATCTCTTGCCTTTTTCTCTCTTTGTGTGATGTAATGTTTGTAATCTCTATATTATTGATGATGTGCACCATAAACCATGCTATGTAATGCTTATTTCATCTTATTGAAATTATCTTTTGTTTATATGTGTGTATGAGGTGCGCCCCATCCATTTTCCATTCCGCCATCGTCTTCGTATGTCGCACTAGCAATTGCTAGTGGCGTGCTTGTCGACGAGGTGCTTGCGACCCTCATCCGTATGCCTACTCGTCCATCCGCCTAGCGAAGCGTGGCATAGCGGCCCGTGTAATCCATTCCGACTCCGCCGGTGCGAACCATTCCATCCGCTTGCCTACTCTTCCATCCGCCTAGCGAAGCGTGGCATAGCGGCCCGTGTAATCCATTCGCCCTACGAAGCAGTGCGCTCAAGGCCTGCACAGTTCGACTCCGCTTGCCTACTCGTCCATCCGCCCTTGCGACGCAGCGCGCTCAAGGCCTGCCTAGTCTCCATCCCGCCAAGCGAAGCACTGCATATCGGCATTGCATAGGAGTAGTTGTAGTTGTTTTCTTTTATTTTCCAAAAGCCAAATCACCCCGTTTCCGCATTCCATCCGACTCAAGGACTTCAATCTCAAGTCCTTCCTCGATAATAAACTTCACCTTACTTTGTTCCTTTGAGATCGATACTTGGGGATTCATTCCCATTTTATATTACTTGAACGATCGGTACACTGCCGTTTCGTGCCGCAGTCTTACTACCGCCTATAGCGGTGTGCTAAGATTTGCGCCATCAAGTTTTTGGCGCCGTTGCCGGGGAACATGGTCGTGTGAGTTTTCTTGAGAGGGAGAGCTGAGGGAGAGAAGTTTCTTCCAGTGTGTATAGCCGTTTTTTTTTTTTTTGCTTTCTGATCATTTTCTGCTTGTTTGTTTATTTCTCTTATGTTTTAAATTTTTTTGGCTAGTTTTATTCAAGGAGTTTTATTAGTTTGTGCAGATTTCCTTGCAAAGAATTTCAGTTTCATTATACCTGCTTTTATTATTGAAAATGTCGTCAAGGGATATTTCACCTAGCTTTAATGACAAGATGGTTTATTATATAGACCAAATGAATGAGTTGAATGCTAGGCAGTGTAGGAACACTGTTTGCTTGTTGTGTCGAGGAGAGGGTCATGAATTGAAGGACTGTCCTAGTCTTTTCAATCCTGACCGCTGCTCCTCCACTCATGACAACATTGTCTCTATCGCTCATTCTTTACCCATGGAGGCAATTGTGCCCTTTACCCCCGAGCTTGTCTCGTGCATGGACTCCTCACTCCATGTGTATGGCTTCACTCCCAATGATGATGATCACTCATCTGTTAGCCAACAAGGAGAGGAATGGGAGCTCCTAGATGCACCTGAGTATGATGAGGAAAGTATTCTTTCCATCGGGGAGGCTTTAGCAGATCTTTTTGCGGAGGAACCAAATCTTTGTGTTCCTCCAGTTTCTTTGCAAGATTTTTCTACACACATTCTTTATGATCCTATCAAAGTAAAGGAGCGGGGTGATGCTTCTGACTCGGAGGATGCTCCAAAGTGGGATGAGGAGTTTGTTTTCCCCGAAGGGGAGAATGAATACTTTGAACACGATGGTGCACCTCGGTGGGATGAGGAGGATACTCTTTCTGATGAGGAGGTTCGCACTTCTTCATGGGACGAGGAGGTCCAACTCACCACCGAGGCCCTTGAGTTCTTGGGTTCCCCTCGCCATGATACTTACGATGATGATAGCGATCTATCCTTGGATCCTGCTGGGAGTGAGACCGGGACCACTCCCCCGATTTTTGATCATTTATGTCATTCTTCTCTTTTATTTCCTGACCCCCCTTCTTCATCTGAGCCTGTGCAGGTTGAGTCTTCACAGGTACATCAGGAGGACTTGGAGCATGATGCTCAAGTCAATGATGAGTGTATCCTCATATGTGAGGAGGTTGACCCCTCCTCCATAGAGGAAGCCTCATTCATTGCCTTCTCCTCCTGTCGCCTACCTGAAGATGACACCTTGCTGGGCAAGGATGTTTTTGGTGAGAATAGTGAGGAGGACTCCTCCTCCACTTCTTACTTTCTGCTTCCCCTACCTGTGAAGAGCAGGTATTTTTATTTAGGTAGGGGAGTGACTGTTCTATCACCGTATCGGTACCCGCTACCGACACGGATATTAGGCCAGTTACCTGTCCACTTCTCCTTCCATACTCCCATTAGCTAGAACTGTACAAATGCCAAATAAGTCGTGCTGGGATGACAATAATCCCAGTAGTTATCTTACATTTTCCTGCATTTCTTATTTCATCTTGTTTAGTTTAGTTAGTTGTATTCATTTTAGTTTGTCTATTTTCTTTTGTTTTCGCGGAGCTGACCCCTGCAGGTTCATCTTCGGGATGGAGGAAGCTGCTCTTTGTCTTGGTTTTCATGCGTCTTCTGGTATGCTCATTTCTGAGCATGGGTAACTTTTCTTCCCCTGGTCTTTTATTCAATTTTCATGATTACATCATTTGTATCTGTTGCATAGATTAAGTCTGGGGGAGAGCTGCTATATGTTACCCACTGCACGTGCACATATCATTTGCATACTAGAAGTATTTTAATTTCAGTTATTTAGTGTTGTTTCATTTGCACCGCACACCACTGCACCCACTCGAGCGTGCACTTAGCTGTTGGCACGTCTTGAGCTGAACTCATTTCTTTTTGTGTGATTTCGAAAATCATTGAGATGGCTTAGGATTGTGAGTCTGAGTAAAATGTCGACTTCTATAGTGCTCCTAGTCAAGTGCTCATGTCTCGCATAGAAATTTGTGTAGATTCAATTTCTTTTTATGCTTTTTGTTTATATCTTTCTATTAGCGTAGATATTGTTTACTTTACTCAAAAATTGGTGAATCCAGTGTGAATCAAACGGTAGCATAGGGATGTGTGTAAATGATCGCTAGCCTCTTATTGCCCGAGTCGGGAGAAAGGGTTATCTTTCTCGGTGGCTAAGAACTTGCCTCAAGCGATTCTTGAAGCATGGGTATACGGTTAGTCAATTGTGTGAATGTGATATAGGCCATCATTCTGGCCCGGTTGAGCTTTGTGCCTATTCCTATCGCTATATCCTCGTTAGCCCAGTTGTGCCTACCTTTTCTTTGATTCAGCCCCACTTTTATTTCACCAAAGCCTAAAAGTCAATCCTAGTCGCACACCCAAATTTGAGCTTTAGTTGTTTGTTATTTTAATGATTGGGGTGTTGATGTTGTGACACTTTTGTGAAAATATGGTTGTGCTTCATTGCTCATTTTGTTGAAAATATTTTGAAAAGAAAAAGAAAATAAGAAAAAGAGAAAAAGTGAGAAGAAAAGAAAAAGAGATGAGCTTAAGTGAAAAATCCTTTTGTATAAATTTATGATTGGGGGTAGGCACACACCCATGTAGTCAAGTTCAAGTCTGGGGGTGTTGTGTACCCGCGTGTTTGTGTGGTGTTTAAGGATAAAATTTTGCATTAGCTCATTTGGGTTTTGTGCTTGTGTCGTCTTGTTTATCTTTGTTTATCCTCACCTAAACCCAAGCCTCATCAAAAACCTTAAGTCCTATTGATTCACGCATTTGAGTCAAACCAGTGCCGTGGAGAGTGTGCGAACGGGCAAGCTTATGGTCACCGACATTGATGGATTTCAATGGAGTTGTCCCGAGCCCCGATCTTTGGCAATGCTCGCCTCAGCGTTCAGTTTACTTTCTTCCTATGTACGACCTTATGATTCACCGTGATTCACTTTTTGAGTAAATGTAATATATAAATACGCCCCTAAGAAAAGTATAAACTAATATGTATAATTAGAAATTTTGTCTACTGTACTTCTACGCACATGAGCATGCGACTACGCATGGTACTCCGCTTGATAATTTCTTCGCAAGCTTATGTTTTTCCTGTCCGCGAGAGATGGTTTGCTCGGGACGCGCAAACAGTTAAGTCTGGGGGTGTGATGAGTCCCAAATATATACACATTTATGGACTCATCTGGGCCGATTTTCTAGTCTATGCACTTCACTTTAGACATGTTTTCACTCATATTTGATACTCCATGCTAAGTGCACCTCTAGGCCCGTTTTTGGTGTTATTTCATGTTCTTCATTTTTAGTAGTTTTCATGGATTGTTAAGTGCCACTTTCAGTGGCTGGATTCGTGGTTGTGTTGGAACAGGAGTCGTGCGGGTATTCCCGGTACAATTCTGTACAGGAACACTGCGCACGATCATTGTTTCTATTGCGCACGACCACTGGTCGTGCGCCGCTGATCGTGTGCACTTAACCCTATTTTTTGAGTTCTGTCTCGGACAGTGAGCACGACCACCTACGATAGTGCGCACGACCACCGGTCGTGCGCCACTGTGCGTGCGCACTTAACATCAATTTTATGAGTTCTGTTTCGACCAGTGCGCACGACCACCTACGATAGTGCGCACGACCACCGGTCGTGCACCACTGGTCGTGCGAACATGGTATTTTATAAATTTCTTACATTGCAGGCTCCACCCAGGCAGGCGCACGATCACAGGATTCCAGCGCGCACGACCACTGGTCGTGCGCCAATGACCGTGCGCACTGTTTATTCCAGCGCCTATAAATATTCCTGCTCGCGATTTAGGTCTTATCTTCCGCATTTCTTCCACCCAGCTCCGCCGTTCCGCCCCTTCCGCAGGTTTTTCGCCCCCTAGGCCTCCTCCATCATCCAAGAGCTTCAAGGAGGAGATTCTACGCTCATCTTCATCGCCAAGGAAGGAGTTCTTCGCATCGGACGTGGCCGGATTGTAAAACGCTGGAGAAGACGGGTCCATTGGAAGGTAGTGACAGCCTTCTCTACCCCGGACGATAGTTGGGACCGAGCTAGGACGCGGATTGACAACCCGGTGCTTCCTACCGTGAATCTACAACGAGCCTCCGGATTCGGTCGTATCTCTTGCCTTTTTCTCTCTTTGTGTGATGTAATGTTTGTAATCTCTATATTATTGATGATGTGCACCATAAACCATACTATGTAATGCTTATTTCATCTTATTGAAATTATCTTTTGTTTATATGTGTGTATGAGGTGCGCCCCATCCATTTTCCATTCCGCCATCGTGTTCGTGTGCCGCACTAGCAATTGCTAGTGGCGTGCTTGTCGACGAGGTGCTTGCGACCCTCATCCGTATGCCTACTCATCCATCCGCCTAGCGAAGCGTGGCATAGCGGCCCGTGTAATCCATTCCGACTCCGCCGGTGCGAACCATTCCATCTGCTTGCCTACTCTTCCATCCGCCTAGCGAAGCGTGGCATAGCGGCCCGTGTAATCCATTCGCCCTACGAAGCAGTGCGCTCAAGGCCTGCACAGTTCGACTCCGCTTGCCTACTCGTCCATCCGCCCTTGCGACGCAGCGCGCTCAAGGCCTGCCTAGTCTCCATCCCGCCAAGCGAAGCACTGCATAGCGGCATTGCATAGGAGTAGTTGTAGTTGTTTTCTTTTATTTTCCAAAAGCCAAATCACCCCGTTTCCGCATTCCATCCGACTCAAGGACTTCAATCTCAAGTCCTTCCTCGATAATAAACTTCACCTTACTGTGTTCCTTTGAGATCGATACTTGGGGATTCATTCCCATTTTATATTACTTGAATGATCGGTACACTGCCGTTTCGTGCCGCAGTCTTACTACCGCCTATAGCGGTGTGCTAAGATTTGCGCCATCAGAGACTCATTTGGTTAAGGCCTCGAGAAGAGACCGCTGACCGGGCTCGTTGATGCCGGCAGGGCAGGAGAACTCACTCAGAGAGTCAGGTGGCTTATTTTGGTTAAGGCTCCGAGAAGAGACCGCTGACCGGGCTCATTGATGCCGGCAGGGCAGGAGAACTCACTCTGAGAGGCAGGTGGCTTATTTTGGTTAAGGCCCCGAGAAGAGACCGCTGACCGGGCTCGTTGATGCCGGCAGGGGAGGAGAACTCACTCGGAGAGGCAGGTGACTTGTTTTGGTTAAGGCCCCGAGAAGAGACCGCTGACTGGGCTAGTTGATGCCGGCAGGGCAGGAGAACTCACTCGGAGAGGCAGGTGACTTATTTTGGTTTAGGCCCCGAGAAGAGACCGCTGACCGAGCTAGTTGATGCCGACAGGGCAGGAGAACTCACTCGGAGAGGCAGGAGACTCATTTGGTTAAGGCCCCGAGAAGAGACCGTTGACCGGGCTCGTTGATGCCGGCAGGGCAGGAGAACTCACTCGGAGAGGCAGGTGGCTTATTTTGGTTAAGGCCCCGACAAGAGACCGCTGACCGGGTTAGTTGATGCCGACAGGGCAGGAGAACTCACTCGGAGAGGCAGATGACTTATTTTGGTTTAGGCCCCGAGAAGAGGCCGCTAACCGGGCTAGTTGATGCCGGCAGGGCAGGAGAACTCACTCGAAGAGGCAGGTGACTTATTTTGATTTAGGCCCCGAGAAGAGACCGCTGACCGGGCTCGTTGATGCCGGCAGGGCAGGATAACTCACTCGGAGAGGCAGGTGACTTATTTTCGTTAAGGTCCCGAGAAGAGACCGCTGACCAGACTAGTTGATGTCGGCAGGGCAGGAGAACTCACTCGGAGAGACAGGTGACTTATTTTGGTTTAGGGCCCGAGAAGAGACCGCTGAACGGGCTAGTTGATGTCGGCAGGGCAGGAGAACTCACTCGGGGAGGCAGGAGACTCATTTGGTTAAGGCCCCGAGAAGAGACCGCTGACCGGGCTCGTTGATGCTGGCAGGGCAGGAGAACTCACTCAGAGAGGCAGGTAGCTTATTTTGGTTAAGGCCCCGAGAAGAGACCGCTGACCGGGCTCGTTGATGCCGGTAGGGCAGGAGAACTCACTCAGAGAGGCAGGTGACTTATTTTGGTTAAGTCCCCGAGAAGAGACCGCTGACCGGGCTAATTGATGTCGGCAGGGCAGGAGAACTCACTCGGAGAGGCAGGTAACTTATTTTGGTTTAGGCCCCGAGAAGAGACCGCTGACCGGGCTAGTTGATGCCGGCAGGGCAGGAGAACTCACTCGGAGAGGCAGGTGACTTATTTTGGTTTAGTCCCCGAGAAGAGACCGCTGACCAGGCTAGTTGATGTCGGCAGGGCAGGAGAACTCATGCGGAGAGGCAGAAAGTCGAAATTTGGTTAAGACCCTGACAAGAGACCGTTGTGTGGGCTCTCATAAGTTGCCTCCACTTCCAGTTGAGTTCGACTGTCTGGAAGGTATTGAGTTGTCTCCACTTCCAGTTGAGCTCGACTGTATGGAAGGTGTTGAGTTGTCTCCACTTCCAGTTGAGTTCGGCTCTCTGGAAGGTGTTGAGTTGTCTCCACTTTCAGTTGAGTTCGACTCTCTGGAAGGTGTTGAGTTGTCTCCACTTCCAGTTGAGTTCGACTCTCTGGAAGGTGTTGAGGTGTCTCCACTTCCAGTTGAGCTCGACTCTCTGGAAGGTGTTGAGCTGTCTCCACTTCCAGTTGAGCTCGACTCTCTGGAAGGTGTTGAGGTGTCTCCACTTCCAGTTGAGTTCGACTCTCTGGAAGGTGTTGAGCTGTCTCCACTTCCAGTTGAGTTCGACTCTCTGGAAGGTGTTGAGTTGTCTCCACTTTCAGTTGAGTTCGACTCTCTGGAAGGTGTTGAGTTGTCTCCGCTTCCAGTTGAGCTCGGCTCTCTGGAAGGTGTTTAGTTGTCTCCACTTCCAGTTGAGTTCGACTCTCTGGAAGGTGTTGAGTTGTCTCCACTTCCAGTTGAGTTCGACTCTCTGGAAGGTGTTGAGGTGTCTCCACTTCCAGTTGAGTTCGACTCTCTGGAAGGTGTTGAGGTGTCTCCACTTCCAGTTGAGTTCGACTCTCTGGAAGGTATTGAGCTGTCTCCACTTCCAATTGAGTTCGACTCTCTGGAAGGTGTGGAGTTGTCTCCACTTCCAGTCGATTTCGACTCTTTGGAAGGTGTTTAGTTGTCTCCACTTCCAGTTGAGTTCGACTCTCTGGAAGGTGTGGAGTTGTCTCCACTTCCAGTCGATTTCGACTCTCTGGAAGGTGTTGAGTTGTCTCCACTTCCATTTGAGTTCGACTCTCTAGAAGGTGTGGAGTTGTCTCCACTTCCAGTCGAGTTCGACTCTATGGAAGGTGTTGAGTTGTCTACACTTCCAGTCGAGTTCGACTCTCTGGAAGGTGTTGAGTTGTCTTCACTTCCAGTTGAGTTCGGCTCTCTGGAAGGTGTTGATTTGTCTCCACTTCCAGTTGAGCTCGGCTCCCTGGAAGGTGTTGAGTTGTCTCCACTTCCAGTTGAGTTCGGCTCTCTGGAAGGTGTTGAGTTGTCTCCACTTTCAGTTGAGTTCGACTCTCTGGAAGGTGTTGAGTTGTCTCCACTTCCAGTTGAGTTCGACTCTCTGGAAGGTGTTGAGGTGTCTCCACTTCCAGTTGAGTTCGACTCTCTGGAAGGTGTTGAGGTGTCTCCACTTCCAGTTGAGTTCGACTCTCTGGAAGGTGTTGAGGTGTCTCCACTTCCAGTTGAGTTCGACTCTCTGGAAGGTGTTGAGTTGTCTCCACTTCCAGTTGATTTCTACTCTCTGGAAGGTGTTGAGCTGTCTCCACTTCCAGTTGAGTTCGACTCTCTGGAAGGTGTGGAGTTGTCTCCACTTCCAGTTGAGTTCGACTCTCTGGAAGGTGTTGCGTTGTCTCCACTCCCAGTTGAGTTCGACTCTCTGGAAGGTGTTGAGTTGTCACAACTTTCAGTTGAGCTCCGCTCCATGGAAGGTGTTGAGTTGTCTCCACCCCCCCCCCCCCCCCCCCCCCCCGTTAAGCTCGGCTCACGGGAGGGTTGTTAAGTAGAGAAAGGGTTGCCGCTCTTGCGTTAAGTTTAGTTTGAAACGTTTTTGAAATAGTTCGAATCGGGTTCTCGTCGTTGGTCTCTCCGAACCACGGGTCATCCATTGTTTTTCTGGGCTCGTGTCGAATCCGAAAAAAGCGGGGATTGTGTATTACCCGTAATTCGTCGAGACCAAGCCGGAAGTTAAGGTGACCAAGACAAGTAAAGTTATCGCTCAGAGGAGACCAGAACCTGTCAAGGCAAGAAGAGGGTCCGGAGAAGGGAGGAAGGGAGTAGCGGGGCAAGGGGGGAAGTCCTTCCACTCTCCCGCACCCTTGGGCTTGGGCACCTTGGGAAGGGTTGGCATCTCTTTACCCCACCCCCTTAGTGTGTAGTCGGTTAGCAGGCGTCCCTGTCTTCCGCTCGCCAAGTTCCTTAGGCAAGCGGTCGGGTGTTTGCTAGTGTTCTCCGAGGTGCCCAGGCTCGGCATTGGCTTGGGAGGGGAAGGTCTTTGGATCTTTCGGGTTAGTGGCGGGACCTCCTCGCTGTAGCTCGCGGGGTCTATTTTCATCTAAGTCCACAAGTAGAGAGGTTCATAGGCTCTAAGTGACCGGTCGTGGGACTTCACCCGAGAGGAGTAAGGGCAAGCTGCCTACCCTGATTTCGAACTGTTCGAATCCCAATTTTTTGGGTTTCAACAGTGGGGGTGTTTTATGTGACATTAAATTAGTGGTCAAGGTTTCATCACTTTTGGATGAGGATTGGCCACTCAAACCCAACATGTGCACTTTTGACCTAATAACCCCTTGTTTGACCAATATTGGGTTAATTAATTACCCAATGAAATCAATCCCAAATGGGATGAAATTTTTACCAGTGTCATATCATAACCCTAAGGACCTCCCACCAAAATTTTCTAGTGTTTGGATGTCACTAGACCCTAAAATTAATTTATATGTGAATTATTAAATATTTTCAAAAACCTTATAAAAAGGTCCTCCAAAATTTCTCATTTTTGGATATGTTGAGGGTGTGGGTATAAGTAGGCTATGTTCCAAATTTCAGAGCATTTGGATGGCTGGATTGATGGGGGCACACAAATCAAGCTCTGGTCAACCCTTTGTATAGGTTGCACAATTTTGAGTGTTGTGGTCAGACCACTGAACCAAATTGCATGAAATCAATTTTGAATTAAAGTAGACTTCAGGGGCTACAAGTTTGATACTGACCACTTTTGCAGCAGAGGCCTCTAAGTATTTTATATATTTATTTCTAGCCACAACAATATATGTGACAAAATCTGCATTACATAATAAACTATATCATATGATCTTGCACAGATCTTGGCGCAAGATGAGCGACTCCCGATCATCTTCAACCTCCAGCCTACGACTGATATTGCTCGCGCCTGGGTGAACTTCAACCCCGTTTTCCCAGCCACCTGAGCGCCGCACCGGCTGGCCAATGCCACCACCACCTTCGTTGAGGTGGTACCCGACGATTAGGGGTGGTTGGCCGGCCGGAGGTGGTCGGAACAGGGCTTTTGATCGGGAATAAAATCTCCATTTCTGGAGCTTTAGGTGAGCCCGATCCACGACCAATTGGCCCCGAATCGAGCCACCAACGAGGGCTGATCTATCCAAGGGGAGAGAGGAGGAGGGGATGGCCTTTTTGGAGGGGAGATTCCTTCCCGATCTCCTATACACCATGGCCATATGAGAGCTCTTCGGTGTCATGGAACTTCTACACCAACTAGCTCGAAATCATCAAGTGAATAGGGTAAAATGATGCTCTGAGCCCACTGAAGGTTTTAAATTAGTCAATTTGGGGAGAGAGAGCGTTATAACAGCATTTGTCATGAAGGCCATTAATGACCATTTTCAGTCAAAGTGACCCCCCCCCCAATTCAGCCCCATGTGGGCTGGAAACTTCTCCTAACTGACAGAGGGTATGAATCCCCGTCAATGGGGAAGGCCTTTGGCCTCCCTTGGCCATGAATGTCATTACTCCCTCTCTTTCTCTCCTCCATTTTTGAGGAAAATGAAATTTTCTCTCCTGTCCGAATTCTCTGAAATTGAATGGTAATTTCAGTAACTCCCAACCTCATTAGCTAGTGGACCACCTCAATTGGGTCTAGCCCAAGTGGATTGGGCTTGATTAGGTCAAAATGGATCATTTTGACTTAAATTTAAGGTGGAGTTGACTTTGGTCAATTTGACCATTTGGGTTGACTCCAATTGGTGGCTAGTGACCCATTGGTCTCCCCTAAGGGTTAGGGAGGTCAAGGTAGGGTCAATTTGGCAAGGTGGAGGCCAATAGACCCTGCACGGATCACTTTGACCAAAACATGGCTAAAGTTGACTTAGGTCAAATTGGCCAAATTGGTGGCCCCGTGATGGGGCTTTTTGGTCCATTGGGTCCCCAATATCATTATGAGGCTAATGGAAAGGTCAATTTGTCAAGGTGGAGGCCAATTGACCCTGCACGGATCACTTTTACCAAAACATGGCTAGAGTTGACTTAGGTCAGATTGGCCAAATTGGTGGCCCCATGATAACTTCTTAAAAAGAAGTTATTAACTCCTTTATTTTAGTGAATATTTAGAAATTATATGAAAGATAACGATGAATTAACTAATAAACTTCATATCTGTAATTGTGGACAGTTGTATCGGCAAACGTGCAGTACATTTGTGCAGGAGTGCGAGAAATTCATGAAAGAACGGACAACTTTAGGCTGGAATTATATTGCTGGGAAGATTGCTGCAGTTTGGTTATAACCTGGTCATAACATAGCGGTTTAAATTAAATATGCTGAACCAATCGTACAGAATTTCGAATTAAGCAAAGTGGGGCCAGCAGTTTATGGCTGAAAAGACACACCTTTTCAGAAAAAGGCTGCTGCATGCAGTAATAAAAGAGGAGATTTGGCAGTTTCGAAAAAGGGACACGGCTTGATTTTTAGAGAGAGAAAAAAGGAAAAGAAAAGAGGAGCTTTTTGAAGAAGAAGAAATAGAAAGCAGATTTGAGCGGATTTCGCAACGAAAAGGACAAATTCCTGCGCTTAAATTTAAACTCCGAACAATGTCTTGTAAGATCTTTTCAATTTTGTTTTTCATTTCAAGGATCATGAACTAAACCTTCTTATCTTGTATGTCGTAAGGACTAGTTTTTATTGTGATGTTTAATTTATAATTTTTCCGTATGATTTTTTGGTTTGCTATCTTTATCAAGTTATGATTTATCGCGAAAAATTTGAATAATGTTTATCTTCAATATTTCGTGGTGAGATTCGAAAGAGGAATCACGATTTATTTAAGATAAATACTTAATGTTATGCGGCGAGATTCGAGAGATGAGTCGCATAGATATCTAATTTAAATCTTTTACTTCTATACTACACCGCGAGATTCGAGAGAGGAGCGGTGTGTTTACATCATAATTTTGATATAATAAAGAGAGAGGAAGAGATTCCATCACCTTATTAGCAATAGCGATTTGAGCAGTTTAATTTACCTTGCATTTCTCTAAGTTAGAGATAACTAGCGAAATCTAGGTTAAGGGAATTCAAAGATCGAGAGATTATGATTCCTAGTTTTTAATCGAGCAAGATAGTAAAACAAATATAATGCATCGGTATACTTAGCAAATATCACAACAGATCTAGGAAAGCGATATACAAGATTCCTTTCTCTCAAATTTGATAAAATATAACTTAAGTACTTTTAGTTTTAAAATTAGTTTCAAATTTTCTGTCATTTAGTTTCATCAAACCAATCGAATTATTTAACTTGGATTTAAGGAAAAAAATTAGCTAATACTCATAAGCGTTAGAGTTTTCACTTCTCCGAGGGAACGATCTTATCTCACTATTATATTACTTGAGCCGGCACGTATACTTGCGTATATACGTTAAAAGGCGTATCAAGTTTTTGGCGCCGTTGTCGGGGAATTTTGGTCCCCAATATTATTATGAGGCCAAGGGAAAGGTCAATTTGGCAAGGTGGAGGCCAATTGACCCTAAGTATGCTACTTTGACCATATTAGGGTTAATGTTGAGTTTGATCAACTTGGCCTCTTTGGTTGACCCCAATGGGTCCTTGGTGCTCTAAGGGACCCCCAATGGGTTAGGGATGTTATGGTGGGGTCAAAGGAGTAAGGTGAGACCATAAAGTCCAACCCTAAGTTTGGTAACTAGAAAGTGTTATTTGCAGACCACTGTGGTTTTCCTCCTTCTTGCCTAAGTCCACATGGTCTTTTGTGCTTCCTAGAGTTTTGTAATGACCTAGTCATGACAAAACCACTCTAGTGGTCTAATTGTTTGGGGGATGTTACAGCCAGTCAGATGTCCTCAACCGCTGCTTGGAGACCCACCTCCGCTGCTTTGTGGGGGAACAACCTCGTAGTTGGGTCAAGTGGTTGTGCTGGGCGGAGTACTCGTACAACACTGCCTACCATCTGGCGGCCGGCACCACACCCTTCGAGGTCATCTACGATCGACCGCCTCCCTCCATCCTACGACATTTACGAGGGGAATGCCAAGTCGAGAGCCTAGTCGCCGCCCTTCAGGACCGCGACACCATCATGGATCATCTGAAGCATCATCTTCGTCGGGCCCAACAAAAGATGACCTCCTTCGCGAACAAGAAGCGACGCGACTTGTCCTTCCAGGTGGGGGACAAAGTGCTCGTCAAACTACACCCGTACAGACAGCTGTCCGTCGCCCGCAGGTCGTACCCGAAGTTAGCCCCCCCCCCCTGTTTTTTGGCCCATTTGAGATCCTTGCTCGCATTGGGGCGGTTGCCTACCGCCTACGCCTACCAGATCAAAGTCGCATACATCCGATCTTCCATGTCTCCCAGCTTCGCCGAGTGGTTAGTGATCATCCCGCGTCAACACATATTCCTGCCGACGTCAACCTTGCGGGCGAAGCCCCATGCTACCCGGCCAAGATAATAGACTGTCGCTGCCCTCTGCCAGGCGACCAGTCATTCGATAAGGTTCTAGTTGCATGGGCAAATCGATCGGACTCCGACGCTACCTAGCTCCCTCGATCGGACTCCAGTTCACACCGCGCGCGCACTACGTGCAGGCTCTCCCCCATGCGGGCGCTGCAGGAGGGTGAATCACGTGCGCACTCGCAAACACCCCGCGACACTCCAACCGCACGCGTGCACGTATTCCTCACACCCCTCTGTCAACACGTAATTCTTTTCGATTTTCTTCCTGCGCCCCCTTTCGCGCCACGCTATTCGGCTCTATGCTCACGCTAATCTCTCACAAAAAAGTCCCCAAATTTTACTCGCTCCGGCACCTGACTTCGGGGACTTAGGGGGCAAATGATGGGGTCTCCCTCATTATATAGGAATTTCGGGCAACGAATAGCCGAAATCCCATGACCCTTACTCCCTTAATGGGGAGTTAGAAGGAAAACCGCCACGCACGCGATAATCGTGCACGATCCACGCCCCAACCGCCGCTCGAGCGCGCTAACCAACCGCCGCCACGTCGAGCGCAGCTCGTGGTCGCAAGCCCCCGGAGGCCGGCCACCGGCCGGCCCCTGGCCGGCCGCGCGGCCGGCCACCCGACCGACCACCTCTAGCACCGCGCCCAAGGCTCGCGGCCACCGTGGTCGGCCTACCAGCCGGTCCTGGCCATGCGCCGACGGCACGCGGCAGCGGAACCTAACGGCTGGCCGTCTGGCCTTGGTCGCGCGGCAGCGGGCCCTAACGGTCCACCGGCTGGCCTTGGCCGCGCAGCCGCCTTAGGCCACGCCCCGCAAATCCCCGCGGTCGACCGCCCTTGGCAACGCGGTCGCTTGGCTTCGCGGTCCGATCACGCGCGTTGTGGCCCCGCCTCCGATCACCCCCAACCGCACGTTGTGGCCCCGCCTCCGATCACGCGCGGCCGGGAGGGCTTCCCGGCCGACAGACCTCGTCCAGCCGCCGCACCTCGTCGGGCGATTTCCTCGTCGTCGTCCGGGTCCTCAACCGCAGCCGTCTGATCGTCCACGCGCGTTCTCCATCTTCTAATTAGCGGGTAATCACCCGCGTAACCGTCAGTGTAATCACTCGTAGTGGATGGGTGCGGATATCCCAAACTGCGTTGGTTTGCGAATAGAGAATTTTTTAATTAATGTGTATCACAATTCTTATGGAATCGACCTACGTTTAGTTTTTATGATGGTTACGGTCTGCGATTATCCGCATAACCACCATTGGGGCCTATAAATAGAACTTCAGAGCTTTCTTTTTCCCCATCTCCTTCCTCCTAATTTCAAGAAAGAGCTCTCCTGAAGATCTCCTTCACCTTCGAAGCCGCCGTTGAAGATCCTTCAAGCACTTCAAAGGTCAACGAAGATCTTCATTTTCGAGCACTTCGAATATCGCTCAGCGACCGTCATCCTCCACCGAGCATTTTCCCGAGCACGGGACCTTCAGCAATCTCCGCCTCCAAGACAACGGCCTCCTGTAGGCCCAAGTTCCAGAGCTCGTCCAAATTCCAGCGCACGCCTAAGTGTCAGAGCACATCAAGTCCTAGAGCACGGTGCTCCCCACCGCTGCACAGAAGAAGACCGAGCTTCAGGAGCGGTGGTCTGTCTCCCTCCGAACGCTTCTCTCTCTCTCCCCCAAGGTTGTAACGAAGAGCGGTCTGTCGCCCTCGATCTTTCAAGCAAGCCCTGTAAAGAAACAACAAATAGTGAATTTCGGCCGGCACCGTCCCGACCACGTGGTTTTTCATCCCTTTCTTGGATTTTTCACGCTAAAAAGACTCTTCGTCATCCATCACGTCTCTCAATAATTGATTGCACGCTCGATCACTCCCGGGCTAAGACGGTTCGCTCTGAACCGATTTTACGAGCCTTGAGTAGACCGCAATATAACTAACTAAAACTTCCTCGGTCAAAAAAGTAGCATCGTCGGTCGAAAAAGTACAACAAAAAACGTGATTACTATTTCTAACAACCGTCCAAATCTCAATTTCTTCATGTTGTCATCATCGCTAGTGATCTGTGATCCAAAGAAGAGGCTGAAAACATTTTTTTTTTAATTTATGGAATCAGCATTAAAAAACGGTGCAGAGAAGAACAGAGAACTGAGCCATTCAAACATTGCGGGAGGCCTTTCAGCCTTAATTCACTAACGATTACTAATTGATATTACTAATTAAAACATCAATCTCCTTCTCTGAGAAGAATACAGAAAAAAAAAACAGAACAATATCAAAACAGAGCAACATTATTGCAAAAATCAGTGGAAATATAATTTCAGAATCTACAGATATCAAAGGGTTATAAATAGCAAAAATGAGTTTGAGAATATCAACGCCCCCCAAAAAAAACTTCTTTTTACAGGATTCAGAAAGAAATGTGAAGAAAGCTTAATGTTAATTTGGAGATCTTCTTGTGGAAGAAGAAGAAGGAAATTAAACAGAAACCCTTCCGAATCCCCATTTACCGACCTGATACATCTCCTTCCACGCCGTCTCCTCCTCCATCACATCCACTCTCCCCATCACTCCCATTCCATCCTCTCCCTTCGCCGCCGCAGTTTCCTCCTCCTCCGCCCGGCCTCCCCGCATTCCGCAATCGGATCCCCTTCTCCTTCTTCTCATAACAACCATGCATTTCCTGCCGGCGGCGCAGGGAAGCTTGAAGAAGGCCAGAGCCAGGAAGTTCACCACCGCGCACGGACAGCAGCAAACTGCAATGCTGTCGGCGACCGTCGCCGCCGCGCACGCGTGGCAAGAACTCTCCGTGCACTTCCCGGCGTCTGCATCTTCCTCCTCGCTGTCGCCTCTCACGTTCCGCCGCCTCCGAGCTTCTGCCGCCCCTCCTTGCCTCATGGAGGAGCTCGGCAGCCGGCATGCTCTGAAAAGCCAACACTTGCTGCATAAGCTTCGCCTCTATTTAAATTCAAGCTCAGTAATTTACTCTACTGTTCAGATTGGAATATTAAAAAAAAAGATATATTTTTATTTTAGATCAAATCATGTTTCCAAGTTACGCGTACTGTTCTCGGTGAAATTCACCATCTGTTTATTTCCCGCGCATTCGACAGTAAAACCCTAATAAAGTTTCATTCAGCAATCCAGATTCCAGACTGTAATATCAAATCCTCATGAATTCTCCGGGTTTCGTGCTTCTGGATTTGGCCTATAAGCTTTTTTCCCAAATGCCCATACTTTGCAGAAGATAAGGCTCTCTCTCTCTCCACCCATATCGCCATATGATGCCTTGCAAGTATTTTTTACTTTAAATTATAGTTATTTTTTCGCAAAATACTCAAATTAGTCTCTGAATTTTGGGATTAGTTTCAAGTAGGTCTTTTAATTTTCATTTGAATCAAATAGGTCATTTAACTTATGGTCTGTTTTTAAATAGGTCATTTAGTTTTTATTTGCTTCAAATTAGTCCTGTAATTTTGCACATAATTTCAAATAAGTTCTTTAATTTTTTATTTGCTTCAAATTAGTCTCTTAAATTATATTTTATTTCAAATAAGTTCATAAACGATCGTTAGTTGAATTACTAGGCTCTGACGAGACATTGATGAATCATTTATGTGCTCATAAAATATTTTTTGTGATTATATAATAAAAAATTTACTATTTTTTCTAATTTATAAATTTTCTAATTAATTTTTCTCAACACGCAATAAATTTATATTAATTTATTAGAAATAATTGCAAGAAATTAGGAATTATAAAAGCCGGCAAGAATACTATATTTTAAATTTCTTTTATTAATTTTGATATTTCAATGGTGTGATGTCTTTTATAATCCCTATTTTTTTTATATTTATTTTTAATAAATAAATAGAAATTTATAGTGTGTTCAGAAAATTATCAGAAAAATTATAAATTAGAAAAAATAATTATTATTTTTATTAAATAATTACAAAAAACTATTTTATTTTCACATAAGAGATTCATTAACATCACCTAAATGTCTCGTCCGTGCCTAGTACTCTGAAGTATGGAGATTTAGAAATTGATTTGAAATAAAATATAAAGTTAATGAACTAATTTGAAACAAATAAAAAATTAAAGGACCTATTTGAAATTAGACTCAAAGTTATGTGACTAATTTGAAGCAAATAAAAATTAAATGAACTATTTGAAACCAAGCCAAAAGTAAAGAGATTTATTTGAATCAAATGAAAATTAAAGGACCTATTTGAAATTAGGTCCAAAGTTAAGAGACCATTTTGAGTATTTTGCCTATTTTTTGTGTTTTCACTAAATATTTTCTTGCAAAATAAAATATGAAATAAGAATTAATATATGAACATATTTGAAAAATATTAGATTGAATTTTTCTAAGCAAAATGTTCCAACCAGATTTTTTTTGATATGAATGTACACCGTCCTATCAAAAAATTTGATCATGTTAGCTATAAAATGTGATTATAATATATAGAATGGGTATTTAGACTGATTGTAAAAAATATAATAATTATTCTTATTCAAAACATTTTGTGGAAGGAAAAAAATCCGATTTAAAGGCAAGAATGTGTGCAACGTATCATGCTCATAATGTGTTACACGCACTCACAAAAATTGTCATTTGTGAACTTCCAACCTCGCTTAAGGAACTAGCTTCGTCCATTTTTATATTCGAAATCAGTTATTTTTTAGCGCTCATAATTGTTGTCATGACAAACATACATTCAACGACGGTAGTATTTATTTTTGAAAATGTATAAGGGTAAAAATGCCCTGCCAAATGAAGGCATAATTAAATTGAGTGAATATAATATGATCACATTTTAAAAAACAATCTATTTTTTCAATCATATTACCACAAGACCTGATTTTTTTCTAAATGTGCCCAAAAAATTATAATAAAGAAAGCTTAGCGAATTGTTATTATTATTTTAATTTCAGTAAAAGGATAATTATATGCCTAATTTATTATGAGTGATAATCTATTTATTATGAGATATATATATATATATTTTATATATCAGATAGTATTTATATTTGTTAACCCTAGAATGGGCAATGCATAGGAGTGACGTGCCGTGGTTAGGTAGCAGTGATGTTTTCCATTATTTTGATAGTTATGCACGTGACTTGTCACCTTCTTCCCATGCATGAGTTGACTGGAGAATCTATTCTTTGACTCTTCAACATGCTTTTACAGGCTTTACAATTATAAATAATAATATGCGCATTTAATAAGTCTAGGGCCGGGAGAAATGTTTTGGCCCAAAAATATTGTGACTTGCACGTGTATATGGTTTAGTGGTACTATTACTATGTTTTTCATGTAAATATTCCTACATATATATAGTGTACAATCCTCATATTCTCCGAGCCGGTGTGACCCGACATGAGTAGGGTCGCTGTGTTACCCGTAATCCGTCAAGACCAAATCGAAGGTTAAGCTCACCGAGGCAAGCCGGTCGACCTCTCGGAGGCGACCGAGACCGAGTAAGGCCGGGAGATGACCCAAGAGAGGGAGAAATAGCTAAGCAAGCCAAGTGGGGGAAGCCCCCCCCCCCCCCCCCCCCCCCCCACTCGGCCCCCTCCCTTGTGGGAGGCGAGTGGGGGCAACCCCCCCCCCCCCCCCCCCCCCCCACTCGGCCCCCTCCCTTGTGGGAGGCAAGTGGGGGCAGCCCCCCCACTGGGCCGACCCCCTTTGAGGAAGGCGAGTGGGGGCAACCCCCCCCCCCCCCCCCCACTCGGCCCCCTCCCTTGAGGGAGGTGAGCGGGGGCAACCCCCCCCCCCCCCCCCCCCCCCACTCGGCCCCCTCCCTTGTGGGAGGCGAGTGGGGGCAGCCCCCCATTCGGCCGGCCTCCCTAGTGGGAGGCGAGTGGGGGAAGCCCCCCCCCCCCCCACTCGACCGTCCCCCTTAGGGGAGCGAGTGGGGGTGACCCTCCCTCCGCTCTCCCGATCCTCCTGCGAGGGGTGGAGTGGGCACTCCAAACCCCACTCGCCCCTCCTCATACGTTGATTGTTCATGGTCATGGTCGGACTGCGGATAGCAGAATTTTGGCTATTCGCAGTCCGATTTTGGCTATCCGCGGTCCATTTTTGGGAAAGTCTATAAATAGACCCCCATGGGCACCTTGGGAAGGGTTGCTCACTACCCCCCCCCCCCCCCCCCCTTGCGTGTGTCTTGTGAGCAAGCACCCCCCTCCCTTGTCATCCTTCAGCTGACAGTAAGGTGGTTCTTAGTGCCCTCCAAGGTGCCCAGGCTCAGCACTGGCTTGGGAGGGGAAGTTCCAAGTGGGCTTCCGGGTGTGCGGTGGGACCTCCACGCTGAAGCTTAAGGGGTCTATTCCCAAACTCCAGTTGTTATCAAGTCCGAGTCTCTTAGTTCCTAGTGACCGGTCAAGGGTCTAGGCTTAGGTCAAGTAAGAGTTAGTCGCAACCCCCTTTCGAACGCTGAAACCGGGAAACTGGTTTCAACATTCTGGTGCGGTGAGCGTGGAAGCGACTAGTTCGGAAAACTCTGAGCCAAGTCTCATGGCTGGAAGGGACGAGTTGGGAGACCCGTCTCTGCCATGCGAGTATGTGAAGAAGAGCGACTTCGACGAATTCAGCAAGAAGATCATGGAGTTCATGCAGGCCGCACCCTCCACTCGCGGCGAGTGCTCGACACCACCTGCACCTAGGATCGCCTCACCATCTCTGATGGAAGTAGGGAGAACCTGTCAGCAAGGGAGAGAGCCAGTCTCAGAGGAGGGTTTGAACCTCCAGGCACGAGTGCTCTTCAACAGCTCGCCCAGGACCAGCTACCCCGGCAGGGAGGTGATAGGAACGCCCCCGTCCAACCAAGGGGGGGTAACTTCACCTGGAAAGACCAAGAAGAAGTTGAGGAGATGGAGGAAGTGGTGAAGAAGACGGCCAAGGAGAATGCGGCCGAGTGAAGTGCCCAGGAAGGGGAGATGTAAGTGAAGTGCCCAGGAAGGGCGAGATGTAAGTGAAGTGCCCAGGAAGGGCGAGATGTAAGTGAAGTGCCCAGGAAGGGCGAGGTGTAATGAAGTGCCCTGGAGGGGCGTAGGGTAGTGAAGTTGTAATAGACGAACTAGGAATGAAAAAAGGGTTCTGGGGTAATAGCCCGATCTAAGATCCCCGACTAAAGACTATTCTCCGGGCTTAGTCATGCCGGTAGATGGGGGACTCGTCGGGTCGACTCGCTACTTGATAAGGGGACTAGGAAGGCGTTGAGTTTCTCCACCTCCAGGTGCGCTAAACACCTAGGACGTGGATGGGTACTTCCACCTCCAGTCAGATTGGGAAGGCGTTGAGTTCCTCTGCCTCCAGGCAAGCTAAGCCCCTAGGACATGGATGGGTACTTCCGCCTCCAATGATATTGGGAAGGCGTTGAGTTCCTCTGTCTCCAGGTGAGCTAAGCACCTAGGACGTGGATGGGTACTTCCACCTCCAGTCAGTCTGGGAAGGCGTTGAGTTCCTCTGCCTCCAAGTGAGCTAAGCACCTAAGACATGGATGGGTACTTCCATCTCCAGTCAGATTGGGAAGGCGTTGAGTTCCTCTGCCTCCAGGTGAAGGTAAGCACCTAGGACGCGGACGGGTACTTCCACCTCCAATCGGTAAGGGGACTGGGAAGGCGTTGAGTTCCTCCACCTCCAGGTGCGCTAAGCACCTTGGACGCGGATGGGTACTTCCACCTCCAGTCAGGCTGGGAAGGCGTTGAGTTCCTCTGCCTCCAGTCAAGCTAAGCCCCTAGGACATGGATGGGTACTTCCGCCTCCAATGAGATTGGGAAGGTGTTGAGTTCCTCTGTCTCCAGGTGAGCTAAGCACCTAGGACGTGGATGGGTACTTCCACCTCCAGTCAGGCTGGGAAGGCGTTGAGTTCCCCTGCCTCCAAGTGAGCTAAGCACCTAAGACGTGGATGGGTACTTCCACCTCCAGTCAGATTGGGAAGGCGTTGAGTTCCTCTGCCTCCGGGTGAATGTAAGCACTCAGGGTGCGGGCGGGTACTTCCACCTCCAATCGGTAAGATCCCTGACTACAGACCGTTCTCCGGGCTCAGTCATGTCGACAGATGGAAGGCTCATCGGATCGATTAACTACCCAATGATCGGAGATACATGGCTCTTACAAGGATCCAAAGAAGAGAAGAAGTCCCTGGACACCCTCACGTTCAGGGGGAATAACCACCGCTGCAAGGGTACGAGTCGGGTCGCGCAGGAGAAGGGGAGAACTCATGCAGGATGTCATCGGCAGAAACTCCCCTCCAGCTGTCTCGGAGAGCATCCACCTCGTGAAGGCGGCTCCCCAGGGCTTGGGTCGTTGACGTCACAATCCTCCTGCGAGTACACTCGGCTTCAGCAGGGCAAGGTGGGGCAGCTGTCGCTGCCCTTGGAGGTTCGCCTCTTTCTCTCTCCTTTCTCCCTTAGCTGTCTTTGGGATTCAGCAGGCGAGAAGAGAAACCGGCGCGCGGGCTCTTGTTGAGCTACCTCCACTTCCAGTTGAGCTCTGCTCCCTGGAAGATGTTGAGTTCCCTCCATCTCAGGTCATGTTCGACTCGATTAGAGATGTTGAGTTCCCTCCATCTCAGGTCATGTTCGACTCGATTAGAGATGTTGAGTTCCCTCCATCTTAGGTTGAATTCGACTCGACTAGAGATGTTGAGTTCCCTCCATCTCAGGTTTAGTTCGACTCGACTAGAGATGTTGAGTTCCCTTCATCTCAGGTCAAGTTCGACTCGACTAGAGATGTTGAGTTCCTCCACCTCCAGGTGAGCTCGGCTCCCTGTTAGGTGTTGAGTTCCTCCACCTCCAGGTGAGCTCGACTCCCTGTTAGGTGTTGAGTTCCTCCACCTCCAGGTGAGCTCGGCTCCCTGTTAGGTGTGGAGTTTCCTCCACCTCCAGGTGAGCTCGGCTCCCTGTTAGGTGTGGAGTTTCCTCCACCTCCAGGTGAGCTCGGCTCCCTGTTAGGTGTTGAGTTCCTCCACCTCCAGGTGAGCTCGGCTCCCTGTTAGGTGTGGAGTTTCCTCCACCTACAAGTGAGCTCGGCTCCCTGTTAGGTGTTGAGTTCCTCCACCTCCAGGTGAGCTCGGCTCCCTATTAGGTGTGAAGTTTCCTCCACCTCCAGGTGAGCTCGGCTCTCTGTTAGGTGTGGAGTTTCCCCCACCTCCAGGTGAGCTCGGCTCCCTGTTAGGTGGTGAGTTCCTCCACCTCCAGGTGAGCTCGGCTCCCTGTTAGGTGTTGAGTTCCTCCACCTCCAAGTGAGCTCGGCTCCCTGTTAGGTGTTGAGTTCCTCCACCTCCAGGTGAGCTGGGCTCCCTGTTAGGTGTGGAGTTTCCTCCACCTCCAGGTGAGCTCGGCTCCCTGTTAGGTGTTGAGTTCCTCCACCTCCAGGTGAGCTCGGCTCCCTGTTAGGTGTTGAGTTCCTCCACCTCCAGGTGAGCTCGGCTCCCTGTTAGGTGTTGAGTTCCTCCACCTCCAGGTGAGCTCGGCTCCCTGTTAGGTGTGGAGTTTCCTCCACCTCCAGGTGAGCTCAGCTCCCTGTTAGGTGTTGAGTTCCTCCACCTCAAGGTGAGCTCGGCTCCCTGTTAGGTGTTGAGTCCCTCCCCCACCAGGTGAGCTCATCTCCCTGGTAGGTATGGAGTACCCGCCTCCCACCTCAGGTCGAGTTCAGCTCGACTAGAGGTGTTGAGTTTTTCTCCACCCAAGGTTAAGATCATTTCGACCTAAAGGTGTTGAGCTTTCTCCACCTCCTGTTGAGCTCGGCTCGCAGGAGGGGTGTCTAGTGGAGAAAGGTTTTCCTCCCACCTCAGGTCGAGCTCGGCTCGACTAGAGGTGCTGAGTTTCTCCTCCACCTCAGGTCGAGGTTAATCCGACCCAAGGTGTTGAGCTTTCTCCACCTCCAGTTGGGCTCGGCCCATAGGAGGGTTCTTAAGTGGAGAAAAGTTTTCCTCCCACCTCAGGTCGAGCTCGGCTCGACTAGAGGTGCTGAGTCTTTCCTCCACCTCAGATCGAAGTCAATTCGACCTAAGGTGTTGAGTTTTTTCCACCTCCAGTTGAGCTCGGCTCATAGGAGGGGTGTTTAATGGAAAAAGGTTCACCTTCCGTCTCAAGTCAGGATCAACCGAAAAGCTCGGCAGATATGTCCCGTTGGCAGATCCTTTCGTGGATACCCTGAGGTCCCACCTACTCGTCAAATAGGTGGGTTGGACTTTCTTTCCGATCTTGGGACAAGCTCGCAAAGAGCGGGGATTGTGTACAACCCTCATATTCTCCGAGCCGGTGTGACCCGACATGAGTAGGGTCGCTGTGTTACCCGTAATCCGTCAAGACCAAATCGAAGGTTAAGCTAACCGAGGCAGGCCGGTCGACCTCTCCGAGGCGACCGAGACCGAGTAAGGCCGGGAGATGACCCAAGAGAGGGAGAAATAACTAAGCAAGCCAAGTGGGGGAAGTTCCCCCCCCCCCCACTCGGCCCCCTCCCTTGTGGGAGGCGAGTGGGGGCAGCCCCCCACTCGGCCGACCCCCCTTGAGGGAGGCGAGTGGGGGCAGCCCCCCCACTCGGCCCCTTCCCTTGTGGGAGGCGAGTGGGGGCAGCCCCCCCCCCCCACTCGGCCCCCTCCTTTGAGGGAGGCGAGCGGGGGCAGGCAGCCCCCCCATTCGGCCGGCCTCCCTAGTGGGAGGCGAGTGGGGGAAGTCCCCCCCACTCGACTGTCCCCCTTAGGGGAGCGAGTGGGGGTGACCCTCCCTCCGCTCTCCCGATCCTCCTGCGAGGGGTGGAGTGGGCACTCCAAACCCCACTCGCCCCTCCTCATACGCTGATTGTTCATGGTCATGGTCGGACTGCGGATAGCAGAATTTTCGCTATTCGCAGTCCGATTTTGGCTATCCGCAGTCCATTTTTGGGAAAGTCTATAAATAGACCCCCATGGGCACCTTGGGAAGGATTGGTCACTACCCCCCCCCCCCCCCCCCCCCCCTTGCGTGTCTTGTGAGCAAGCACCCCCCTCCCTTGTCATCCTTCAGCTGACAGTGAGGTGGTTCTTAGTGCCCTCCAAGGTGCCCAGGCTCAGCACTGGCTTGGGAGGGGAAGTTCCAAGTGGGCTTCCGGGTGTGCGGTGGGACCTCCATGCTGAAGCTTAAGGGGTTTGTTCCCAGACTGAAGGTGTTATCAAGTCCGAGTCTCTTAGTTCCTAGTGACCGGTCAAGGGTCTAGGCTTAGGTCAAGTAAGAGTTAGTCGCAACCCCCTTTCGAATGCTGAAACCGGGAAACTGGTTTCAACATATAGCATCTACAAAAAATGAAATAACTCTGCTGTATTATATTCTCTAAGGTTTTAACGTGATAAATAAGAGAGCACTTACCATTTTAGTCGCACTTTTTTTGCTAGTTGTGCGTGTTTGTACCCCTAACTAATGACCTCTTCGCTTGTTCGAGCATCGATTCTGTGTTTTTACGCATCTTCATTTTTAGAGCAGAGAAATGTTTGAGTTATTTCAAACCAGCAACAGGGAAAAAAAACCCAAACAAATCAGAATCAGGATCTTCACCATTTCTGACGAAATGATCAATACTATCCATTTCACGGTGTAGATGTATTGCGGGCTAGCTGTTCCGACGGGTTGAGTAATCATATACTTTTATATTTTCTTAATAAAAAAACTTGCAGTACTAGATTAAATGAGAATGAGTCTTGCACATTATAAATGGAGAGGATCCAGTTCCAACCGGAAATCGATCCTACATGTCTAATTCATGACTCACAATGGGCTACTGAGCTGTGACAAATTTTCTCGTCCCCCGGGGTTCTAATTCTTGAGATTTCAACTAGGATTTCAAATGGGATGTCTAATATATATCGAGAGAATTAATTAAATGTGTTGCATGTATTGTTAAATTCATGAAATGGTAAGTTCCAAAGTTTTGTCGCATTAATTTATGCGTATGTGTGCATGAATGGGAGCGGTGGGAATGGAGAAAAGGGGCAACTTTACAATTAGAAGCAATAAAATTTATAAATAGAAGACTTATGCTACGTTTGTTTTGACGGTGACATTTTGGAGCGCTGGAAATGAGAGCTGTGGGAATGGTGGGAGGGGACAACTTTGGGAGTTGAAGGCCAAAAAAGATGTTTTTGAGCGTTGGAAATAAAGAAAGGAGTTTTATTTATCAAATAGGTTTTTCAAAGTTAGCGTTTTTTCCCCACCGCCAATAAGAAAAAAAATGCCGAAATAGACGAACGTCTCATTGATGCATCTATTTTTGTTGATTGCATAATCGGCGTCCCCAAAGTTTTCTTGTAATTCAAGTATACTTCTGCTGATATTCTTCCAATTGATATTTGCAATTCATGTGGCTCTTTAATTTTCCCCTCTTCATCAGGTAACATTGAGGGACCACATCTGTTACACATAAGTGCAAGAATTAATAATCAGCTATTTGATGGTCAACTAGCTGTGGAGCGTTGACTTCTTGGTCTTTTAGGAGCGTCTCAGCCGGTTATATACGATAATAGATTGGATCTTAGTTTTCTTCAAGGGGCCGGTAAGACCGAACAAGTCTTGACCTATGTCTCAGATTGTTTAGGTGGGACTTGGGACAGAACTCGAGCTGATTTTGAAAAGCGGTTTTAGCATCGTATTTTTGGCTATCAGTAACTACATTACAACAAAATTGCTTATTAGTAAGGAGAGAAATTCCTTGCTAAATGATATAATTCCTTCCTAATTATAATTAGAAACGAATTCATAAACAAAAATAATTCCTAGCAAAAATGATCCTAGTTAAATTTAGGAAGGAATATTTTCCTTATTAATTTGCAACGAATTATTAGGAAAGAAAAATTAACCTTTCTACTCTACATCTTAGAGTCAGGAAGGGGAATTTTTACTTGCTATTTTTTTTATTTAAATCAAAATAAAGACACATTTTAAAATCAAAAAATAAAAAAACTTTGGTTGCTACTTCTAGGACTCGATCCCAGACAACTCCAAATAAGAATGGCGTTACCACTGTACCAATGCATACATGTTTATCATTCCCAAACAAAAATATATATATTATAATAGAAGAGATATTAACTAATAGTAAATACAACTATTTATAAAATATTAAATAAATATTATATTATATATAAATTTTATATGTTCATAAATACAACTATTTATAAACATAGAAAATAAATAAATATTATACTATATAGTTATATCTATATACTATACTATTATATAAAGATATTTACCTCTATCTACAGTGTCCGTCCGTCTGTCGCAAACAAAGAAATCTCCTTCTCGCCATACCGCGTCTCATCGCCGTCTGCCATTTTTGCTAGATCGATCAAGCTCGATCTTCTTCTCGCCGCCTGATTTCAATCGCTCTCATCTCCCTCTTCGTCGCATGGCGTGCTCTAGGGCGAAAATCACGTGCGAGAGAAGGGGCGGAAATGTCGGACTAGAGAGAAGAGGCCAAGTCATCCTTCCTCTTCCTTCGTCTTCCTGGTAAACCTAACTTCATTTGCTGCTTTAGGAATTGCCCCTGGTTGGGATGATTTTCCATTTCCGTGCATCATGGATGGCTGGGGATCGTTTCCAAGCAACCCAAGCTGCTCATCGTCTGGACGGAACTTCACATTCAAGGGCAGAGGCGGCGCTACAGAGCTTCTTCATTCCCGCAACCCTCGGCGCAAAGGAGTTCATTCGAGTTCACATTTCCAGATTTCCCATTTCCAGGTAACAACTTTCTCCTGTTTGCTCTTTCTCTCCTCCCCGCTCTCTTCCCATTTTCAGATTTCCCATTTCCAGGTCTAGCTTATCCAAGCTTCTCAGACATGCGCATGCGCCTCCTCCTCCCGGTGGACTAGGGAATCCACTTCTCAACTCCTCCCAGGGGACTTTGACATCACCTCCGGCTCTTGCTCTCACATTACAGGTTCGATTTTTGGTTTCTGGTTTTTGGTGTCGATCTTGCACTTCTTCGACGCATACTTTATGAGCCAATTTCTCTATCTGTAATGTGTGAGTAAGTTCGTCCGTTCGCAAATAGGGGTAGTGGGCAGATAAGATTGTGATTTTGAGCACGGCCTTGGAGGGGGTCATCCCCACCCCGAGAATGTCAATGTCCCTACATTTAATTCATCAGTTCTTAATATTTTTAAGTATATTCTTTTAGAGATTTTGTTGAATTTACTCTGATTTACTACACTATAAATACTCTACCCAATCTCCACATGTTGCACATTCTCTTTGCTCTAACATTCTCTTTGCTTCTTGGGAGTGATTATACTGAGGGTGCTAGGTAATTACTGAGACGGTGCTCGAAGCATCCGAGTGAACATCAAATTTGGAATGAACTACCCGTTGCCCCCAGCGGGGTATTTATAGGCGTAACCCTAAATCCCCGACGACCCGTTAGCGGACCCGTTAGGGTTCCGTTAAATCTTTGATACGTCGCTAAATATACCTTAACATTCTCCTCATATATTGTAGCAATTGTATCACATAACGGGTTAAACAAAACATATAAGTTAGATAACGACAGAATGAGTTTCAGATTAAAACAACAAGAGTTTTAGATCAAACATCTAAACTCAAACAGGTTCCAAACATGCAAAAGCTAAAGCAGAAGCAAGAACAGTAATCTGAAAACAAAACTCAAACTAATAACAGAACGGTCTACTCAAACAGTAGATCATCTGCATCCATGTCGAAATCCACTTTCTCTCCTCCAGACTCCAATTGATCTGCATTTAAACATTTGAATGTCATGAGAACAAAACTCAATGAATTCATACATATGCATATCAAAAGTAAAGTTATTAGTTCTTACAAGTTTGAACATAATACTCTAACTAGGAAGAAAGACTCACAGGTCCGCATCTCTTATCTAATTTACACAAAATTAGAAATTTGGTTTCATAGAACCAAGCTATGTTCCTTCGATTATTAAGATTATTACCAAACGTTTCACAATTGTATTATATCATCAAGTTTGGAATGATACAACAAGCTGTGACCAATATATCATCAAGTTTGGAATGATATAAGTAATGATCTTAATATCAGGACGCATATCAGTAACTTTAGTACTCGTTTTTGGAATGATACCCAATTCAGCCTTTGAAAAGAAGTAGTTGTGTAAGTCATCAAGTTTGGAATGACTAGCAACTAAACAATCTCAGGCTTCATTAAGTAACATCTGGAATACTTCAGTGTACTCAATCTAGATGCGTGAATGTAGGCAGACTCGGTTCTAAAATCTTAAACAAACATAGGTATTAAGTCCCACTAAATAGACTTTAATCCCATGTCCCCCGATGTTTTAGATGTAAGAACCTTGCACAAGCCCTTGGTAAGGACATCTGCTACATTATCTTTTGATCTCACGTCCAAGAGGGAAACGATCCCTTGACTGGTGAGATAGGTCAACCAGGCCTGTTTCATCCGTAGTTGCCTTCGCTTACCATTGAACAGAGAATTAGTTGCAATGGTTTTTGTGGCTTGATTGTCACAAAATATCGAGATAGAGTTCATTTTCAGACTCGTCATTGGAATATCCATAACCAAATCTCTGACCCACTCTGCTTCTTCGGCAGCTGAAGCAAGAGCATAGAGTTCGGATTCCATAGAGGATAGTGCTATACACGTTTGCCTCTTAGATTTCCAAGCTACTGCGGCTCCTCCTAGGGTAAACACATAACCACTAGTGGACCGACTATCACCAACGTCTGAACACCAGGAGGCGTCAGAGTACCCTTCAAGCACAGGAGGGTGACCACTGTAACATAAAGCATACTGCTCAGTATACTTTAAGTATCGCATTAGCCTGTCCAAGGCGTCCCAGTGGTCCTTTCCAGGGTTACTAGTGAATCTACTCAACATGCCGACCGTAAAGGCTATGTCGGGTCTAGTGCAGGTAGTAGCATACATGAGACTACCAATGAGTTTGGAGTAATCCAACTGGCGAATAGGTGAACCGTCATGAGGTTTCAGTCTATTATTATAGTCGTATGGAGTCTCAATCTTCCTGCACTTATCATAACCCCACTTTTCTAGTTGAGTTCTGATGTAGTGACTCTGGCTGAGGGTGATACCCTTATCCGTAAAGTTCACTTCCATGCCTAGGATGGTCTTCACCACACCTAAGTCAGTCATGCTAAATTTGGACTGCAAGGTAACCTTAACGTCTTCCACCTTAGACTGATCGGTACCCAGAATTAGCATGTCATCAACATACAAGCAGATTATAGCGACGGAGTGAGGACTTGTCCGTATGTACAGACATTTATCTGAAAGGCTGGATTTAAAATTCAGGCCTTTTACGCAAGTGTCAAACTTCTCGTGCCATAGCTTTGGTGCTTGCTTCAATCCGTAGAGTGACTTAATCAACTTACAGACCTTGGTTTCGAGACCTTGTACGACGAACCCTTCAGGTTGACGCATGTAGATCTCTTCAGTTAGATCTCCATTTAAAAATGCAGTCTTAACGTCCATCTGATGAACGACGAAACGTTCAATAGATGCAATAGCGAGAAGAACCCTGATCGTTGCAATGTGACAAACAGGTGAGTATGTATCAAAGTAGTCAACTCCACTCACTTGAGTGAAGCCTTTGGCAACAAGACGTGCTTTGTACTTAGCGATACTCCCATCTGGATTCAGTTTCTTCTTAAGAACCCACTTGCTCCCAATGGTCTTAGCTCCTCTGGGTAGGTCAACTAACGTCCAAGTGTGGTTTTCCATGAGAGAGTGCATCTCATCATCAATGGCTTCTTTCCATAACAGGGAATCCCTGGATCGCATCGCTTCCGTATAGGTGGATGGATCAGCTTCAACGTGGTAAGTCACAAAATCTGTACCGAAGCTTTTAGGAACACGTTCCCTATTAGATAGCCTAGTGGACTCTAGGGCACTAGTGTGAACTGGCTCAGTGTCAGGGAGTCGTAGTTCCGTACCAACGAGGGTATCAGAACTGGTGTCTGGCAGACCGGGAAGAGTCAAGTTCTTATCTCTAAGAAACTTATCCTCAAAGAACACAGCATCTCTAGACTCAATGACCGTGTTGGTAGAGAGATCTAGAAATCGGTCTGCAGCACTATCCACCGCACATCCTAAGTAGACACAAGTGTTCGTTTTAGGTCCTAACTTAGATCTCCTTATGTCAGGTATCCTAACATAGGCGATACAACCCCAGGTTTTGAGGTGATCAAATCTGGGCGGTCTCTTAAACCAAAGCTCATACGGGGTTTGCTTCAATTTTGCATGAGGAACCATATTTAGGATGTGATTCGACGCGAGGGCTGCTTCGCCCCAATAAGCGGCAGGCATACCGGCAGTCAACATCATAGAATTCAACATTTCTGTTAAAGTTCTATTTTTCCGCTCGGCAATACCGTTTGACTGGGGCGAATAAGGGGCAGTGGTTTCAGGTATTATGCCATTGCTGGCAAGAAAATCCCTAAACTCACCCGAGACGTACTCGCCTCCTCGATCACTCCTAAGTCGTTTAATTTTCAAATCCAATTGGTTCTCAACCCTATTTTTGAAAATTTGAAATTTTTCAAAAGCTTCATCTTTTGATTTTAAGAGATAAATGTGAGTATATCTAGAGAAGTCGTCGATAAAAGTTATCAGGTACTTCCGACCACCACGTGTGACAAAACTTTTGTAGTCACAAATGTCGGAGTGTATCAACTCTAGTAAACGTGTACTCCTAGACACCGGACTGAATGGTGTTCTAGTTATCTTAGTTTGAGCACATATCTCACATTTGTCGAATTTGGTTTTAGTGTCTAAGGGGATGTTGTGAGTTCTAGCTAGCATGAGTAGTTTCCTATAGTTGACATGTCCTAGTCTTACGTGTAGAGTCTTAGGATCAATCAAATGAGAACTAACCTGATTAACTACTTCGTTTGCTAGACTCAGACGATACATTCCATTGACTACGTACGCGCAACCAAAATAATGTGAGTTAACCATTAAGGTCACCCTACCACCACTAATGTTAAAGGACATACCCGCATCGCTTAACAAACTAATCGATATTAAATTAGCAGCTAATGTAGGAATGTATTTAACATCTTTCAAAATTAAATGCGTACCTGAGGAGAGGAGCAGATCCACGGTCCCGGTCTGGAGTACCGCAGCAGTGGCTCCATTTGCCACTGTAACTGTCTCAGAGGCAGGAGTGGCATCCTTCAGCAGTGCGGAGTTGTTGCAGACGTGGCAGGTCGCCCCCGAATCCAACCACCAGTCAGTACTGGCCTGAACGTTCCCAACTTTGGCAACAAAGTGGGAGGGCGCAGTCTGATGGAGCATGCGTGCTCTATTATCAGACTTTGGTGGGTTAGCATCGGGCTTCTTTGGTTGCCTGCACTCAGAAGCGCAGTGACCCCACTTGTTGCAGTTGTAGCACTTGCCTTTGAACTTCTTGATCTTCTTGCTGGTGTCTACGACTGCGGGTGCACTGGGGGGAGGTCGAGTCCGATCAGATCGAGGCTTCCTCTTCGGGTGTGTGACCATGTTAGCAGCAGACTGCTGCTTGCTCACCACCTCCTTCACATGCCTTGTCCGATTCTCATCCTCAATGCAGATGAACCGCTTGAGTTCTTTCAGACTGACCTGAGTCTTCTTTCGATACATCTCCGTCTTGAAGGAGTACCACGCTGAGGGGAGCTTGTAGATGATGGCACCAGCAACGAACCCGTCTGGCAGAGGGACACTTTCAATACTGAGCTTGGCCACCAAATTTTCAAGGTCTACAATCTGGGGAAGGATTTCTCTGTCCTCAGAGAATGTGAAGCCCATGAACTTGTCCACCAGATGCGTCTTGGACATGTTCTCCTCCTCTTTAAACTGATCTTCTAGCGCAGTCCATATCTCTTTCGCTGTCTTCAACTTTCCAAATGTCTCGGCCAGTGAATTGGAGAGACAATTCAGGAGATAATCGCGACAGAAGTCTTCGTCGCTGAGCCAATGTGCTTCATCGGGTCCTCCTTGGAAGTCTGCGAAGTCAGTCTGCAGGGTATAAAAGATATTGAGATATTTCAGACCAAACTGCGTATTGCGCTTCCAGGCACTGAACTCCGAGTGGGAGAACTTTTCCAGCTTTATCAGCGGCACAGGAGAGGAGAGAGAACTGGTCTTCTTAAGATAGGCCATCGGAAGTACTGGAAGACTGAATCTGTAGAGGAATTGCACTGGATCGGCAATACACCGCACTGGACTGCACAACTGTCGGAATGCCGATAGTGATGTCGGAAAAACCGACAGCGGACAACTGCAGTAACGGCAGCAACAACGTCGTTCGAAGGTAGCGACGGCTCGACTGGAACAGCACTGCACTACACTGCACTGGAGAACGATACTGTAAAAGATCACTTCAAGGCACTTCAAAACAACGATTTCTCAGCGAACAGCAACTGGATCGGGTAACAACACTGGATCACGACAACGATTTCGTCGATCTCACAGAGGCGGAACTCGAGCACTGGATCAGGAACTCTCGCGGCTTCACAGCGGCGGAAACGACAGTAAATTCCCAAAACCAGAGGCGATTCTGCCCTAGGAAGACTAACGGCAGAGACAGAGATCGTCGATCTGCAGTTGCAGTGACAGGAACGGCAACGGGCTTCCCTTTCTCCTTTGCGTGAACTTGAGCGACGGGATCTGTAACCAACAGGGAGGCGTCCACTGCTGCACTGCACTGAGAAAAGGGCAGCGGCTGCAATCCCTTGAAGACGCGAACAAGGATCGGCCGCGAAACTCGCGATCGATGCACGGCCTTCGACTGCGCCGGACAAGGGGAACGCCTGGAGAGCTTCGAAGGCTTCTTCCTCCTTGCAATCAGAACGGCGACAATGATTTCTAGGGCTAGCAGCGGCGACGGCTTCTACCTCCTTCAGAACAGCGACGAAACTCCCAGTCGGCAGGGGAAGGGCGTCGATTAGGGCGCGGGCTGCGACTTCTCCTTCAGCGAACAGCAAGGATCGCACAGGGAGAGGGAGATCAACAGGAATGATGCGTTTCCTTCAGTCGATCGACAGGGATAATCCAATCGATAGCAACGGTTACGGGGAGAAAAATCCACGAACAGGAGCGGTTACGAGGAGAGAAAACCGCACGGGAGAGGGGGACTTAGGGGCGCTCACGAGAGAAACACTTCGAGAATGAGACGGTGCTCGAAGCATCCGAGTGAACATCAAATTTGGAATGAACTACCCGTTGCCCCCAGCGGGGTATTTATAGGCGTAACCCTAAATCCCCGACGACCCGTTAGCGGACCCGTTAGGGTTCCGTTAAATCTTTGATACGTCGCTAAATATACCTTAACAATTACTAGATATTTACAGAGAGCCATTACTAAGTACTTCATGATTTAAATAATGTTATTGATTCCGTATGGTTTGTTGGCATGCTAGAACAGACTAGGTTTATACTGTGCTTCCCTCAACATGCATGCATATTTGAATTATAGAACTGGAGAATTATAGATCTCTCATCCTGTAGCAGGCACCCACATTAACACAAATATATTGTGAATGTCCAGTTGAGAAAGAAGTTGTTGAATCCCATTGTAAACACAACTTTGTGGAACTTTTAGTTCAATTATTTTTGTAAGGGCTCATTTCTCTACTTGCAAAATGAAATCATGTTTCTGGAATTGTGTTTTTATTTACTTATTTAATGTTCAAAAATGTAAACATGATTTTAGAAGGGTTTAGAAGTTAATGAATGTGCCAAGAAAACAAACTTTAAGAACAGTTTTAATCGATTTCTCATCATAGTTTATTTGAGAATGTTAGATTTAGATTTGATACTAATTTCAATGAAGCCTATCATAGCCGGTCAATAGTGAAATTAGTATATTTTGAAGTGGTTCTGCATGTCGATGGCTATTTATTTCACTTACGAACACCATGCCAAGAATATCAAATAGCCATTGTGTGAAAACCGACAACTCGGTCTCCGTGGAGTTCGGGGTCCCAAAAAAGGGGTGGTCTCACACCTACTTCTCTCGAGCCAACTCTCTAGGCAAGAACACTTGGACTTGGAAACAGACCCTAGGCTACAGCGAGGAGGTCCCACCTCACAACCGGAAGACCTGAGAGATCTTCCCCTCCCTAGCCAATGCTGAACCAGAAGCACCAAAGGAGAGCTCTAAGGGAAGAAGAAGATCCGAAATTTGGAAATCTCGAAGTCCTCCCCTTTGGTGCCCCTTAGGGTCTATTTATAGGTTTTCCAAGTTGGGCTGCAAATAGCCAAAAACTGATCTGCCAGATTACCAAAATACCATCGGATCTGGACTGCGAATAGCCAAAACTGGACTGCAATAGCCAAATCCCGTTGTTCTGGGATACTAACGCAGACCAACCCCCCCTCCTCTGGAACTGGGCGAGAGGGATTACCTCGCGGAGCTCGGCGAGCCTCCTCGCTGGGGTGGGGCGAGACCAAGGGTCTTCCCCCTTACCAGGGTCGCGGACGAGAGGGGGGGCACCCGCCCCTCCTCCTCTCGCCCCTAGCTGGGCGCGGGCGAGAGGGGGGGCACCCGCCCCTCCTCCTCTCGTCCCTAGTTGGGAGCGGGCGAGAGGGGGGGCACCCGCCCCTCCTCCTCTCGTCCCTAGCTGGGCGCAGGCGAGAGGGGGGCACCCGCCACTCCTCCTCTCGCCCCTAGCTGGGCGCGGGCGAGAGGGGGGGCACCCGCCCAACCTCCTCTCACCCCTAGCAGGGCGCGGGCGAGAGGGGGGCTCCCGCCCCTCCTCCTCTCGCCCCTAGCTGGGCGCGGGCGAGAGGGGGGCACCCGCCCCTCCTCCTCTCGCCCCTAGCTGGGCGAGGGCGAGAGGGGGGCACCCGCCCCTCCTCCTCTCGCCCCTAGCTGGGCGCGGGCGAGAGGGGGGGGGGGGCACCTGCCCCACCTCCTCTCTCCCCTAGCAGGGCGCGGGCGAGAGGGGGGGCTCCCGCCCCTCCTCCTCTCGCCCCTAGCTGGGCGCGGGCGAGAGGGGGGCTCCCGCCCCTCCTCCTCTCGCCCCTAGCTGGGCGAGGGCGAGAGGGGGGCACCCGCCCCTCCTCCTGTCGCCCCTGGCTGGGCGCGGGCGAGAGGGGGGGGCAGCCGCCCCTCCTCCTCTCGCCCCTCGCTGGGCGAGGGCGAGAGGGGTGCACCCGCCCCTCCTCCTCTCGCCCCTAGCTGGGCGCGAGCGAGAGGGGGGGCACCCGCCCCTCCTCCTCTCGCCCCTAGATGGACGCGGGCGAGAGGGGGGGCACCCGCCCCTCCTCCTCTCGCCCCTAGCTGGGCGAGGGCGAGAGGGGGGGCACCCTCCCCTCCTCCTCTCGCCCCTAGCTGGGCGCGGGCGAGAGGGGGGGCACCCGCCCCTCCTCCTCTCGCCCCTAGCTGGGCGCTGGCGAGAGGAGGGGCACCCGCCCCTCCTCCTCTCGCGCCTAGCTGGGCGAGGGCGAGAGGGGGGGCACCCGCCCCTCCTCCTCTCGCCCCCTCACTTGCCTCTTACTCCAGCTGGGTGAGCAGGAGGTTTCTGCCTCTACCGCTCTCCCTCCTTTCTCCCTGTCTTGGATCATACTACAGACGTGGCCATGATGCACTCTTGGGTCCTGGCAACCTACTCGGTGGATATAGGGTTGTACAGACACGTCTCGGCGGCCCTCCATGCTGGGCCTCACTCGATGGATATGGGGGTTGTACACAATCCCCGCTCTTTGCGAGGTTGACACAACCTCGAAAAGAAAAGTCCAAGCCTAAATATCCATCGAGGGGGGCAGAACCTCGCCCCCGAGGCACGTTTGACCCATCCAGCTAGTGAGAGCCTGGAGTGAGGAGGACATCTCAGCGTTGAACTTACCCATCCAAGGATCATTCGACCCACCCAACTAGTGAGAGCCTGGAGTGAGGAGGACATCTCGGCGTTGAACTTACCCATCCGAGGATCATTCGACCCACCCAGCTAGTGAGAGCCTGGAGTGAGGAGGTCATCTCGATGGCAAACTCTTCCTTCTGAGGATCATTCGACCCATCCAGCTAGTTAGAGCCTGGAGTGAGGAGGACATCTCGGCGTTGAACTTACCCATCCGAGGATCATTCGACCCACCCAGCTAGTGAGAGCCTGGAGTGAGGAGGACATCTCGATGGCAAGCTCTTCCTTCCGAGGATCATTCGACCCACCCAGCTAGTGAGAGCCTGGGGTGAGGAGGACATCTCGGCGTTGAACTTACCCATCCGAGGATCATTCGACCCACCCAGCCTGTGAGAGCCTGGAGTGAGGAGGACATCTCGGCGTTGAACTTACCCGTCCGAGGATCATTCGACCCACCCAGCTAGTGAGAGCCTGGAGTGAGGAGGACATCTCGATGGCAAGCTCTTCCTTCCGAGGATCATTCGACCCACCCAGCTAGTGAGAGCCTGGAGTGAGGAGGACATCTCGGCGTTGAACTTACCCATCCGAGGATCATTCGACCCACCCAGCTAGTGAGAGCATGGAGTGAGGAGGACATCTCGATGGCAAGCTCTTCCTTCCGAGGATCATTCGACCCACCCAGCTAGTGAGAGCCTGGAGTGAGGAGGACATCTCGGCGTTGAACTTACCCATCCGAGGATCATTCGACCCACCCAGCTAGTGAGAGCCTGGAGTGAGGAGGACATCTCGATGTCAAGCTCTTCCTTCCGAGGATCATTCGACCCACCCAGCTAGTGAGAGCCTGGAGTGAGGAGGACATCTCGGCGTTGAACTTACCCGTCCGAGGATCATTCGACCCACCCAGCTAGTGAGAGCCTGGAGTGAGGAGGACATCTCGATGGCAAGCTCTTCCTTCCGAGGATCATTCGACCCACCCAGCTAGTGAGAGCCTGGAGTGAGGAGGACATCTCGGCGTTGAACTTACCCGTCCGAGGATCATTCGACCCACCCAGCTAGTGAGAGCCTGGAGTGAGGAGGACATCTCGATGGCAAGCTCTTCCTTCCGAGGATCATTCGACCCACCCAGCTAGTGAGAGCCTGGAGTGAGGAGGACATCTCGGCGTTGAACTTACCCATCCGAGGATCATTCGACCCACCCAGCTAGTGAGAGCCTGGAGTGAGGAGGACATCTCGTTGGCAAGCTCTTCCTTCCGAGGATCATTCGACCCACCCAACTAGTGAGAGCCTGGAGTGAGTAGGACATCTCGGCGTTGAACTTACCCATCCGAGGATTATTCGACCCACCCAGCTAGTGAGAGCCTGGAGTGAGGAGGACATCTCGATGGCAAGCTCTTCCTTCCGAGGATCATTCGACCCACCCAGCTAGTGAGAGCCTGGAGTGAGGAGGACATCTCGGCGTTGAACTTACCCATCCGAGGATCATTCGACCCACCCAGCTAGTGAGAGCCTGGAGTGAGGAGGACATCTCGATGTTGAACTTACCCATCCGAGGATCATTCGACCCACCCAGCTAGTGAGAGCGTGGAGTGAGGAGGACATCTCGATGGCAAGCTCTTCCTTCCGAGGATCATTCGACCCACCCAGCTAGTAAGAGCCTGGAGTGAGGAGGACATCTCGATGGCAAGCTCTTCCTTCCGAGGATCATTCGACCCACCCAGCTAGTGAGAGCCTGGAGTGAGGAGGACATCTCGGGGGCAACTTACTAAACATATAAGCAAAATAACTTCATCCATCTAATGGGGGGATTTCCCTTGTCAAAACCTCCTGGCCCAACCAGCGAGGGGTAGAACTTGCTACAAAGGAAAACAAAAAATAAACACAACATACCCCCCCATGGCACTCGCCTCTCAGGCTGCTTGCGCGAGATGATCATTCCTCTGCTTCTCCTGCCACTCCCAGTCACTGGTTCCTTGCCTGGCCGACCCCCTGGGGCAACCTCTCCTGACCCTCCCTGGGCGAGCACTCCTTGCGACCCAGAAGGTGGTGTCTGGGGGGAGGGAGCTGAGCAGTCACCTCCCCTGGTGATGCCTTGGAGCAGATCCATGATTCCCTTGATGGCCGTCATGAACTCTCCTCTTCCTACCACCTCACTCGGGATGTGAGACCCCTCATCGTCTCCTCCTCCGAGGTCTCCTGCCATGAGATTTGGTTCAAGAACTTCTGTGCTGACCACTCTCCACGCTCACCACACCAAAAATGTCGAAACCGACAACTCGGTCTCCGTGGAGTTCGGGGTCCCAAAAAAGGGGTGGTCTCACACCTACTTCTCTCGAGCCAACTCTCTAGGCAAGAGCACTTGGACTTGGAAACAGACCCTAGGCTACAGCGAGGAGGTCCCACCTCACACCCGGAAGACCTGAGAGATCTTCCCCTCCCTAGCCAATGCTGAACCAGAAGCACCAAAGGAGAGCTCTAAGGGAAGAAGAAGATCCGAAATTTGGAAATCTCGAAGTCCTCCCCTTTGGTGCCCCTTAGGGTCTATTTATAGGTTTTCCAAGTTGGGCTGCAAATAGCCAAAAACTGATCTGCCAGATTACAAAATACCCTCGGATCTGGACTGCGAATAGTCAAAACTGGACTGCAAATAGCCAAATCCCGCTGTTCTGGGATACTAAACGCAGACCAACCCCCCCTCCTCTGGAACTGGGCGAGAGGGGTTACCTCGCGGAGCTCGACGAGCCTCCTCGCTGGGGTGGGGCGAGACCAAGGGTCTTCCCCCTTACCAGGGTCGCGGACGAGAGGGGGGGCACCCGCCCCTCCTCCTCTCGCCCCTAGCTGGGCGCGGGCGAGAGGGGGGGCACCCGCCCCTCCTCCTCTCGTCCCTAGCTGGGCGCGGGCGAGAGGGGGGGCACCCGCCCCTCCTCCTCTCGTCCCTAGCTGGGCGCGAGCGAGAGGGGGGGCACCCGCCACTCCTCCTCTCGCCCCTAGCTGGGCGCGGGCGAGAGGGGGGGCACCCGCCCCACCTCCTCTCGCCCCTAGCAGGGCGCGGGCGAGAGGGGGGGGCTCCCGCCCCTCCTCCTCTCGCCCCTAGCTGGGCGCGGGCGAGAGGGGGGCACCCGCCCCTCCTCCTCTCGCCCCTACCTGGGCGAGGGCGAGAGGGGGGCACCCGCCCCTCCTCCTCTCGCCCCTAGCTGGGCGCGGGCGAGAGGGGGGGGGGGGGGCACCTGCCCCACCTCCTCTCTCCCCTAGCAGGGCGCGGGCGAGAGGGGGGGCTCCCGCCCCTCCTCCTCTCGCCCCTAGCTGGGCGCGGGCGAGAGGGGGGCACCCGCCCCTCCTCCTCTCGCCCCTAGCTGGGCGAGGGCGAGAGGGGGGCACCCGCCCCTCCTCCTCTCGCCCCTGGCTGGGCGCGGGCGAGAGGGGGGAACCCGCCCCTCCTCCTCTCGCCCCTGGCTGGGCGCGGGCGAGAGGGGGGCACCCGCCCCTCCTCCTCTCGCCCCTGGCTGGGCGCGGGCGAGAGGGGGGCACCCGCCCTTCCTCCTCTCGCCCCTAGCTGGGCGCGGGCGAGAGGGGGGCACCCGCCCCTCCTCCTCTCGCCCCTAGCTGGGCGCGGGCGAGAGGGGGGGCACCCGCCCCTCCTCCTCTCGCCCCTAGCTGGGCGAGGGCGAGAGGGGGGGGGGGGGGGGGGGGCACCCGCCCCTCCTTCTCTCGCCCCCTCAGTTGCCTCTTACTCCAGCTGGGTGAGCAGGAGGTTTCTGCCTCTACCGCTCTCCCTCCTTTCTCCCTGTCTTGGATCATACTACAGACGTGGCCCTGATGCACTCTTGGGTCCTGGCAACCTACTCGGCGGATATAGGGTTGTACAGACACGTCTCGGCGGCCCTCCATGCTGGGCCTCACTCGATGGATATGGGGATTGTACACATTGTGTCCGGGGTATTGTCGTGCACCGGGGTCTGCGAGCTGCGGGAGCGCCACCGTGGCATATCTAGCTCATGTGTTTTTTAGGAAACATTAATGATTTGGTGTTATTGTAGTAATGCCAGGAATTCAAAATAATGCGATACACAAACAATAATCCAACGAATAACCACAATAATGTATGAAATTAGCAATAATAGACTCTACAAGCATTCATGTTTTAGGTTAGGCAATTAAATTAAAGTGAAAGCGCTTCAATAAATTGAGGGCTAACATATGGTTTTTGAAACCAAACCAAGAAGTTCATCTATAGAGACTTTTGTTGAATCATAATTCTACATATTATGCGTCCTATCCATTTTCTTGCACTGAATATACCTGATTGCGTAGGCCCAATATTATAATTAAAATCCAGTGTTACAGTACAAATGCTTGGACTTATAAATGCATATATAAAGATGTTCTTTCTCAGATTTGAACATATAAATGCATATATAAAGATGTCTGTATATATTTGGTTCTGATCTGACGCCTTATCTCTATGATATTATACTGTTGCATGTATCAGTATATGCATAGAAATGTATGTATTTTTAATAAATATTCAGTTTTCTGCATAAAAAAGGATATTTCCCTCTGTTATCACATAATTATGTGCATATATATAGATTGAAAGTCTGTCATTTTATTCACAAGTAATATGATAGTCTTAATGATTTTTGTTTGGACTTATATTGAGCTTTCTAAAGTATTACACCACAATGTTGAAATCTATTTGATCTTCAACACCAATAATTTAGGGAATATAAATGCTCCGTTTGGGGGGGCTTATTTTCACCGGTTAAGCGGTTACGACCGCATGAATCGGACCTTAATTATGATCCGGTTCACAGACTAAACTCACAAACCAAATATGACTATTCACAGCCCACATGTGGTTATTCACAGACTAAACTCATTATGTGCACCCCCAAAATTAATTTGGAACATTTACGAATTATTGTGTTTAAAAATTTGTGCACCCCCATTTCTAATTTCATGGATCCGCTCCTACCTCCTTGCACCACTGAAGCTCTGTTAATGCTCCAAAAAAACCTCTCTTTTTCTTCAGCGGAAAAAAACTTGGACAGCAGGAGAGAAAAGAACACATGGCAGCAGGCATGGGAAGATGGTTCCATGTGGAACATGTAGTTCACATCGCAATCATAATGATTTGTTGTTACTTATGATTCTCCATATGAGGTAAAATTTCAATTTAATCCAAAAATATTTGTGCCATATATATGTATGAATGCTTGGGCATATTAGCTCTTTGTTCGGATTTGAATACAAATTCTCATTCTTTTATTATTTACATTCGTTTTTTATATTAGAAAATTAAGAAGTCATATCGATTTAGTCAACATCCACCAATATTCCAACTTATAGCTGATTCCTTACCATGCAGAAATTTCACATCCACCAATATCAATGCATGGAGCTTGACGTATGTGGATGCATATATAATCTTCAAGTACCAATTTTTCATCATTGTAGCCTTGGTTTGGATCTCATTCTTTTTTCTATTATTATTTTTAAGAATTTGACAAGATTATAACTTATTATTCCACCATCTGCTTGACATCAAGCATTAGGATTCAAACTTAGGATTATAACTTATAGCTTCTTATCTATACTTATATATAAAGATATTTATATCTATGAACAGTAGCTCCTATCTGTCACAAGCAAAGATCGCGGTTTTAAAATCCGTCGCAAACTTCCTTCGGGATTCTGCTCGAGGTGTCCGCTTGCAATTCCACCCGTTCGACGCAGCTTGGGAGGGTCGTTGAGCTCCATCTCACTGCCGTGAACCTGCCACTCTCCTGGCTCCTCTCCTTCCACGACATCGCAATAGTTCAACTCGCGTCGGAATATTGTCCATCGCAATTCAAGGTCGGGCAACTCAAGATCGGGCGGTGGTTTTAAAATTGCGTAGTTCAGCCCGCGTCTTCCTCATTTTCTCCCAGCGCCGAAGCCTCAGGGCTCTCCACAGCAGCGACCTCCGGTGTATTTTCCCAGCGTAACGGGTGGATTCTCAGCTAACTGTTGTCCGCCGACCGAAAGGGCTTCGGCTCATCTATGGATCTCCTCACCTCATCTACTGCCTCATTTCTAACCCTAGGAGGTAACAGATCAGAAGTTGTGGTTATATTCTTTTCTGTAATTGCTCAGCACATAATTAATTGGTAAAAGAGATGTTCTGATGCATTTTTGGTTTGTTAGCACATGCATTCACATGTGATCTCTAAACTGTTGCAAACACAGTAAGAGCTGTGTTGGGCTAGAGAGCACGCAAGCCCGATCAGAGCACCTGCAAATTAGTTCGAGCAAGTACCTGCACGACTGCTTAGCGGTATGCCGATACACAACCAAAAACACAGCACAAAATAACAACAATAAAGGTGACACACAGATATAACGTGGAAACCCAATAGGGTAAAAACCACGGGACGATCGGAGTCCAACCCGGAAAGCCGCCACTAAAAATGTGTAAAACAGATAGGCAATTACAAGGCTTTCCCTCCTCGATCCACACAGGATCTTCACCAACTTCGCACCACACAATGTTACAAAATAAACAGTTGCAAGAAAATTGCAAGTTACCGACAGTGGCGGACGAGACGGATTACACAAATCCTCTCCAAGATGCCTCTTCGAAGACTTGCCAAAGTCTGCTCCAGATCCAATCCGTGTATGCGAAGTATTTCTCGTCAACGTCGCAGAGACGTCCGAAAGCTCTTCCCAAATCAAGACGCTTGCCACAAAGGCCTCTCTAAGAACTCTTTCAATGCTTGAGATGGGAGATGAGTGGATGTCTTACCCCTCCTCCTTCATGCCTATTTATAAGGCCAAAACCAAGGGGTAGATGGTGGTAGATAGCATGTGCATGAAGCTTCCATGAAGCTTCCCTCGGTCAAAAGCACATGTCATGAAGCTTCCTCTGGGCACTTTCCTAGAAGCTTCCTTTAAGATCACATGTTGATTTCTTAGTCAAAGGCGGTTACCCCTTTTCACACTTGCATGAAACACATGCTTGAAAATCATGGTCAAAAGGTGGCTAGCCCCTTTCACACTTAGGAGAAAATACCTCATCAAATCTCCCCCTTTTCGACTAAGTGAAAAATGTGTCATTCTAATTATCTTCATTTGGTAAGACCTTCATGTCTCCTCCATATGTCGATAGATCCAGCACCACCAAGTTCGAGTTAGTAAAACTCAAATCCACAGTTTTCTCCACAAATGACGGGAACTGTACCCAACAATTTATCCCCTTTGCATTTATGTGGAAGAGATCGCCATGCCAGCGATCCTCACACAATGTTCGAACTTCCCCCTCGACACAGTCTTCGTAAGCATATCCGCTCCATTGTCATCTGTGTGCACCTTCTGCAAATCCAGCTCTCTCTGCTCTAGAGTATCGCATATTCAATGATACCGCGTATCAATATGCTTGGATCTCGAGTGGAAGGTGGGGTTCTTCCCTAAATGAATCGCGCTCTGACTGTCACATAAGAGTGTGTAGCGCTCCTGAGTGAAACCCAACTCTTTGATGAAACGCTTCATCCAAAGAAGCTCTTTTCCTGCCTCAGCGACTGCAATAAACTCTGCCTCCGTAGTCGACAGTGCAACGCACTTCTGTAGTGGGACCTTCTGCATCTCCTCTTTCTCCTCAGGTGTGCTCGGGCACTGGTCAGCGGTAAGTCTGAAGTGAGCTGCAAGCGGCGTGCTCACCTTCTTCGCCTGATCCATACTAAATCTCTGTAGCACCTTCCTGATATATCTTTCCTGCGACAACCAAAGTAACTTGGAGCCTCTATCTCTCCGAATATGCATCCCTAGGATGGTCCTCGCAGCTCCCAAGTCCTTCATCGCAAATGTGGAGCTCAATTGCCGCTTCAGCTCGGTAATGCGCGTAGTGCTCCTCCCGACTATCAACATGTCGTCAACATAAAGGAGTAAAATAATGAAATCCTCTGGAGCGTACTGCTTCACAAACACGCAGTGATCAAGGGTGGTCCTCCTGAAGTCGATCTCCCCCATAAAAGCATCAAACTTCTTGTACCACTGTCGCGGGGCCTGCTTTAGGCCATATAAGCTCTTCTTCAGGCGACAGACCAGGCTCTCCTTCCCTTTCACCTTGAAACCTTCAGGCTGCTCCATATAAAGCTCCTCCTCAAGATCGCCATGCAGAAAGGCGGTCTTGACATCCATCTGCTCAATCTCCAGGTCTAGCCTTGCAGCAAGGCCAAGAACAACCCGGATAGACGACATCTTCACAACAGGAGAGAAGATCTCATAAAAATCAACTCCTTGTTTCTGACTGAAACCCTTCACCACTAATCTTGCCTTGTATCTGAGTGGTGTCGAGGGGTCTCCCTGCTTTACTCTAAAAATCCATCGATTCTTCAGAGCCTTCTTGCCCTTAGGTAATCGTATCAGCTCATAAGTATGGTTCTCATGCAGAGACTGCATCTCCTCCTGCATAGCAACCATCCACTCTTTCTTCTCTGAGCTCTGCACTGCTTCATCAAAGCACTCGGGCTCCCCCGCATCTGTCAACATAATATACTCAGTAGTAGAGTATCTCGAAGATGGTTGTCTGACTCGATCAGACCTCCATGGAGCGAGCTCAGCTGCTGGTATGGGCACATCATCAATGATGTCATCTGTAGGCTCGCCATCATTCATGTCCTCATGGCCTGGAAGTGGCTCAATGCCCTGCATTGGATTAGGCTCTACGACCTCCTCAGTATCATCATCTCCAGTCACAGGAGACTCTTCATCAGTGCGAGAGTCAGCCTTCTCAGTCTTTTCAGGATCAAGCATAATCTGATCCTCACAAAATATGGCATCGCGACTGCGTACAAGCTTCTTCTCAACCGGATCAAAGAACCTGTAGCCAAACTCGTCGCTGCGTCCATATCCCAAAAATATGCATTGACGGGTCTTAGAATCTAACTTCGATCTTTCATCCCGAGGGATGTGCACAAAGGCTTTGCAGCCGAAGACCCTCAAGTGACTATACGAAGGGTCCTTCCCATACCAGACCTTATCAGGAACATCCTCATGCAATGCATAACTGGGAGATAGGTTGATGACGTGTGCAGCTGTGTATAAAGCCTCACCCCAAAACATGCCAGGTAGCTTTGACTCAGATAGCATGCACCTCACCCTCTCCATCAAGGTCCTGTTCATCCTTTCAGCTACGCCATTCAGCTGCGGCGTCTTGGGCGGAGTCTTTTCATGTCTGATCCCTTGCTCTCTGCAATACTCATCAAAAGGACCAATATACTCTCCCCCGTTGTCGGACCTGATGCACTTTAACTTCTTCCCAGATTGCCTCTCCACCTCAGCGTGGAATCTCCGAAAAGTGTCGAGAACCTCACCTTTGGTCTTAATAGCATAGACCCAAAGTTTTATCGAATAGTCATCAATGAACGTCACAAAGTAAGACGCTCCTCCTCTCGTCTGGACCTTCAGTGGCCCGCAGACATCAGTATGTACGAGCTCTAGTGGTTCGGATCTCCTGGTGGAGCTGTGGCTGAATGAAACTATATTCTGCTTTCCAGCCATACAATGATCGCATCTCTCCAACTGATCCTCAGATAGATCAGTGATCATCTGCTTCTTGGAGAGACATCCTAGCCCTTTCTGGCTGATGTGACACAATCTCCTGTGCCATAAAGAGGTGGATGCTCCATCTCTGACAGTGTTGACCTGAGCAGCTTCAGGCCTCCCCTCCATGTAGTGTAAACCAGTCTCTCTATAACCTCTGGCCACTACTAGCGACCCCTTGATCAGCTTCCAAAAATTTCCACCAAAGACACTTAAGTGTCCCTCATCACCTAGTTTTCCAACTGAAATTAGGTTGAAGCGAATGTCAGGAACATGTCGCACATCTCTTAGGATTAGCAATTCTCCAGTGCTCGTCTTCAGGTGCATGTCTCCCTTCCCGATGACTTTCGACGTGTCACCATTGCCCATCCTAAGCACTCCACAGTCGTGAGTCGTGTAGGTGGCAAACAACGCTCTGTTGTGAGAGACATGTGCAGAAGCACCCGAATCAACAATCCAGCTTCGGTCATCACAAGAGAGTGCAGTTGTGATGTCATCTCCAACAATGATGACATCATCCTCTGTAGATGCAATAACTGCAGTGTGACTCTCCTTCCTATCATCAGTAGCCACTCCTTTCTTCCTTTCGTCATTCTTTAGAGAATAACAGAACTTCTGAATATGCCCCTTCTTATGACAATAGTGGCACTCCATGTTTTGATAACGTGACTTGGACTTCCCCCTACTTTGTCCTCTCTCGCTCTTCCTTTCTCTACTCTTGCTCCTGCCTCTCCCCCTGGGCTCAGTGTAGAGGATGTCAGCTCGTGAAGAAGAGCCTGATATCCCTTGAGACTTTCTTCTCACCTCTTCGTTCAGGATGTCACTCTTGGCAATCTCCATAGTAATGATGCCCCCGGGAGAGGAGTTGATTAGAGAAACTCTAACCATCTCCCAAGAGTCTGGAAGAGACTTCAGCAGCCATAATGCGTTGACCACGTCCTCAAAGGTCACCTTCATAGCAGTAAGTTGATCGATAATACCTTGGAACTCGTTCACATGATCCAAGATAGGGGATCCCTCTCTGTATCTGAACTCCCCCAGCTTCTTCAGTAGATATAGCTTGTTGATGCCAGTACTCTTGGCATACAATGTTTCCAAGGTCTTCCAAAGGATTTTCGCGTCAACGATACTCGCGACATGATTGTAGACGTTCGGTTCCACGAACCGTCTGATGAATCCGCATAACTTCCGGTGCTCCACCTTCCACTTATTTGGATCCATGTCTTTAGGCATCTCCTCAAAGATAGGAGTATGCCAGCCCTTGACGTAGATGAGATCTTCCATCAGTAAGTGTCACTGGTGATAATTCGCGCCGTTTAATTTCACCATTTGATCGGAGCCTGAACCCGATGTAGACTCCATCGTGCTCTGTCACTGATCGGACTGACCTCAGTTCTTTGAGCCGACTATTTCCAAGAAAGGAATAAAAGAGGATAGGGAGCGGACCAATGGTCGTCACCTACCGCACCCGATCACTAACCCGAAATATCTGATCGACTCGTCTCGAATCCCAAATAGGTCAGCGCGATACCAGCTCTGATAATGAACCTAGCTCCGATACCACTTGTTGGGCTAGAGAGCACGCAAGCCCGACCAGAGCACCTGCAAATTAGTTCGAGCAAGTACCTGCACGACTGCTTAGCGGTATGCCGATACACAACAAAAAACACAGCACAAAATAACAACAATAAAGGTGACACACAGATATAACGTGGAAACCCAATAGGGTAAAAACCACGGGACGATCGGAGTCCAACCCGGAAAGCCGCCACTAAAAATGTGTAAAACAGATAGGCAATTACAAGGCTTTCCCTCCTCGATCCACACAGGATCTTCACCAACTTCGCACCACACAATGTTACAAAATAAACAGTAGCAAGAAAATTGCAAGTTACCGACAGTGGCGGACGAGACGGATTACACAAATCCTCTCCAAGATGCCTCTTCGAATACTTGCCAAAGTCTGCTCCAGATCCAATCCGTGTATGCGAAGTATTTCTCGTCAACGTCGCAGAGACGTCCGAAAGCTCTTCCCAAATCAAGACGCTTGCCACAAAGGCCTCTCTAAGAACTCTTTCAATGCTTGAGATGGGAGATGAGTGGATGCCTTACCCCTCCTCCTTCATGCCTATTTATAAGGCCAAAACCAAGGGGTAGATGGTGGTAGATAGCTGTTGGGTTTTTCTAGAACCATACATCAAATGTAGGCGCAGCGGAAATAAACAGAAACAACCCAAAAAGACTTTGGATCGGTCATGAATGTTGAATCAAGAAGTTAACAAAATGCTAGGTATGAAATTACCTTTGCGGGATTGGATCAAATCCAACCTAGATGCTCCACGAGTTGATTCCTGTCGTCGGCTATGCGAGTCCTCACGTAGAATAATGTCTACGTCTCTACAGTGATCCACACGAGCCGGGAGAAGAACGACTGCACCTTTGCACTTCCACGAACTGCTAGGTTCGCTCCAGGAAGAACACACACGACGACGATCGCCGGAGAGGAGGTCAGCGGACGCGATTCAGAGACGGCGGAACACTTCCGTCGACTAGGGTTCGTGAGGCGAGAACGGAACTCCTTCCGTCGGCCTTTCTTTTTGTTTGTTTTTAGAACCCTAAAACGAAGTCCTATTTATACCCAAAGGATAAACAGCTTCTAGAAGAATCGCTATCCGCAGACCACACATCAGAATAAGGGCTTCTGTTACAATTCGTCGGAATTCCACGGAAGATCATTCGTCGAGATTTCACGGGACAATCCGACGAATCCAACGAATCCGACGAATCAGATCAGACGGCAACACTTGCCGAGAAAATGATTTCTGTAACAATTCGTCGAGTCTTCACGGGACAACCCGACGAATCCCGACGAATCCCGACGAATCCAGACAGACGACAACATTTTGTCGAATGAAGGGTTTCTGTAATAATTCGTCGAGTGCTCACGGGACAATCCGACGAATCCCGACGAATTCCATCCGTGTAAACCCGACGAATTCAGACAGCAACAACCTGCTGGATTTCCCCATTCTATATATGGTGATTGGTAACATTTACCAACACAGTCAATCTACCAACTTCTCCACATGCTCTTATGTGCGACCCTGCAGGCTCATATCGCGTTGGCAGTGAGATTACATGTTTGACCACTTCTAGATCACAATGGCAACTCCAACAGTCTCCCACTTGATCTTGAAAGTATCAAACCAAAAACCTCACAAACAATGAGCGGCATCTAGCAATGCATCATTGCTCCCCAAGCAATAAGAGTTCATAACTCATAAGCCTTTATGACCAATGTTCCAGCGTTGTCTTTGTCCCTTTGTCCCTTACATCCGGAAAGAACTAGAGGCATGGACCGTGTCACCCTCATAATAGCTCAATCCAAGTTTCTTGATCTAGAACGGACTTCCAGAGAATGGTGAGCTCAATATCATATATTGACTCTACCAAGCATGGCCATGCATTTCTCAGTCCAATTCCATCAAGGGGCCCATGGATGCAACTCCTGTTATATAGGAGGACAAATCCCATATCTGCTCACACCCAAACACCCAAATGATTCGTAACGTACCCAACGACCACCCTTATCATCAACCTTCTTCAAGGAAGACTTTAGATGACATCAAAGCACGCTCTTCCTCACTCGGTGAATGCTGTGACTTCAGGTCAAAGGACCACAACACCATTGTCAAATGAGACCTACTTGTGACACTTTTAAGTAACAATCCACAAAGTAGTCTCAGGTTGAGTCTGTCCAGTACAACTTGTTCACTAACAAGTACCCACGTGATGACTTGATATCACAATATCATGACCTGTGAGAACCGGTCATCAGTCAACACACATGCTAGTCTTAATGTATCATCATCACCCTTAGCTTCTACGATGATACCTCGACCAGGGACCTTTTAAGAATGAAGCTTCGAAATCATAGGCTCTCACATTCAAGTCTCGTACTTGATGTCCTATGGAAGCGAACATTCTAAGGGTATTTATCACGAATTTTATTCTATCATATAGAAACAGTATATCGTAATAAAAGAACTTGCCATTAATCGTAAAAAGAAATAATTGGTACACAATTCATCATATGAATAAATTTTAAACAGCCAACAGAATATTTATTTTACATGCAACCCACAAGACTCCCACTAGAGTTGATCATCCAGGTATCGTATACCCATTGATCTAGTATGACCATCATGCTTTCTCTGCGCGAGAGGCTTTGTCAGTGGATCTGCAATATTCTCCTCAGTCGGCACTCTGCAAATGTTCACATCTCCTCGTTCGACAATCTCACGAATAAGATGGAACCGCCGAAGTATGTGCTTGGAGCGCTGATGGGATCTAGGTTCCTTAGATTGTGCAATTGCACCATTGTTATCACAGTAGAGAACTACGGGATCAACAATGCTAGGAACTACATCTAGCTCGCCGATGAATTTCCTAATCCATACAGCCTCCTTCGCTGCATTAGCTGCAGCGATATACTCGGCCTCAGTTGTAGAATCAGCAACTGTCTCTTGCTTGGAACTCTTCCAGCTCACAGCTCCTCCATTCAGGCAAAACACAAACCCTGACTGAGACTTTGAATCATCCCTATCAGTTTGGAAGCTGGCATCCGTGTAACCACTTACAACGAGCTCTTCCTTTCCACCATACACCAAGAATACATCCTTAGTCCTTCTCAAGTACTTCAGGATATTCTTTACGGCTATCCAGTGACATTCACCGGGATCAGACTGATACCTGCTAGTCATGCTCAAAGCAAAAGAGACATCGGGTCGAGTACATAACATTGCATACATGATTGACCCAATTGCCGAAGCATATGGAATCAACTTCATGCGGTCCTTATCTTCACAAGATTTTGGACACTGGTCCTTAGAGAGATTCACACCATGAGACATGGGCAAAAATCCTTTCTTGGACTCAAGCATGTTGAACCGCTTCAACACCTTGTCAATGTACGTACTCTGGGTCAAACCCAGCAACTTCTTCGATCTATCTCTATAGATCTTAATACCGAGTATGTAAGTCGCTTCACCCAAGTCCTTCATAGAAAAGCAGTTCCCTAGGTTGTTCTTAACAACTTTCAGGGTAGGTATGTCATTCCCGATCAGCAGTATGTCATCTACATACAATATCAGGAAGACAACAATGCTCCCACTGATTCGCTTGTAAACACACGGTTCATCTTCATTCTTGACAAAACCAAACTCTTTGATCTTCTCATCAAAACGAAGATTCCAACTTCTAGAGGCTTGTTTCAATCCATAGATGGACTTATTCAGCTTGCATATTTTAGTGGCTTCATTTGGGGATACAAAACCCTCGGGTTGTGTCATGTACACTTCCTCAAGGAGGTTTCCATTTAGGAAAGCCGTTTTGACATCCATCTGCCAGATCTCGTAGTCATAATACGCAGCAATAGCAAGCAATATCCTAATGGACTTTACCATGGCAACAGGGGAAAAGGTCTCATCATAGTCAACACCATGAATTTGCTTGAAACCCTTAGCCACCAGTCGCCCTTTGAATGTCTGTACATTCCCATCCATGTCGGTCTTCTTCTTGAAGACCCACTTGCACCCTATGGGTCGTACCCCTTCAGGTGGTTCCACCAAGTTCCAAACTTGGTTTATATACATGGAGTCCATTTCGGATTTCATAGCCTCAAGCCATTTGTCGGAGTCCGGTCCATTCATTGCCTCTTGGTAGGTTGCTGGTTCATCATCATGATCCATAAGCAACACATTACCTATTTGAGACACGAGAAATCCATATCTCTCAGGCTCAAATCTTGGTCTACCAGATCTACGTAGGACTTGTGTTTCTTGAGCAGGTTCTCTAGCTACAACATCTTGTAGTCCTGGCTCAGAATCCAACTCTGGTTCATTCACTATTTGTGGTTCTTGAACTTCTTCAAGTTCTACCTTTTGCGTCTTTCTTGATAAGAACTCTTTCTCCAAGAAGACACCCGTCCTTGCGACAAACACTTTGCCCTCAGACGGTAGGTAAAAGTAATATCCCTTCGTTTCCTTAGGATATCCCACCAGATAACACTTATCTGATTTGGGTTCCAGCTTGTCAGGCATTTGACGTCGTACGTATGCCTCACAGCCCCAAATTTTAATGAACGACATACTAGGACGCTTCCCAGTCCATATCTCATATGGTGTCTTTAGAACCGTTTTCGTCGGAGCGCGATTCAGTGTCATTGCAGCAGTCTCTAAAGCAAAACCCCAAAAGGAAACAGGCAAGTCTGCATGACTCATCATCGACCGTACCATGTCTAACAGAGTACGATTTCTCCTCTCAGACACACCATTATGCTGCGGTGTCCTAGGTGGAGTGAGCTGTGATACAATACCACACTCTTTCAGATGATCACGGAACTCATGACTCAGGTATTCGCCACCTCGATCAGATCGGAGTGCTTTAACCCTTTTACCCAATTGGTTCTCCACTTCATTCTTAAACTCTTTGAACTTTTCAAAGGTTTCGGATTTGCACTTCATAAGATACACGTATCCGTATCTACTGAAATCATCAGTAAATGTAACGAAGTAGAAATACCCACCTCTAGCCATAGAACTCATGGGTCCGCATACATCACTATGTACAACACCCAAGAGATCCTCAGCCCTCTCAGTATAACCAGTGAAAGGGGCTTTAGTCATCTTGCCTAATAAACAAGACTCACATCGCTCAAATGATTCATAATCAAATGAGTCCAATTGTCCATCTTTATGGAGCTTGGATATGCGCTTCTCATTTATATGGCCCAAACGACAATGCCAGAGATATGTAGGATTTGAGTCATTTGTTCTTAGTCTTTTATTATTATCTACATTATAGATCGGATGGTCCAGGTTCAAAACATAAAGACCATTAAACAATTGGGCTACAGCATAACAAACATCATTCTTAAATATAGAACAACAATTGTTCTTAATTATAAAAGAAAATCCAATCATGTCCAAGCATGAAATGGATATAATGTTTTTAGTTATGGCCGGAACAAAATAACAATTATTAAGTTCTATTACAAGCCCACTGGGCAAAGAAAGACGGTAAACCCCTACGGCTACAGCAGCAACTCTTGCTCCATTGCCGACACGTAGGTCCACCTCTCCTTTACTCAGCAATCTCCTCCTTCCTAGTTCCTGCACATTTGTACAAATGTGAGAACCACATCCGGTATCCAATACCCAAGATGAAGGAGCAGAAAGGTTTATCTCTATAACATAAATATCCGAAGCGGAAGTCATACCTCCCTTCATTTTCTGCAGACCCTCAATGTACGAAGGACAATTCCTCCTCCAATGACCAGCCTTGCCACAGTGGTGGCATTTTCCTTCCTTCACGGTGCTCTTCTTTTTCAGCGCAGAAGATTTGGGCTCAAGATGTGACTTAGGTCCCACCTTCGTCTTCTTGAAGCCCTTGGCCTTACCCTTGCCTTTATGTACCATCAATATGGGACTAGCAGGCTTGGCCTTCTTCATGTTTATTTCGGCAGTTCGCAACATGCCTAGGAGCTCGGGCAGTGTCTTGTCTATTTCATTCATGTTGTAGTTCAAGACAAACTGCTCATAACTATCCGGCAACGATTGCAGGATAAGATCTGTGGCCAACTCTTGACCCAGAGGAAAACCCAGTCTCTCCAGGTTCTCTATATACCCAATCATCTTGAGTACGTGAGTACCAACTGAATCTCGAGCTCCCATTTTGCACTGAAATAATGCCTTCGTGACATCGAACCTCTCTTGACGAGCTTGCCCTTGAAACATTTTCTTTAGGTGCTCGTCAATCTCCTTGCACCCCATGTTCTCGTGTTGCTTCTGAAGCTCAGAGTTCATGGTGGCAAGCATAAGGCACTCGACGTCTAAGGCGTCCTCGGTATACTTCTTATAAGCATCCTTATCAACACGGGACGAGTTCCCGGTCGGCACCTCGGGGGCTTCTTCTTCCAAGACGTAGAGCTTTCGCTCTTGCCTGAGAACAATTCTCAGGTTCCTATACCAGTCCATGTAATTCGTCCCACTGAGCTTGTCCTTCTCAAGGATAGCTCTCAGGGACAAGGTGGAATGTGAACCACTTGCCATGGAATTCTACAAGAATTCATGCAGAATCTAATTAGTACCTTAATTTCAAAATACAATTTATTTTAATTTGGACTTCAATTAAATACTCCCACTATTTTATTCAAATTGATGGCCCTCACTATCAATTCGGAGAGTCCATTGCGAGCTACTCTCTTAGTGGACAAGATCCGTATTTCACCAACATCACGAGTCCGCTTTGGCGTTCCTCTCATAATGTGGTTATTTAGGTAGGCAACGCTTGCCAATTGCATCCTCATGCAGTTCTTGTATGGCTGGTGAATAACTCCTTATTCGCATCCATCATATGGAGCATGCCAACCCTATGCCTCTAGGCACTCAACCTTTGAGGTCACCTAGTTAAGTTAGACCCGATGTCGACAGTGGGATATCACAATTATCCGCTCGCACCCTTACCAAGATAGATTAATGCACCTTGCTTTGGCAAGCCCACACTTCATCGATCGAGGCAGGAAGAGTGTCATCCATCAGAAGGCATCCGAACACTTAATATTTGATGAAGGGAATTTTAAAGATAGGTTAACACTTAACCATGATCAACATTTGATCAAAGTGCACATCCACAGAAAAACAAGCTTTCTTAAATCCTCATGCATCCCTTATGTGCACTACATAAGACTATCAACCTTTGATAGACGAAAGGGCTAAATCTGGACATTTAGAACTCTTCCAAATCTTCAGATTTACATGCATTGGACAAAGGCAAAGACAACTCGACTTAAAGCAGTAGACAAGCTCGTCTCTCATTGTTGGATTCAAAATCCAAAACAGAACAAGGGTTCATTAACCACTTGAGGGACGGTTACTGCTAAGGAGACAATAATTTCTAACAATTAGAAATTACCACGAAATCCCAGACGTTCCTGGCGGGGTTCCAAGGGGCAGAGCCCCTAACGGGGTCCACACAAAATCACATCAAATGTGATATTCCAAGAAGAAATCTTGACATTTAGAACGCTTCCAAATACCTAGATTTGCACGTACTGGAATAACCAAACTTCTGAAACAAAATTCATGACCAGAACCTAGCTCTGATACCACTGTTGGGTTTTTCTAGAACCATACATCAAATGTAGGCGCAGCGGAAATAAACAGAAACAACCCAAAAAGACTTTGGATCGGTCATGAATGTTGAATCAAGAAGTTAACAAAATGCTAGGTATGAAATTACCTTTGCGGGATTGGATCAAATCCAACCTAGATGCTCCACGAGTTGATTCCTGTCGTCGGCTATGCGAGTCCTCACGTAGAATAATGTCTACGTCTCTACAGTGATCCACACGAGCCGGGAGAAGAACGACTGCACCTTTGCACTTCCACGAACTGCTAGGTTCGCTCCAGGAAGAACACACACGACGACGATCGCCGGAGAGGAGGTCAGCGGACGCGATTCAGAGACGGCGGAACACTTCCGTCGACTAGGGTTCGTGAGGCGAGAACGGAACTCCTTCCGTCGGCCTTTCTTTTCGTTTGTTTTTAGAACCCTAAAACGAAGTCCTATTTATACCCAAAGGATAAACAGCTTCTAGAAGAATCGCTATCCGCAGACCACACATCAGAATAAGGGCTTCTGTTACAATTCGTCGGAATTCCACGGAAGATCATTCGTCGAGATTTCACGGGACAATCCGACGAATCCGATGAATCAGATCAGACGGCAACACTTGCCGAGAAAATGATTTCTGTAACAATTCGTCGAGTCTTCACGGGACAACCCGACGAATCCCGACGAATCCAGACAGACGACAACATTTTGTCGAATGAATGATTTCTGTAACAATTCGTCGAGTCTTCACGGGACAACCCGACGAATCCCGACGAATCCAGACAGACGACAACATTTTGTCGAATGAAGGGTTTCTGTAATAATTCGTCGAGTGTTCACGGGACAATCCGACGAATCCCGACGAATCCGACGAATTCCATCCGTGTAAACCCGACGAATTCAGACAGCAACAACCTGCTGGATTTCCCCATTCTATATATGGTGATTGGTAACATTTACCAACACAGTCAATCTACCAACTTCTCCACATGCTCTTATGTGCGACCCTGCAGGCTCATATCGCGTTGGCAGTGAGATTACATGTTTGACCACTTCTAGATCACAATGGCAACTCCAACAATAGCATGTGCATGAAGCTTCCCCCGGTCAAAAGCACATGTCATGAAGCTTCCTCTGGGCACTTTCCTAAAAGCTTTCTTTAAGATCACATGTTGATTTCTTAGTCAAAGGCGGCTACCCCTTTTCACACTTGCATGAAACACATGCTTGAAAATCATGGTCAAAAGGTGGCTAGCCCCTTTCACACTTAGGAGAAAATACCTCCTCAAGCTGAAAATATGAGAGGAGTCCTCCTTGAAATCTCTGTAAACAAGCAGTCCTCCTCACAGGAAGAGCTGAAAATATGAGATCAGTCCTCACAATCACAGGAAGAGCTGAAGGTGATAGATAATGTGTGCCCTCCTTGAAATCTATGAGAGTTACCTGAGTTTTTTGATCCCGCAGGTAAGATTTGATCTTATAGAGCTTTTTGTTATTTAATTGATCCTTTTTTATGAACTAAGGATCTAACTTTGTGATCATCACCATTTTTTCATGGCTTGAAAATCTTCTGCACCTCTCCCATTGCTTCTATTTAGTAAACACTTCCTGCCTTTTATTTGTAAAATCACTGTTGTATGGTATGTTTCTCTCAAAGCTTTGGGCTCTGATTGCAAACATTTTCTTTTGCACACCGTCTGACGATTTTGCATACTGTGTGTTGCAAATTGCACAGGGAATGCATTAAAGGTTTCCTTGCTAAACCTCAAATCGACAGGAAGTTGGGAAAAGATAAATGTCTGTTAGGCCTAATTAGTTTTCAAAAAAAATTAAATCAGACAGAGGCTTACTTATAAAACCAAGCTACACATTCATCCCTAATGTTTAGTTCATGATTACATACGCACGCCATTATTCCTAAGCATTAGATGTCTAGGTTTTATAATAATAATTTCTCGAATTAATAACATAATCAAATATGAGCATCTTTCTTAGAATACGAGCATCTTCGCACGGGCTACGCCCGTGCTCGATGCTCTCCGCTTCGACAGTACTCCTGCAGTGACAGTACTCCCGCCTCGACATTGCCCCGGCGCGACGGCGCTCCCGCCGCTCGCGAACCCCCGTGCGTACGACGAAATCGAGATGGGGAACCCCCGTGCAGGAGTACTGTCGAAGCGGAGAGCATCGAGCACGGGCGTAGCCCGTGCGAAGATGCTCGTGTATATAAAATAAATATAACTTCGTGTGTGTGTATATAATTTCATTCATATAAAATAATAAATAATATTAAAATAAAGTTTAAGTTGAATATATAAAATAAATATAACTTCGTGTGTGTGTGTATATAATTTCATTCATATAAAATAATAAATAATATTAAAATAAAGTTTAAGTTGAATATTTTGCTAATAATAATTTCATTTATCGTCAATTTTAGCAAAATAATAAAATTATTTTATTACTAAATTAATATTTTCCACATTTTGAGCAATATATTTTAAGAAAAAAAAATTGTCCTAAATTTTACTTCCATATATTTGATCAATGAAATGAATAACTAGGAATATTTAAAACTCAACATTTTAATTTTATCACAAATGTTAATTAGCAAGAAAAATTGAAAGGAAAAATAATTTCAAGATAATTAACAACAAATTTAGCAACAAATATAAATATTTTTATCTAATACAAAATTAGAAACGAAAATTTTTGTTGCTAAATTAGCAACACATTTCTTGCAACCAAAATATTTGTTGCTAATTTAGCAACAAAAAATTTCCTTTCAAATTTTGTTAATAAGAAAAAAATTTGATTCCTTGCAAAATTTGTTGTTAATTATCAAGCAAAAATTAAGTCTTTCTAATTTTTCTTGCTAATTGATTGATAACCCCAAATCATTATTTTCAAAAAGAGATATTCGAAAAAAAAAACTATTATCCGCAAACAAATTTTTCGAGATATGAAAATGATTTAATTTTAAATATTAATGAGCTAATTATTCTTGTTATAATTCATTAAGGCTTCATTTGGTTTAGCGGTTGCGGTTGCAAAAGGAGGTGTTGCAAATGGAGGTTTGTAAATGGAGCTGTTGGAAACTGGTTGCTGAAAATGGAGATTTGTTTGGAAAGTCTGCGTTTCCAGAGCTTTTCAGAACAGAGATTCATTTGGCAAAATAGCTTTTCAAAACGGAAGATTTATATAAACTTTAAAATACACACTTTTACTCAAATAGTCTACAAAATACCAACTCGAAATCCCCTAACATGATCTCTAATTTTACACAAATAGTTTAGAAAAATAAAGTTCAAGCTCTGTGTAGCTGTTCGGCAATCGAGTCATGCAATGCCACCATCTCATCCACCCCTACCCGAACACCTCTAACATGCTCTCCACCTGAGCTTTCATTTATTTGTCTTGTTCTTCTCTGAAGGCCCGTTGGGTAAATGAAATGCTCGTCTTCATCACAAGCACGAAAATGAATATCTAAGCGCGATGGATGTCTGCGAATATAATTATGCAAAGTCATTGTTGCAATAACAATGTCTCGTTGCTTTGTCAAACTGTATGGTGGCATATCCCTAAGCATCTTCCACTTCTTTTTCCATACGCCGAATGAACGTTCTATAACACTGCGCAAGGACGAGTGAGCCTGGTTGAATATTTCCCGGCGCCCTTGTATAGGTCTACTGCCCCTTCTGAAATCTGGTAAATGATATTGTGTACCTGAATATGGTTTTAGAAAACCACGTTGTAGTGGATATCCGGCATCTACTACGTAATACTTGCCTGCAAATGTATATATTGCAAGCTATGCGTGAATAAAAACTACCATAACAAAAATAATCTTTAAATGCTCTTATAAAAGGGTCTCATGATATAGAAGACTCACCAGGTGGCGGATACGGGAAATTGTAACTGAGATCCATAAGAGCATGCTGAAATATACGGCTATCATGAGTGGAACCCTCCCAACCTGCTATTGTAAATGTGAAACACATGTTGAAACCACAAACTGCCATGACATTCTGTGTAGTTGTGCCATGCCGACCAATGTACGATACTTGTTGATCAGCAGGAACTCGAGCATCCACATGTGTTCCATCAATAGCTCCTATACAATCTTTAAAGAATGGCATGTATCGAGCATCATTTAATATTTGTGGGAGAATATCAACGAGAAGATGATCTACAGGCCTAATGCTGAAATATACGGCTATCATGAGTGGAACCCTCCCAACCTGCTATTGTAAATGTGAAACACATGTTGAAACCCCAAACTGCCATGACATTCTGTGTAGTTGTGCCATGCCGACCAATGTACGATACTTGTTGATCAGCAGGAACTCGAGCATCCACATGTGTTCCATCAATAGCTCCTATACAATCTTTAAAGAATGGCATGTATCGAGCATCATTTAATATTTGTGGGAGAATATCAACGAAAAGATGATCTACAGGCCTAATGACATCAGAAGATAGTCTCTTAATTGCAGTGATTCCCTTTGTGAAAAATCTGCTTATAGTTTCTGTGGAGTGTTGAAATCGCTCACTTGCAAGCTGCATTGAAACATTATGACCTAACATGTGCAGGGTAATTGCAAGAATGTCGCGTGCTAGAGTTCTCCTTGTCCCTTTCAACACATATTGTTGTATGAGGAGTGTCAACAAATCAGTAAATATTACCTTCAACATTCTAAAGGCACTGAAAAATCTCTGAGGGTGTCCATTGAGAAGCTCACCAACCCATCTAGCCCCTGTTTGGCTTGATGTCATGCAAGCTATATTTGATGATCCGCTAGCCACGGTTAACTCATAATCCATTGCTGTTTATAAGAAATGTTGGCCACGAAGTGCTCTATTACGATAATACGAGTCAGCGGCTTGTTGTTGAGCCTCCTCATTAGAACTGTCCGAGGAAGACATAGTAATTCTGCTCAAAATAGATATTGAATAGAATATTAACAACACACATTATTACAAAAAGAGTCCAACAATAACATTCTAACAACAATGTCTAAATAGAAGAAATAGTTCAACAATAATGTCCAACAACAATGTCTAATAGTCCAACAATAATGTTAAGAAACAAACACACAGGATAAACATAAAGTGCTCAACAAATAGGATAAACATAAAGTGCAACTACTCCGATCGTTTTCATAACTAGTCTGCAGCCATATAAGCCGTCGATCCTTTCGAATGCTCATGAAAGTTTCTCGATTTTGTTTATCTCTCAGAAACATGGTGCAGAAGTAATAGAAGTCATAGTTGGTATCAACCATAACCTCCGTCAAAGTTTCGAGTTCTGAAATAGCCTCGGGAATTGTGAATAATGATGAAGATATCTGCATGCGAGGCGGCTCCTTCATGCACATTCCAATAATGCGTGATGTTTCAGCTATCTCATCAATCGCCGACCTCCTTGCCTTCTTCTCCGTCATCTTACTCTTTCCCTTAGCGGTCCGTTTTTTCCTTGCTTCAACAGAACTCTGTGGCTCTGTCAAGTTTTGTGTCTCGCCTTCATCAGACCCTTCATGTTCGTCAATGGACTCATGCTCAAAATCTCTAGAATTTGGGGCCCATGCAAGATCTCCAGTTGCTACAACCTGAGAAAACATCATACGTAGCTTGTCTTCTAACTCAGGGGATATGCCAGAGAATTGAAACTTCCTTGCACTCGGATGAACCTAGCATATAAATGAACATGTATTAGACGAATAAATCACAATACTTTAAGAAAAACAAAAAATGATTATGCATACCTTGAGGCGTTCTTTCCACCAATCTTCTGAAGCTGCAATAGTTTTGCGAATAGGATCTCAGCCTAAACCTGTTTCACGGCCCTTCAGCTCTCGCCACAACTTCCAATCTTTCTTTAACTGATCCCACTTGTTCTTCATTTGATTTCTATCATACGACTTTCCCGTGCGAGCAAAGAAATTGGTTGTCAAGTTGGTCCACCCATCCCTGCTAAAGTGTGTGGTTGGGCGATTACCCAACTCAATTTCTTTCACGCACAAGTCACAAAAAATTAAAACATCATTGGCCTCCCAATTTGCACTAATACCACCTTATTTATGTTTACCCATAACGCGTAAACTGAAATAAAGAAAAAAAAGGTAAATAATCTACAAACCTACACACACACATACATTATACAAAAAAAATCCCAAACACAACACATACACACACACATACACACATTACACACATTACACACACATTACTACACACACTCAACACACTCACACATATAATACACACATTACACACAAAAATACACACACATTACTACACACAAATTACACACATACACACATTACACACAAAAATACACACACTTTATTACTACACACAAATTACACACCTACACAACACACATTACACACAACAACACATACATACACACATACACACATTACACACAAAAATACACACACATTACTACACACAAATTACACACCTACACAACACACATTACACACAACAACACATACACACATTACACACATTACACATACACACATTACACACAAAAATACACACACACATTACTACGCACAAATTACACACATTACACACAACATGCAAGATCTCCAGTTACATACATGCACACACACCTCCTTATAGAAATAGGTTCATTATACAATAACTATAACACACCCCCTTATAGAAATAGGTTCATATAGAAATAGGTACATGTGCAATGAACAACCATATACAATCACTAACAATCAGAGCAGAAAAACAGGATACATACAGGTTCCAGTCAGCTGAGAGGTTCATTATACAATCACTACCATATACAGTCACTAACAACATATGAAGAAATAGCCACAAAAAAGATCATAAGAAGAAGAAATAGCCAACAAAAATCAGAGCAGAAAATCTCCAGCTACTACCATGTGCGAGCACAACAGACGGTGAACACGGTGAACAAGAAAGAAGAAAAGGGGGGAGAAGGAATCCACCATCATGTGCGAGCACAGCAGTGACGGGAGAGACGGTGACGGGAGAGACCTGCAGGTCGGGGAATACCTGAGCGGCGGAGGTGGAAGACCTGAGCGGCGGAGGTGGAAGACCTGAGCGGCGGAGGTGGAAGACCTGAGCGGCGGAGGTGGTGGACCTGAGCGGCGGAGAGGACCTGAGGTCGCGATTCCCTGCCCTAGCGCTTCGCCTCCTCCAAACGCGATAAACTGGAGCAGCACCCGCTGGTTTCGTCCCGCGGGTTTTTGAGCCGCGAGAAACGCCGTGCGGCTCGAAAAAAAAGCGGAAAACCAAATGATAACGCGCCCCAGCGTTGCGTTTTATCAAAACGAAACGCACCTAAAAGCTAAACCAAATAGGGCCTAAGTTTAAATCAGGAACAAGAGCGTTATATTTAGGGTCCGTTTGGTTGGGCTGTTGCTGATGAAAAGCTGCTGATCAGAAATGGAGTTTTGAAAAAGAGCTGTTTCTGAGAAATGGAGTTTTGTTAAAAAACTGTTTGGGTGAAATGGAGTTTTCAGTGCTTATTGAAATGGAGTTTTATAAA